>CM061552.1:194421500-195675535 GCA_030864225.1 Capsicum baccatum var. pendulum | reverse complement strand
GGAGTTCTTAAAATCAATTAACTTATAGTTTAAAAGAATTTCTTTAACTCCAAGGGTGGAAGGAAACTCTTGGATGAACACCTAACATACCTTGGTTCTTGAATCCGTGAAGATTTATGGTGCATTCTTAAATCTTAAATTTAAAATTAGATCCCTAGGGTTTATTCTTGAGGGGATTTCAGAGGGAATTAGTATTTTATCCCTAAGAATGACTTAATTTCGTATTTTGGGGAATGAATAGATGGGGCATAAAAACCTATTTACCCCACTGGATCTGGAATTAAAAGAGCAAAAACCATACCCATTAACACATAGACCAACGTGCCCCATCGATGGTATCAATGTTATGGCTGGCACGCTGAGTCAAGTCCACATCGACTCACTAGGATTTAATGCTAGGAGCTGGGAAAAACATTTATCAATGCAATAGATGATGTGGCACATCAAGATCATATTGATTAACTGGTTTGGACTTTCAAACATGATTTCAAACGATGTTTGAAAAATCTAAAAGTTTTTCGAGATCACCTACTTACATACCTGATCATGAATCAACCTAAAAATTGATATTTTTAAGATCCTAAGGGTTGTGAAATAGGATAACAAACTTAATAAGCCTAAAATACTTCTAAGTATAACACTTAGTTGAAATTTCAATGTCTGGGACCTTTTTTCAAGATTTAATAGATTGAGTTAAGCTTAGAACTTTGTGAGGTCTTACAACGATGGTGAAAAAAATGAGAAGTGATTTCTCCATGCTCTACCAAAAGGTTGAGTCCTTCTCAACCGCTATTCAACAACTATAGGAAAAGTTGAATAAAATATCGATATGTCTCTTGGTGAGACATACTGAAGAAATGCCAAGCGGGAAGGTAACAAATGTAATGGTCACTCGGGATGGAAAAAGTCTTGGAAATAGAATTGATTTTTATACTTCCAGTGAAAAATAAGATGATGAGCAAAAAAAGGCAAAGAGAAAGAGGCCTAATAATGATGAGCAAAAGTCAAGTGGGGTTGTTGTTTAAAAGTAAAAGATGAATAATTGTCAAATTGTTTCCATACCACCATTCACTATTCCTCACCCTTTCCATAAATGGTTCACACCAAAGGGAGAAAATACAAAGGTCAACAAGTTCTTTGATAAATTTAGCACCCTATCCATTAATATTTCTATAATTAAAGATTTGCAAGATATGCTTGGGTATGTTAGATTTATGAAGGATTTGGTATCTAAGAAGTGACTTGTGGAGGATGAAACAATAGAAATAACACATTATTGTTGTGTCATTATGTCAAGCATGATAGGAAAAAGAAAAAAGAGCCCGATTATTTTACAATTCCATGCACCATATGATTTTGCAAGTTTGCAAAAGCATTGTGTAAACATGGAGCATGTGTAAACCTAATGCCATATGCTATATTACATAAGCTCGGATTCGGGATGACATAACCTACCATGACAAAATTGCTCATGGATGAACGATCCATGAAGAAACCAATGGGAGTTCTTCATGATGTTCTAGTCAAAGTTTATCGATTTATCTTCTCATCTGATTTTGTAATCTTAGATTGTGCATTGGATATTGAAGTTTTTATCATTCTTGGAAGGCCATTCTGAGCTACCAAGAATGCTTTGGTGGATGTGGAATCCGGCGACATGAAGTTTTTGTTGAATAATGAAGAGGTTTTCTTCAACATGTGTAAGTCCATGAAGAAACCAATGGACTTACAAGTCATTTTTGTGATAGGTGTAATTGATGGAAGGTGACAATTATGTTGATGTAAGATTTTTGGATGATCTTTTTTTAAGATTGTTATGGAATTACAAAAGGGAAGAAATGGAAGAATTTAATGAGGTGGTTGCATCTTTAATAGGACTTGGATCTTATACCAAGAACCCAGTAAATTTGAATGTTGATATTAAAAATCATGAGAGTCCACCCGTAAAACCATCGATTCTTGAGCCATACAAAATTGAATTAAAGTCATTGGTGGACCATTATAATTATCTTTTCTTGGGGGATGGATATATGTTACCTATAATTATTGCAAGTGAAATTGAGCCCTATAAAGTGGAATATTTGAAGTTGGTGGTGAAAATGGTTCATTCAAGTCATTGGATGGACAATCGCAGATATCATAGGAATAGCACCAGGTATTTTTTACCACACATTAAAACTAAATAATGTTCATGTTCCTAGTTTTTAACATCAAAGGAGGCTAAATCAACCCATTCAAGAGATGGTAAAGAAATAAATCATAAAATTGCTTGACATGGGATTAATCTATCCAATTTCCAATAGCACTTGGGTAAGACTAGAGCAATGTGTTCCAAACAAAGGTGGCATCAGAGTATTTAAAATTAAAAAGAATTACCTTATCCCCTTCTAACTGGTCACTGGGTGGCAGCTATGTATGAACTATCGAAAGTTAAACTCATGGAGCAAAAAGGACCATTTTTTTATGCACTTCATTTAACAAATGTTGGATTGGTTGGCTGGGTGAGGATGCTATTATTTTCTAGATAGCTACTTTGGTAATAGTTAAATTTGTGTCTCCTAGAAGACTAAGAGAACATGACCTTTACATTCCCTTATGGGATATTCACATTCAAGTAGATGCCCTTAGGGTTATGCAATGCACCAACAACTTTTCAATGTTTCATACTATTAATTTTTATGGATATGGTTGAGGATTTCATGGAAGTTTTCATGGATGATTTATTAGTGCCGGGGAATTCATTTGAATCATCTTTTGAGCACCAAAACAAGGTGATTGAGAGATGTGTCGAAAGAAACCTTGTCCAATATTAGGAGAAATGTCATTTCATAGACAAAGAAGGTATTTTGTTAGTCCACAAGATCTTAAGGAGGCACGCAAATTGATCAATATAAAGTAGAGGTGATTGAAAAATTACCCCCACTCGTCTCTGTAAAAGTTGTATAGAGTTTCCTTGGGTATGCCAGAATCTATCGATGATTTAACAAAGATTTCTTCAAAATAACAATGTGTAACTCCTTGGATCATCATAAATAGTTGTTAATTTCATCTCTAATCAATATGGCCCCAAATTGGTCATCTTGTTTTAAAGTGGTGTGTGATGCAAGTGGAATTGTATTAGGTGCGGTATTAGGTCAATGGAAGGAAAAAATCTTTCACCCCATATTTTATGCGAGAAAGACCTTGATGATTCTCAATGCAAAAAAATTGCTACCGAATAAGAGTTGTTAGCTGTTATATATGCTTTTAAAAAATTTTGGGCCTTATGAAAGTGGTATTGCAGATTAATCATGCCACCCTTAAGTACCTGATGGAAATAAGAAGGCAAAGTTGCACCTAATTAGATGTATTTTACTTTTCCAAGAATTCCTGTTTAAGGTAAAGGATTGGAAGGGGTATAAAACTTAGTGGTTGACTATCTTTTGCGTCTTTAAAGTAATCATGAAAGGTATGGAGAAATTGAGATTGATAATAAAATTCTCGACGAGTTAGTCATGTCTATTACTGGAAAAAGTGCACTATGGTATAATGACTATTCCAATTATATAGCAAGTAGTGTACTTCCCAAAGGGATTAGCTGCCATCAAAAAAATTTATTATTATTTCATTTAATGAAATATTTTTGCGATAAACCATTCTTATTTTGAGAGTGCATAAATGGTATGATTATGTGATATGTACTTTAGGTTGAGATGTATGATATCCTTGAAAATGGCCATTCCTTACCTTACGGTGGTCACCATAAGGGAATCCAAACCGCTACTAAAATCTTTCTATATGTGTATTATTGACCCTCCATGCATAGGCATGCCATTGAGTGGGTAAAAATATGGTACCAATGTAAAATCAAAGGTGGTATCTTGAGAAGACATGAAAAGGCGCCCTCAAACCAAACCTTGAAGTTTGACTATTTAACATGTGGGGGTTTGATTTTGCCAGCCAATTTGTGACCTTATATGGAAAAAAATATATAGTGGTCATAGTTGATTATGTTCATAAATTGGTGGAAGCCATGAACTTCCAAATAATGAGAGAAAAAGAGTTACCTTTTCCTTTTAAAAAGTACATCTTTACACGGTTCAGAACTTTGTGTGCTATCACTAGCGACGGAGGCTCACATTTTTGTAATCGAGTATTTTACAACCTTTTTTATAGTTATGGGTTTAAACATATGGTTGCTACCCCATATCACCTCCTAATGAGTGGCAACATCAAATTTTTATACCAATGAATCAAAGCCATAGTCAAGAAAATGGTGAATATAGGTTGAACCAGTTGGGAAAGGCAATTTGATGAGGCACTTTGGACTTATAGAACGACCTACAAAACCCAAATTAGTATGTCTGTTGAGCAATTAGTATTTTGAAAGGTACGTAACTTTCCTATTGAGTTTGATCATAAATCCTTGTGGGATTTAAAGAGGTTGATATGAATTGGGAAGAAGCCTCCAAGGAGAGTGTCAGAAAACTCCATGAGTTGGAAGATTTTTGACTCAAAACTGATAAGTGTTATGAATTGTATAAGGATAAAATAAGAAAATTCCATGATGCGAAAATATTAAGATGATAATTTCATGTCAGTGTGAGTGTACTCATTTATAATTCTCATATGAAACTCTTTGTTGGAAAACTTGGTTCTAAAATTGTCGGGGCTATTTGTGATATCTAATGTTTACCGTAATGGTTCCATAAAATTGGATGATCATGAAAAAAGAAAGTTTGAAGTAAATAGCCAAATGGTGAAGCAGTATAATGTGAAAGGTCCCTGGGTGGCTAAGGTGGAGTTTGTTCATTTCAAAGACACTATATGGTGAAGAAGGATGGTTAGGCCATAACGTTAAATTAGGCGTTTGATAGGAGGAAACCTATCCATGATTCGTTTCTTTTTTTATTATTTTCTAGATATTTTAACACAAGTTTATTGTCCCCAAAAACAGGGGGAAATATAGTTGGAAAATTACAGTTGTGCAAAAAAACAAAACAAAGCAAAAACTAGGCAATTCGGCCTAAGTTACCGCGATCGTGGAACACTCTTCCCCGATTGCGAAATCCAATGGTCATTCATTTTCTTCTCAAAAGATTCCCTTAAAACCTTGTACTTCTTTAATATGTTGAAGTGAGGGATCTTAAGGTTTCTATGTTGGGGTGTATGAGGCTACTTTTGTGTTTTTGTGTTTATTTCTTGTGCTTATACTTGGACAGCCATTTCTCTAAGATGGATCGACTGAATACATACTTAAGGGAAAATCATCTTGATTAAATTTTCACCAAGGATGCAGGAGATGTATGGGTACCTGTAGCATCGGGGTATTAAATACAAGGGAAGTTAGAGTACCTGTGGCTTTTTGGATTTGGGATCACACTTATGCCAATGGCAAAGTCGAAGTAGACATATGTTTTACCCATATGAAAACCAAAATATGAGTTGAAGTGTAATACCCCAAACTTTCTTTAAGTCAAATCTAGTCTCCACAAGAGTTATTGATGACTTCCTAAATGATTAATATTTAACTCAGATAGAATTTCCCTAATTTTGACTTTTTATCATGTGGGAAATTGAATTAGCTTTCCAATGATACCAATTTCATCCAAATCTATTATTGGAGTAAAATGATATGAAAATTTTACAGAAAGCAGTAAAAACTTCCCAAGTACAATTATGAGGGTCGATGGACAGTCGAGTTAGTGATGGACAGTTGAGTTAGCGATGAACTGTAGCCCAAACTGTTGCTGCAGAGGTAGTGAAACCACATTCTGCCTAAGGGTGGCAACTCAGGATGACGGATCATCGATCTAGCGACGAACCATCTCCCAACCCATTGTTGAAGAGGCAGTGAACCCCTATTATGCCTTGGTGCGACGGTCAGGATCGATGAATCGTTAACCCTACGACAGACCGTCGCACCCACTATAAGATATTTTGTTCTGATATTTTAAGCTGATTTTAAAAAGAGCTTTTTGGTCTTTTACCACCCTTTCTAATACCTAATAATACTAGACATAGGCTCATAAGTTCATTATCTATCTTCAACATCAAATTAGTGTTTTCTCTCAAATAGAATCCCTAAGAACAAGATCCAAATCCTCCTTTAAGAAACTAAGAAATTCAAGTTCTTCAAGTCGAATAACTTCAAGAAAATCACAACCAAGGTATGTAATATGTTGATTCATAGGTCCCTTTCACCTATGAAGCTCAAGATTCTCTTTTGAAAATCCAAGATTTGTCCATTTATGAATGTTCATAATCTAAATTGAATAAAAAATCATGTTCATAATATTGTGAGGTCTTGATTCATGTTTGAAATTACATATTCCATTGATTAACTCTAGGATGTCGTGATTAGCATAATAATAATGATAAACCCTTAAATTTACACGTTGAATGATGTATCCATGATTATTGGATGTGTTGATGATTTTAAAACCAAAGCATGCTCACCATATGTTTGATTAAATGCCTATATGAAGGAAAAGTGCCTTTTCTAGTATGATAATATAAAATCCCCATTTATGTACAAGCTTATGCATGTCCAGTGTTTGACGAAATGTCTTAGTCAATGAATTATGGATATTTGTGTAGCCATTGTGGTTCTTTAGAATTTGTACTTCATGAAATCTCCAACTTATTGTATTATGGATTGTGATGTTGGTCGTCTATTCAAGAAAGTCATGCTTTGTTAGTTTCTTTCTATTGAGTCCTGGGGGTACTTGTACCCGAAAATTTAGTTGTGTGCCTAGAATCAGTGTCATGTTTTCAAGATACTCTAAGTCAAACCATGATCCATAGAATTTATTCAGTCTCATGATGCAGGAAGACTTAGTAATCTCAGTAGTATTCCGTCAGTCAACAAAACTAAGTTCTATAGATTGGAGTAGATATTAGCATCGAGCGAACCCAGGGATGGGAACCCATCAATTATGAGGGTGTGATTCATAGAAGTAATCCTTGCATTCCAGAACTACATAGCCAGCATAGGTTGAGACAGCATAGCCTGTTATATAAGGGTAGATGAGGTGGCTTAACCTGTTATATGAGGGTTCCCACCATTCTCACTAGAGTTACCTGTTATTTAAGGGCTACTCATAGATTGTCCTTACCGGTGATGCGATATTGACACCCTTCCAATTGGGATTACAGATTGGACTCTAACTTAGCTATATTGTGTTTTTTGGGGCATGTCAGTTAGATAACTTCTTCCCATAGTTTTAGTTACAGAATCAGGACTATTAGAATATAGTTATTCAGTGTCAGCAATAGAACTCAGATAGTTTTACAAAATTTAGGACTGTCAGATATGGTCAACTCAAAACAGTACGAAACTCATACAGTTCCATTAGAACCTTGACTATCATATACATTCGCTCCATATTAGTTATTTCAATTATACACTTATAAGTATCTCAAGTAATCAATACTCTGGGTCAGTAATCATTTTATCACAAACTCAGTCACAGTTATTATGTATTCATGCATGCATTCTCACGTTCATCTTATCCTGTTAGTTAGTATAGTTCATGAATATGAACCCTTTTTATTTAGCCTACCTCACATGCATTTCAGTACATTCAATCGTACTGACGCATTTGCGCTATGGTTTTTTATACCATAGATTCTGAAGACGAGCTCTAAAGCATCAGTACTATTCCAGTCTTGGCAGTCTGAGTTAGCACTGGGTCCTCATCCTTTGGGTACATGACCATTACTTTATTATATCATTAATTAATGTATTTTAGTATTTGGAGTTAGTTACAGACATGTCCCATCAACTCCTTATTCAGATAACTTAGAGGCTTTCGGACTAGCATGTTCAGAAAGTTATTTTAGTTTTTTTTGGTATTGATATAACATATCTTTAGATGTTATTTTTATTAGATATTTGAACCTTATGGCCTTTCATCCTTTATTTCTGCATTTTTATAGTATATTATGTAGGTACAGGTACATATATCAGTCATGGGTTAGCTTATGGTCCTTTGGGGTTATGAGTACCGTGTGGCATTCTGGGTACCAGACTCGGAGCGTTACATGAAGGCTTAGGTTGGTGACATAGTGCATTGTAAAAATGAAGAGTAAAAACCCCCTCCATCAAAAAATTTTCAAAAATCAAGGGCATAGACGTGAGTGACCTTGTAACAAAACTTTTTCTCTTTGTTACTCAAAAATTTTGGCTTGTGAAAATTTATTGATACTCGATTTTTGTCTCTAGCGAGATGGACAATTGAGCGTCCTTGGCGAATTTCCTTGACATATGTGGTGAGCTTATTTTTTCAAATATCATGTGTATGTGTACCCTCTAGAACTCTCCTTATTAGTTTCTCAAGAATAATTTTTATTGTTGTTGGATGGTGAGATGATCTTAGGTCATATTTTTGATATTGGAAGTCCACTCTAGCCTAAAAGGCCTACCCTTGAATAGATGTTATCCCTAGTCACCCACTTTGCGCCTTTGGACCGATCTTTATAAAACACATTGCAAGTCATGGGCCTTTCAATTTGTATTCCTCTTTTGAACCGTACCCTCCTTGAACTTAAGAATACAACGTGATGCCCAAAAGTAAAAGTTGGGGATGGTGAATATTGGAATATTTTTACGTGGGTGCCTAAGATCTTAAGCATTGAGAACAAATGAATAAGAAAAGGAAAGGATTCAACAAAGGAATGAAATGAATGAATTATGAAAGAAAATGAAATTAAAAGAAAATAGGTGAACAAAAAAAATAAAAGTAGGCAGTGGTGTAAAGAGTGAAGACAAAATAAGTATCCCACGGTCAAATGTTTTATGGAATAGTGTGATGTAGATGTTCAATGAGGGTATATCCATGCTGTTCCTAAATTATATCCTACCCTAGCCTGAACCTATGTTCCAATCTCATAAAGCCCTTCGATATCTCAAACAAAGTGTATTCATTGTAGTGGCGATTGAAATTAAGGGTAAGCCTATGGCATGTAACTTGAGAAAGACTGAAAGTTTTGTGCTTAATCCCTTGTTGTATATTTTATAACTTTACATGTGGAATTTTCCTTCTTATAAGGAGGCATGTAAACAATTTGAGGTGGGTGATTTTGTCACCTTTCAAAAAAATGAGGCAAAAAGGGTATAATGAAGTTGAGGTCAAAAAATGAGTAACTTCTAAAGTATTATTGATTGTTGTATGGTTGCTCTTTGAAATCACTTGAACCTTTGAACATTGCATTTCATGCTGAGAAAGGTTGTGAGAGTAGTTTTGACCACGTTTGAATAGCTACATGTTGTAGTAACTAGGCTTGAAGTCACTATGATCATTGGGTCATGTAATTTTGGCATTAATCTGTATTTAGCTCAATGGATAGAGGTAGTACTTCTTGAGTAGAAGCAAAGCTTTATGTTGGGTGTTGAATAGTGGTGATTTTACAACTCATTTGAACTAAAAATTCTTTCACTCGACTATGATTTAACATATAAATAAGACAAATTTGTGATTTAATGCTCTAATCTCTGCATCTTGTAGTCATACAGGAGATTAGAAGGAAAAATGTGAAATCGAGTTGAAAAGGATAAAAAAGAAAATTAGAGGAGAAAAAGATGGAAAACCCTGTGCACAAAACCAGTCTCAGAAACCATGATCACGGCTAGTCAAGCTTAGTCAAATGAACATGATCGCAATCATTAGAGGGCGAACGCAGTCACCGCAATCGCGGGAATATTGGCATGATCCTGGCCTAGCGGGTTTAGTGACCAAAGAAAATTTAGTAAAATGACATAGATGATTCCAAATATCATATAAGCACAAATCTTTTCCCCTTGAGAGATGATTGACATGTCTAGATTGAAAATTAGATACTTGGTCAACCCTAGAATTTAAGGAACATTTTGTGTATTTAAAGTTTCAATTTTAGTTTAATTAAATTGAATTGTAAAGTGAAGATTCTCCTTATTTTCAATTTCCATGAATGTATCTTTTGGTATATTTCATTCTCTTTACTTCATGAGTAGCTAAGTTTTCTTATCTTGGGATTATGTTGAACTAATGTGCAATTATGTGTGGGCTGTGATATATTTGTGCATATGTTAGTTATTTGATGATGGGTTTTACTATTGCTTTGTTAATTTAGTTGAGATTTATGGGTGAATGCCCAAAATGTCAAAAATGGGGTTGAGGGTGAAAACCCCAAACTCTTGAAAGAAGGATAGGGGTATCGAAGCAATAGTAGACAATTGATGGATGTAGTTTTCTAACCTTAATCATCTTAGACATAAAGGTAATTAGGAAGTTCACTATATTTTTGGCATCATCATCGAAATAGGGATGCCCAATTGATGAATATGTGATTGTAATTGGCACATTAGTTTGGTGCTCGAAAGGGTCAACAAATGATATTCTTTAGAGTTTGTTGACAAATTAGCCTCAAGGACCTTCAACTTAGCCTACCACATCATTGAAAGCGCAAATGTACACTAAATCTTCATGAACCCATGCACAACTTACACTTAGGTAGACATAATCCCAAGATTCTTGACATATTTATTTAAAATCACAATTGTTGCTTTCACTCATTGGTTTGAGTTTTTATTGACAAAAACTTTCTAAAACCAACCCCCCCACCTCAACTTTTATCCATGATATTTGTTTTCATTACATTGTGGGTAACGTATTTGTATCCTTTGACACCCATCGGCTTAGAACTCTAATATTACTCTTCACGGATTCCACATCAACATAAGTTCAGCAAATGACAATGACCGTTCACTACAAATTTATAATGGAATGGGTGAGCATTATCACCTTACCCCAAAAAGAGAGAAAGAGTGTCACCTTATTCTTGAACAAATATATATTCTTAAGGTATGGTACTCTAGAGGTATCATTAAAAATAGTGGATCTCATTTTTTGAAATCATGTGGTTGGTGCATTACTAGAGAAGCATGGAGTTAAGAATAAGTTAACTATACTATCACTGCCAATCTAGTGGGCAAATAGAGGTATCAAATCAGGAGATCTAAGGAATCTTTGAAAAATTGGTGAGTATGAGTAGAAGATATTGGGCTAGGCAATTAGCTATTTCTCTTTAGGTGTATTACACCAGTTTAAACACCCATTAAAATGTCTTCCTACCAATTAATTTTTGTAAGATCTTTCCATCTATCAGTTGGACTTGAGTATCATGATCTTTGGGACTGTAAGAAACTAACAATGAAATAGGATGATGGATTTAGGTCAAGAGTTGAGAAATTGGAAGAGATTGATGAATTTTGTCTTTTGTTATAAAATTCTCTACTCTTTACAAGTAGATAATGAAAAGGTGGTATGATGCTAAAACATTGAAGAGAGAACTTAGAGTTGGAGATGATGTGTCATTTTTTAATTTGAGACTCAAACTACCTGCAATGAAGAGCATGCCAAAATTATCATTCCCATTAAAAGTTGTGTAGGTTTATCTTAGCGAAGTGGTTGAGTTGGAAGGTTATAATATGTCAAGGTGCACTGTGAAAGTCCAATGTTTGAAACACGTTTATGTTGGAGACCAAATGGTTACGATAATTGAGGCGTTCCACCTTAATAATGCTTGACATGAATGAATATACCGTGGTGCCTCAACTTTAACAAAGGCACTTCATAATATGTCAAGGTGCACTGTGAAAGGCCAATGTTTGAAACACGTTTATGTTGGAGACCAAAGGGTTAGAATAATTGAGGTGTCTCACTTCAATAATGCTTGACATGAATGACTATACCGTGGTGCCTGAACGTTAACAAAGGCTCTTCATGGGAGGCAACCTATGTTTTATTTTATGTCTATTTGAATAAATTTTGTTGTGTGGTATGATAACGCTCAATCTACAGCTCTCGTAGGAGTGTAAAGCGGTCGTTGTCAAATATATAACCCAACTGGGTTGGGTATCATCCCACAGGGAATAGCTTGGTCAACAAGTAAGCAAAGATTACTAGACTTTTAGTGCAAGTCTCGTAAAAGGGGGGAGTTTTGTCATGCAAGTAATGTAACCAGAATCTGAAAGTAAAAACGAAAAATAGCAAAGTAAAAAGAAAGAATGTTTGGTAAGATGTAAAACAATGAGAATTGAGAAGTTGGGGGTATGTCCACCTTATGAGTTGTACGTCTCTATTGTCTATGAGTTGTACGGAATTCAGACATGCATGTGCTTATAGAGAATTGTATTCGATGGTAAATCCAAGAGTCTTTCGACCTAAACAAGGACTATTTCACTTTAACTCTTTTGAGCTTAAAGCATATCTAACGGTACAAATTCTCCAAGAGGTTAATCCAGTTACGGCACTAACTTTTTAATAGGGGATGGGGCCCTACTACCTTGACATTATCTCTTTTCCAGACATATAACTTTTCTTTCGAACAAGTTAATGCTATACTGGCTTATTCAATGCGTTTGCAACCACAAATAATTTAGATTAAGATGAAGAGAATAATGATATAAGCAGCATACATGTCATGAATTCACAAACTCATAGCAATAGATAGTATCTCATAAGGCTTCCATAACCCCAACAGAGAGGTTTAGTTACCCATGAGTGCGAATGAAATCACAATCGACATTGTTATTATACCACAAGAAAGATTTCATGTAGCAAAGTATGGCAGGCGTTAGGTGTGAATTCCTTGCAAAGTAACGTTTCTCTTGTTGCGGAAATTAAGAATTGAATAGATGAATAGAAGAAGAATAAAAAGTAGAATTAATGGAAGGGTTAGAAGAAGAGTTATAGAGTAATAGAATTAATGAGGAATGAATTAAAATCTCTAGCAAAATAAAGTATTTATAACACCCATATCCTATTCCTACTAAGCTACTGCATTACTTAACCCAATCCTACTAGGTTAATGTATCATTATCCTAATCCTACTAAGTTACTGCTAGTCCCCAAAGTCTTCAGAATTGTTGTTTTTGCCTGGGACAGATTTTCCATGCGCCACTTTTGGTCCTTGGCGTCCAAGCTTTGCTTTCCTTCTTTCGTGAAGCTTTCTTTGGCGTCAAGTTATCCATAAAATGCTGAAATCTGCATCATTTATACCTGAAAACTTGCTAATCACGTTTGTTAGCTCACTTACAGGAAAAAGGACTAAAAGTGCATGAATTATGTAATTTGTCCTCAAAACTTGGCTAAAATATGGGTAAAATATAGCACTATAGGCGTGTAAATTCGCCTATCATCAACACCCCACACTTAAAGCTTTGTTCGTCCTCGAACAAACTATCATGCCCATCTAAACATCGACTTAGGGTTTCACAGTAACAACGCAAAATATTCATCAAGACAAGCATAGCAATTATCAACAAACAGTAGTTTTCCAATCATTAGTAGAAACAATTTAACTTCTAACATAGACTCGTGATGGTAGTTAATTCATATCCAAAATTTAAGGTACAAAGAATCATACACAACTAACCAAAACTCGTCAACCATATGTGTATCACAATATATTACCCATAATCACTCACCAGCATTGTATATTTGTCGAAACATGGGTAGAAGGGTATCCTCGCTCTCGCTCTCACAAACAATTCATATGCTGCAACTGATGAACATAGGCTTGACCTTAGTTTAATGCTCCACTAAATGTCAGAATGCTAAGCTTAGGATCAAATAGGTCTTCTACAGGTTGTAATGTAGGCTAAGGGACGGGTAGGACTATTTTGGACAGAAATAGTGACTATGTTCCTAAGTGCTTTAATAAATCACAGTATGCCATTTATTCTTTCTTTCAAACAACTTTTTTGCTTTCTTTTAATCTACCTCCCTTTGTCACCTCTTTTGTTTTTCAATTTTTAATCATAACTAACTTTTCCGTTTTACTTTCCCTTTTTTTTTCTTTTCATAACACCTCTTATGGTAGCAATTCTTTTTTATAACAAATTCAAGCACCATTACATTCTAAAGCATCATACACACCCAATTTCCTCTTATTTTGTCACATGACTTTACACTTTAAAGCACTTACGAATTTGGATCAAATTATGGTCTTGAAAAAAAATGGATTAGGCTTACATATGAGATTGTCAAAGAAAATAGGCTAAAGGCTCAAAAGGGTTTAACTAGGATAATGTCCACGGGTAGGTAAAAAGAAGGTAAACAAGTATAGGTTGCCAAAGAAATGCCTAAATCATCTCCTAAACTTACACTCTTTATTTTCGCTTTACATACATACCAGGCAAGTTCTTGCATCAGCCACAAGCACAGAATATACTATTATCTCACACACACTAGGCACATGGTCGACTTTATTGGGAGTAGTATAGACTCTCTACCCAACAAACGAAGGAATTTTACCACACAATATCACATAGTGAGTCACAATTAGATCCTAAACGTCTCAATTGTCATGAATTTAGCACAAACTCTTGTTATAATCTCATGCTGCCTATTAGAATAATTTCATGCAAACCTAAGTAAAAAAAAATTTTACTACGAAAAACAAAAAAAAACTAAGACGAAAAACGACAAAAAAACTAAAGCAAACATAAATGGAAATGCGGATAGAGAAGTATAGCATGCAAATACCACCACCCCATACTTAGATGGGGCACACTGCCCTCAGTGGAAAATAAATACAAAGAACCTGGTCAGTCGGACTCCTCCTCTATGTCGGGGATCATACCCCCTTCGTCGGAATCATCATAGGAGTCGTTGTCATCAGAATTCTCCTCCACTTCAGAGTCTGGCATTACTCGATCATCATCGGTCGGCACATCTTCATCAAGAGGTTCCTCAAAGTATGTACCTACTCCACACATCTCACTTGCATGCACATTCATTGGATAGTCATGATCCAGCTGTTGGAGCTCTGCAGCAGTTGGAATACGACCTCCACTCATCATTGTAAACCGAGTCATGCCATAAAGATGGTGAAAGAAACTCTCATCCCGAGCATGTCTCTTTGCCGTAAAAAGGTTGACGCCATGTGTTGATTCAGCATCTTTGACCTTTGTGAGGTCAACCTTCTTTGGATCGTGTGGGAGTTTATGATCAGCCGGTTCCTCTTCGATGTCTTCCTTCCTCAAGATTGCAGTCAACAGATTGCCCAAGCTGAAGTGGGACCGCTTGTGTAGCCTAGCTTTCCTCATTGTGGAGCGAATGATTGCCCCGATGTTGATAGGGACATTCATCATCAATGCATATACCAGGCACACTCTATCTCTTGTTATCTTGGTGTATTGCATCCCTGGAATAAGGCAAGAATTGATTATACGCAACTATATCCTTGCTTCCCTATTCAAAGGAGCATATGGAAAGGTGTTGTGTCGTCCGGTGTCTTTATGTCTGCTCCATCGTGCCATGGATCTTGTTCCACAAAGTGTGTGTCGAATGGATCTGTATGGAGGTCTACTGTTCAGCTCTTTGAATGGTGATGGATCGACTGAAGGCAAGCCAAGAAAGGAGTTGAAGAAATCCGCATTGAGTTGTAAAACTTGGCCCCGAATCTTGACCTCGCTGTCTGTGGTTTTCGGCGACCAGTTGGCATAAAATTCTCTTGTCAAATCGAGATTACATTCTCCCATGTCTCGAAAGATGAAATCAAGATGTAATGCCATGATCTTGGCTAACATGCGCGGCTACTTCTTCGCTAGGCTTTCCATGTTTATCAAGTCCACATGAACATATTTTATTTCCTTGTTTTTCCTATACCATTCCTTCGCTTCCTCCTCAAGAACCCATTTTATTCCAAACATGCGGCGTGCTAACTGCATCAAAGATGATTCTCCTTGCTCTTTTCGGCCTCTTTTCTTGCCTTTTTGGGAAGTGGTAGCCTTTTCTTTGCCTTGTCTTGCTTTGGGTGCCATTGTACCTGAGACTAAAACAATGTTCATGTTAGCATCATCTCGATGGATACAATCTATAAACAAGCAATAGGGGCACCACCCAACACTTAGTTTGTTGGTACAGACTAGTGAAGTGAAAGTGGTCGATTATTCAGACTTCATCGACATACGTTTTAGGTGCTATATTCCAACAATAAAATCAGAGCAGTCGTACTTCTTGTAATCTTGGCAATAATTTCATGTTTGATATATCAAGACTACTACATAGGGATTGAATCAAGGTATAGCATCTAACAATAATCACAACTTTCTATGTCGGTAGGCAACTATAATTCTTATTCTGATGAACAAGTCATTCCAACATGTAAGTATTCAAGTGACAAGATTATGCAATTTTTGTGACCACATCAATTCCACAGAAGTATGATAGTGTATCAAAATCAAATTCAAGTTGGAAATAAGTTAAGATCATCCTTACGTATTCATTCACCCACTTGGTTGTATCACAATAATTCAATCACATTCAAATCATCAATACTACTTTCAAGATTCAAAAATTCATAATGGGCGTAGTAGTGTAGTATTTACGGAATATAAATGAAGAACAAAGTAGTACTTACTTGATTGATGCCTTTGGATGATGTTCTTGTGAAGAAAAAGAGTAAAAGGAAAATTTTTGAGAGGATTTGGAGGCTATAGGCAGTGCATAAGCTAGGTTTCCAATGTGTTTTTGGTACAAGACTATGTCTCATATTTATAGGAAAAGGTTGGGTCGGGTTTTCACCCATTTAAAATCGGATTTGGAGACAAGAAGTGACCATAGGCGGCGCCTTTTGCAAAGCATTTTCTAGCATAGGCACCGCCATGGAATTCCTAGGCATAGGCGGCGCCTTTCACTTTGCACATAAGATTCAGAGACAAAAGGCTTTAGCATAGGCGGCGCCTATGCTAAGGCACACTAGATTCTGAGACCTTAGGCCATAGTATAGGCCTTGCCTTGTTCGTGGCCTAGTTTTACATAGGCCTAGCCTTGTTCGTTGCCTATATATTCATAAGCAACGCTCAATCCATATCCTTTTGCTTCTTCATTCCTAACTTACCACCTTTAACATGCAATACGTCCAAATCGGAATTTGAAACCGATCTCCTCGTTTTATACCTCTTGCACATACATTTTCTCAAAATCAATAAAAACGATTAGAACGATGGGTTGCCTCCCATCAAGCGCCTTAGTTTTAGTCGTGGCACGAATCTTATTTTTGGATTTTTATTTATCAAAAGCAAACACGCAATTGAATGAAAGAAAAACAAAAAATGATAAACGATGGGTTGCCTCCCATCTAACGCTTGATTTATTATCGCGGCACGACATAGTTACCTCGAGTACTTAGACTTTGTCGAGATAGAGGGTGGATCATTTTCTGAATGGATTCAAAAGATGATGAGGCTTACTTGTAGGCATGCAATCTTCTTCGAGATGACTCATACGTCTCCCTGGAGGGTCACCAATTATGTCATCAATAGTCCAACCCATGGCTCTCTTGTATCTCTTCAGAGCAGAGATGAGAGCCTCTACGTGTTGTTTACTTAAATCATCCACCATAGTTACCGGAAGTATATTTCCACTTTCCAAGAACACATACCTTAGATAATCGGGGAGCTCTTTTGATTCTAGCATTGGTGGCTCTTCAATGGAAGTTTTCTCTATTGGTGACGGTTGATTCCTAAGATCAAGGTCAGGTTGCTTAGGAGTATGCTAATTGGACTCTTTTTCTGTTAGAGCACCCATAAGTTCTTCATAATCTTCATCGTCCTCATGCTCATCATTCAGTGGCGCAGCAGACAAAGGCTCAACAGTAAGTTGTTTCTCTACAGATAATGCTTTCTTATCCTCATGATGACCATCATCTATAGAGAACACATTCATATCACTGGTCTGCTTCATTGCTTTGCATATATCAAAGCGGACTACTTCGTCATTCAACCGAAATAAAAGCTCATTAGCTGTCATGTCAATAAGCGCACTTTCTGTTGCTAGGAAAGGACGTCCCAAGATTATGGGAACTTCAGAGTCTGCCTCACAATCCAGAATTACGAAGTCTTCCGGAAAGATGAATAAAGAAACCTTCACCAACACATCATTCAAGATACCCACAAGTCGTTTTACCGACATATCAGCCATCACGAGCCTCATATTGATTGGTGTCGGATCGCCTAGCCCCAACTTCTTGTAGATGGATAGTGGCATCAAATTGATGCTAGCATCCAGATCGCACCATGCCTTAGCAAAATTCATAGATCCAATCGTGCAAGGAATAGTGAAAGCACCGGGGTCAGCCTTCTTCTGAACTAGTGATCGGGTAGAGATTGCGCTGTAGTGATGAACAGTATCCTTCAACTCATAGCTTGCTGCTCGCTTCTTTATCAAAAGATCCTTCATAAATTTCACATACCCAGGCATTTGTTCTAGTGCCTCTACCAACAGAACTTTAATGGTCAGCTGATTTAACATATTCATGAATTTGCTGAACTTTGTATCATCCGCAATCTTCTTTAATCTTTGAGAAAAAGGTGGTGGTGGATAAAGAATTGTTTTCTCCACGGCTTTCTTCTCCTATTGCTTCCGTTTTTCAGCCTTTTCAGGCTGCAACGTACTTGGTGTGACATCATGGACGTCGTGATCAGCTTCTGCGGCGTCTTGACCTTTAGCCTTATCATCAATGTCCACTACCTCATCAACCACTTGCTTGCCTTTGGATGAAGTTTCCAGTACCTTACTACTTCGGGTAGTAATAGCCATGCATGATCCATCGTTCCTTGGATTTTGCATAGTGTCGCTAAGTAAAGTGCCAGCCTTTCTTTGATTGAGTGCTGCTGAAAGTTGTCTCAATTGCTACTCTATTTGCTTTATAGAAGTGGAGTGTGAGTCAACCAATTGTTTCATTGAGTATAAGTCATTTATTACCTCCGTTACTCCAGTGCTGGTTGCTTCCACTCCTTTCAATAGTTTAGCCATCATGTCTTCCATACTTCTAGAACCAGATTTAGTGGTGTCACGTCGTCCTGGGGGAACATACAAACCACTCTTGTCATTCTTGTTCTTCCAATTACCTTGGTCCTTGTTTCCAGAATTATCATAATAGTTCTGACCTTGGTTTCCTTGGGTATTACCTCGGAAACCCCCCTGATTGTTTAAGTAGTTGGCCTCTTCTTTCGAATCAGATTCGTCTCTTCCTTTTAACACAACAGCTTTGACTTTTTTGGTCTTCCCTGATAAGAGATGTTTTGTAAGAAGATCCACTTGTGTTTTCATGTGCGCCATATCTTGATCACGTTCTTCTTCTCTTCTCTTTTGGTCTGCAGTCATGCCAATAGATAAAGTGGGGCTTGCTACCTCAGAATCCCTGGTATGCCAAGCTTTACTTTGCTTCGTCATACGATCTAGCATATTGCTTTCTTGACCAAAGGTGAGGTCTATAAAAGATCCTCCAACTGTATTATCCACCACTGGTTTAGTTATTGAATTCAAGGCTCTATATAGTATCTCTATTAGGTGAACATTAGTCATATGATGGTTCGGGCACCTCGTTAGCTTTGTCTTGAACCTCTCCCATGTTTCATGAAGGGCTTCAGTTTGAAGCTGCCGAAAGTTGTTGATTTCATCTCTCAATTGTGCTCTTTTGGATGGCGGAAAGAATCTTTCTAGGAAAGCGTCTCTCAATTGCCTCCAATTTGTAATAGAATCAGGAGTCAGCCCATTCAACCATAGAGTTGCCTCCCCAGATAGAGACAATGGAAATAGGCGTAATCAAATTGCGTTCTGACCAACGCCAGGATTGTCAAATGACTTGAATATAGAAATAAAGTTGATCAGATGCATATTTGGATCATCGCCTGCTAGTCTACCAAATAATCCCTTGAGTTGCAATAACTGAATCATGGTGCTTGTGATATTGAACATGGCTCCGGGTGCCAATGGTGGAGGAATAATGGCTCCTGTGGCTCCGGCTCCATCAAGATCATTATCAGCATCGTCGAAAGCTTGTTGCATAGCTCGGCGTTTAGGTCTAAACCTAGCTTGACGATCTCTTTTATTGGCAGGTGTTGCGATCTCAGCAGCATGCCAAGGGTTTAGTAACTCGTCATCACCTAGGTCCTCGTCGTCAGGATTTATTGCTCGCCCAGGGTTATCAATATTCTGTTGATGCACTTGAGCGGTTGCTAGAGCAGCTAGTCTCGCCCTTTCCTGTTAAGAAGCCATCCTTTCAATTTCATGTTGTGACTCCATTCTGCCTATACATTGTTGTTCAGGATTGATAGGTAATAACGGTTGACCAGAACTTCGAGTATGGGGCATGCACTGAATAAAAACCTACAGAGAACAAAAATAAAAACTAAAAGTAAAAGTACGAGAATCTTTGACCAAAGGGTCTAGTAATTATCACAAACTTAATTGACACTTGTATTCCCCAGCAACGGCGCCAATTTTTGATAACGCTCAATCTACAGCTCTCGTAGGAGTGTAAAACGGTCGTTGTCAAATATATAACCCAACTGGGTTGGGTATCGATCCCACAGTGAATAGCTTGGTCAACAAGTAAGCAAACATTACTAGACTTTTAGTTCAAGTCTCGTAAAAGGGGGGGAGTTTTGTCGTGCAAGTAATGTAACCAGAATATTAAAGTAAAAATGAAAAATAGCAAAGTAAAAAGAAAGAATGTTCGGTAAGATATAAAACAATGAGCAATGAGAAGTTGGGGGTATGTCCACCTTATGAGTTGTACGTCTCTATTGGCTATGAGTTGTGCGGAATTCAGACATGCATGTGCTTATAGAGAATTGTATTCAATGGTAAATCCAAGCGTCTTTCGACCTAAACAAGGACTATTTAACTTTAACTCTTTCGATCTTAAAGCGTATCTAACGGTACAAATTCTCCAAGAGGTTAATCCCGTTACGGCACTAACTTTTTAATAGGGGATGGGACCATACTACCTTGACATTATCTCTTTTCCAGACATATAACTTTTTTTTTGAACAAGTTAATGTTATACTGGCGTATTCTATGCGTTCGCAACCACAAAGAATTTAGATTAAGATCAAGAGAATAATGATATAAGCATCATACGTGTCACGAATTCACAAACTCATAGCAATAGATAGTATCTCATAAGGCTTCCATAACCCCAACAGAGAGGTTTAGTTACCCATGAGTGTGAAGGAAATCACAATCGACATTGTTATTATACCACAATAAATATTCCGTGTAGCAAAGTGTGGTAGGCGTTAGGCGTGAATTCCTTGCAAAGAAACGTTTCTCTTGTTGAGGAAATTAAGAATTGAATAGATGAATAGAAGAAGAATAAAAAGTAGAATTAATGGAAGGTTTAGAAGAATAGTTATAGAGTAATAGAATTAATGAGGAATGAATTAAAATCTCTAGCAAAAGAGGGTATTTATAACACCCATATCCTATTCCTACTAAGCTACTGCATTACTTAACCCAATCCTACTAGGTTAATGTATCATTATCCTAATCCTACTAAGTTACTGCTAGTCCCCAAAGTTTTCAGAATTATTGTTTTTGCTCGGGACAGATTTTCCATGCGCCACTTTTGGTCCTTGGCATCCAAGCTTTGCTTTCCTTCTTTCGTGAAGCTTTCTTTGGCGTCAAGTTATCCATAAAATGCTGAAATCTGCATCATTTATACCTGAAAACTTGCTAATCACGTTTGTTAGCTCACTTACAGGAAAAAGGACTAAAAGTGCATGAATTATGTAATTTGTCCTCAAAACTTGGCTAAAATATGGGTAAAATATAGCACTATAGGCGTGTAAATTCGCCTATCATCATGGTACCATTGTATGATTGGTTTGGAATGTTGAAAACAAGTCACAACCTGATTTTAAGGAAGTAACTACGAGCAAGTCACTTTGGAAAATCATCATTAACTTGAGCGTATTGCCTAGATGCTTGCCAAAAGTAACAGACGGTATACCTCGACCCTAGATCGGGGGGAGGCACTTTGTCGGACTACCAAAACTTTTTCCATATCACCAAATTCCTCCACAAAAATAGACTTCTTAAGGTCGTGATACTAGTAAATTTAGAATATAAAAATGTAGTTTAGTGACTCACTGACCCTTTGTCTAGGTAACTTAACAGTGCTAAACTTCAAACTGAAGAACGTCCAACAGTTTGACTACTAACTTTTTCTCTTCATCTTAAAAATTTGATATACCTAATCTTGGATTTCCCACTCTCACACAATCTCAACAACATATATATACACATATACTCATTTGCAGCACCATTGCACACAAGTTATCCTAACCACTCCACTGTGTTGGAACTCTAGTGTGGTAGTCTCTTACCTTACCTTACCTTAAAGATTAGAAATTGATGACTCGTCATTACTTTTTTGTATTCTAAGATATGGTGTGCCACATTTTTGTTCCTTGTTGTGAAAACTCATTATGATTAATATTGTTCAATAGATTAATTGAGCTTGATAATGTTTTTTAGGATTTCTATTTTTTGAACTCGCCTGGGGTAGATTTTATGGTGGATTTGTCATCTATCTTCTATGAATTCCATTATTGTGTCATTGTTTGTTGATACGGGGTGAGATGAGTTTAATTAGTGTTTTTGTTTGCATATTGCTTATTTGTTATTTCTTGTCACGACCCAACCCTGGGCCTAATCAGGATGGTTATCCAAAGTCCACCGAGGATTGGAGACCATCCCCTTTACCTAACCAACTAGAACACAATATAAATAATAGTGGAAGATAACCATTCATTTAAGCAAGATAGAAAAGATAACCAAAAGGGAAATAAGGAGTCCAAAACAATAACCATTCCCACTCTTTGTCCACAAAACCTCTAAACTGAATACCAAGTTTGGTCGGGACATGCCCTCCACATGGACAAGAAGGAAATTAAAAATATGAAAATAAACTGATGGGATTTCGATACTCATAAGGAAACAATTTAATTTGCGGCCTCTAAAAAGTTGGAGGCTCACCACTAAAACGCAGAACAACCAATGAACACTAAACACCACAATTAAAGAACCCCTAGGACCCAATATTATGAAATGATACACTGTCTTGAGACTGTTAGCGGGGTGAATGCTAGCACGTAACACAAGGAATGGCTAAAATAATGCAACAATCCAATCTATCCAAAACCATATACACACATTCATTTATATATATATAAGATATCGAGATAGGGAAAAAGGTTTAGCATGAGATTTGAAGCCATTAACCTGGACTATGTAGCACTAACTATCATAAGGGCACCCACGGGTTTAATTAGCTCAGCTCCCCTTGCTGAAAGCGTCCCAGCATGTGTTAGTCGCATGAATCAACAAAATCCAAGGAAGGGCCAAATCCACCGTGGGTCTAACCATTCAAAAATATATATTTAATGTGATAACTATGCACACAGTCACCAAGAACCCCATGCCGAAAAATGTAGTTTTTGGTATCGATTCCCCTCGGATCTCCACCTTCAATGACAAGTTGCACAACCCCCTTTAAGCCTAAATTAAAACCATTTACACATTACCATCGATTAACCAAGCTGACTTTTAATTAGGCATTACCATTGGTATTCTCATACCAAATTAGTTATGCTTGCAGAAAAATCCCATTATTCCATATCAAAACCATTTAAAACAATTTGTCTCCCTAATTCATGTTTGTAGAAAAACCATGGCCACCAAGGGCTTTCAAACTTTTTTTTATATTCTATTTAACTTTTTTACAATGCAAGGTTCCAAAAGAGGATTAAATCATATAAGTTTTCCATGTTCAAAACCAATTTTAGAAGTTCGATTGAGGTTAAAGACAATTCAAAACCATTAAAGTCGTAGAATTTGGGGAAACCCATGTTCCCTTTCTAATTCCCACATCCAAGCATTTAACCAATCCGAAATCCATAATATAAAACATGAATCATAACCAAATCATTGGGGAATACAGTTCGTGAAATAACCATTCCAAATACCCCAATCCATAATCAAAACTAAATAATTTAAACCACATGGGTAATAGTTAAACACATTGTTTTGTACATAAATAATATAGGGAAGAGACACATGCTTGAAGACACCAACAGATTAGGAGAGGAAACCATAATTTGATCCCCAGGTGCTTATTCCCTTAAAACCTTGTCTTGCTATTAATTAGGGTTTTAGAGAGGATAAAGTAGTGTTTATCTTATATTAACTGATGGAAATAGGGACCCTTAGGGTGTTTTAATTGGTGGAAACTATTGGGATGGGAATAAAAGACCATAATGACATTAATAAAAATGGGTAGGAAATTTAGCGCTTAGTTGCTATGAGTCAGGTGATGACTCATAATGACTAGATATGAGTTGCTTACTTAACTCATAGTCTAGGAAGTGGCTCAAGGTAACATTACTATTATGCTCACGATTCCTTCCCTATGAATCGTGAACAACCATAAAGACTTGTAGGGTCTTAGTCATGATCAAGACACAAATATGAGTAATCCCTATAGGTTATGCAATAACTGTCTCTATATGACTCAAGACAAGTGATAATGATTCGGGACGTGAGTCATTGCCTAGAAATTGAGCTCAACACACTAGAAATTTTTAGAGGCCATAACCTAGCGAATTACATAACCCCACATAGGATCAGTCGTCTCTGAATGAAAAGTCAAGGCAACCATTATCATAATAAAAAGAAAGAATGCTCGCATATCTAAACGACAAATTCAAAAGGCCATAAGAAATAGAACGAGGATCATACCCCAAACATTTTAATCCAACATGGGGAATAAGACAAGATATTTGGACTTCATGTCCTCTTCATCTTCCCATGTAGCTTCTTCCAGTTTTTGATTCCTCTAAAGAACTTTTACCAAAGCCACTTCATTAGTTTTCAATCTACGAAATTGCATATTCAAGATCTTGATCTTGACCAGGACTTTCTCATATGAAAAGGAATCCAAATATTGGCATTCTCCATAGGGAAAACCAAAGAAGGACGATCTACACATTACTTCAATATCGACATATGGAAAAGAAGATGAATTGAACCCAAACTCGGAGGCAAATCTAACTCATAAGCAACGTTTCCAACTCACCTAAAAATCTTATACGGACCAACATAATGGGGTGTATGCTTCCCATTATTCTGAAACCCCATGACTCCTTGAATAGGAGAGACTTTAAAGAACACTCAATCATCTGCTTCAAACTCCAACTACATTAGAGTGACGCCCCCATAGGACCTTTGGCAACTTTGGGAAGTCTGAAGCCTCTTTCTAATTAGTTTCACCTTTTCCTTGGCCTGATAAACCAAGTTAAGACAAAAAAACCCAGTCTCACCAACCTCAAACAACCCAATATAAAACATACACCTCATACCATATACGGACTTGAAAGGATCCTTTAGTATACTTGAATGGTAACTATTGTTGTATTCAAATTCAATAAAAGGCAAGTGATCCACCCAAGTACATCGAAAATCAATCTCACATGGCCTTAGCATATCTTTCACAATTTGCATAGTCTGTTCTGCTTGTTCCACTAACTGAGGATGGAAAGTGGTGCTAAGGTTCACCTTAGTCCTCAAACATATATAAAATGAAATCCACAAGTGAGAATAGAACTACGTACCTCGGTCTAAAATAATAGAAATCCGTGTTCCATGCATCTTGAAAATCTCGGCAATAAATAGCTTAGCATAATCCTCTCAAGATTAGTTAGTACTCATAGGAAAAATATGGGAAAACCTAGTCATCCTATCATCAATGCCCCAAATTGAATCAGACTGATTGTGAGACCATGGAAGATCCATAATGAAATCCATATTGATCATGTTCTACTTCTCCATAGGCAACTATATCTCTTGAGACGTGCCGCTAGGAATCAAGTAATCAACCTTTACTTGCGGACAAACCATACTCTTAGCCACAAAATTTACTACATCTCTCTTCATATTGTTCCACCAATAGATCTCCTTCAAGTCAAGGTACATCTTAGTAGAGCCTAGGTGAACTTTATATTGGGACTCATGAGCCTCAGTCAGAATTATTTCCCACAGCCCATCAACATTTGGACCACATAATCTGCCTTTGTACCTCGAAATACTATGTCCCCCAATATCAAAAACCATAACCTTTTGCCGACCCACATTATACTTAATCCGTATTAAGTATGGGATCCAAACCCTGCATCTCCTTCAACTCTACACCAATAGATGTTTAGACAACCTCCTAAATAATAACTCACACATCTTTAGAGTCCAAAAAATGGACTCCAAAGTTAGCCAACCGGTGATTATCCATAAAAAATCCTTACTTCTCCTCAATCACATAAAATAAGCTCTTTATAGATAGAATGGTAAGAGAATCAAAAACCACATTAGAATGGTAAGAGAATCAACAACCACATTTTTTTTACCTTGCTAGTAGTGAAGACTCATATCATATTCCTTGATCCGTTCAAGCCATCGCCTCTGCCAGAGATTCAACTCCTTCTAAGTAAAAACATGTTACAAACTTTTATGGTCTGAATAGATGTCTACATGCACTCCACATAAATAATGGCGCTAAATCTTCAAATTAAAAAAAAAGAGTTGCCAACTCCAAATATACCAAAGTATAGTTAACTAATACAAAAAAAAAGTCCAAAACTGCCTGAAAATCGATTCATAAGATCCATAAAGGTAGTTAGAGTATTTTCCAATCCAAATGACATAACCCAAAACTCATAATGGCCATAGCAAGTTAGGAAAGTAGTATTGGGAATATTAATTTCCCGAAGCTTCAACTGATGATAGCCAAAATAGAGATCAATCTTAGAGAAACATCTAGCACCTTTAAGCTGGTCATAAAGATCATCGATGTAAGAAACAGGATACTTATTATTCACAGTAACCTTTTTCAACTATCTATAATCTATACACAGCCAAAGAGACTCATCATTCTTATGCATGAAGAGCAAGGGTGAACCCCACAGAGAAATATTAGGATAGATGAAGCCCTTATTAAGGAGATTCTTTAATTGCTTTAGCTCTGTTAAATCCGTTAGAACAAATCTATGAAGAGTAATGGAGATTGGATGGATATCTAGTAGAAGATCAATCCCAAAATCAATTTCCCTATCAAGAGGAATTCTAAAATGATCTTCGGGAAACACTTCAGGAAACTCATAGATAACAGGGACCAGTTACAAAGAGGGAACCACAGAATTAGAATACTTAACATGAACTAGGTGATATAGACACCCCTTTGAGATTAAGTTTTGGGCTCTAAGATAAGAGATAAACCTCTCTTTGGGCACTAAGGAACTTCCCTCCAATTCAAATACTAGTTAATTTGGAAATTTGAAACTAACCTTATGGGTCCTATAATCCCAAGAAGATTAACATGAATGGAGACAATCAATCCACTAGATTACATTAAAATCTACCAAATCAAGCTCTACCAAATCTTCCAATGTCTCCCTATTGAAGATAGAAACCACAAAACCCTTATAGATGCTTTTAGCAACCATAGAATTACCCACTGGTTTAGAATTTGAAAAGGGGCCAAAAATAATTTTAGGACTAAAACCAAAATGCACAACCATATAAGGGGTTACAAAAAAAGTGCATACCCCAAATCAATAAAATAATAAACATTTTGAGATAAAAGCTATAACATTCCAGTGATAACATTGGTATATGCCTCAAATTCTTGACGGGTGAAAAGAACATAAAGATGATGCAGGCTAGTGATGATACCAAAAATAGCACCCTTTGGTGCAAAAGATGAAGAAGTGGTGACCGAAACTTTATTAGCTTAAGTGGCTAACATATCTATAGGACATTCTTGCTCCATTTGACTAAGCTGACCATATTAAAGAATTGATTTCTACCCTCATCACAACAACCCAATGACGCTGACCCAAAAACCTATATGGAGGATATTGTTGGTTGACAAAGATCCACTAGCTAGAGACATAGAACCTTGTGCCTTAGGACCATTTCTACCATTAACATGCGATCATTAGGTGTCTTAAGATATGGGTCACTAACCGAAGAATATGAATCAGAGTTTCTCCAAGTCTTCTTGTTTCTCCACTGTATAGCATCTCTCCCACTAGCTTGCTGAACTCTACCCTACTCTGTATAATTGGATATCTTATGCTTCTTCTGTTATCTCGTCATGCCTTTTCTTTTAATCCTAAACTTGCTACATATAAACCACAAGTTAGTAGATATCTATCTCATTAATCAACATTGCATCCTTGCATTCCAATACCAAGTCATAAGATATCCCAGAAGTGTACTACCTCATCTTACATATCTAGATGGACACAAAATCTAGAGCATAATGGGACAACTACTGAAATTTCAAGGCATACCCCTTCACACTCATCTTTCCCTGCGTTAGATTAAAAAAATTCTCTACCTTAGCTTTTCTCAATTCCAAATAAAATAAATGAATGAAGAATTCACTTGAGAACTTATCCCACCCGTTCATCTTAGTACAATCACCTCTCAAAAGGTCTCACTTCTCGTACCACTGATAAGCTACATCCTTTAACTGGTGTGCAGCAAACTCCATGCCCTTAAAATTCATAAAATGAATAACCAATATTATCTCTATTTTATCAACAAACCCTTGAGAATCCTCCTTAACCTTAGCGACAATAATCTTTTGGGGATTTAAAATCATGAATTGGCCCACCCTAGTTCTCTTAGATAATGAAGGAATAGGGCTAACATGGCTAGTCTAACATGACCAAGATATCATAAACTATGAAGGTAAATTAATGGCCTGACGAATCTCTGCATTAGAGATGTTGTAATGAAGCGGCTGAACAAAAGTATCACCATATCCATAAGCCCAAAGAGGACTAGTGGGGATTACTGGAACTCCATGTGGGGTAGTCTAATCAAGAGTAGGGACCCAATACTAGGTCTACAGTTCATATAGAAGGAGAGTTCAATTTATATCGTCCTCAGGCTAGATAGAGGTTGTAGAAAATTTTCTACCACTATTATAAATTTGGTAAAGCATGATATAAATTGTGAGTAAGTTAGTGATTAGAGGAATTTCAAGACAACAGACTCTATAGCCTAAAATAGAACTCAAGAGATATTTTTATAGACTCCTTCTTATAAGTATGGCATGTTATAGACCCATAAAAGTAACTATACTCGACACATATTTGTGGGCACACAACGTCCCTGAACTTGTGCTTTGATACATATCTTGTCATGATTTGATCCCTGGCTTAATCGTGACTGGTATCCTAAGTCCACTTAAGATGTAAGACTACCCTATTTTCTTAAATAACCAGAACATAATATGAATAGAAGTGGAAGATAACCAGCCAAATAACCAAGATATATAGGATAACCAAAAGGGATATAAGGAATAAAAATAACCACTCCCACTCTTTGTCCTTAAAGCCTCTAAACTGAATACAAAATTAGGTCGGGACGTTCCCTCGACCATGGAAAAAAAGTAAATCAAAAATATGAAAAAAAGTTGATGGGATTTCAATACTCATAAGGAAAGTAAAGGAATGCCTGGACTCTCTAAAGATAGTGGCTCACCACTACAACACAAAGCGGCAAGATAAATCAGAAGCACCCAAAACTACACACGACAATAGAAGAACCTTTAAGACTTTACATTACTAAATAATGTAGCATCTATGGATGGTTGGAAGGGTAAGATATTGCAAATAACTCAGGGAAATGATAAAATCATGCCATGATAAACTTTGTCTAAAACCATTCAAAACAATATGCACACATTTATATATATTTATATATATATATATGATGTTAGGATATAAAACAAGGATTAACATGAGATTTAAAACCATTAACCTAGATTGTTTAGCTCTAACTATTGTAAAGGAACCCATGGGCTTTATGGGTTCAGCAACCCCTACTGAAAGGGTCCCAACACGTGTTCGTCGCACGAACTAGGAAAATCGAAGAAAGGGCCAAATCCACTGAGGCTCCATCCATTCAATATTATATATATAATGTGTGCATTAGGCGCATAATTACCAAGACCCCCATGTTGGCAAACATGGTTTCTAGTATCAATTCCCACAGGACCTCCATCTTTTATGGAAAGTTGCACAACACACTTTAAGCCCAAATTAAAACCATTTTCACATTCCCATACATTAAAAAAGGAATCTTTTAATTAAATACTACCATTGGTTTCGTCATACCAAATTAATTATGATTGCAAGACAATCCCATTATGCCATATTCAAAATATTTTAACTAATTTGACTCGCCAATTCTAATTTAAAATGAAACCAAGGACACCAAGGCCTTTCAAACCATTTTTTATATTCCATTTACCTTATTATGCAATGTAAGGCTCCAAAAGTGGATTAAATCATGTGTATTTTCCATGTTTAAAACAAATTTCACAAGTTGGGTTAAGCTTAAGGCTAATTCCAAACTATTAAAGCCATAGAATTTGTGGGAACCCATGTTCCTATTCTCATTCCCACACCCATGCAATTATCCAATCCAAAACCCATAATTAAAAGCATAAATATAAAAATCATAACATAGGGTAAACAGTTCATGAAATAACCATACTGAATCCCTCGACCCATCATACAAACCCAATAATATAAAACACATGGATAAATGTTAAATACACACTTTTGTATAATTTAATTTAGGAAAGAGATACATGCTTGAAGACACCAAGAAATTTAGAGAGGGAAGCACAATTTGATCCCTAGGTGCTTAGTCTCTTGAAACCCTATCTTTTTCTTGATTATGGATTTAGAGAGGAAAATTAGTTTTTATGTTATGTTAACTAATGGAATAGGGACCCTATAGGAGTTTTAAGTCATGGAAAGTAATGGTATGTAAATAAATGACAATAATTCCCTTGCAGAAAATTTAATGCCCAAGCGCTATAGGTTAGGTGATGACTCATAAAGACTGGCTACGAGTCGTTGCCTTTTATCATAGTCTAGGAAGTATCTCAAGGAAAACTTCCTATTATAGTCATGATTTCCTCACACTGACTTGGGACCACTCATTATGACTCATAGGATCATAGTAGTTATCAGGACAAAAACAAGGGAAATCCTTGCTAGTTATGCTATGACTAGATTCATACAACACCTGATGAGTGATAACATCTCGTAAACTTAGTTGTTTCATGGAAAATGAGCTCAACACATATGAAATTTTTAGAGTCCAAAACCTGGGGTATTACATTTCTATTGCAAATTAAATCTATTGGTTGACTAATTTTTTCCAATAATCGATTGGGTGACATCATTCTTAAGCTAAATTTTTTTTTTTGTTTTTAGTTTATGATGAAGTCTGGTAAATTTTGAGTAAAAAGTTCACATTATAATTATGAATAATCCATTATTGTTTTAGGTTTATGATTGGGGAAGACGACCATTTTTGTTGAAGGGTTAAGAAGGGCAGGAAAGCATCAAACATCATGGCGAATTTTCATATTGCTCTCCAGCTTACTAAAATGGATAGTTTAGAATGGGGACTTTTGGTTAAAGTTTGGTCAGGATTAATAAGTTGGTCTATGATCAAGAGATTTTAGTAAACTATTTTTCGATTCGCCAAACTGTCATCCTAGCTCGCCAAAATTATTCCTACATCATCTATTAAACGATTCCTCTTAGAGATGAATAATGTGAATTTCAAACTTTCTGGATATGTGCTATTGTACCTTAGCGACAACATAACTACACTTTGTGTTTCAAACCCTCTTGTTGTATGTTGTTTCCTTTTCTATGTAGATATAGGTAACAAAAACCACACCTCCAAAGTAAAAAAATAACCCCCTTAGTCCAAGCAAAAAATTTAATCGTGGTGCACCATTCGAAAAATAAAAATGTAAAAGAAGTAAAATTTGGCTATAGAAAAGACTACAGAAAGAGCCAAAGCATAGTCCTATGTCTTTGATAATAAGGAGTAACTCTGAATATTATACGAACTCTTTAAGATATCTATTACCTTCATTTAATAGGGGGAAAAAAGTTGGGAACAACATCCTTATTCATAAACCACTACCTAATCTAGTGGTTACACCAGCTAAGAAGAAGAGGGATAACCAACGCTACAAATTAGCCATAGACCCTCACCTTTTTATAATTCCTAAATTCTTAAAAGACTGAAAGTTGAAGGTGGGTGCACAGTTCTTAAAGAGGAGAGGTTGTTAATGATAAGATAGCTGATAAATATCTATATTATTTATATACCATTTGGTACTATAGTTTTGAAATCCTCACTAAACCCCAACTATCTTATATCCGAACTAGGGTTCGAGAGTTCTATACTACTTATGGTGAGTTATTACCCCCATAAGGACTTAAGGCAAGACACAAGATGTGCAAGATAGTGTACAAGTATGTAGAAATCATATGTTGTGTAATAAAGGGACTATGAATAAAATCTTGGGCTACAAAACATGTGATCAAAATCATTTGCATAGCAGATTGGTGACTTCTTTAGAAGATCAAAGGGATTGGTTGGCACCCTATAGATTGACAAGTCTCCTCCATGGATTAAGCTGGGGGTGGACATCAAAATAATTCATATTTATGTCCTTGAATGTTTTTGTTTGAGTTTTATTTGTAGTAATCTCATGCCATCGCAAAATGAGTCAATCCTTCATCATCCAAAAGCAGTATTATTCGGGTTATTCTTACATTGAGAAAATTTAAATCTTGGGATGATCATTGCCTATAAAATTGGGATGCAAGAGCAATAAGATACTACTGGATTTTCTTTCATGTGTTTAATCACGAAGATATGCAGGCAAGAAAAGGTCAATTTTACACCAATCATTTAATTTAATTTCATCCCAAAATCTACTTGTGATATTCTCTGAATTGATCATGATTACAAAGAAGAAGAGAGGAAAAGGAAAAAAAGTTGATACCACTCCTGTTATTGATGTTGAGAGGTTAAAATGTGGTATTAAAAAGTGATGTCTCCTAAAAGTACACCTCCTTAGAAGTATAAAGCAGTCAATGCCAAATATAGTACCCTAAGTAGGTTGGGATCGAACCCACAAGGAATAGGTCAGAACTATTTCTCAAATATGCTAAAAGTAATGGGCAGTGAAGATACATAAATGGGGGAAATTATATAATCCATAAAAATTTAAAAAAACTTGAAAGATTTTGGTTTGTAAACAATTTAAAATGAACTCAAGGATCGTGTTCCTATGTCTTCCTAACCCTATAGGTTTAACGTGCTCCATTGAACTAACCCCATATCTTACATGCAGAATCTGATAAGTTATGTATCACTAACAATCTGATGAATGCCTTTAGTCTATTTTACTCTTTGCCTTTTGAGTCTCAGTCTGTCGCCTTATTAACCCTTTTCCTAGATCCTCAATTGACTATTACCTTTTGAGTCTCTAGTTAATTAGATAAAATTGAAATTAGATTGAAGTGAATCTTAAATTATTGTCGTGATCTTCTTTTCCGAATCATTACCTGTCTTTTACATTAAGTAGTTAATGTAGATGGGTTCTTAATATTTTCAACCGCTAAGAAATCTATAGACTGAAGATGATCATAATTCATGCAAGAATATTAGATGGAAATAATGTTGCACTTACGCTACTTGTTATTCAGCCAGGGTTCTCACAACCCTAAATAAGTCTATTAGTCACTCATATTTATGACACAAGCCATAGAAGTCATAAGTTAAAAAATAGAACCAATCACAATAATATAAGAAGAAAATTTAAAGTCTCAAATCAATAAATCAACTAAACACTAAGAAGACAAGAAACCCAAAACAAAAATCCAATATCAGAATTAAAATATATGTTTTTGAATAGTATGAGTGGGTAAACTAACTAAAAACTATCAAAAGAGTATTTATATATTATATGGAAACCCTAGGAAATCTTCCCAAACAAAATAGGAAAACTGGAGTTGGTGGCCAAATACGGTGCAACTTATAGGTTATAAGTGGAAACAATGATCCATAGGTGGCAGACTGTAGGTGCTAGACTCCTAAAACATCTGCAATATCTCTCTAAACTTTATATTTTGTCACATGTACTAGCACCTATGGGTTTTAGGAGGTACCTAAGGTCCATAGTTTCCCCCTCATAGGTAGAAGTGCCAAAATTTCAACTTTAAAATCCGTGAAAATCAACTCCCTAACACATCTTCTAGCACCTAAGCCATGTAGGTAGTATCTATGGGCCGTAGGTTCCCATTTAGGTGGTCCAAATCATTTGTTTTCACTTCTTTTCGTATCTTTATATCCCAAAAATTGTTTTCTTGCAAAAAACAACACAAAATACATCATATCGAACAGAATGGCCTAAGTAACTACATATTTTTGTAGTTTTAAGCATGGAAGTGCTATGAAACCTTAGCGCATCAACACTCTTCACTTAGAATATTTGCATGTCCTCAGGTAATAAAATACAATAAATAGCACAACAACATTCATCTAGGAGAAACCAAAGACACCTATGGCAGTCAATCATCAAATTCAAACTCAAGAAGATTACCCTCTCCAAAAACAAAATTTGTATATCTATGAAGCACAACCAAGAAATAAAATGGAATCAAGATATGGCATTTCATTAAAAACAAATAATCATTCATATATAAAAGTTACATAACCCAAATAAATAAGCAGCTCGAAAAACAACCATGTACCCTCATATAAAGAAAGTGTCACTCATTCAATAAAATCATGATTGTTAATGGAGGGATGATCATAAGACACACACACTCACAAAAGAAGTAAAAAGAATATGGAAAGAATGCCATAGTATTTACGTTATTTTCTTTAACTTAGCTTTTAGATTGTCGGGTTAGGATCACTATAGGAATTTACTCGACTTCTAATGTAGGCTTCGGGTCTAGTATAGTATATATGGAAATTTAATGACTAAGCCTTCTCGGCACTACACTTACATTGGGGGGTTCACTTATTAACAAATTTTCATTTATTCCACCTCTGTTTCTCTATTTTTATTGTTTTACAACTCATTTCAGTTGGGTGTGGTTTTCTTTCTTTTATTTTTTTTATATATACGCCACAAGATTCTAAGAATGATTTAGCTTATAATTTTATGCTTATGGGGTCTAAGGCATGAAAGTTTCACAAGGTGTTGAGTACTTAGTCATTCATAAACTCCAAGGCATTACGGATTATATTTTTGGCTTTCCCAACCCGAGATATTGGTTTTTGAGTTGAAACATGTTTAATGAGGTTAAAGTCATATCTCAAAACTGTGTTGGAATTTTCAGATAGGATTTAGGGATGTTTCCAACCTGAAGGTAGTTGGCCTCCGCGATAGGGTTGCGTTGCGAGGGATACTCCATCGGACTAGGGGTCGCATCGCGAGGGCTACCCACTAGGACTAAGGATTGCATTGATAATTCTTAACTTATTTCCATATTTTAGGGGTAATACGGTCATTGTCAATATCCTAAATCGTGTTGGGGGCTAATCAACAAGGATTGAAATATCAATTCCATGTCCTATGGGTGCCCTTGCTAATAAAAGGATACCCAGAATGAAACCTATAATTTGGTTCAAAAATCAAGTTCGGGAGAATCTTGGTATTATATCTTCCTAAAGGTATCAAGTGTGTAGGTTAGAGATGGTTCACATGATATCTAGTTATTGAGTAAGAGATAGGTTAGGTCTAAAGTCTTTGTGGCCATTTTTTTAACTAAACCTCAATGATTTCACCAATAGGCTCTTTTGAGCACTTAAAAAGTGTGTCTTTTATAGTCACCTAATACCTTAATCAGGTATCCCTATTTCTATGAAGATGCCCATGACATGACTTACACTCCATTTACACTTATTTCTAAGATTACAAAAGTTTGTAAACCACATACCTAATTTTTTACCATAGCCTTGTCCCCCTATACCCATTTTTCATGGATTCTATAAGTTCCCATGGGTTCACCTTCAACCCTTTTTCAAGGATGATGAAGGTTTTCTAGAGTTTGGTTTTTTTACCTATCAAACCTATTTGGAGATTATGGGTTTTCAACCACAAAATTCTAACTATTAAACTCAAGCAATGGTGAAATCCATACTCAACAACTAGAAATTACGTAAACACATCAATACCCACAAACAAATACACTTTAGTTCAACATAATCCCAAGACTATATTATTTATCTACTCATGAAGAAAGTGCATAAATATATACCATAATTGTTATCCAATTCATCCATCATTCACAAAACATTAAGAATTCAAGTCTCCAAAATTAGTTACAATCTTTCACAATTATAGTTCTTGTTTTTAATTAAAAGGTGTCTATGAGTTAAGCAATTCCCAAACAAGAAAGTGTTTTTGCCTATATAAGGTTTCGGATTCAGTTAAATGAAATGACGAAACTACCCTGGAAACATTCCCACTTAGCCGCGATCAAATGAGGTTGTTCACAGTCGAGGTGGCTACAATAGGAGTATGGTTCCGCGATCGTGTTCTATTAACTATCTTTAATTAAATTGATTGCGTTATTTGGCTAGCGATCACGGTAACTTGTGCTGATGAGCACTCTAGGTCTTTAGTTTCACTTCTTAACTTCCACTTGATCTCTTTTATCTTCAATCCACATCTTTCCATCTTACTAACTCTATGCCTACAAAATATGGATATTAGTGTATTCAATCACAAATATGTCTCATTTATTTATTCAAAACATAGTAGTGTGCACGAAATTTTAGTGCAAAATAATGGTAAAATCACCACTCATCAGCACCTCAACTTAAAATCTTGCTTGTCCGTAAGCATCAACACCCCTTATTATAAGACAATTTCACATGTAGGCCAATTTTCTATTACCCAATTTCAACATCACAATCTTTTCACTTTTAATATTGGGCCACTTCTTTTCTTTCACTATTGTGCCTACTTTTCCTTTCTTGGTTTACCTACTTTTTTTCACTTCTCTCTCTTTTTTATGCATAATTCAAGTTTATTCTTTTGTTGGATACTTTCTTTACTCTAATTATTTGATTTACTTGCTTAAGCTCATAGTCACTTTTTATTGATTATGTGGCCTAACAACACCTCTTTCGTTTTTCACCACCCTAACTTAGGATTTTAGCCTCAATTTGATTCTATAATAAATTGGAGGCAGTTAAAAAGTGCTTTCCTATAAAAGTTCTTTCTGCCTTCCAGGATATTACAGTTAAGGAACGAGATTAACAACTTCTGGCAGTTACCAAATGAGGCACTCCATGAGACTTAAATGAGATTTAAGAAGAAGTTGACACAGTTTCCTAAACACAAGATGAATGATGTGAATTTCATGGAGACATTCTACAAAGTTTTAACTCTATCACTATATCAACCGTATAAAATGCTGGAGGGGGAGAATTCAAGGAGCTTACTTTCACTGAAGTTGAAGATATATTAAAGCGATCGAGTAAGATAAGTAGATCTTGGCATACCAGGGATTCTATGGTAGAAATCTATAATATGTCTAGTTGTATATCCACAGAGAAGCAATGGAAAGAGGAAGAGCACGATCAAGATATAGCACATATGAAAACCAAGATAAATCTACTCATAAAGCATTTACAGTCAGGGAAGACTGAAATGGTAAAAGTTATTGAGTCATAAGGTACCATTGATTCTAATTCTGAAGAGGAAGCTAATTATCTGAATAACTAGGGGGGGTTTTGAGGCAATAACCAAGGGAATCAAGGTCGGATATATTATAATAAATCTGGTCACAGAGATGTTGACCAAAGGAGCTGGAAAAATAAGAATGATGGGAGTGGATTGTATGTGCCTCCTTGAAATCATGATAATGTTGCTACTAGTTTAGGTAAGATATCCATGAATGAAATGTTGGAGATATTATTGAAAGGGGTGGATTCGACTTATGATGGTGTGAAAATGATGAAGGGTGACTTTTCCTCTATGATTCAGTTGGTTGATTCATATTTAACTTTAATAAAGTAGTTGAAGCAGCAGATAAACCAACTTTTAGCTGTACTTATTCAGAGAAAGAGTGGTACTTTTCTGAGTGACATAGTATAAACCCCTAGGAATTATGGGTCTTATAAGGCAATTTCTACCCACAGTGGTAATGTTTTATTGGTCCCTTTTGTGGGAAAGATTGTGATTGATGATGTGGTAGAATTGGCTAAGAAAGGAGAAGAACAATTTCTAGTAGAGTCCAACAAACTAGATATTGTTGACATTCCATCTAACCATCAGAACACCGATTAGTTAGAAAAAGATAAGGGAAAGAAGGAAGAAGCAGTGGTTAAAGTAAAGCCAAAACCAATCCCTCTATTTCCTCATCGATTGAAGAATAAAATGGAAGACATAAAATTTAACAAGGTTATGGCAATGCTAAAACAATTGATTGTGAATGTGCCTTTCATGAAGGCACTGGAACAAATGCCTGGTTGCGCTAAATTCATGAAGGATTTTGTAACAAAGAAGATGATAGTAAGATATGAACTGGTGGACAATCTTCACCATTATAGTTCCATTTCCATAAGATCCTTAGTGCAAAAGAAAGTGGATCCTACTGCATTCACTATCCCGTGTACTATTGGATCACTGGATTTTGCGAAGGCCCTGTGTGATCTTAGGGTGAGTATTAATCTGATTCCACTAGTAGTTTATTAGAAGCTGGGGTTGGGATATCCCATTCCCAATAACATGAGACTTGTGATGGCATACAAATATGTGAAACATCCAGTTGGTATATTATATGATGTGCTTATGAAAGTGGCAGTTTTTATTTTTCCCACCACGTTTGTGATCCTGGATTGTGAGGTGGATTTTGAGGTACCTATAATCTTTGGTAGACCTTTCCTCACAATTGGGAGTATGTTGATTGAATTGCGGGCAAATAAACTGTAGTTTAGGCTTAATGATGAGGTATTTCAATTTGATGTTTGCCAGTCAATGAAGCAACAGAAAAAAATGAGTGTATTCTCTATTGTCGATGTCTATTATGAAGATGAGCAAGAGGTGCTAATTGAGGAGAAATTTGTTGTTAAAACTTTGTCTTCAGTTTGGATAAACTTTTTAAAAAAAGTTATTAAAGAATATGAGGAGATAGTATGTGCCCTGACGAGAATGGGGTAATATTTATATTCACCCTAGAAGCTAGATTTAGATCTCAAAAATCACCCAACATCACTGACTAAGCCATCTATTAAAGATCCACTGGTGTTGGAGTAGAAATTGTTGCCCTGGCTTATAATAAAGGTAAGAGAGTGGTTGCTTTTCTGAAAAGGAACATCTTCTCTCGCTTTGGAGTACCATGTACTATCATAAGCGATGGACGATATAATTTTGACAACAATGTGTTTTGGGATGCCTTTGAAAAAATATGGAGTGAAACAACATAAAGTTGCAACTTTATACCAAACACAGACCAGTGGGCAAGTAGATATTTTGAATCAGGTGATAAAGGACATCTTAGCCAAAATGATGAATGCAAGTAGGCAAAATTAGTCTCGAAAGCTTGATGATGTCTTGTTGGCATATTATACTGCTTTTTAGAAAACCATTAGGATGTTTCCGTACCATCTTGTCTATAGCAAAGTATGTCATTTGCTGATAGAGCTTGAACACAAGGCTTTATGGGAACTCAAAAGATTAAATCTGGATTGGACGAAGAAAATAGAGCTAAGACTGGGGCAGCTGAATGAGATGTATAAATTTCATCTTGAGGCTTATGAAAGAGCAGACATGTACAATGAAAGAATTAAGAAATATCATGATTGGAGTATTGAGAAGTGGGATTTTTAGAAATGCGATTGGGTATTAGTCTTCAACTCCAGACTGAAGCTCTTTCCAGGTAAACTTAGGTTTAAATGGTCTAGCCCATTTAAAGTTACACACGTCTACTCATATGGAGTAGTCGATTTTATGAATGAAGATGGAAGAATCTTCAAATTCAATGGGCAATAAGTAATGATATATATTGGTCCAATAGACTTAATTAAATCCTTAAGTATAGTTTATCTTAATGAAGTCTGAGTAATCGAGATAATTGAGTCATGCCACAACAATAAATTAAGCACTAGTGGGAGGCAATCCACAATGTGTTCTTCTAAGTGTAGTTAGAGTTATTTATTTATTTTAGTGCAATTTGATGTGTTTATAAAGTGTGTAGGGATAAAAATATAGGAAAACAGGATTTGATCAAGTTGAGGGAGGTTGACGGGAGTGTTGACGGACTGTCAAGGTCCTGAAAAATTGTTAGTAAAACCGTCATAGCCATCGCAAAATAATTGTCATTCTAGGTAAGGCTTGATGGCTAAGTTGATGGAACGTCACAGTACCAATGGACCATCAGAGACATCATCAACATGGAGCTAGAAATGTCTAGGTTTTGGATAAGAGCTACGAAAACCACGATGGACCATCAACCATCTGACAGACTATCACATTTACCATTTCTAGAGGGCAAAATGAATCATGACCTACTAAGGAGTGAAAGTACAACCGATGGAACATTAGACACTTGACGGACTATCAGGTTACCCACCATTTTAACCTTAGCTTTTAAACAAGTGGGTAGGTGTCTAAAAGGATACTTAGTCATTTTGCTCCAACCTAAATGTCATGTAATGGATAATGGGAGTCAGTTACTCACTCATTCCCAACTCTTTAACTCCCATAATTGTTAAATCCCTGTATATTCATCATAGGATTCAAATTTATCCCCTCTTAGGACTCTTCACCTCTTTACTACTCCTATTTAAACCATATCTTTTCTTATTAATTTCATCAAAACCAAAGTTAATCACTCATTGAGAAATTCATTAGTCTAGTCTGTTTTAAATTTTTTGAGTCAGAGCATTGAGGAATACTTTGAGAACAAGGATGACCAAAACTCTACTTTTCTTTCTAGAATGAAGAACATGCATAATGTGAGTACGATAATGAATAAAAGAACTTCTTTTCTTGTTGTTGATTTTGTGTTTCTAATCAAACTCTGGTAAATAGTGTACTGGGTGAAGTTTGAGTAACCGATAGGCAAAAATTGGTGCAATTAGCTTTCAAAGGTCGAAATTAATAATGTAAATATGTTCTTAATAATTGAATGCATACCAAATGTTTTTAGAATTGTCAAAGAGAAAGAGAAATGTAGAAATTATAGTTGAAAGCCACATCGACGGACTGGCAGACCCCAGACAGGCCATCAGCCTGACCATTAATTGGCTTGAGATTGAATGTCTCACTGACTAAGCTTGATGGATGTCTTGACGCACCTTTTGATCCCTAATAGACTGTCAGCTTGACCGTCAAAAGGTTCATGAACAAATGCTTTACTGATTAAGCTGTGACGAATGTCTTGATGGACCGTCAAACCCCTGATGGATCGTCAGAATGCCCGTCAATATAACACTTTTCCTAATTTCTTCTTACTTCTAATTTAACATGATGTTTTGTTCTTTGTTTAGGAAAAATGGAAAGAAAATTACCCCCACACTGAGGCGGTGGAAGAGCTCAAAAAACAAAGGGTACATGTGAACCGGCATGTATTAAGGAAGCACTTACTTTCAACACATAGAAGCGGTCAACATAAGTAGTCTCCCAGTTTGATAAGGCGAGTGAAAGTGATAGCAGTAGTAGTACTACTTCTAGCCCCAATGAGGTAGGGGTTAACATATCAAACCCCAACAAAGTTGAGGTATCTAGAGTTAAGGATGCCAATATGGTTAAAATCAACGACCCTCAAACACGAAAAACAATTAGGTGGCATATTGAAGGAGCACATGATAAATATCTTGATGGGATTGAACCAGTAGAAAACAGGCAGATAAAGAGGCCCATCTCAGAGAAGCATCAAATTTTTAGCTTGGAGCTGTAGGAATACTCATACTTGAGCAGCATTTTAATGAGTATGAGTTAAGGTGGATTAGTAGACCTCAGGGACATACTACCCCAATATCATACATAATTTTTTTGCCAATTACTTGGAACTGGTAGAGAAGTGTTGTCCCAAGGGTACAAAAGTTTTAGCATTTCCTAAAAGGGAGTCAGTTTTTGTAAGATGGGTCACCATTGATATCTTTGCTCCCACACTGAGAACGATGTTATTTGGAATCGATTTTGAGGAATCGGATGCTGTACCAGAACTTTAGCATCATCTAACTACGGCCTCCACCCAACTACATTGGATATCTAGACTTCTTACTAACAATTGTAACCCATTATGGGTGCTTAATCCAAAACAGCGCATTACTAAGTTATCTCTCAATTTCTAGGTTATGTTTTGGTGGGCTATTATAAAACTACAATCTATGCCGATAGGGGAGATGCTAAATTGGACAGTCATAGAGTGGTGTTGGTTTCTATTATGATTGTTGGGATGAGTATTGACTTTGGTCAAATTATTGTTGATGAGTAGTTCGTTCGGTCACACAAAGTGGCAAGCATTTTTCCATTCCCATATTCGATCATTCCATTTGGATACATAATATACAGCAACTAAGATATATTTGAACCCATAGGACTGATGAAGGGACCCATGAAATCAATACCCCAAACATTGAACAATTCAACCTCTAGAATTTTTGTCATGGGCATTTCATGGTGCTTCTAAATAGAGCCTTACCTCTGACACTGGTCACATCTATTCAAATATTCATATGCATCCTTGAACAAGGTTGGACAATAATATCCACTTTCCAACACTTTCCTTGCGATACAATCACCTACATGGTGACCCCTAACTGGGGAATCATGGCAAGCTTCAAAAATTTTCAACACATCAACTTATGCGATGCATCTTATAATAATATTATCAGCACAATGCCTGAATAGATATGGCTCATCCCAAAAGTAACTTTTGGCCTAATGAAGGAATTTTCTTTTCTGATGGAAGGAAATATGTTCAGGAATAAGATCGCATACCACATAACTGGTAAAGTGTGTGTACCGACGCACTCTTTCAAGAACAACAACAAGGATTTGATGATTAGGGAAAACATCAATTTCACACTTATCAGTGATTTCCTAATCTTCCTCAAGCCTAGATAGATGGTTTGCGACTTTATTTTCACGTTACTTCTTGTCTTTGACCTCAAATTCAAACTCGTGTAGAAGAAACACCCATCTAATTAACCTTTGTTTATCATACTTTTTTACATTAAATATCTCAAGAAAGTATGGTCGATATGAACTACTACCTTGGTTCCTAACAAATAAGCACAAAACTTCTCATAAGCATTGACAACCATGAGAAGTTCCTTCTCAGTAATAGCGTAATTCTTCTACGCCCTATTCAATGCATTTCTCCTATAGTAAATAAGGTGAAATTATTATTCTTTCTTTTTGCCAAGCACAATCCTATATTCTACTCCACTTGCATCACACATAATTTCGAATGGCTTGTACCATTCAGGAGCAATAATAACTAGGGCAGCCACTAGTTTTTCTTTAAGGCATTTTATTGCCTTCCTACAATCATCATCAAATAAAAAATTTGCCTCCTTCTCCAATAATTTTCATAGTGTATTTGTATTTTTGGAGAAGTCCTTAATAAATAGGTGGTAGAATCCAGCATGCCCCCAAAAACGATGAACTCTGTTAATAGAGATAGGAGGGGGTAATTTCTCTATTACCTCTACTTTTTCCCGATCAAATTCAATCCCCCTGGCTAAAATTTAATGTCCCAGAACAATGTCCTCCTTAACCATAAAGTGGAATTTCTCCTAGTTCAGCACGAGATTGAATTCCTCATATCTCTGCAATGCTCTACTCAAATTTACCAGATATATCTCAACCGAGTGATCCACTACAGCAAAATCATCAATGAACACCTCTAACGTGTCCTACACCATGTCAGAGAAAATAGACATCATGCACCATTAAAATGTAATAGGTGCATTACATAAATGAACGACATCTTATTAAAAGTAAATCTTCCCTTAATCAGAGCGTTTGATAATGAGGTTCGAACATGTCACATGCAGGACATTGAGTAAACGAAGGACAACTCAAAACTTGTACTTTATTTTGAAGCATTTGAGGTAACACATTAATTTTTATTAGGAGTGGTTATACTTGTACTTGGTATGTTTCAGTCACCGTAGGGTTTTTATTACCTATGTTTTACCCCCGTGCACTATCTAGTAGAACCGATATGTTTAGGTTACATATTTGTTTTTCCTTTATTATCATGATGTACATATTATTCAGTGATTAGATTTATGTATTGTTTTTTGTTTTAGCACTTTTTTGTAGGTATATATGATAAAATTAATGTGGCAAAGTACTTTGAACATATTTGTATGACTATTTCTTCATGTCACTTAGTATATGTTTAACAACCATTTGTGATTTTGAGATTGGCATTGAGATGCAGATATAAAGTGAGCATGATCCTAATAGAAAACCCAAGAGTTTGTACAATAAGTGTTTACTCATTGCTTGTGTGTGTGAGTGTTTGTTATAGTTCTTTTATAGAATGTACAACTAGAACTTGCCTGATTCATTGATATTGCTTTGTGATTGATTCAATAAGATAAGATAGCAAACCTCCTTCAATTATTCACTTAACCATAAAGAATGACCCACAAAAATGATTATTCTCTTTTCGAACCCTTTTTGAGCTTGTGTTAGCATCTATTCATTCCCAACAACTCTAATTCACTATTTTTAGGATGTTACCAAATACTTATCACGCTCAGTATCCATCCAACCATGATTACCACTTTGCCTATGATAGGCGGTGTGAGAAAACCCCAAATAGTTTTCTAAATAGGCGATCTCCTCATCCAACTTCTTGGCCTCCTCATCATCCTCATAGGCGTTCGATTCTATGGTTTTTACCATTTTCGCGGGTACACCCACAACATTATTTTTCAAGAGCACATATTGGGTCATCATCTTTGATGTTCTCTTCTATATTCTTCATCATTCTTTCTTTGTTATTTGTCAACCATGGATATAGAGGGAGAGATCTTGGAAGACTCGGTATCTCAGATATGCCAACCTCAATTTTTCTTTGAGACCTCTCCAAACAATTAAATTGTCACATGGTAGTGCATCTTTACTAGGGAACCTACCACTTGTTGTCCACCATGATTTTGTAAGCAGATCAAGGTCCTAATCGAAGATTTGGTGAAGCATCATCTCAAGGACCTCTTGGTTTGGACATTTTTCCAATTTTTTGCTGAATCTTTCTAATGCACCAAATAATGGTTCCCCATTCAATTGCCTAAAATTTATGATCTCATCCCGCATATGCAACATTTTGGATGGTGGGAAATATTGATCAATAAAAACTGTGGTAAGCTCTTACAAAGTAGTGATTGAACTGTGCGGGAGTGAAGGGTGTCACAATATCACTTGCCCATTAAAGACAATTGAAAAAGGAAAAGACGAATAGACTCTTGAGTGATGTGTGCGATGTTGAAAGGTGGACACACCTCTACTAAATTCTTCAAGTGAACATTGGGGTCATAATATTCTTGAATATCATATAGCCCCTTCATTTTCAACATATGTAACATAACACTAATTACATGGAAAACTCCATTCCTATTACTTTATGGGTTATGGATTGCACTCGTTTGGCCCGCATCATTGAGTTGTCCCTCATTATAGAGAGAAACATCAAAGGGACCCATGTTACTAGAGTTTTTACTCATTGTTACATTAAAACTATGATCACATGAAAAAATCAAAAACAACAAAGAAAGTAAATCATACTACCCCAGGTATACCCAATTAAAAATCACACCGCTCAAGTGAAATCTATATTCCACTCCCTGACAATTATGACATTATGATAAAGCTCCACTTACTCCCATGTCTAAGGGGTAAGGTGGTCCTTGTCAATGTTCGAACTCGCATTAGGGTCAAAACCATAAGGAGTGAAATGCAAATTCAAAGTCTTATAGGTTCTCTAGTTACTAAAAGGATTCTCAAAATGCAAACAAACACATCCAAAAATATAAAGTGGGGGGTTTGGTCTATATTAATTTTTTAATCACAACAAGATACAATGACACTTTTGGTTCAAAAATAAAGTGTTGTGGGAATCTTTGGATTATGTCTTCCTAAAGGTGTCAAGTGTGTAGGTTAGAGATGGTTCAACAGGATATCTAGTTTTTGAGTGAGAGATAGGCCTAGTCGAATGTCTTTATAGCTATTTTTTCAACTAAACCTTAAATATTTAACCCATTGCCTCTATCAAGTACCTAACAAGTGTGCAATTTATAGTTACCCAATACCTCAATTTAGTATTCCTTTTTGTAGGAAGATGTCTATGACGGGACTTACACACTATTTTCACTTATTTCAAAGATGTCAAAAGGCAATAAACCAAATACTTAATTATCCACCATTGCTTTGTCCTCTTATAGCCCTTTTTCAAGGATTTTATGGATTCCCATAGGTTCACCTTCATCCCTCTTTCAAGAATGATGAAGGCTTTCTATAGTTTAGTGTTTTCACCCATCAAAACGCTTTAGATATTTGGAGTTTTCACCCATAAAATTCCAGCTATTAAACTCTACCAATGGTGAAATCCATTCTCAACAACTAGAAATCATGTAAATACATCAACACCCACACCCAAATATACTTTAGTTCAACATAATCCCAAAACTAAATTACTTAGCTACTCATGACGAAAGTAGAGAAAGAAATACCATAAGGATTATCCATAGCATCTATCCTTCATAAAACTCTAACAATTCAAGTCTCCAAAATTAGTTACAATCTTGCCCAATTAGGGTTCTTATTTTTAGGTTCGAAAATGTCTATGAGATAAGTAATGCACAAAGAAGAAAGGTTTTTTTTCCTATATAACGTTAGGGATATGGATAAGTGAAATTATAAAACTGCCCTAGAAAACAATGTTGCTTAGCCGCGACCGCGGAAAATGCGATTGTGGTATGGCTCCACGATCATGCTCTATTGACCATCTTGACTAACCATGATAGAGACCTTTGGCTTGCGATCGCGGTATCTGGGAATGATGACTACTCTAGTTTTTTAGCTGGACTTCTTTGCATCCACTTGATCCTTTTTAGCTTTAATCTACATCTTTCCTTCTTACCAACTCTATGCCTTTAAAATATGGATATTAATTCATTTAATCACGATTATGTCTCATTTATTTATATAAAACTTGGTAGTGTGCAGAAAATTTGAGTGCAAATGAGTGGTAAAATGACCACTCATCATGAATCACAAGGGCTATTCCCTCTGACTAGGGGTCACACCATGAGGGATATTACCACAAAAAGGGGAGCCAAGGGGCAATTTGGTTCTTTCCTCTCAAACCCCAGTCATACAAAACAAGACTTACAATAATAAAATGGAAATTACTTGACCATTAACCTCAAAATTACTCACTAATAAGATATCTTATTCCAAAGAAAAAATTATAGCTTATTCTCTCAAGAACACAATGATTTAAGTTTTGATTTCAAGATTTCTTCAAGAATTCGTTCAATTGTGGTAGGTAGGGTTTTGAATAAGGTTAATATTTTATCCTTTAGCCCAAATGTATGATTTTCAAGTTAAATTTACATGTTTTGAGTTAGGTTTTATTTCCAAATCCTCATGTGTTTAAAGCATAACATTATCATGTAATTTAAGGGACTAAAGAGCATAATAGTTGTACTTAGTCATGTTTTAAACAACAAGTTTGATATTTTGTCTAGAATTTGATTATTTTGGTAAGAAAGTGTTATTCTCCTAAATTTAATACAACCCTATGCTAAAATTTATGTATTATACTCATGTATTGAACTGTCCAATATTTTGAGTCCCTGAGCGATGACCTCATATTACTATTTTAATAGTTGTTATCATATTTTTGTAATGATTTAGTTCTAGATAGTTATGAACACCTGATACCTATGTGTTTACTTTCTATTTCAAAAATTTCAAATTACAATTTAGTCAGACCATGATTTCATTACTATGTTCAAGTTCAAGTAGATTTTTATCAGAGTATTACCACGTCATGTTCAGACATTAATAACACCAGTGTCATTCAATTAGGAGTAGGATATAGCACCGAGAGGGAAGTTTGGGTTCAGGACATCCTACTTCCCAGAAACTATATTTCCCTGTAGGATTTAGGGACTCGCCAAAGTGCATTTCCCCTTTTGACCAAATTATGCTCAGTTTAGTTATCACTCAAGTTTAGGTTCCACTCCTATGGCAAGGATTGATCATCCCTTCTTAATGTAGGTCAGACATTGGACTCTATGGTAATATCCATGGTTTATATCAGTTAAATGAGAGCTCCAAAAGGTTTAACCAATATTGGTCGTCTACTTTAGTTTAGTTTTGCTAGACCAAGTAATCAGTTTTTAGAATTTATTTAGTCAGTTATACAAATTTCATAAGTTATTCGAATAATGTCAATGTATTTAAATACTTGGTCTTGCATATTCAGTTTTACATATTGCATTCAGTTTTTGCATCTATTTCACTTAGTCCATACCTCATATACTAGTACATTCAAATTACTGATCACATATTTTTCTCTTGCACTATGTTCTCTTATAACATTGGTTTGGACACACAGTTTTCAATCATCCTGAACTGCTCAGCAGTTCCCCGCAACAGTATTGGTGAGTCCCTATTCATAGAGAACGTGTCATTTTACTATAGTTGTTCTAGTATTTCCTTATGTTCAGTTCAGTTAGAATTAGTTGGGAGTTTATCCTATCAACTCTGTTAGTTTAGAGGCTTTTAGATAGAAAATTTAGTTTCCAGTATTTATCAGATATTTCAAACATGATATTTTATATATTTTAGTATACAAAATTTCTAGTACCTTATTGTTTTATCTTCCACACATGTTATTTTACCTTAATTTTATTCAGTGCTCACAACAAGTACCAGACCATTGGTTAGCTTGCGGTAACTTATGGCCTTATGTACTATATTGTGACTAGAAGGTAGCTTCGGGTCATAACAAAAATTAGTTTCACAACATAAGGTTTTAAAGTGTCCTATTGTGTCAAAAAGCTACATTGAGTAGAGTCTTGTGCATGGGTATGAAGCATGTCATACTTATAGATAAGAGGCTACAAGACCTTTTAGGAAACATTCCCTTTTGTTAATCAGCCTTGGCCTATTATTTAGCTACTCAAAATAATCAGCAAGTTTTTGCCCAATCCAATCCAATTATAAATACAGTTGCAGTTAGGATTTGGAATTTTACTCAGATAAATACCCCTTTGTTTTCTGAGTCCGAGTCTATGGAGGATCCGTAAGAGTTTTTTGATATGATATAGAAGGTGACAGGCATCATGGGTGTCACTTCGAATGAGATTGCTGAATTACCTACATATCAATTACAGGGAGTAGCTTACACCTAGTTTAAGTAGTGGAAGGATAACAGGGGTATATGGAGTTGGAGAAGTTTTGCATGACCTTCCTAGACATGCTCTTCCCACTACAATTTAGGAAAGATAAGGTTCAGTAGCTCATAAACTTAAAGTATGGAAGTATAAGCGTGAAGGAGTATTCACTCAAGTCACTTGTTTGGCGAGGTATGCTCTTACAATGCTTGCTAAAAATAGGTCCAAACTGAGTAAGTTCATATCTGGTGTATCTGATTGTCCAGTTAAATAGTGTAGGACCGTGATGTTGAATATGTAGATGGACCTATATAGACTTATGGTTCATGCTCATTAGATTGAGAAGTAGAAACGTAATAAAAGAAAGAGAGATAGTAATAGGGCTAGAATAGGTAGTTTAAACTTTTCTTAGCCAAGGTCGAAAGGCGGTAACCGTTCTCAATTCTGCCAAAAAATTTTAACCCCAACTCCATCTTCTGCTAGTGTGCTAGTTCCCAAGTTCAAACAGGAAATTCGAGATAGATCCTCAGGATCTAAGACCCAGGTTAGTGTAAAAAGTGGTTGTACCAGCCCACTATACAAGATGTATGGTAGGAACCATAAAGGTGAATGTCGTGTAGGCAATAATGTAAGCTTTGGGTCTGGTAATCTAGGCCACAACATCAAGAAGTCTAATGTGATACCTCCGAAGGAAGATGATTCATGCCAACAGGGCCATTATAATATTTTATCAACTCAGTAGGTCACTCAACTCGATAGGGTGCCACTTTTAAAAAAACCAATGCGCATTGCAAGAATAGACTATATGTTCTCCAAACTCATCATGATCAAAAAAGATCTCCTGATATGGTTACAGGTATATTACAAGACTTCTATCTTTATCTTTATGCATTGATAGATCCTAGAGTTTCATTTTCTTTCATGACTCCTTACATAGTTGTGGACTGTTGTTTCAGTTCAAAAATACTAGTACAGCATTTCTCAACATCTATCCTTGTAGGTAAACAGGATACAAAAATTACTTTATCACAATATCTTAGAAAGTTACTTCAACTAATCTTATGGAGTTAAAGATGACTGATTTTAATGTCATTCTTAGCATGGGTTGGATCTACTCATGTTATGCCTTAGTTGATTGCAAAATCGAATTGTATAGTTACGAATTCCTAATGAGCCATTATCAGATTCAGGTATAGTACTTTAGTTCTTAAGGGCCAGTTTTTTCCCTATCTTAAGGAAAGAAAAATTATATTTAAGGGATTAATTTACCATCTCGTTCGAGTTAAGGACTAAAATTTTCAGACTCCGAGTATTAAGTCAGTTTTAGTAGTGATGGAATTTCCATATGTATTTCCCAAAGATCTTCCTAGAATTCCTATCAAAAGGGAAATTTTCTTTGGAATAGGTCTTCGTCCCAATACCCAGTCTATGTCTATTCAATCCTAAAGAATGGCTCTAACTGAGCTTAAGGAATTGAAGGATTAATTGAAGGATCTCTTAGATAAGGGTTTCATCGGGCCTAGTTTTTCCCCATGGGGTGATCCAGTACTATTCATACACAAGAAATGGTTCTCTTAGAAAATGAATTTACTATCTTCTATTGAACAATGTCACCATAAATAATAAGTATCCACTTCCTTGAATTGATGACTTGTTCAACCAACTTTAGGGTGCAAGTTATTTCTCTAAGATAAACCTTAGATCCAGCTATCGCCAGCTCATATTCAGAGAATTTTGCATTCCAAAGACTGCCTTATAAAATCAGTATGGTTACTTCAAATTCTTATTTATGTCTTTTGGTCAAATGAATGCCCTAACAACTTTCATGGACCTAATGAACAGGGTGTTTAAGAAATACTTGGACATGTTCATCATAGTCTTCATTGATTATATCCTTGTTTATTCCAATAGTGAGAATAATCATGTAGACCATCTGAGAGTTCTATGGTAGACCCTTAGAGATCATCCGTTGTTCGATAATTTTAGTATGTGAAAATTTTAATTGAAATTAGTATCTTTCCTTGGTCATATCTTTTCGTTTGATGGCATTCCAGTTGATCCAAAAATAGAAAAGCAGTGAGAAACTGGCTTAGAATCGTCTCTTAATCAAATATCAGGACTTTCTTATGTTTAGCTAGCTATTAAAGATGATTTATTAAACTAATTCTCTATTTCTTCCATCATATCGATGATAACCCAAAATAAATTTAAATTTTCATAGTCGAATTCCAGCAAGAAGAGTTTTCAGGAGTTAAGCACTCGACTTACTTCTTCTCCATTCTTGACTTTTCTACATGGCACATATGGGTTCGTACTGTATTGTGATGCTTCTAGAGTTGGTCTGTGTTTTGTGTTGATGCAGAGAGGCAAGGTCATTGCCTACTCCTATAGACAGCTTAAGCCCTATAAAAATAATTATTTGATCTATTATCTTGAATTGGAAACTGTTGTTTTTCCCTTTAAAATTTTGAGGCACTATCTTTATGTGGTTAATGTTCATATGTTCATGGATCAGAAGAATTTACAGCACATGTTCACAAAGAAACACCTAAATCTTTTCCAGAGGAGATAGTTTGATTTGTTGAAAGACTATGATATGAGTGTGTTCTATCATCTGGGTAAGGCCAATATAGTGGCAGCTACCCTCAGTAGATTATCTATTGGTAGTGTTTCCATTATCGGAGTTAATAAGGAGTTAGTTCATGAGGTTCATTAAATTTCTAAGTTTAGATCTTGGTTGGTAGATTAGGATGAAGGAAGTATGTGGGTTCAAAATGAATCAGAATTTTCATTGATTGACGAAGTAAAAGAAAAAGCAAGATAGGGATCCTAGTTTTTGTAAGTTGAAGGAAGTGGTTAGTTATAACAAGGTAGAGGTTTTCGCCGAAGGGGGATATGGTGTGCTTCATTGTAAGGAAACGTTTTGTGTTCGTGTGTTGATGGTTTTAGACAACGAATATTATAAGAGGTGCATAGTACGCGGTATTCCATTCACCCCAGAGCCACTAAGATGTATCTTGACTTTCTAGAAATCTATTGGTGAAGTGGTATGAAGAAAGATATTTCAGATTTTATGGCTAAGTGTTTTAACTGTCTGCAGGTTAAGGTTTAGCACCAAAGGCGTATTAGTAAACTTCAAGAGTTTAGCATCCCCACTTTCAAGTAGGAAGTCGTGACTATGAATTTTTTGATAGGATAGCTTCGTACGCATTGCTAGCATGATTCGATTTGGGTCATTATAGATAGAATGAACAAGTCATCCCATTTCTTGTCGGTTCATACTCTATATTCAGCTGAGGATTATGTTAAACTCTATCTTAGGAAGTTGGTAAAATTTCATAGGGTTTTATTTTCTATAATTTCTTATTGAGGTAGTCAGTTTACCTCTCATATTTTTAAGGCTTTTCAGAAGGATCTTGGTACCCAATTTCCCCTCAGTACAACATTTTATCCCAGAATATATAGTAAGGTAGAGAGGAACATTCATACCTTAGAGGAAATGTTAAGGGTGTGTGTTTTTACTTCAAATATTGATGGGATAACCACCTATCTTTGATCAAGTTTGTCTATAACAATTTTAATCACTCCATTAATTAGATGGCCATAATTGAGTCTGTCTATGGGAGGAGATGTATATATTCTATTGGTTTGTATGAAGCAAGTGAGGCTACTTTTAAAGGGCCAGATTTAGTGTTTAAGGCAATGGAAATAGTTTAGTTAATTTTAGAGAGGCTAAAGACAACCCAAATTTGTTAGAAATATTATACTGATATGAGGAGAAAGGATTTTGAGTTTAATGTTGGTGATTCGGTCTATTTATAAATTTCACCTATAAAAGGAGTGAAGAGATTTACCAAGAAGGAAATGATCAGTCACTGCAATGTTGGCCCATATATAATTTTGTACCACTTTGTGAAGGTATCTTATGAGTTAGAGTTACCTGTGATTTGGCCTCATTACACTTGGTATTCTATGTTTTTGTGTTAAAGAAATGCATTGGTGATTCAACTTTTGTTGTTCCCTTAGAAAGTGTGGATATTAAGGATAGCCTTTTCTATGAAGAAGACCCTATTCATATTCTTGATCATCAGATTCATAGGCTAAGGAATAAAGAGGTTTCCTTGGTTAAGGTTCTATGGAGAAACCAGTTTATTGAGGGAGCTACTTGGAAAACGGAAGCGGATATGCGAGCCCGACATCCTTATCTTTTCTCAAAAAATTCAGAATCATCTTAAGGTAATGGTTTTCTTTAGGTTAACTCTTTCCTTTCTCACTTTTACCTATATAACCATTCTCATGTCACAACATGCATTCATGAAATCAAGTTCAGCCCATATAGCATGTATACTGTTTCCAACCCAATTAATTTATCATGTTTTAGCTTATAGGTATTTATAATTATCTCTCAGTCCTTGTAGTATCTCAGTTTGTCATGTCTCATTAAAGGATGGACAGTCTCAAGGGGGAGATATAGTAATACCCCTTAAGATTCTAAATTCGATTCAGCTTATAGTTGCATCCTTCAATGGTCCAAGTCTTGAAATTTTCACTAAGTGTTGAGAAATTAATCATTCCAAGAACCCAAGACATTACATATTTTATTTTTGTCTTTCCCGACCCCAAGACGTTGGTTTTTTATTTTAAACATGTCTAGGGATATTAAAGGCATGTCTTTAAAGATTTTTGGAATTTTCAAACAAGATTCAGGGCATGTTTGAACCCTAGAGGCAATGAACATTTGCGTTAGGGCTGTTCCACGAGGGCTAATCCCTTGGACTAGGGGTTGCATTCCAAAGGATACTCCTTTGGAGTATGGGCCACATCACGAAGGCTATTACCTCGGACTAGGGGTCATACCACAAAGGCTATTCTAACTAAATATGGGAGCCAAGGTGTAATTTGGTTCTTTCCCCTCAACCCCCAGTCATCCAAAACATGATTTATAACACTCAAAAGATAATTATTTGCCAATTAACCTCAAAATTACTCACTCAAAACCCTTTCTCTTCCAAAGAATAAATTTAAAGCTTATTCTATTAATAACACAAGGATTTAAGTTTCGATTTCAAGATTTCTTAAAGAATTCGTTCAATTAAGGTATGTGGGGTGTTTAACAAGGTTAATCATTCATCTTTGTGCCCAAATGTTGATTTTCAAGTTGAATTTATATTTTTTAAGTTAATGTTCATACCCAAATCCTCATGTGTTGAAAGCATAGCATTTTCATGTAATATAAGGGACTAGAGAGCATAATAATTGTACTTACTCATGTTTTAAACAAAAAGCTTGATATTTTATCTTGAATTTAGTAATTTTAATGAGAAAGTGTTATTCTCCTAAGTTTAATGCTTCCCCATGCTTAAATTTATGTATTATACTCATGTATTGAACACTCCACTATTTTGAGTCCCTGAACAATGACCTCATATTATTATTTTAAGAGTTGTAATAATTTTATTTTAATCTTTTAGTGTTGGGGGGTTTTGACCACCTAATACCTCTGTGTTTAATTGCTATTTATGACATTTCATATTACAAGTCAGACCATGATTTCATTACTATGTTCAAGTTCAAGATGATCTTTGTCTATATTGTACCATGTTGTGTTGAACCATGAGTAACTCCGGTGTTATTAAGTTGGGAGTAGAATTTTGTACCAGTAAGGAAATGTGGGTTCAGCGCGTCCTACTTCCTACAAACTATATACCCCTTGAGGATTTAGGGGCTGTCCAGTGAGCATTTCCCCTTTTGTCCAAATTAGGCTCAGTTTAGTGATCACTCTAGTTTCGGTCCCACTCCGATGGAAATGAGTGAAAAATTCTCCTCAACCTTAGTCAGACGTTGGACTCTATGGTAATATCCATGGTTTATGTCAGTTAAATGATAGCTCCCATAGTTTTAGTTAGTACTGGTAGTCCATTTAAGTTTAATTTTTCTAGAGCAAGTAATTTGTTTTAATCATTTATTTAGTTTGTTATACAAATTTCCCTAGTTATTAAGATAATGTTAGTGTATTAAAATACTTGGTCTTGCATATTAACTTTTTACATGTTCATGTAATTGTATTAAATTTCTGCATGTACTTCAGTTATTCCTTACCTCACATACTAGTACATTCAAAGTACTGATCACATACTTTTCTCTTGTGCTATGTTGTCTTATAACATAGGTTTGGACGCATAGTTTCCCGATCATCCCTGGATAGCTTATCCGCTCCCCACAATTGTATTGGTGAGTCCTCAACCATCGAGGATGTGTCATGTTATTCTAGTTATTTGTAATTCCCCGAGTCTAGTACCTTGGATGCTACTCGGTGATCATAATTTCAAAATACCACAAGCTAACCCTTATCTGATACCGGTAACTAAGCACAGCATAATATACTATAAAAATACAAAAAACTTGCAAAAATATGCCATAAGATTCAATAAAAAATACAACTTAATAAAGTTTAACAGTATGAAAACTTAAACATCCGTCTGAATAGCTAGTTTGAAAAACACTGTAGTTTGAAAGGCTCTAAACTGTCTGAATAAGGAGTTGATGGGACAATCCTCCAACTAACTCCATTTACCAAAATACTGAATCGGATGAATTAAAGAAATAAGGGACATCCTCGAATTATGAGAAGTCACTGCTAAGTCTACTGCGGCTGGCTAAATCTGAACTGCTAAGGGTGATCTCGATCCTATTCTTCTGAACCTATGGTATAAAACTCCATAGCGCAAGAGAAAAGTATACGTCAGTACGTGAGAATGTACAAGTATGATAGATGAGGTAAAGCTGAATGCAAGGGTTTACATGCATGAACAATGCTGACTAAATATCACGAGACTACTGAATGAGGACACATGCATGAATGCCTAAACTATAGCTAAAGTCATGGAAATACTAAATACTGAATTCTACTACTTGGACTTCTGATAACTGAGTCTACTGATACTGATATCTGATTGACTGAGATTTAGATCATTCCTATCTAGTAGGTGATCTATGAATATATTGATTATGAAAATGATTTATTAAATCTGAGATCAGCCCTATCTAGCGGGTGATCTCTGAATCTATTAATATTGAAGATGATTGATTAAGCCTAAGATCAGTCCTATCTAGCGGGTGATCTCTGAATCTATTGATAATGATATTGATCGACTGTTTCTAATAGTCCTGAATCTGTTCTATTGAACTGAATGCTATTACAGAGACTGATTTAGAAACTAAGATTGTGGGAGGTAGTCATCTAACCGACATGCCCCAAATATAAACTAGTGGGTCTAACCTGTAACCCCAGTTGGAAGGGTGTTAGTAACGTGCCATGGGTAAAGACAACTTTTGTGCAGTCAGTCCTATCAAACAGGTGACCCCTGAGATTAGTCCTATCTAACGGGTAACCTCTGAGTATGTCAGTCCTATTTAATAGGTAACATCTCATACCAACACTGGCTACGTACTTCTGGAACTTAGGGTTTTCTTCTTAGATTCTCATTCCTATCTAATGGGTGAGCCCCCATCCCTAGGCTCACTCGATGCTAAACTCTACTCCCAACTAAAAGACTCTAAACTAATTCTTAGACTATAGTAGGCTAGGATGAATATGTTACTGATCATACTTTATAACTGAGCTATGCTGAGTTCACTGAGTTATGTTGACTGAAAGAATACCACTGAGTTTTGAATTGATTACTAAACTGAAGCTGGATTACTACTGATACTGAGATTATTGAGATTTCCTAAGTTCTGTAACTGACTGAGAGTACTATTGATTTTGGAATGACTGAGGTTATCATGAACCTAACACTGGATCTAGACAATCAGCTAAGTGGTTGGGTGTTAAATATCCCCAGGACTCGATAACATAAATAATACAAGATACGACAACTCGTAAATAATATGTCAATAGTCCATTATTCACAATACAATCAATGAGGCATCTCTTCAAGAACTTAGAAATAATAACCATGTAATTGTATAGGGAGGCATGCTATTTTTTCATAACTCATTCAATAAGGAATACACATGAATAGGAATGCATTTAACAATTAATAATTCATTCACTAAGGCTTTTTAACAAATACTTGGCATGCATAAACTTATACATAATTGAGGTTTCTTGTCAACATGATATAATGACCCTATTTCCTTCACACAAACATTTTATCAAACTTATGGGGAGTATACTTTGGTCATACAACCTTCAATGCACCTAATTAACATGGTTAAATCAATCAACACGCATCTTGTGGGATTTATTATGAATATCATGAAATTCACCTCATACTAGGACCAAAGTTTGGAACATTGTAATCAAAACATGAATTGAAACTCAACAACATCATAAACTTCAATCTCAACTTACATAAATAGTGAAAACTCATAGATAACAATCTTTATAATTTAAAAAGAGATTCTTGAACTTCTTGGATGGAAGGAACCAGAGAATCAACATCTAACTTACTTAGAAATCTAGATTTTTGAGGTTCTTGAAGACTTTTAAAGGGATTCTTAGGATTTCTTAGAAACTTGGGGGATAGTGTTTTCTATTGTTTAGAGAGATGTTTTTGTTATTGAGGAATAGTGAAAATAAATGAGCAATTTTTGCAATTAAGGGTTTAAATCCTGTTGATAGGTTGATTAGGGGCTTTAGGAAATTACTAATTGGTCCTTGTATTAAATAAGAGTATCAAAAATCTTTATTTTTCATGCTGGCGCGACATGGTGAAATCACGCCAGCTCACTGGAAACTGGATGACTTGAAAATTGGTTGGTGGCGCAATGTGTGGAAATCACATTGCCACCTTGGTTGCGAATTGGAAAGGCACCGCAATGCGGTGAAATCGCATTGATTCACTGAAAATTGACAACTCTGAAATTGAGCCTTGGTGCAATGCGTCATAATCGCGGAGGCTCACTGGATTTTGAAGATTGCCATTTTGGCTGGCTCCGTAACATGACAAAGTACCATGTGGTACACTATCTTACTAAAATGGTTGTAACTCTTTGCCCGAGTGTTAGATTTGTGAGAATTTATTATCTATGGAAAGTTTATTCAATTTCACACATGATAAAAATTTTAAAACTTAAAAGCACCATAAGGAATAAAAAGATATTCATCTATGAAGCAAGATCTTTGATGTTCTAGCGATTAATCGAACCTAGGTAAAAGTATGGGGTATTACATTATTTTAGTATTTCTGTATGTTATGTTCAGTTAGAGATAGTTAGTGGTTTGTCCCATCCACTGAATAAGTTTAGAGGCTTTCAGATAGACAGTCTAGTTTCAATTGTTTATTAGATATTTCAAATATGTCATTTTATATATTTCACTATTCAAATTGATAGAACAGTATTGGTTTATCTTCTGCACATGCTTTACTTTTATTTTATAGAGTGATCACAACAGGTTCTAGACCATGGGTTAGATTGGAGTCACTTGTGGCCTTAAGCACCTTGTTGTGACTATGGTGTAGCCTCAGGTCGTGATATTTTCTGTTTGACTTTCTTATTCTCACACCCAAACCTACTTTTTTCTTGTATTTACTTCCTTCTTCATACCCATTTCTAACTGGACATCCCTATGATAGCAACCCTCAACTTAGGCAATTTGCCTGAATTGAGGGGTACAATGTCCAAAGAGGACTAAGGACAAAACATGTTCATTGTAACTAATATGGGAAAGTGAAACATCAAAATAATAAAAATAGTCTATCAGGCTCAAAATTGGTATCAAGGGATACTTATCAACATTTAGGAGGTTATATAGGATAAAAGTGGACTAATTTCAAGAACTGTCTTTGATCCTTACTAATGGACTATAATACAACCTAGGCATGACTAACGGAGCATGTTCTGCATTCAACACACATAGGGAACAGAGTAAGCATCAAACACACACATTGCACAGGGTTACATCAAAAACTATAACCTATTTGGTTCAGGCAAATGTTAGTTATAATTATTATGTCCCTAATCCCAATGTCATAACACTATCCACAATGCTCACATATATATAAACATATCATACAGTTCAAAAACAAATTTTTAGTTGGGTATCATTTTTCTTAAAAAATTATAAGAAAACACATCAACTACCTTATATACTCATTTTTCTCCTAGTTACTAAGAAAACAACACAATACGAAACTAAACACAATAAAAATGATATTTCCTAGGCATGCTGGTGCAATAATCATATCATAACTTATAAGAAAAGAAGCACGACAACAAAAACACATGATTTTTGTCGTATACCCCACCATAACTAAAAGAATGAGCATTATCCCTAATGCTTGACAATAATATAAAGCAAGAAAATGAGGACATACCTAGGATGAGCTAGGTTTCTGTGTCGTACTCGCCCCCTACAAAGGTATCTGGACTGGCAGTGTTGGTGGGGGAGGGGAACTACTAAAAGATGCACCCATACCAATCTAAGATCATTACATCACATTATCTATTATGGAAGACCTAGAATCATGTGTGGCCCATTACACGACATGATCAAATAGAATAGAGAGGTCCTATAGGTCCTCCATCCTAGCTCTTTTGGTCCCCAATAGATGATACCATTTCCTCTTCCTTTATAAACAAATCAAACTGTCAAGGGCTGCACAGAGGCAAAGGCTAAGCAAATAAATGGAAAACTAAAGGAATGGCTATAATCTTGCTCTCAGTAAGTGAGCATACCTATCATCACAGTGTGGCCACCTTCTCCAAATCCCACTAAGATCAGTAGCCTATATATCACTAAACTAAGCAAAAACTTATCTCTCAAAATCATCAACACGGGTGTGCAACTTAGTCATCAAACCCAGCTCATATTGATTAAATGCTGCCCACAGGTTTGGTTCCCCTGCTACCCCTGAGAACTCGATCCTTCTCTCATTCCTAATAGACCTCATGGGTCAACCTCTCTAAGTAATAAATTTCTCTCACTCATAAAGCACTTGCATCTCTCTACACCACCTCAAGATTACCTTAGTAACAGGAACAACTAAGGTGAGAGTAGACTCAAAAGATGGGTCAGTCTATAGTGAACTGGAAGGTTAAGGATCCTATGTAGGGAGCTTTGTGGATGTTGCTGGAGATGAGAGTACCTGATGTGATGCCTATGTTATACCTTTCTTAGACTAGGGTACTATTGATGCTGACACAGTAGCAATTTATGCGGATTTATACTGTGACCTTACTTATACTGGGGTCAAGTGTAGTCTTTTCTTCTATTAAATCAAACTAACCCTCCTCCTCAAAATTCTCTTTTCCCTCCTTAAACTTGTTATGACCTGATTTACCAGACATAATGGCACCTACTCTATCCTACCATAGGTAAGACAAAACGTAACATGCAGCTAAACATAATGGTTTACATGGTGGAAATGCCCCTAAAGGGCCTAATAGGCAATCCAACATAATAAATAAGGAAGACAATAGAAATAGTTTAAAGGTAGCCACAACATAAATACCATCCCATGACTTAGTAGAGCTAGTACACGAACCTCTAGAAATAGAAATACAACCCAAGTATCCCGAATAGTCTAAGCATTTATCCCAAAACCAAGGATTGAGTGTAGAAAGATAGAGGAAATAGGCGACTTGGACTTTAAGAGCTTACCCTATCTTCAAATATCAATAGCACATAAACATGAATCAATGGTTGCAACTAATACTCAGATCTGCACAAAAAAGTATAAAGGTGTAGTATGAGAACCAAAATAATGGGTAATCAATAGGTATCATCATCCGACTAAGATAAATCATTCTATAAGAATCATAGAATGTAAAATAACATAACTAAGTCAAGGTAAAGAAACAAACCTGATATATCTCCCACATCGCTACACATGAATAAATGGATAACTAGAATATCATTATAACATAACAATAAGCATCAACATATATAAGCATAACTATGAAATTGGCTCCCATATGGCAATTGTTGCAAAAAAGTAGGTAACCCATCATAAGACCCCATAAGCCTGTAAGGTATGGATAAGATTGCAGAACACACCACTATTATTTATCAACTCTCACAATACAATTGGAATTCATCAAAGTCACGATACACTATAACCATCGAATTTCCATATCCATAATTTGTAAATATGTCAACACTTACCTACTATCTATTGTGTAGCATCTAATCCTCATGTATCAATAAATCATCCTTTATCAACTAAACTTTACTTATCCGCTAATCATTAATTATCAACTAACCAATATCTAGAAACTAGCCTATATTTATCAAATGACTAATATTTGGCACCTATCCAATTTTTATAAACTAATCAATATTTAGTGACTAGCTAATATTTAGAAACTAATCAATATTTAGAAACTAGGCATTATATCACTAGAGACTACTCATAACATACAACTATATAACTATTTCTTTATTTTAGACTTAGCTAGTTGTCAAGATCACACCCCAATGTCATCATATCATAATAAGTATATTATCAAAGTATAATACATATATTCAGACTTAAAATGGTATGGATATTCAACAATATCCTTATAATGTCATCATAATCACCTGATGATCTTATCAACCATGTATAAATCATCATAATCATCCTCAAACCTTGTCGAGCACATATAGTCATAATCATCCTCTAGCCTTGTTGGGTATATATTATGATAATCATCCTACATCCTTGATTGGTATATAACATCATAATTTCTTCATAAATATCATTAATAGCATAGCCATCCTCAAAATTTCTACTGGGTATAGATAATCAATATCATTATAAATATGGCCAATAGCGTAATCATAAGTGTATTTTACAACATAACCTTGAACCTATTATATTAACATGATCAATAATCATTACAAAAATTGTGAATTATAGTATAACCAATGGCATGATTGCCAACATATTAAATAATCACAATCTTTGGCATAATAACTAGCATATTACATAATATCATAAATAAGCATGTTATTTATCATAATCCATAAGTTTTTGTCAATATTGTTATTAATCATGGCCTATAACGTAATCAATATGTACTATTAAGCATAGGCAATAACTTGTAAATAGCCTAATTAATGGCTTATCATTATCATACAAGACAACTTATCATTAGCTTGATCGATATGTATACATAATATATAGCTTATTCATAGTATAATTACTAGCTTAATTTATTACTTAGTCAATATCATACTTAAGGGCTCATTCAATAGTATATTCGGTAGCAAATCAATATCCTGATCAACAACATACTTAATGGCTCAATAATAATATAAGCTTAATCGATAACTCATTTATAGCCTAATAATTAAGCATTACTTTTAACATCATTAATCATGACTAAAAAGTACCAAGGCATATAAATATCACCAAAATAACCATCATCTTAGATTTATACAAGTGTATCAAGGATATTTAGTCACTATCATAAGTCTTGGCCTAAGGTGGGTCAAAGTGCCCACTTCTAAATTCTTAATATTATTTATTAAGCAATATCTACGCTGGACTAGGCTAAGATATCTAAATCCACTTTTAGATGTTAAACAAGCCATAACTAGTCCTAGGGTCGCAATTCCTCCTAATATAGAGCAAGCAGTTAAATTTCACCTATGGTAAGTAAATTTGAGTAAGTTTCAACCTAAACATAAGAAACAAATAAAATCTTCTCATTAATTAACTAAGGTATTTCCATCCTAAAAAGATCCTACAATGTCAATTTCTCCTATGAGAGGAAACTAGGCTAATTATGCCAAAAGTGGTATTCAAAATAGCCTAAAATCTATCCTAAATCTAACATAATATCATAAAAATACTATTAAAAAGCTGAACCTAAAAAGGGGAAAAATCTAGCCTACCTATGCATTAAACAAAGTTCACAAGATCCACTAAATCATAACTTATCCTTTTCAAGAAGCTTCTACAGGATGCCAAGCTATCAAACTAACATTCTACTCATTAATATGAGAATAATGATACCCATATTTCACTATTTCTCTTTGGGTCCAAAAATTACATCAAAACCCCATGTGGGTCCTACTCAAGGAAATCACATTTCTAAAGCCAAGTTAAATTAGGGATTTTGAACCCGGATAAAATCCAAGATAAATTAGGGCTAAGATCATGTCATTAAAGTTTTAGGGGTTTTAAGTGAGAAGGAAAGAAATTCTACAAACAAAATGGTAAATTCTTACCTCAAATCGAAATATAATCATGTAAAAAGTGTTAGACAAGCTCATAATCTATCCATAATCACCAATATTAATCTATATCTCTAGTTAGGGTTTTAGTCTCAATAGATTTGGTGAAGAATAAACAAAATTGATTTAAAATGACCTATTTATGCCTATCCTAGGTACATGGGTTTCATGAGCAAGACTTGACCTTCACTTTCGCGGGATACTAGGGCTGCACCTATGAAATATGATCATGACACACCACCAAAAATGCAACACTTATGTTATGCCAAGGGAATCAAAATGATGACCGTTGTCTTATAATTGCGATGTACCAAATAAAGACAGTAGACTAGGAATTTTAAAATCTCCGCAAAGCCCTAAATATTCATTTGGAATCCCATATAATCAAACGGACTATGTAATCACACCACATTTAATATTTTTGACTCGATGGAATATTTAAAATTCTAATTAGAGGTTTTTTCGACAAAATATGGGTCCCACACCCATATTTCATCTTCTTAACTTTCTAACCAATAGGTCAAAATGAGCATGGCTGCCTTGGTACCCAACACAAAGGCCTAACTAGCTTAAAATCAACATTTTAAGCCTACTGGAATTGTTAGAATTTGTATTCAGGGTAGTTTCACTAAATTTTTTACCTAGATACTATTTGGCACCATCAAAGACTTCCAAATAGGAAATGGCTCTAAGAATACAATGAATCGTCTGGTAACCAAATTCTTAGTTCCGAAAAGTTATAAATGACTTTTAAAGATATAGAGAATCTCTAATAATTGAAATAAGTAGACGTATAAAAATAACCTGAAAGGTCATTACAAAACTGGGATAGTGTGGGAGTGAAGTCCCAGTCGACTTATCCTCAGCCTAGGAAATAGTATAGATGTAGGTGTTTGGGATCTAGCATGTTTAGATGTGGGATGATTTCTCCACTATGTTAATGCTAGTAGTTGATTTCCCAGGGTGACTGCAACAATAAACTCAACTACAACCTGTCTTTGGCCTCAAGTACATGGGGTTACTGGTCTGTCCAAAATGATCGACTACTCCTCCATTGATCCATTGTTCTTAAGTGATTCATCCCCATGTCTCGACATCCCTGCCATCTTTTTCGAAGCCTTTAGTGCCATAGTACCTACAAAAGGAGGTTTTAGTGCATGGAGGAAGATAAGGGAGTGCCAAATTATAAAAAAAATCAAAATTTTCACACAGAAAATTTTACAAATATTGCATCCCTATATAGTATAATCAGTCTATTCTAGTAAAATATTACACTCACAACTTGTAACAATTTTTAAAACATAGTTAAGGCACATAAGTCTTTTGTGATTCATCCCATTTTCAACATCTACTTCTATTTAGGCCATGATCAGAGAGTTTAAATTTAAGAATAATGCACAAATTTCAACTCGTTGTCTATTAAAGGTTCCTAAATATATGTTTGTTGATTTTTATATAATTCATAAACAAATATGCAAACAACTAACTTATTTTTACTAAGCTGAAGAATTTACTAATGGGAGACAAGAAATTTACCATTTATTTTAAGATATGAATGTAGAAACTTGAAAATTATAGAAACCCTGGCCTTGGAAAGTATTTACGAACATGAGTGAAGGGCAGATGGATGTGTCTTGTATTTAATAGAATTTGAGAGAAAGTTAGAGAGATTAAATTTGAGAGAGAGTTAGAAATTTGAGGATTATGGGGCTAATCAACCAACTTCTAAACTTTTAAATAGAGTGGCCGGCTATTTTTAGGTAGGGGTAGGCTCAAAATCTTTAAGAAAAGTTTGCCTCAAAAAAATCTTCCACCAATAGAGACACTTAAGACTAGTAGGTGCTGACTACGACCTAATGTTGACAGGTCGTACGAGACAAGCCTTTTTTGTAGCCCTCTAAACTTTGTGTTCTAAAATCTAAGAAAACACTTTTGAGGTTGTAAGTTTTATTTAAGACACTGTAAGTAGGTTCGCATGTAAACGTTTAGAAATCTAAAAAAATTATCCAAAATTTCTTCTAACATTTATTTCATAACTTACCTTTCCTAAGTGGAACTTATGACACCATAAATGGGTCAATAAGTCCCCATACTTGGAATTTTTTGAATTTAGCAATATTTAATGATGTTTTGGATAGTTCCTCATTCTATGATCCTACAAAAAAAAGAAAAAACAATTTGAACATCAAAATAGTAGCTTACCAACCACTCAATGCTTGATTTAACATCTCCGCACAACGTGGCTTTGTTGGTTACTCAGACTGTACCAACAAGTCCATGGGCTTCTTCCCTTTCAATTCTTGATTTAATGTCATGGCACAATACGGGTACCTTGAATACTTTGAATATATCAAGTTAACCATAGAAGTGGCCTCCATGGTCATTCAAATAATTTATTACCGATATCACACTCATTTCCTTTGGATTTCTCATAGTTCTGTGAACATTAAAGATGATATTATCATCATTGAACCTGAACTTAATCACCTATTCTCTATGCCCGCTAAATCTCTATCCGTGGCAAAAATGGACTCCCTAATACTATGGATATCTTAATGTCACCTTCAAAATCCAAAGAACCAATGTTGGCCGAAAAGATAAAGTTGTCGACTTTGATCATCATATCAAATGGTAAGACCATGGGCTACTTCACCAGCTTTGTGCCATCAACAACCTCAATTTCTAGTTCAAGAGGTCCCAAGACCAACTATTTAAGCACTGCCAACATCATCAAATTAATGTTGACATCCAAGTCACACAACACTATAGAAAACCTAGATATACCAATTGTGCATGGGATAATGAATGCCCAAGATCATTTTATTTTATGCCACAGATCGAGAAGTGATTGCACTATAATGATACAACCCACCAATATTCTTATAACTGAAAACTCTCTTGTTTTTACAAAATTATTCATAAATTTTGCATACTCAGGCATCTACTGGAGATCTTTAAGAAGTGGGATATTCCAACTCAACTCTTTCAGCATAACAATGAGCTTTTTAAACTTTTCTTCTTCTTTATTTTGCTTAAACCTTTGAGAACAAGGTGAGGAGGTGGGATTGTCTTTACTATCAGCTCATTGATCTTTCCCTTACCATTGTTATCCTCAACACTATGATCAACATATGATGATAGTTGTGATTACTTAGAATTCATGATGAACATCTCTAATCTCCTCCAGGTGTCTTCTCAATATCAAAACTATCATTTCTTGGTTCTTTAACTATCGGCATGGGGAGATCAATGGTAGACTTACCAGTGGGAGTGGTGATGTCTAGATAGTAACTATTGTTCTTAGGATGCTGAACTGGATTGCTTGGAAGGGTGTCGGGTTGCCACTAATTTAATATTGTTGACATTTGTCCAAACTGTTGCTCTAATTTCTTTATTGGAGTAGCATACGATTTTACCTTCTAGGTCAACACTAAAATGTCTACCTAAATCTCCTTAAGTCAATTATCCTGACTTTTCTGACCATTTACTAGATTGGGCAACATAACCTCCATTCTTTATTAAGTATCACCACTGGTTGGTGAAACATATGCACTACCCTACTCCTTATAATAATCCTTTCTTCTCCAGTCACAATCTCTATCTCGACTTTAATCTCTGTACCTCTCCCAATAGTAGTTCAAAACTTTTCTTTATTGCCCTTTTGCTTGAAAACCCTCCAATTATCTATCTAGATATTTTGCCTCTTCTTATAAATAAAAATCATATAATCTAGAGTCTTTTCCCTATGAGCTCACTACATTCTCCATATTAAAACTCATCATAGAAAACTACTTTGTTAATAACCCAACCTCTGTCCTTAGTTGAGAAACCTCTTACGCCACTGTATAATCAATAACATTTTGCTCTCTAAAATCACCAAAAGTATATGAACCAACTCTCTCTACCTCTCGAGTATTCCACCCTTAGTTGGTAACATAGATATAATTTAATATCTCTAATGTTGCCTCCTAACACAAGAATATGAATGCTCCATCAATAATATTTTCAGCCATAGCTTTCGAAAAACTATTAAGATATAGGATTGAATATGTTAAGCAAGTTGTATCCTACAATTCTATGATTCAGCACCATCATTAACTTTTTTTTTTAAATTGAAACCATGACTCATACATTAATTTAGAGTGAAACTGCTTGATATTATATGTCTCATCCTTTAACTATAGCTTTCTAGATGGGGGAAATAAATAATCTAAAAATGTCCTCCGCAACTCAATCTAAGTTGTAATTGACCCTCGAGGAAGTTCCCCAAATAGTAATGTAGGTTTACTAGTTAGAGAGAAAAGGACTAATTACGTTTGAGAGCTTTCTTATCTACCCTTATATAGTGTATGAATTGAAAATACCATTAAAATTAATAAGTTTAATATTTACTTCATCAATGGGAAAGCCTGCAAACACACCTTTAAGATTCAACAGTCAGATCAAGGCACTAGTGATATGAAACTTCACATCCAGTGGCTATACTGAAGTAATGATAGCTCCTGTCTTGGTAGTCTCAAGATATCCAAATGCCTTCTATAGATCAGTATATAATATCCAGGAATGATAGGCTAGGAGTACTTGATCTTAACAATTTCTACCCCTTTCAAAGTTTTGCTCGACGATCAACTCCTTTTCTCTGCCTTTCTAGCTCTTCCTCTTAATCCATATAGTGAGACTTATCTTCCCTCACTGTATTTGCTTCCACTAATAACCTATCAGTAGTATGATCTATAGTCTCTTAAATAACACCAGGCATAGCGGGAGGTAAATTATTCAGGTTATTTCAAACAACTTCAAGCTCATTTTTTTTTGTGTTCTGATATCATATGATTCGGCTGTAGGATTCTTTTCAGTTCAGTATTTATGGGGAGTGATAAAATGCCTTGAATTCTTGTTCTAGGCTTACACTGACGTATTCCTTAAGAAAAATAGAAAAATAAAACACAGAAACTTAAACAACTTCAATAAATAAATCATAACCGTATTCCCATAAAATGGCTCAAATATTTTGATATCGCCCAGAAGTGCACCTCCTTAGAAGTATAAACCAATTGATGTGAAAATATAGTAACCCAACTATGGGGTCAAACCCAAAGTGAATAAGTCTTAAAACTTTCTAAAACTTCCGGGAATCACGGACAGTATAGATAGTAAATAGGGGAAGTTTCCATAATCCAAAGAAAGTAACAAAATTCAAATGCATTTGGTTGTGAATAATTTAAAAAGAGCAGTAGGACTATGTTCCCCCTTTCTACCTAACTCAGTAGGTTTATCGTGCTCTATTTAACAAACCTAATATCTTGCATGTAGAATATGATAAGTTATGCATCACTAACTCTCTTGTGAACACCTTTAATTATTTTTATTCTTTACCTTATGAGTGTTACAGTGTTATCTTAGAAACCCTTATCCTTGATCCCGAACTAACTATTACCTTTTGAGTCTTTAGTGAATTAGATGAGATGGCAAAATTATAACATGGAGGTGAATCTCAAATTTTAATCGTATTCTTCTTTTCCTAATCTCTACCTCCCTTTTGAATTAAGTATTGAATATAGGTAGGTTCTAAAAATTTTCAACCACGAATAAATCTATTAAACTGAAGATAATCACAACACATGCAAGAATATTAGTTGGGAACAATGTTCTACTTCCCTTACTTTGTTATTCAGCCAAGGATCCCACAACCCTAGGTAAAGGAATTAGCTTCTCATTATTGTGAAAAAATCCATGGAAGACATAAGTAAAAGAATAGAATAAATCATGATAATATATAAAGAAAACCCAAAGTCTCAACTTAGTAAATCAACAAAAAACTAAGAACACAAGAATCTCAAGATCAAAATTCAATCTCAGAATTAAAATATATCTTTTAAAATAATATAAGTGCGCAAACTAATTTAAAAATATCAAAAGATTATTTATAGATTACATGGAAACCTCAGAAACCTTTCAAAAACAAAAAAATGAAAACTAGAGTCGTTGGTCACCTATAGTGCCATTTATAGGTCATAGAGGGCACCTACTGTACGTAGGTGGTAGGCCGTAGGTACAATATTCCTATAAATTCTATGGGATATCTTTTAACTTCATATTATAGAATGTGTACTACACCAACAGGTTGTAGGTACCACCTACAATTCATAATTGCCTTATTGTAGGTAAAAGTGCAAAATTTTGAACTTTTAAATCTCTAAAAATGAACACCTTGACACAACTTCTGGCACCTACGCCACGAAGGTAGTAACTATGGGGCCCTTGGTTTGCACGTTGGTGGTCCAATCTTTAGTTTTCACTTTTTTCTCTTGTTTAGCACCCAAAACCTATTTTCATACAAAACACAATATAAAATACATCATATCTAACAAGATGGCCTAAGTAACTGCATATTGTTGTTATTTTAAACTCTGAAATTTCTATGAAACCATAACAGATCATACAACCCACTCTTATTGATACAACACCACTTGTTATTTGTCTTTCTACTAAGACTTCCTCCAAGCCCCCTAAACCTAATTCCACTGACCTATAGTCGTCTACTAATCTAGCACCTTGTGTACCCTTTTAACTTAGGATATAGTGATTTAAATAGGTCACTTAGCTTATTCTGTTGTGTGAGGTTGGCTAGGTTAGAACTCAGGTACCTCAGATGGTTAAGGTCCCTATTGATGGAGCTTTAATTCCTATTTATAAAGATTTGAATAGTTTTTTGGAGATATGAAAGTATATAGTAAGAAGATTAACATAATAAGCTAAAAATAAAGGACAGGTAATTAAGATACATAGTGGATAATATTGAAGATAGAGGATGCTTTGTTGTACACTCATGTACCCCATCTTTGCTTCCCACGCTGATGCTATTTATTGGTTTGCCCATCTCTGACAACTATAAAGGAGAAGAGTGTACCTAAGCTAGATTTATCTATATCATCTATTGACGAGGTTGAAGAGGCCTTTGAGATAGAGAGTAAGAAATAGAAAGATACTTCTCCTCAAAATATAGGTGTTGTTGTTAATCTATTTTTTGAGGTTTATAATGATATCTAGGGTACCAAGAAAGTTTTTTTTCACTACAACATTAGAGAGAAAAACTCAACAGACTTTGCAGATTGGAAGTAGGTGGATAAACCCACTATAGAGACATTTTACACTACAATTTATGTAGAATCCACATTATAGGTACCTATTTTCACTTCAAATACATCTCTATAGATTGTACCCAGTGTTGAGCTGGCATTGATGCCCATACTAAGACTACGTCTACTAGTTGCTTATTAAATCAGGCTTAGTACCTTTTTTGCACGACCCTTACATTCACTCTCTCTTATATCATAAACCTATTACATTAAGAATAGTTCTTTATTTTGAGTAAATTTATTACTTTGGATATGTAATATTGTAGATGATATTGAATTAGATATTTTGATTCAAATACGCTTTTTATTTGGGCTATAAAATTTTGTATAATTGTTATTTTATAGGTGCATGGTTTTTGGGATCTTATTTGAGTGTATGTTGTAATTCATTACTTTTTTTTCTTACTCCTTACTATTTGTAGATAGTAGTTTGTTTGAGTAATAAAACCCATTTTTCTTTAATTCTCAAGAAGAAATATGTTAGCAATAGGTCACATTGACTCAAAGAATACTTTTGTGTAGATTTTCACAGGCATGAAACTTGAAAAATAGAATCAAGTTTTTTATAAATTAACCCACTTTAAAAAATATGCCCATCATTTAAATTTTAATTGATTAGGTTTAAATTTTAGCATTAGACTTGGAAAATTCAAAGTCTCTACGGACTCCTCGGGATTCATTCAAAATATCAAGAACACAGACAAACTATGCCACCCTATCAAATTTGACTCTCCAGACACAATTGTGATATGAAAGTTTTTCTAAAATTTCATTTTCACAATGTTGACCCTCGAAATCTAATTTCACAATTTTTCCAACTGAGAGTTGAAATGAGATACAAAAGCCACAAAACAACCACAACTATGTTTCCAACCTAAAATCAACATTTTGGATCTATTGGCACTATCTATTTTTCTAATCGATACACAGATTAATAAATGTTTATCGACTTGAACTAACAAGCTTTTTAAACCACCAATCAATATAATCTCGCAAAAATCATACCAAAATGCATTAGGAATCATACCAACCATATCCACACCCTAGAAATACCATAATGTAACCACAAGGAGAGGTAAAATGGTCAAACCACTGATAAATAAATAATTCACATAAATAACAAAAGATCGTGTCTTTTGTGACATCCCAGGTGTTAGCCACTAGAAATTATGAGTTTTTGAGCTCACTTTCCTAACTACAACTCACATTATATGTCGTAACATATCATTACGGGTAATAAAACACTAATCATAGGGTGTCTAGTAAAGGTAGCCTAAGTTACTGTCAAGATTATAAGTTGCTCTTAATTAGTCGTAAAGACTCTAAATGAGTCATATGGTCCCATTCATATCCAAATTTGTGTGTGCTCGAATTATTTCTATCTTGACTATGACTTGGACCCTATGAGTCATAGAGTCACCTGATAAGTTGTATGGTGGGAATTGTAGATTCACGTTCTTACGTTATTGCCTTCACTATGACTCATGGTGATGAGCTATAGTGTGTCTTTACGAGTTGTATAGTGACTCATAGTCACTAGCAACAATTTTTATATTTTTAATTAAGGTCACTTTAGAAATTTTCCATTTTCCCTAAATCATGACCCATGACTTAAAACCTCTTTAGTGTTTCATTATCACTGCAAAATAAATTAAAATAAATTCTAAAACACTCTCAATTCTCCAAGGTTAAAATACTTAGGGTTTCTAAGAATTTGATCAATTAGATCTCCAAAGGGAATGTTCTCTTCATATCTTTTGATATTTCAGGCATGTTACTCTTCCCCAACTATTACTTTGTCAAAGCATGTGTTTAAATTAGTTATCGTTTTTATGTTGGTTTTGGAACATGGGCTGAGGGTTTTGAACATTTATTTCTGAATATTTTTTCCCATAGTTTACATATAGTTTTTTATGATTTATTTATGGTTTTGAACTTTTGGGGTGCATGGATTTTGTGAATATTAACAATTGAAGTGATAATGACCTCAAACCCATATTGTGAAACTTGTTTTGAATATGAAAACTATGCAAATTAAACTATTCTTAAACTATTACACCATGTGAAAAGCTAATGAAAAATAATAGTTTTGAATTATACTAAGGGGAGAGGGTTGTGAATTCCCTAATGTGATGATAATTAGTTGTGCATGGTGATGTTACCTTGCAAGTGTAGTTGGTTTGATGATACCAACAGTGTATGCCTAAATGCTAATGTTGGTTCAATGAATGAGAAAGTGTGATAAATATTTTAATAAGACTTAAAGAGGGTTGTGTAGTGGTTCATGAAAATGGTGGTCCCAAGGGACCAAAACTGGAAACCATGTTTGCTGGGATGAGGTTCTAAATGACCTAGGATTCGAGTCCTTTTCCTTATCTATGGGTGTTTTGAGTCCACCTTAGTATATTATTGGGAGGTTCGAGTCCCTCATATTACCTTACATGATCGGGTGCTTAAATCACATTTATTATATTATTACGATGTTCAAGTACCTCGTGCATATATATATTAGATGATTCTCTAGTTCTTGTGTCTACAGACATTAGGGCCTAACCATAGTGGTGATATCTGGTGCCCATATAGCCCGTGGGTACTAATATATGATAGTTAAGCTACACAACTTAGTTAATATTTTAATAATGCATATTAATCCTTCCCTCTATCTTAACCTTTTTTATAAGGATATATGTATTTGAACATGTACATTGATTTTGAATTATCATTACTTTATCCGTATCTCTGTGTTTTATGCTAGTGCTCAACCCACTATCCGTCTTTAAATGTTATATCCCCATTTAATATAGGATCCAAAGACTATCCTACATTTTTGTGTAGTGTTAGGTGGATCAACTCAATTTATTGATCGTTTACAGTAAAGTGCTGAGTTTCCATTCTCCAAAAGAATTGATTATTCCATTGATTTTCTTTCATAAAATAGAATTAATGAGATCACATTTTCATTATCATTGTCATGGTCGAAGGAATATACCAACATTGATTTTTTGGATTAGTGGAGGCTTTACGGATATTATTGTACATTGAGTATTGATGTTGACATTCTTAGTTTTCTTTGAGATTATTACTTTTCCATCTTGTTATACACTTGGAATTTAGAAACTACTAGGTGTTATGTTCTGTGTTGACAAGGCAAATAAGGTGGCCTTCGATCTTTGGTTCACTTGGGATACCCGTCATGGAAAGGCCTTGGTTTTGGTTTTGACATAGATAGTATCAGAGCCTATGTTTGGTGTCATTAGGTGTCCACAATGACCTATCAAGTAAAGTCTCTTTTATGGTTGTGTAGCACAACAGGTTTATAAGTGAGAGGCTATGAGACCTTTAGGATTATTTTCCTTTTATATTGTTCTATTATGGGCTATAGAGTCTAAGGTATTGTATCTTCTTTAATAATTGTTTGTCCACATTTCAGATCTTTCCTCCAAGACTATCTAACACACATGGACATTCTTGTCCTGACTAAGGACAATGTCGACGGAGCTCATTCTAATTATATTGTTTAGACCCGATCTAGGGATCCAAATCCTAATTTCTCTCATGGAGGTCCACCGGTCCCTACCAATCTTCTTCAATCCCTTTAAGTTGATGATGATAATGGCCCACTACCTCAAGAAAACATTTCTAATGCTTAATTTTGCCAATCTACACATATGTTGACCCAGTTGGTGACATCTCAGTTATGGCGATCGGGTCCTACTAGTACTACTATGAGTTTTTCTATGGTTACTTGAGTCAGATATTTTATGAGGCTGATCTGGATCTAAGGTTTAGTAGGATTATCAAGGATTAATAGATAAAATGGAGATTACCTTTTGAGTTATGCATGATTCTGACTCTTAGGGTATGGAATTTTCCATATACCAGCTGAAGAATATGGCATATCAGTAGTATGAGGAGTGGGATTAGTCTAGGATGATGATATGGAGTTGGCACTATGGAATGAGTTCTCAAAAGATCTTCTAGATCATTTCATTCTTTAGGAGTTGAGGGAGGCTTGAGATGTGGAATTTATGTATCTAAAATATGTTAAGATGATAGAGAAAGACTATTCCATAAAATTTCTCCTGCTATTTCACTATGCTCCTTAGCTAGTGTATTTCATGAGAGATAGAATAAGGAAATTTGCTTTTGGGTTGTCCCGTAATCTAATTTTAGAGAGCATGGCTGCGTTGTTGAACATGGAAATGGATATCTCTCCACTTGTGGTGTATATAAAATAGGTCATGCAGGATAACAAAAAGTAGGAAAGAATTAGGGAGATACAGATTAAGAAGTTTCGGTATTCAGATTAGGTAGAGGTCAACTATAGAGCGGTAGAGATGCTGAAAAATAGTCTAAGAAGAAGTGGGGCAATTCTAGTTCTTATACTTTTGCTAGTTCTCTTATTCTAAGTAATCCAATGATTTCCATTTCAAGAATAGTGAAAGTCCCCAGGAACGAGGGGCCAATCTCAGGCTAGTGGAGCTCAATTAGCCTCGTCTTATCCCCCTTGTTAATTCTTTGGGTAGGTGTATCTAGGATTTTGTGAGAAGAGGAATAATAAGTTCTTTATGTGTGGTTAGTTGCACCACCTGCAGTGGGAATAACCATTAGTTAAGGTTGCTAATAGGGAAAATAAAATTTCAGTTGCTAGGTCTCCAGCACCTACACCAAAGGGTGCTACTTTGGGCTCCAATAGTAGTCAAAATTGGCTTTATGCTCTTTCCACTCTCTAGAAATCTAAGGCATCTTCGGATGTTGTAACAAGTATGTTACAACACTTTTTCCATGACATGTATTGTTTTCTTAATTAATGGTCTACCCTTTCTTATGTGAATCCTTATATGACTATTCGCTTTGGTTTTGGTCCTGAGTGTATTTTGAATCCCTTTTGTGTGTCGACCTCGGTAGTTGATTTTGTAGTTTTTAGAAGATTTTATAGTGGTAGCGTGATATCTATCTGTGGTAGGGAGACTTTGGTAGACTTGATGGAATTAGATATGGTTGATTTTGACATTTTTCCTGAGGATGGATTTGCTCCATTCGTGTTATGCCCTTTTAGATTGTCAGACCCAAAGAGTTAGTTTCCAATTCTTGAATGAATCGGTGATTGATACGGAAGGTAGTTCTTTAGTGCCTAAGGGAAGGTTCATTTCTTATATTAGAGCCTAAAAGTTGATTTCCAAAGGGTGTCTATTATTTCATGGGAATTAAAGGGTCCATTATTGAAAGTTGTCCTTGTAGTCTGTGAGTTTCCCAAAGTGTTCCCCAATGATCTTCCTCATATTTCTTCTGATAGGAAGACTGATTTTGGGATTGATATTCTTCCAGACACTTATTCTATCTATATTCCCAATATAATGGCTCCAGGTGAGTTGAATGAATTTAATCAGTAGTTCAATAACCTTGTTGATAAGGGTTTTATTTATCCTTGTGTTTACCCGTGGGGTACTCTTGTGTGTAAGAAAGAAGGGTCCTTTCGAATGTGTATAGATTACCACAAGTTGAACAGTGAAGTATAAGTATCTCTTTCTTAGATTGATGACTTATTTTATTAGCTTCAGGGTGCTAGGCACTTCTCTAATGCCGACCGTCGGTTGGGTTATCATTATTTGAAGATTAGAGAGGTGGATATTCCTAAGATTTCTTTTTGAAAATAATATTGTTATTTTGAGTTCTTGGTGATGTTCTTCTATTTGACTAATGCACCAAAAACTTTTAGGAATCTTATTAATTGGATATTTAATAATTTTAAGGACTTATTAGTCATTATGTTTATTGATGACATCCTGGATTACTCTAAGAGTGACGAAGATAATGTTGATCATCTCCAAGTAGTGTTGCAGAAAGTTAAGGAGAAACGATTGTATACAAAATTCTCTAAGTGTGAGTTCTGATTGAATATTTTGACCTATCTAGAACATATGGCGTATAGTGAGGGGATCATGGTGGATCGAAAGAAGGTTGATGTGGTTAAGAAGTGTCCTATACCCCTGACTCTAAATGAAATTCGTAGCTTCTTGGGATTGGCCGGATATTACAAGATGTTTGTAGAAATTTTCTCTTCTATTGTTGCCCCATTGACTATGTTGACTCAAAAAAAGGTGAAGTTTTTATGGTCTGATGCTTATGAGGGTAGTTTCGAGAAGTTGAAGGATAACTTAGCTTTAGGTTTGGTTTGACTCTACTCGTGGGTACTGATGGCTTTATTGTTTATTATGATGCGTCCCGTATGGTACTGGGTTGTTTGTTGATGCAAAATGGTAGGGTTGTGGACTACGATTCTAGAAGGTTACATAATTTCTTCCTTGATTATCATGGGTTCTTGCATAAAATGAGCGGTTAGTTTCCCCGACTAGGGTTATGGGAACCCTGGTAGATTAGCTACGTCATCGAAGTAGGATATTCATCTATTCTATGGTTTATGCATTATCTTAATCTTTTTTAAAATAATTGACCTTAGAGTTACTGCAGAAGCTTGGGGCATATATCTACACTGACCACTCAATAATTCAAGTCACACACTCCCATAATCCATTTTCTCTTCACAAAATTCCCTTCAATCCCCCTGTTTAGTTGATATGAATAGTTAAAGGGAAATATCCAAATCCATGCTTATTATTTTCAATAATATATACTTGTAGCAATGAAATACTATATATTCCTCCACCAAGTGATAAATGATTGATTACAAATATTTAGGATATATTTTTTTTGCTCTATCTATAAAGGCCCAGAAATACCCTATTTACGTATCATTGGAAAGTGCATTAACATAAATATGGCAGCAATAAGTCGCAATACAAAAGTGTGTAAACTATAAAAATGAGTCAAAGTAGATTGTCCCACATTATTGGACCTTTTGAATAATAACCAAGAAAATCTTATGAAAATTGAACTCATGTATACCAAACGTCCTCACAAGGTAGTTTGTGATTAGGAAAATAAGATTATGAGAATAATTTGAGATTCACTTCCATCTTATCATTTCATCACCTTATCTAATATACTTTAGACTCAAAAGGTGAAATTTGAACATAAGTCATAGACAAGGTGCAAGAAGGTGACGCCTTGAGACGAATAAATTAAAGGGTGAGATTAATCAACACGTTCAAAAGATGGTTTATTATACCTATCTTGTAGACTTTACAAGCAGAACTGAAGAATAGGTGGGGTGAACACGAGAAATTTATAAAGTTGAGAAGCCTGGGAGAACACAGTACTAGTGTCTATCTTTGATTGTTTTCAACTACAAGCATTCAAGATTTTGTCACTATTTATGATAGATTCGAAATCCCCCCATTTTCTTTTCCATACTATTCGTGGATTACATCAAGCTAAGAAATTTTTCAACGTTTTACCTATGGGATCGACCCCAACCTAGTTATATTACTATATTTGGCATCTACCGCAGCATACTTCTTTTAGAGGTTGTTTTTGGTGACATCAAATTTAGGCATCGTCGACGGGGATGAGGATTTTAGTAGTTAATTGAATTTGTGAAGTTCGCTAGTTTTATTTTCTATTTTTTATTTTACATACTCTGGTGTATGTCAAACACGAGGACAAAAGGAAATCCCAATACTCCCTATTAATCTAGAGCTTGAAAGAATTCTTCAAGCACCTTAAAAGATGTCAGGACAAGTTTGTGATGGCGGTCCTATTGGAGTTCAAGACCTTCCTATGCAAAATTTGATCCCAATGTGACACTTTTGTGCTCTATGTGATCCACAAAATATTGAAAATTTATAGATTCAATAGTTAATTTCAACAACCCAAGGCTACCCTTTAGTCGCAGCTACGGTGCTTACGGCCCTGAAAGACCATATTCTAACCCCTGAACTGGTACCAGTTGTGTGCACTAAATAATATGGTCATAAGATACAAATATGTAGAAATAACTAGATAATGTCAAATGTTTTAAGTACTAAAATCAATATAATGAACATACTAAAAATCTAACTGAAAAGATTTAACAAACCAACTTACTGTCTGAAAGCCTTTAAAATTGACTGAAAAAGGTTGATGGGACAGGCCCCAACTAACTCCAACCAACAAACTGAAAAAGTACTAATACTAAAGTAAAATGAAATAGCCTCAACAGATGAGGAATCACCACGACTACTGCTACTAAAAGGCTAAACTGTCAACGCATGATCAGGAGCCTGAACATCCGAACCTATGATACTAAACATCATAGCGCAATAAAAAAGTATGCGATCAGTACATTTAATGTACAATAATAAGAGATGAGGTTATGCTGATAAACATAGGTTCATGATCAGGAATAATAACTGACTGAATGAATAGCATGAGGTAAATTAATAGTAATGCATGAAATCTGTGAAATCTATGAATGCATGACCAAACATTTAATATTATTCCAAAAAATTTTGTAAACTAAAATACTAAAATACCGATAACTGAATAATTGATAATTGCATACTATGGTCAAAAAATCCTGAAACTAAACTCTATATTGCATACTGGACTTAGATTATGGGAGGTATCATCTAACCGATATGCACTGATCGGAGCTTGTTAGGGTCCAACCTGTGACCTCAGTTTGAAGGGTGTCAATACCATGCCATGGGTACTAATAATAGCTGTGTGGGTCCACCAAAGTAATGTCTCGAAGCACTAAAGAGTCACTCTCTACTAGCAGGTGCCCTGGTTAGATATGTGTCAACCCTCAACTGGCAGGTTAACATCTTAAACCTAAGCTGGCTACATAGTTCTAAAAGGCAAGGATTGCTACTAAGAGTCACACCTTCAACTAGAAGGTGAGCCCTCATCCCTTGGTTCGTTCGGTGCTAAGTCCTACTCCCAATAGAATGAACTGATTTAAATTTGATAAATATGATAACTAACTAAAGTGATAATACTCATACATATCAGAAACCATTATGAATTATGCTAAGACTAAGTAAAAAACTAAGTTTCAGGTATTCATAACACCCAGCATTGAATAAAAGTATCTATAAGGACATATATAGATTTACAAATAATACTAGTGATCATTGTTCAAAAGTCATCTCTTAGGCATTTCATCAAACACATGAGTGTCATAAGTCAAAGCATGAGAATAGTTAAAACATATGATAATAGCATAATTGTAATAATAAAATCATGGGTTGAGGATTTAACATGCGAATAATCATCATTCAAATGTGTCAAGGGATAGTTCAACAAAATCAAATGGTAAACATGATTCAAAATCAAAGCTCATATGAGGTTCACGGATATAATTCATAATTACATATAATAACATAATTTAAAACATAAAAACGAATTCTTGGACTTCTCGGTGAAAAAGGCCCATGGATGAACATCAAACATACCTTAAATCTTTTATCTTTTAAGAGAATAAACTTGTCTTTAACATTCTTACATTGGGAAACACAATTTCTTAGTTTTCTTAAAGGGAAGATGCGTGAACTTGATAAACTTGGGGAAAGGTTAGGGTTTAATTTAGAAATAAATTGAAAACTTTGGACATAAAATGCCTTAACTGAAGGTTAATCTAGTATTTTTTATGTATTGGGGGTATTGGAAAAGACAAGACTGCCCCTTTGGGTTTTAAATTTATAACTAGAATGTCAAATTGAGCATCACTATAACGCGATGAACCCATCTTTGCTATGGCCACCATGACACAATGTAATCATGGTGAGGTTCTAGAAATGAAATCCAACCATTTCCCAATACTCGTCCAAAAAATCTGAAACTTCCTCGAGACATGCTCCTTACACCCCTGAACATGAATTAACTCAAAAACATACTTCTCGGGGATGGGAAGGTCCCTTTAAAAATTATCAAAGTTAAGAGGAAGAAAGTAAAACTAAGTCCCCAACACGTATCTAAATTTGTAGGTTTAAGGCTTTTATGCATTCACTATGAGTGTAAATAAGCTAATACTAATACAGGGTATTACAGTATCTCCCCCTTTGAAACATTGATCCTTGATTGAGACTAATTATGTTGAGAATACTGAGGGAACTGAAATCACATATTGAGCATGCATAAATGAAAATAGGGTTACATGACTGAGTCTGAAACATGATATTTGACTAAACTGATTTGTGAATGAATGCAATCATAGGAAGATGATTATATAGATGGAACTGATAATTGAAAAGAGATAATCTATGGAAAATTGTCTCCTTAAACTTAGTCTGAATTTGCAGAGAAAAGATGAGGGTACTTCGTATGCATTTTTGCTTTTTCTTCCCAAGTGGCTCCCTCAACGAACTAATTCCGCTAAAGAACTTTGACTAAGGGAGCTTCTTTCTTCTTCAGTTTACGAATCTGACAATCAAGGATTTCAACTAGTATTTCTTCTCAAGAAAGATTTTCATGAACACCCATACTTTCTAAAGGGACTACAATAGCTTGATCGCTAATACACTTCTTTAACAAAGAGACATTGAACATTGGATTCACTAATGCCAAATCAGCATGGAACTCAAGCTCATAAACTACCTTCCAAAGCATCTCAATATCCTATAAGGGCCAATAAATCGGTGACTGAGCTTTCCCTTATTGCAAAACCTCTTCACTCCCTTCATGGAAGAGATTTTCAAATAGACTAAGTCACCAACCTCAAACTCAAGATCTCTTCTCCTCACATATGCATATGATTTCTGTCAACTTTGGGCTATCTTAAGACTCTACCTGATTAATGAACCTTTTCACTCGTATCACATACTGAATCTGGCCCTATTAACATAGTTTCACCTATCTCAGACGAACCAATATGAAACCTACATCTTCTCTCATATAGAGCCTAAAATGGAACTATCTGAATACTGGAATGATAACTATTATTCTAGGCAAACTTAATCAAAGGAAAATAATCATACCAACTACCCTTAAAGTCAGTAACATATGAGCTCAATATGTCCTCTAGGGTCTAAATAGTCCTCTTTACTTGACCATCAATCTAAGGGTGAAAGGCTATACTGAGACGAACTTGGGTACCAAGACCATTCTAAAAAATATTTCTAAAACTGTGAGGTAAACTAAGTACCTCTATTTAAAATGATAGACAATGGGAGTCCATGGAATCTAACCAACTCTCTAATATAGATCTTCGCATAGTCCTCGGCTATATGAGAAGTATGAACTGGAAATAAATAAGTTGATTTGGTCGTTTGGTCTAGAATAACCGATATCGCATCATGCTAATAAAGTGTATGAGGCAAACCAGTCATGAAATCCATGTTCACCACTTCCCACTTCCAAGAGGGAATATTAAACTTCATCGATGTATCACTAGGCCTCTGATGTTCAACCTTAATCTGCTAGAAATTAGACAACTTAGCTACAAACTCATTAATGTCCCTCTTCATGCCACTCTGCCAATAGATTTCTCATAAATCACGGGACATCTTAGTTGCACCTATGTGAATAGAGTAACGTGCACCATGCGCTTTTAAAAGGATTCATTATCTCAAACCATATACACCTAGCAAACACAGCCTACCCTAACAATGTAACACACCATCTCCCCGTTGGGCAAAAACCTCTACCTTCTAATCTCTAACTAATTTCGTAAACTTAACCAGGCTAAAATCCATATCATCCTTTTCCTTCACTTCATCAACCAACGAATACTCCAAACTATTCTAAACACATACACTACCCTCAACTAAATTAATAAACTAAATACCTAATTTGGCAAGCTGAGAAAGCTCTCGGACTAACTGCTTCTTAATATCCACTACATGAGCAACATTACCCATAAACAATCTACTAAGGGTATCTACCTCTACATTTGTCTTAATCGGATGATACAAAACACTCATATTATAATCTTTCAACAATTCTAACCACCATCTCTGACGGAGATATAAATCTTTCTTCAAAAATACATATTGAAAACTTTTGTGATCCGTGAACACATAGACATGACCCCATACAAATAATGCCTCTAAATTTGTAAGGCAAACACAATATCTATTAACTCAAGATCATGGGTAGGGTAATTCCTTTCATAAGCTTTAAGCTATCTAGAGGCGTAGGCTATGACCTTACCTCATTACATCAAAACACAAGCCAAAACAAACTCTGGGAGCACCACAGTAAACAACAAATGCATCTTAACCATCTGGAAAGGTCAAAACTAAGGTTGAGGTGAATCGAGTCGTCAACTTCTTAAAACTTTTCTAACAAGAATCTGACCACTTAAACTTGACTTTATTTTTAGTCAATCTATATGTAGGGATACAATATACGAAAACCCTTCAACGAACCATCGATAATAGCTATCCAAACCTAAGAAACTCCTTATATCTGATAGAGAGATAGATCTGGGCTATTTTCTCACTACTTTGGTCTTTTGAGGATCAACTCTAATGCCATAACCAGAAATAATATGGCTAAGGAAAGATAATGTTGTTATCCAAAATTGTCTCTTAGTGAATTTGGAAAACAACTAATGGACTATAAGAATTTGCAATAGAATTTTGAGGTGGTATGTATGATAATTTTCGATGCAAAAATAGACAAGAATAGCATCAATAAAGACTACGACGAACATGTCGAAGTACTATTTAAACACTCAGTTCATCAAGTTCATGAATGTTGCTGGGTTATTTGTTAGTCCAAAAGACATACAAAGTGGCAATACCGAGTTCTGAAAGCTATTTTCTAAATATTGCATTCTCTTAATCTAAGCTGATAATTGTCGGATCTAAGGTCTGTCTGAGAAAAATAGTTAGCCCCCTGAAGTTGGTCTAACAAGACATCAATTTTGGGAAATAGGTACTTATTATTGACTATGACTTTGTTTAATTGGCTATAATCAATACATATTTTGTGAGAACCATCTATCTTTCTCATAAAAAGGACTAGAGTACCCTATACAGAAACACTGGGCCTGATGAATCACTTTTCTAAGAGGTCTTTCAACTATTATTTAAACTCCATAAACTCAGACGGAGCCATTCTATAAGGAAGAACAGAGATAGGCTAAGTATCAGGAAGAATTTCTATTTTGAAGTCAATTTCGCTTCTGGGAGGTACTCCGAAAAGATCTTTAGGGAACACATCAGAAAATTTGTTTACTACTGAAATGAACTCAAAATTGTGTGTCTCATAATTAAAGAATTTGACTCGAATAAGGCTGTAAACACATCCCTTGGATATCATTTTTCTCGCTGTAAGTTACGAAGCAAGATGATATCTAAGAGCTAAATTACTACCCCTCCATTCAAGGACTAGTTTATTTGGTATCTAAAAATGGACCACTCTATTTCTACAATCAACTGAAGCATAGTATTAGATGAGCCAGTCAATGTTGAGAATGACATCAAAATTAGTCATCTCCAACATCACAATGTCTACTTAAGAGACTTTCAAGATACTATAATCGGCCAGTTTCTGTATACCCGCCTGGCTAGAATAGATTTATCCAAAGGGGTAGACACTGGGATAGCCTCTACTAATATTTTGGGATTGACATCGAAATTAATATCTATGTAAGGGGTTACAAAAAAAGAAAAGCTTCAGGATCTCATAAAGCATAAACATATAAATGAAAGAACTATAACGTACCCGTAACCATATCTAGAGAACTTCACTAATCCTATTAGGACTGGAGTGAATATGGTTTGTATAGGCATTGTCCAATAGTTGCATTGGAAGTAGCACCCTATTGATGGAACTGGGGGACAGATGGACAGACCTTGTTGACCTCTCTTTAGGAAATCCCAGACTTTAGATCCTGGATCGCCACACCTAAAACACACATAACTGCCGGATCTACATATCCCCTGTGATTTCTACCATATTTCTAGAAAAAAGGATTAGTATGGCCACTTTTAATATTTCCTAATGACTTAGATCTTATCACTCTATCCCGATTAATATTTTTTAACATTAGCATTGGAGCAATAGCTAAAGATGGGGCTGGGGCTAAAGATTTTTGATAGAATTGAGGATGGTTACCACCCTCCAACCTTGTCTAAGCAAAGTTAAAGCTACCTATCCTAGCCCTCTTATTCTCCTTATCCTTCTACTTAACCTTTTCCTCCTTATACTATTAAGCATGGACCACAATCCTAGACAAGTCCATCTACTTAATCAATATTTTAGTCCTACATTCCTTGACTACACTATTAGCTCTACCAGAGAAAAGCTTACTCATCCTAAATCTGTTATTAGCCAAAATCGAAGGAGCATCCTAGATAACTTGGTAAACATAAGTGAATACTCCTTCACGCTCATTTTACCCTATTTAAAATTTATGAACTCTTGTACCTTAGCTTCCCTCAACTCTAAAAGTAATAACTTATCTAAAAAGGCTGGGGCAAACTCCTCCTACTCTACAGGCCCTACATCTTAGCCTCTTCCCCCCCTTCACTACTTATACTAGGTGTAAGCTATATCCTGCAACTAGTACGCAGCCAACTCTACACTATCAGTAGAAGTGACTTCCATAATGCCAATCACCTTCCGAACCATGTCAAGAAACTCCTACGAATCCTCATAAAACTTAGATACCAAAAATAAGGGAAGGTTAATTTGGGTGAAGTACCAAATCCTAGCTGGGTGGTATTAGCCACTAGATTGGTTGGGATAGCATCCTATTTATTGTTCTGTTCAATTATTGAGTGAACTAAAGTAGTGAATCCACCTCTAAACTCGGATGACAAGCATGATTATTTTGGGGATTTTCCTGAATAGGAGAAGGTATAGGCTTATTCCTATTTCTTCTTCCATTATTATTTCTGGGAGGCATGTTATGAAATTAGATGGAATATTGAATTAGAATGAATATTTAAATTTAGCTCATGCTAATTCACATGAAATAAATACAAAAAAAAGGCAACTTTTCCTAAAATGTCTTGTAGTCTCTTGTCCATAATTGTAGCATGCTTCATAAACGTAATGAAGACTCTACTAAACACGACTTTTAGAATCCCTAGGACACTTTACACCTTAGGCTTTGATACCATTTTTTATCACAACCCAAGGCTACCCCCTAGTTGCGGCAATGATGCTTACAATACCGAAAGACCACAGCTAACCCATGAATAGGTACCTACTGTGAGCACTAAATAATATAATAATAAGAAACACATATATGGAAATAATTGAATAATGCCAAACAATTTAAGTATTGAAATTAATATAACGAACATAATGAAAATTTGACTGAAAAGATTTAACAAACCATCTGACTGTCTAAAATATATTAAAGCCATTAAAAATGATTGAAAAGAGTTGATGGGACAGTCCCAAACTATCTCTAACTTAAAAGCTTAAAGAAATTACTCGAACACTTAAGTAAACAAAAATGAGCCACCATGTCCTCGATAGATAAGGACTTACCATGACTACTACTACTAAAATGCTGAACTGTCTATTTATGGTTAGGAGCCTGAACTTCTGAACCTATGATATTAAACATCATCACGCAAGAAAATAGTATATAATTAGTACTTTGAATTTATTGGTATGAGAGATGTGGTTAGGCTAATATGCATGGGTTCATGTTCTTGAATAATAACTGGCTGAATGAATAGCCTGAGGTAACTTAATACAAATACATAAAATCACAAAATGCATAACCAACCATATAATATTATTCCAAAACAGTCTGTAAACTGAAGCACTGAAATAATAATAACTGAATAACTGATAACTATATGCTATGGTCAAACAAACCTAAAACTGAATTCTATAGTAAATATTTGACTAAGACTGTGAAAGGTATCATTATGCCCCAGTCAGAGCTAGTTGGGGTCCAACTTGTGACCTTAGTTGGAAGGGTGTCAATACCATGATACGAGTACTAATAATGGTTGTGTCAATCCACTAAAGTGAAGTTCTAAAGGACTAAAGGGTAAACCTCTACTAGCAGGTGCCCTGGTGAGATATGTGATAACTCTCAACAAAAAAGTTAATATTTCAAACCTACGCTAGCTATGTAGTAGTGAAATGCAGGGATTTCTACAAAGATTCATACCCTCAACTCGTATATGAGCCCCCATCCTTGGATTCGCTCGGTGCTAAATACTACTCCCAACTGAACTGACTTAGATTACTAAACTGATCTTAGTTTGACTGTTATGGTAACAGGCTGACCTAATAATCCTAATACATATCTAAAACCATTCTGAAAGCTACTGAGACTAAGTAAGTAACTATATTTTGGGTATTCATAAACCCCACCACTTAATAGAAGTATCAATAAGGGCATATATGGTTTTACAAATAATAATAGGGATCATTGTCCAAAATTCAATCTCTTAGCCATTTCATCAAACACACGAGGGTCATGAGTTAAAGAATGGGAATAGTTAAAATATGTGATATTAGAATAATTGCAATATTAAAATCATAGGTTAAGGATTTAACATGTGAATAATCATAAGTCAAATGTTTCAAGGGATAGTTTTAATGAAATCACATGGTAAACATGATTTGAAATCAAAGTTCATATGAGCTTCATGGATATAATTCATAATAATATGTGAAAACTAAAGTTTAAATCTTAAAAATAGATTCTTGGACTCCATGGGTGAAAAGGGCCCATGGATGAACGTCACACATAGCTTTAATCTTTAATTGTGAAAGAGAATTATCTTGTCTTAGATGTTCTTGGATTGAGAAGGACAGTTTCTTAGTTTTTTTGAAGGGAAGATGCTTGAACATGATGATCTTGGGTAAGGGTTAGGGTTTAATTTGGAGATAAATTAATGAATTTGGGCATATAATGCCTTGACTGAAGGTTAATCCTGTGTTTTTTCACTAATTGGGGTAATGGAAAAATAGAAAATTGCCCCTCTGGGGTTTATATTCTTAATTAGAACACTGAATTGAGCATCACCTCAACACAATGAACCGCTCATACCTATACCCACCATGACGTGATGAATTCATGTTGAGGTTTTGTAAACGAAATCCAAACATGCCTCAATCTTCATCCCAAAAATTTGAAACATCCCTGACACATACATTTTACACCCCAAAGATGAATTAACACAAAAACATAAATCTCGGGTTTAGGAAGGTTACCTTAAAAATCATCAAAGTTAAGAGGCCAAAAATAAATTTATATCCCCAATAGTTAGCTAAATTTTTAGGTTGTAATCCTCTTATGAATCAGTATAAGCTGAACTGAGCAAAGATAAATAGAGAGTATTGCATTAATAGTTGTTGCTCAAGAATAGAGAAGAGCAGTTGAAGAGGCCTAATTAGCTGAAGAGGCTGGGTTAGCTCAACAAGGTGGACTAGCTAGACCACATCAAGTAGCTGAACATTAAGACTGAGTTCTGAGAGAAAAAGCTCCTTTGATTCCTGTATATCAACACTTCAACCAATATAATGATGAAGATTACATGGGTTATGTTTAACCTATAAGACAAGAGTCATCATTCCTTTTTCTTTACCACCCAATGTAAAGTTTAATATTTCTAACTCTATGATCCAATTATTTAATTTCAAGGGTGTGTTTTCGGTATCAGCTACTAATGATGCAAATATGCATCTTGCTGATTTTACTGGGATTCATATGTTATGCACTATTTTTGGGGTGGATCAGAAAGCCTTGAGTTTGAGGTCGTTCCCATTTTCATGGATAGGTAAAACATCACTATGGTTAGAGGGACTTCTAAAAGGTTCATTCACTACTTGGCATAAGTTGCATAAACTGTTTTTGAATAGATTTCTCCCTCTTGCAAGGATGCTATAGTTGAAAGATAAAATTTATAACTTTTGATAGTTACCTATAGAATCCTTGAATGAGGCTTCATTTTGGATCAACAAGAACCTGAGCATGGTACCTATCCACAAAATTAAAGGGTTAATTTTTGGGAAATCATCTATATATCACTGGATCTCAGTTCTAGTGCAATGGAAAATATGATTTTGGGAGGTTCATTCATGCCTCTTCACTGGGATGCTGCACAGGATATGCTCAATGATATTTCCATGACCAATTGAAATTGGCATACTAGATATGCTGAGCATGGTGCAGATACAAATACAATTAGAAAAACTAATGATTATGGAGTTGTTAAAGATTTTGTAGTCGCATAGATTAATACATATATTGGGTTTATTACAAAACAATTTGCAACTATGAGTGTTTAGAAAGAAAATGAAGTTGTGGCACAGGGATCTACTACTAGAATATTTTAGATTGAATCTGAAGAGGAAGCAAAGTATCTTGATCGTAGTTTGGTAGATTTTTGAGCCCATGGGCAAGCGTATTTAGGTAGGAACTATTATATTGATAGATAAAGAGATAAGAGTAGAGAGAGATGGTGATTGGTGTCAAAAATATAACCACAAGGAGAAAAATTAAGTTCCACTAAGTAGTTGAGATATTGAGTCTAGAATGGAGGAAATATTATTAAAACTAGTCATAGGGAACGAAATTCAACAGAGTTTTCTATAGGAGATTAAGGCAGACCTTTCAGGGCTGAATCTGAAAGTTGAGTCACATGCTACCACAATCAAATAATTGGACGATCAGTATGGCCAGATGTTAGCCAAATTGAATAAAAGGAAAGCTGTCAAACTTCCTAGTAAAATAGTTGAAAATCCAAAAAATAATGGTCATTGCTATGTCATTACCACTCGGAACGGTAAAACGACTATAGATATGTCCTTACCAATAATTAATGACAAAAGAATAATGATTATTTTGTTTTGGTAGAGATTAGTAGCAAGAAAAATATTGAAGAAGATAAGGTTGAGGATCCAATTTTTAAGCCTATCACGAGGCCTCATCCTTGTTTTCCTCAAAGGCTAATAATGAAACAAAAAGAGGGGATGTATCAGAAGTTTGTCTATGTTGAAGAGCTATCAGTAAGCATCACACTTGTAGAGGCATTAAAGAAAATGCAAGGATATGAAAAAATTATTAAAGATTTGATTACCATGAAGAGGTCAATTAGTTATGAGATAGTTAATAATATTCATCATTACAGCATTGTAGCTATGCAATCATTAGTGGACATGAAGGAGGACCTTGGTACTTTTACCATACCTTGCACTATTGGATCTTTCAAATTCACTTATGAATGATGTGATTTGCATTCTAGCTTTAAACTCATACCATATGAAATGTTTAAACAATTGGGGTTGGGAGCTCCCAAACCAACCATGATAAGACTATTAATGGCAGATAGGATTGTTAAAAAAATAGTTGGGATTCTATATGATCCGTTGGTGAAGGTAGCTTCTTATATCTATTCTACTGATTTTGTGATATTAGACTCTGAAGTGGACTTTCAAGTCCTAATTATCCTTGGAAAACTGCTCATGTTTATAGGAAGGAGGTTGATTGATTTGGAGATAGGATATTTGATATTAAGACTCACTGATGAAGAGGTGATATTCAATGTATGCAAATCCTTGAAGTAGCCTGATGAGTTAAGAGTGGTTTTCATGATAGTTGTGTATGAAGATTTAATGAATTCATTCTATGATATTGATGAAGTTTATCTTTGGGATGATGGTTCAGATAAAACTGTTCCTATTAAAGAGAGGTTAGGTGTTAAAGCTCTTACAATCGTGATCATGAAATTTAACAATGATGGCATTGATGAGTATGATAAGATGGTGTGTTCACTTTATGGGCGTGTTTCATACACTTATGCACCAAAGAAGCTAGATTTGCATATGAAGAAAAGAACTACTCCACTTTATCATCCATCAATTGAAGAGCCACTGGTCTTAGAGTATAAGTCCCTTCATTGACATTTGCAATATACATTTTTGGGGGACAATAACACTTTGCCGGTAATTATTACAATTGATTTGATTGATACATAAGTGTTATCATTTTTATAAGTATTACAGAGATTCAAATGGGTAATTAGTTGGTCCATTGAAGATACTATGGATATCCTTCCTTGGTTGTACTCATAAAATTTAACTTGAAACAGAGGGTGAAGGAGGTGGTGAAGAAGTAGATAATAAAGTGGTTGGAGTATCCCATTGTTGATAGCAAGTGGGTCAGTATAATCTATCCTTAGGACAGTATCAAAATAAACCACGCCCAACTCTATCGAGTCTATAAGAGCTTTCCTACCACTAATAGATACCACACACCCCCTATTGACTTTTTTAACAACCATAGGGCCTTCTACTAGGGTAGAAAAAAAGGAACTAAAAGTCTCTTATGACCAAAACCCAAGATGCACAGTCACATGCGGGGTCACATAAGAAATAGTAAAGCCTAGGTAAAGAAAATAATACGCATCTCGAGAGAAAAGTTTAAACATACCCGCGTTATTATTAGAAGGTACCTCGACCTCCGAAGGGACAGTAAGAGCATTCAGATGATCTCGACCAATGTCAGAGCTAGATGTAACACCCTTAGGTGCAGAAGCTAGAGAAATGGCAATCGGTACCCTTTTTGCCCAAGTGGAAATCCTTATAGGACACTCCCGTTATATGTGACCCAATTAATCATATTTAAAATATTGATTCTTTACTTACTCGCAACAAACACAGTATGATCGACTGCAAAACCAATAGGGAGGATAGGTGAGTAAGGATTGGGCCCCTCAAACCTGATGGTAGGCATGATGTGCCCTATGACAAATACCAATTTAAAAAAGCTTGCCTACCAATGGACTCAGGTTGGGAGTACTATCCACAGAAAAGAGGCTATGATCCACCCAATACTTTCTCTTGGACCATTTTCCACTAACCTAATCTAATGGAGCAAAGGAGTGATAGAACCCATCATTTTGAGGTGACTAGAGAGACGTGTCACCCCCAAAAGTAGGGTTAGTGGGAATAGTTGGAAACTCTCAAGGACAATCAAATATCATGACCCTTGACAGGGTCTGAATCTCAAAAATTTGATTAACTTTATCCATATTACCCTTTATTAGGATTGAAGAGTTCATCTTAATATCAAATCTATTTGGATATATAATCTGAAAGATTAGCAAGCAAAAATCAGAGGAAGTTAATACCTTAGACTCTATATTACATGATATCGAAACATAAGAAATTTAAACATTCCTAAATGTCTTATAGCCCCTCTTTTATAAGTGTGGTGAATTACACAACCATAAAAGTCACTCTACTTTACACGGCTTTATGGACTCCCAACTAACCATGAACCTAAGCTCTGATACCAAATTGGCATGCTCCAAAATTGGACCATGTCATGTGGGAATCTCAAGCCCAACTTGAACCGAACATCGCCCCATCAACCCAACCTAACAATATATTAAATTCATAAGTGTTAGATGAACCCTGACCAAATATCAAAGTAGCAGAAAATAAGGCTAATAGTCAATACTTACACAATATCTAACATTTCATTAGTGACAACAATCTAGCCAATATACCTAAGTACACAGTCATCCACAAAGCCTATAACAAAATAATGTCAACAATATATTGGGATACGACCCCAACAATAACTAAATATCAAGTTTATACAATTCTATGATTAAAAGTAAAAGACTATGAAATGTATGCCTTTCGAAGAATGGAAGATCAAAACTTTAATGTCAACAAATGATCTTCCCAAACACTTGGTCACTGGATGCAAAATAAGAAAAAGCTCTAGAACCTATGTCAAGTGGGGACATAGCATCCAAAGATTGTTAGGGTTCATCTCAAGGATAAAGATAAAATAGCGCATTAGTTCAATCCAAGTCAAATTTTCATATGAAAGCACATTTACCTTAACATAGGAACATAAGAAGATACACTGGCATATGTTTATATATATCATACCAAGTCATGGAAACGGTCATACCAATCATTATAAAAACTTTCAGGAGACATGGAGTAAAGAACTTTAACCTTTTACATTACAAATTTAAACTTCTATGTTACAATAGCCAAAGGGATCCAAACTTCAAACCAACTAAACCACTTCAACCAAGGTGAGGGACTCCAACCTCAACCAATTTCATTAGGCTAGGGACTCAAACCACAAGTAATTTCATTGGATGACCGACTATAACAACAAGCTATTTCATTGGGTGAGGGACTCAAACCAAAAGCCAATTTATTGTGTGAGGGACTCAAACAATAAACTATTTTCTTGGGTGGGGCACTCTAACAACAAGTCATATTATTGGGTGAGGGACTCCAACCATAAGCTATTTCATTGGTTGAGGGATTCCAAACACAACCAGTTTTAGTGGGTGAGGGACTTTAACCACACGACATTTCATCACCATATTAGGAGATATGCAAACTTTTAACCCCTTTTAGTTCATGTATTAACATTACCTCAATCTATATCATAATTAAGGGCTTGAACCATTTACCCATATCATTAACATACGTAACCATAAGGTCTTCATAGGAGTATTCATTAATTAACCACATTATTAGGCCAATGCCTTCTTTTAAATCATCATTCAATTCATGTTATAATCGTAAAGAACCTTACAAGCCATTCAATCTTTATTAGCCTTTCTATATCACACTTTTGTTCCATACACAATTAAAGTTTATGTTTAGGGAAATGAACCCCTTTCTTAGCAATCAACCAACATGGTCATAATTTAACTAATTATTGGAAAACAATATGATTTCTAAACCATTCTTAATTATTGGGCCATAGCAATATCTAAAGTCATAAATTAATCCATTACATGATTAATAAGGTTCCCTCAAACTATTTACCAAGCATTCATATTCTTTAAGACTCAATACATCGCCACAATGACTTTACCAACCACTTATAAATTATTCATATTCATTATAGCAATATCATACCTCATTCATGTTCACAAGACAAATACCATATTTCAAAACACCATTAACATGTGACAAGATATTTAATTTAGATATTTTTACAAACACATTTTGTGCATAGCTTTATCGAGGCCAAGTTAATGGTAGAATTCATTAATATTGGGGTTTATCAAGACCTATTTATTCAAACACATACATCAATCACCCACATATGCAAAACACCACCAATATTATATATTATCATAATTCTAAGCAATAGAAAACATTATTCATCATTTGACAACAAAAACCCTTTTCATTTGATTTCATCATCACACTATACACTTATTAATCCAAGTATGAAATACATGGTTTTTGAGTTATTTAATAAGGGACAGAGATACATACCTTAGATAACATGATTTACTAAGTATCTTGACTTTAATTTGCATTTTAAGATCACCCTTGAAACCCTAGCCTCTATTTCTTCAAGGATGAGTTAGAGAGAGCATTTAGGGTGTTTAATACATCAAAAATGTATTTTCAAAGGCCATATACACTTATGTAGTGTAGGGACATAGGTATTTAGGTGAATTAAATTATCATAAAGTCCTCAACTAAAATATTAAAATTGAGCATGTTGTTGGGTACGACTTACTTGAGTCAATCATACCCTAGGGTACGAGTGATACCCTAAATTGTACAGTAGGATTTTATTAGGTCATCCATACTGGTTACGGTACTACTAACCCTCAATGAGTCATATCAAAAGGGTAAGACTCATTACCAAATGTGTACCTATCAATTATACAAAAAATAGTCAAAACCAACCTAAGACTATACTTTATGTGATTTGTCTTGGTACGAATCATACCTTAAGGTATGATTGGTTAGAGTCTCACTCATACTAAGGATAGTAAGTGACCCTCACAAAACTTCTAATCTATGAAAGGGGAGGGAGAGGAGGATACGACTCTTAAACAAGGGGTATAACGCATACCCTTAGTCGTACCTAGCTCAGAGACACCAAATGAGGTAACTTTGCAATAGTTCAAAGTCTAAGCGTTTCTTATTATGTCTTTGCAAGGAAGTTCCATGGGTTACGAGCAAGATATGCATTTTTATAAATGACTTCATAACAGAGACCAGAATTTTGTTTAGTATCATCAGCAGTCAGGGTTTTCCATACACATATAAGACTGCTGTCACATATTTGGGAGCCCGCATAATAACTTTATATTTAGGTGAAATTAAGCATAATGTGGGGGATATTGTAATTTCAGAGTAGAGGCACTTCAAGAATCAATGGGGTACATTTTTTTATCTTTCCTTTACTTATTACAGAGCTATGCAGAAAGGCAAAGATTGAGGAGTAAATTGCATATACTTGGGTGCACCTAATCCCCTATATTTTTCTACTCAAAATCCAGGTGAGGGTGAACCTGGTCAAAGAAAGAAAATAAAAGTCAACTTTGGTAAGTCTACAACTGAAGAAATAGAGTCATCTTGACCATCCACTGCAGGTCCTTTGGAGTACATCGTTATGGACATTAGGGCCATCAGGGATATTGTATAAGGTTTGCCTTAGGGGCCAGGAGAGCCATCCACCAAGCGTCATTTCTATATTTCCCACACTAATTATGAAATGTATCAGGAGGAGCAGCAGAAATAGGAGGCCATAGTTTCATAACTTGAAAGAGCATATTCAACACTAGAGGAGTCTTATAAGGACCTTCATAACTCCTATGATAGATGAAGATGAGGGAGATGAATAGAGATATATTTTTCAAAAAATTATGGAAAGAGGTCATCCTAAAACGCAATGACAAGTTACCTTCTCATAGGTTTGAGCGTGATGATGAGGCCCCTGTTAACTTGTCAGATATTGATGCTCATTGAGCTGATACGATTTTGCATGAGAGAGAAATTCTTGAGAAAGATTCATTGACCAACCTTTTTCCTTTGCCTTATTTCTTATGCAGTGAGAACACTACTATCCTTTAAGTTAGGGTGCCCCTAAGTTTGAATTATTTTCATATGTTTTTAGATGATGATTTATTTTTGTTTTTGGGATGCAACTTTTGGGAACTTTGGTGGCACCCTCATTTTCATAGATTTGTCATTTGGTTTTATTTTTATGCTTCTATTTTACTTTAGTTTTAATTTGATGTCGTTGATGCATGACGAGCTTTTCCCTATGATAGATTGAATGGCAACATTCTTAAGGGAAAGAGTCATTTTTGGGGTTTTGAGTTTAGATGTAGGGGAATTCTCAATACCCGTGGCATTAAGATCACAAATTTAAGGGAAGTATCAGTACCTATGGCATTATCAATTTGGGATTGCAGTCATGTCATTGGCTAAGTTTTAGTAGCCATATGGTTGGGTTGCCCATATTGATCCAAAATATGAGACTAATATTTCATTTTTTTCCATAAGTTAGCAAATTCTGCATGGTGCAAGTGCAAAACAAGCAACCCCTTCCTTCCAAACTTTTTCAATAATTGAGACAGTGGACGTGAGCAATATTCTAACAAAACTTGTTATCTTTTTGTGACTCATCAAATTTTTGACATATGAATATTGATATATACTTTATTTTGTCTTTAATGGGATGGGCAATTGAGTCTCATTTGTGAGTTCACATGCCATGAGTGGTGAGTTTGTTTGTTTAAATCTCGTGTATACTTGTGTCTTCTAGGACTTGCCCCCTTAGTCTCTCAAGGCTAGTTTTTCTTGTTTTTGGTTAGAGAAATAAAGTTAGGCCATCATTGTAATTTTTGAAGCCACTTTATCCTAAAAGGCATACCTATGCATAATTTTATCCCTAGCTACCCACTTTGAGCCTTTGGACCTCTCTTTGGCTAACACATTAGAAGTTGTGAGCCATTCAATTTTTATCTATCTTTTGAACCATATTGTCCTTGAACTGAAAAATGCAACTTGAGGCTAAAAGCCTATGTTAGGGGTGGTGAAGATTGAAAGAAGTATGGTTTGAAGCACAAAATTATAAACGAGTCTCAATGAGATTAAGCTTTGAAAGAAAATTGATGAGAAAAAAAGGGTGCAATAAAAAAAATATTTGCATGAAATATGCAAGAAAATAAATGGATGAAAATGGGTGAAACAAAGAAACTAATAGTATGCATGTGAAAAGAGATAAAATAAGAGAAGTGGCCTATAGTAAATAGTGGATTAATTAGTGTGATGTATATATTAAAGAAGGGTATAAGACATTATGTTCGTAAATGATATCCTACCCTGACTCAAAACATTGTTACAATCTTGAAAAGTCCTTTGAAATCTTATTCCATTTATTTTTTGTATAGTGGCAATTTAAAATAGGGGCTAGCCTATGGTATAAAATTTGTTAACCTAGAGAGTGATTATGAGGTAGAGGGTTTTGCACTTAAATTACTAGTTTCAAATTCAGTGACTTGGTAAGTAGATTTTTCTTTTGTGTGAGGAGGCATGTGAACAAGTTATGGTTAGTAATTTTTTCATTTTCTAAGAATTGAGGAAAAAAGGACTATGGCTTGGTGTTGGTCAAAAGTAAGTCACTTCTAGAGTACTAGTCGTTTTTGAATTGTTTCTCTCTGAACTCTTTTGCATCCTTAGAAATTGCATTTTTTCTTTCAGAGGTGTAGTGTAAGTAACTTAACCCATGTGTAAAGACCTACTTATAGTAGTGACTAAGCTTGAAGTCATTTTGAAATTTGAGACATATAATTTGGGCATAAGTATCTATTGTCTCATTGTTAGAGGTAGCTTTACTTGAGAACAAGCAAAGCTTTAACTTAGGGGTGTTGATAAGTGGTTATTTTATAACTCATTTACACTCATTGATTGTGCACATTACCATGTTATGAATTAATAAATAAGGCACGATTCTGATTAAATGCATTAATGTTTGCATTTTGTAGGCACATTATTGATGAGAAGGAAAGATGGGGATTGGAGCTAAAAAGGATCAAAAAGAAGCAAAGTAGTGCAGCTAAAGACCTGGAACAGACGTAGCCTCAGCTACTGCAATTGCATTCAGTCTAGATGGTCAAGATACCGCTATTGCATGGTATTAACCGCAGACGTGGTAGGCGTGATCACGACAAAATAGACATGGTCGTAGCCTAGTGGAAAATCAGCCCAGGGACAAAGCCGTAAATGAACACAGTTATTCCCAAATTTGACCTAAATATCACTCAAACCCTATCATTCCTATAGTATTATTCTCTTCAATTCCCAATTATTGAACATTGTTCTAGCTCTTAGCCTCCATGCTTCGAGAAGAAAATATTGTATAAATTTTGGGTAAAGAATACATTAGAGTGGTTTCCATGTGAATGATTAGCTAAATCTCTCTGGAAATTTGTGGAGATTTAATGTTTGAAGTAATATTCACTTAGTCTTCCATAGATCTAATCAATGGAGGTTAATGGATATATCTTGTTTACTATTTCTATGAGTTGCTAGTTTTTCCTCTTGGGTCTATGCTAGAGTATGGTGCAAATATGTGTGAGATTTGATTTACTTGTGCATTTAGTAGTTTGTGATGTTAGGTTTTATTATAGCTTTAATAAATTGGTTGGGATTTATGGGTGAAAACCTCAAATACCCAATTAGGGTTTGCGGATAAAAATCCCAAGCTCTTGAAAGCCTAAACCCTCATTGAATAAGGGGCTTAAATAAACTGTAGGAACCCACTTTATTATTGAAAGAAAGATATGGGAACCACGGCAATAATAGACAGTTTACGAGAATAGTTGAATAGTTTTCCCTATCTTAGACATAAGTCTAATGGTGAATTTGACTATACTTAGGCCACCATCCAAGAAATAAGGGTGTCTAATTAAGGTATTACATGGTTTTGATTAAAGAACTCATTAGGTACTCGAAAGGGTCAATAAGAGACACCCTTGAGGTTTTGTTAACCAACTGGCCTCAAGGATTTCTAACCTATCCTACCACATCACTAACATTTAGAATTTACATCAAGACATCATATGTTCATGCATATGTCGCCCCTAGGAAAGCGTAATCCCAAGGTCAGTGCCTAATTGATTAGACTAATTACTCTTACCCCCAAATTAATGCTATAAAATCCAAGAAAGAAATGTTAGTTGTGACATTTCATAAGCCCCCCCCCCTATTTTTTTCTTCTTGTATTCTAGCTTTGAATTTAGCAAGTATTCATTGTTTTGGGATAACTTGATCACCACTAAAATTGGTCCTCATGTATTCGACCCTGACTCTAAAGTTGGGTAAATATATTAATGATTATCTTTTTGTACTTAAATTGACATGTAAGTTTAGCGTTATCATCTTCATGGACAAGATAATGGATAGACTTGTGAGTAGAGTATGGTACCATTTTCTTGATGGTACTCAGGCTACAACTAAATCATTACACCTAAAGATCTAGAGAATATGAGTTTTACATGTCATTATTGGACCTTTCCATTAAGACGTATGACATATAGATTGTGTAGTGCTCCAACTATATTTCATTGATTTATGATGTCAATTTTCTCTTACATAGTATAAGATACCATCAAAGTGTGTATGGATGACTTTTCAGTTCTTGGTGATTCTTTAGATAACTGCTTAGTTGACTTGGAAAATTCTCTTAAAACATAAGAGGAATGCAACTTGGTACTTAATTGGGAGAAGATTCATTTTATGGTAAAAGAAGGTATTGTTCTTGGTCTTAAGATTTTTAAAAGGGGCATAGAGGGTGACTGTAGCACCCCGAATCTGGTAGCCAGAATGCTACACGATGCTCATGACCCTAAAGGATCACAAGCTAACCCATGATTGATATTTTTACCTAAATGCTGCATAATATATGTATATAAATGTGAAAACATAAGCTGTAAGGCCACAAGGTTCAAATCTGAAACATAAAATTTGATAAAACAATGTTTAAACAGGGTATAGAAATACCTAAAATTGCAATAAATTATCTGAATATACTATCGTCTGAAAGTCTCTAAACTATATGAATAATAAGTTGATGGGATATGTCACCAACTAAATCCAACTACTGAAATGAACTAAGTACTGAAATGATAAAGTAATGATCATGTCCTCGAAGGATGGGGACTCACTGCTAAGTTTGACTGCTGGATACTGGAATGCTACTGATGCTCTGGAGCTTGTGCTTCTGAATCTATGGCGTAAATTAAAACACCAGAGTATAAATGTATTAGTATGATTGAATGTACTAATATGTATGTGAGGTATGTTGAATGCAATGGTTCATATGCATGAACAATACTAAATGAGTATATAACATGAATGTGAGAATACAAGCATAAACAAGTAACTGTAACTGAGACCATACTGACACTAGGTACTGAGTTCTGACTACTGATTTACTAACATCTAGGTTTACTGAAACTGATAACTTAGTCTACTGAATACTGGGGAACTGATAGTATATTATTAATAGAGGAATGATTATTTCTAATAGTTTTGATTATGAAGAACTGATCAGATTGACTATATCTAATAGTCCTAAAATTGATTACTGGTAACATGAGTTACTGATAACTGACATAACTAATATAACTGACATAACTAGTATAACTAATATAACCGAATTAAATGTTTTAAATTCAATGATGTTATTTGAGATTCATGAATCTTCATACGGGAGTTTGTGATTAGGAAAAAAGTATTAAGATAGTTATTTGAGATTCACTTCCATCTTACTATTAAATCATATAAACTAATCAACTTGTAACTTAAAAGGTGGCAGTTGAACTGAATTCATAGACAAGGAACAATAAGGAGATGCCCCGAGACTCACAAGGTAGAGGGTGAGATTTATCAACAAGTTCACAAGATAGTTAATAATAGATATAATTTTGACTTTACATGTAGAACACAAGAATAGCTGGGTTAAACACAAGAAATTTATGGAGTTGAGAAGCTAGGGGGACACAGTCTTATTGTTCGTATTCTATTGTTTACAACTCAAAAAATCAAGATTTGGTATCTATGTATGATTTATTTCCAAATCCCCCAATTTACTTTTACACACTGCTTGTGGATTACGTCAACTTAAGCAATTGTTCAACGTTTTCCCTATGGGATTGACCCAAACCTAGTTGAGCTACTATATTTGGCATCAATCGCATCATACTTCTTTTTAGGTTAGTTTGGGAGATATATAACATACAGAAGTATAAGAAAGAAGCACAAATATAGATGTATAGAAGATACAAGTATAATCAAGAAGTATAAAAAGAAAAATATCACAACATACAAAATAATACAACAAAGAATAAGGTGATAATGATGATGATGATAAGGTGATGCTCGAGATTATCAGATAACCTCCGTATAAACCTATCACGCTATGATTTCTGGTAGGACCTATAGGATTTGTAACCCATATACAATACAATATCCAATATCCAAAAACATGTATGTATATCCCCTCTCTTGCACATTCATCTGTAGAGGGTTCTTAAAGATGCCACATGTTCTACTAAAAAAGCTAGTGTTTCACATATTTCCACGGTATTACAAAAGTTTTATGAATGTAAATGATAGGAGGATGTAATGCACAACCAAACAAATGTGAATGTCCAAATCCAACAAATATACTAACCATATGAACAATAATCCACATAATAATCCAATAATAAATTAATCCAAATGTATTTCATAAGTCAATAGAGTAAAATACACAATAATATGCCATTAGTACCACATAGACTCCATTTACTCCTTTTTATCAAAATATATATAATCAAATATACATACATGAGCCAAAAACATCATATAAGACCCCACATGGTCAGATAGAGCTAATAATGTCTCAAAACCTCTAATTAACAATAATATAGGACTTAAATAAGCAGAAAAAATATTATAGCCATTTTCATGATTGGTTCTCATACCCTTAACTTGATTTTAGATTCATATCATGTACCCAGCCCAGTCATTAGAAAGTTAAGCCATAACCTACCTCAAATGTTAAAAATTGATCCAAAAAGGCCTTTACTATGGAGCTTTCACCTCATGAATAGAGCCAAAACCAAATAAAACATCCAAATATGACAATTACATGTTAAAAGAAAGCCAGTGATATCTATGTTTCCCATTTCTAGATTGGGGTCAAAAGGACCCCTAAAATGGGTTTTTGTAAAAGAATAGAATCAAAATTTAAGTCTAAAAACATATTCTTTCTCATGATTAATGGAACTTATATAAGAAAACCCTAGTGAAAATGAGTTGAAATCAGAGTTTAAATTGATGAAATATATATTTGACATTTTAAGCCAAAATTCCCAAATTCCACCTGCAAATTTTCCTTTTAAAAGGATTAAAAAGATACAAAAACTAAAGAAAAGTAGTTCAAATAGGACTTTGGAGCCTACCGAAGTTTGGAAATGGAAAAAACCACCAGAAAAAATAAAAATCCTAAGCTCTAAGTCTCAAAAATTGTGAAATTGTTCCAAAAATAAGGAGTTTGTATCACCTAGGCATCGCTTAATCGATCACTAGATCTCTTAAGCAGCTATCGCTTAAGAAACTAGGTATCACTAGCGCGATAAAAGCTGGATCTACATATGGAACATAAGTAACTCGGATGTTTCTTAAACGATGTGAAAGTTTCTTATGCGACATCCTTGACTGCCTACCAGGTCATTTAAGCAACCAAAATATCATTTAAGCGGTGCACCAATTAGAGACTTAGAGAACTCCAAGTCTCTACTCATTATTTGGGATTCATCGGCAATCTAAAGAATTCAAATGAATGATGTTGCATTATAAAATTTGATTCGCCAGACTCAAAAGAGATATAAGATTTTTGAAAAAAATGTCATTTTGACAAAGTTAAACCCCAAACCCAATAACTTTCCGAACTAAGGGTCGAATTGAGATATAAAAGTCGTATGTTCCAGATCATCCATGTTATCAACCTAAAATTTATGTTTCAGATCACTTGGAGCAGTTCACTTTTCCAACCAATGAACAAATCAATAAATGTTGATCGAGTTTGACTAATAAGCCTTTTTAACCACATAAAATTGTAGTCTCTCATAAATCACACTGAAATACATTAGAAATAATATCAATCTCATTATGCAATCATGGAGAATGATAAATTTTTCCAATTATGCAGAAATAAATAATTTACATAAGTCACCAAAAAGTAGGTCATTCAAAATATATATTAGATCCCTTTATAGGGTTTAAAGTGAGATTTCTTTTCAAATATAAAACAACAGGATTGTAGGTAATTCACTCCTTTCTTTGTGTAATAATATCTTGATTGCAATATAATTTGAGTTGATTAGATACTAAGTTGTACCTTTCTATTTCTAATGCGGGTAGAATCGTTTTATATATTGGGTTCAAATTTAAGAAGGCATCACGTGGAAGCTATTTAGTTTGAAACCCATGGAGAAGATAAATAAAGTAACAAAGAAAATCATACTAACAACATATTATTAATAGAGTTTTGTCTGCTAGCCTAAATATGGATAGTTAATTCAGAAAACATATAATAAATTAGAAGAAAATCTTCCCTCTAAACCACACTATTTTAAGGACTACATTGTATATTTTATTGTATTATGATATGAGATGAGGAGTATTCTATTTATAGTATTCCAAAAACTTTCCTATAAGAAAGAAGTTAGTCAAATATGGAAGAGTTTTATATTTTCTGTTTAGGAAAAATAAAATTAGTTATAGTAATACTTTTATTTTTCTTCTAAGAAAAGTAGAAATCAATTTGGTAAGAAAATCAAGGCCAAAACCCTATCAAATCCCCCCTTTTAAATTTGAATTTCATGACAAAACTTGATTCATCTTCTTCAAATGATTTATCTTTGTTCTTCATATCATATTTATATTTGTTGTTTGGCATGCTAAAAAACTGAGCCTTTTTGTGTTAAAAATATATGACCCCTTTCAGGTTAAAATACATTGGATCTCTTTACAGTATTAAAGATGAGATTTTTTTTTCAATACTTTGGTTTCTGGACCTTAGAAAATTTCTTGAAATTCTGATCCCTCGTCCCAATATAAATCCTGGGTACAAGCCATATGTTGGGTTACTGATGGAATAGTCCAGTCATATGACAAGGGGTTCAAGTCCTATTGGTGGGTACAGATCGTTTGGTTCCTTAACTTAACTTAGACTTAGTTACTTGGGTTGTACCTAAGTACGAGTGGCTTACCATGAGTCATAAGCAAGGGTATGAGTCATACCATTGACTCCTATGATGTATAGTTTCTAAATCTTACTTGGGTTTAAATATGCCAAGGGTACATATAAAGGGTACAGATCGTAAGATTTTAATATGACTTGGTTAGATGAGTCGCATTTTGGAAAATATTTGATCCAAGAGCTAAGGCCAGGATATGAGTGGAGGATACCAATCATATCGGAGGGTACGAATCATGTGAGGCAGTCGTATCCCTGTGATGGGATTTTGTTACAACTTAAGTGGGGGTATTCTGGACATTTTCCCACTTATCCTAATAAGGCCCTATGACTTCTATCCTATTTGGGAGGTTATTTACACAATTATTATATTCATTTCAACTTAAAAACTTTTCCAAAATGCTCTATAATTCTCTTAGAAGCTTTTGGGAAAGGAAAGATAGGGTTTAAACTAAAGGATCAATTTGGGGCTTGTATTGGTTATTTCATTCCATCATCATCTTTATTTAAGGCATGTTCTCTTTCCTTATTGTTAATTCTAACCAAAGTCATTGTTTTTATAATTGTTTTCATGATTTGATTGATTGTATGATTTTGGTTTTCAAATTTGATTTCGGGTTTTGATGTAAAATGGTTTGTTACTATTTCCTATGGTTTTAATTATTCTTTTATATGCATTAATGACATTTTTGGATAATTGGATTGAATGTGAAAGGTTTAATGGTAATTGGAATTGGTTATTGTCATATTATGCCCCCAATGCGTTTGACAAAATGGTTATAAAGATATGTTCATTGTATTGTCTACTTCTAATTAAACTTTTACTCGTTTTAAAACATAGTAAAAGAATTATGAATGTTTTAACTATCTTGGAATGGTAAATGGATAATGGTTATGCTTTAGGGGCATATGTTATCCCCCAAGCGGTTTAACATGGTAAATGGAAGGGCACTTGAAAGTCCCCTTAAACCTATAAATACTTGGCTATGGACTATACTTTCAAGTTAAGATTGGTAAGATGATACCAATATCAATGGCCATGATTAATAAATAGAAAATGGTTTGGTTATTTCGAATTTGGTTTTAGTTGGGCAATAATGGCGGGAGGTATAGCTAAGCTGTGGAAGGTGGAGGTCTCAGGGAGACCCAAACTGGTAACTTATATTTGCCGATATGAGGTTGGTCTTGGTGACTGTTTGTATGATGTCACACTATATTTTTGCAATGTACTAGTCATCCCAAGGTTTTCTTCACTAGTCATGTGGCTATACACATTTTTCCTTTTCAATAAGGGGAGTTGATAATGCCCAAACTACAACTCTCGTAAGAGTGTAAGCGGTCGCTGTCAAATATAGAACCCAACTAGGTTGGATGTCGAATCCCACAGGGAATACTTGGTTACTAAGTGTTGTAATTATTAGTAGACTGTTGGTCGAAAATTCCATGTAAAGGGGGGATTTGATTTATGCGAGAACTATTAATATCAAAGTAACGATGGAATGCTTTGTTTAGTAAGATTTAATCACAGAGAATAATAAGTTAGGGTTATGTCCACCTTATGAGTTCTACGTATCTATTAACTATGAGTAATGCGGAATTTAAACATGCATGCACTTATAGAGATTCGTATTCTAATGGTAAATCCTAGTGTTTCTCAACCATCAAGGATTATTTCACTTTACTCTCTTGAGCCTAAAGTGTATAACTAATGGTACAAACACTCCAAGAAATTAATCCGGTTAAGGCATTAACGTGTAAATAGGGGTTGGTAGCCCTATTTCCTTGTCATACTCTCTTTTCCAGAAATGTAACTTTTCTCTCGAACAAGTTAATGCAATACTGGCGTAATCCCTATGTTTGCAACCATAAGAATTCAATTAAAACGAAGAGAGCAATGATATAAGTAGCATACAAATCAAGAATTCACAAACTCATAGTAATAGATAGTATCTCACAAGGTTTTCATAACCCTAACGGAGAAGTTTAGCTACTCATGATTACAACGAAAATCACAATAGGCATAATCATCATACCACAACTAGAATAATCTTAACGATGTGGATGATTTTTGGCGTCAAAAGGGATTGGCAGTTTCTTTCTTCTTGCCGTTTCTCACGTGTAAGCCGTGTTTCTCTGTCTAAACTTACAGAATCTATAAACTGAATAATGAAAAGTGTCGAATGAAAAATAATCGAATGAATGCTGAAAAATTCAGCAAACAAGGTTTTTATAACATCCTTGTCCTACTAAGTTACTGCTGCACCCCTAAGTATTTAAAAATACTGTTTTTGCCCGGGAGAAATTCTCCATGCGTCACATTCAGTCCACAAGCTTCCAAAAGCTGCCTTCCCCCTTATATGGTGTTTTTCTTTGCTGCCCAAAGGTCCACAAAGTGCTGAAATCTTCATCATTAATACCCGAAAACATGCTAATCACATAGGTTAGCTCACTTACAGGAAAATGTACTAAAAGTGCAGGAATTATATATTTTATCCTCCAAACTTAGCCTAAAATATGGGTAAATTATGGTTCTTAGGGGTATAAATACGCCCAACATCACCACCCCACACTTAAAACTTTGTTCGTCCTCGAACAACATATTACGTCCATGCAAACATCTACTTAGAATTTCACAGTAACAACACAAAATGTTCAACAAGACATGCACGGCAATTATTAACAAAGAGTAGTTTTCTTGATCACTACTAGAAACAATTCAACCTCCAACATAGACTCGTGATGATGATTAATTCATATCCACAAGTTAAGCCACAAAGAATCATATAACACTATGCAAGACTCATCAACCATGTGTGTCCCACACAAGAAATTACCCATAATCACTCACAATTTTTACAATTTTCGAAACATGGGTACAAGATTCTCCTTAGTGTAATACTCCACTAATATCAGAATGCTAAGCTTAGGATCAAATAGGTCTTTACAGGGTTGTAATGTAGGCTAAGGGACAGGTAGGACTATTTTGGCCAGAAATAGTGACTATGTTTCCTAAGCGTTTTAATACATTAGATTATGTCATTCGTACTATCTTTTAACAACCCTTCTACCTTTGTTTCATCTACCAACCCCTTTTTCACCTATTTTGTTATTTGAGCATAAACACAACTATCTTTTTTTTCAATTTCTTTTTCTTTCTTTTTTTTTCTTATTTGTTTTATTTATAAAACACCTATATGATAGCCACTCTTTTTCACAATACTTTTTAAGTACCAATACACTCTGAGGCATCACTCTTACCCAATTTCCTCTTATTTTGTCACATGACTCTACAATTTAAAGCGCTTAGGAATTTGGATCAAATTATGGTCTTGAAAAAATAAATGGATTAGGCTACATATGAGGTTGTCAAAGAAAATAGCTAAAGGCGCAAAGGGGTTAACTAGGATAATGTACACGGGTAGGTAAAAAGAAGGTAAACAAATTCAGAGCTGCCAAAGAAATGCCTAAATCATCTCCTAAACTCACACTCTTTATTTTGTTTTACACACACACCAGGCAAGTTCTAGCATCAGTCACAACACAGAATATACTATATCCTCACACACAAGGCACATGGTCAACTTTATTGGGAGAAGTATAGACTCTTGACCCAACAGATGAATGAATTAAACCACACACTTATCATACAGTGAGTCACACTTAGAGCCTAAATATCTCAATAGTAATGATTTTAGCAAAAACTCCTGTCATAATACCATGCCATCTATTAGAACAATTTCATGCACTTCATGCAAAATCTAAAATCTACAAAAAAAAATTGAAACTACTAACTACGACTAAATGTCAAAAACAAGAATAAATATAGGCAAAGAAGTACAGTAACGCATACGGATACCAGCAACCCACACTTAGATGGGACACTCTGCCCTTAGTGGAAAATAAATAAGGAAAACCTGATTAGTCGGACTCTTTCTCTATGTCTGGGGTCATACCCCCTGCATCAAAATCATCATCAGAGTCGTCGTCATCAGAGTTATCCTCCATGTATGAGTCTGGAAGTCGGAGATCATCATCATTCGACACATCATCATCGAGATGTTCCTCAAAATATACCCCTACTCCGCACATAGCCCGCGCATGCTCATTCATCGGGTAGTGATAATACAACTGCTGGAGCTCTGCAACAGTTGGAACATGACCCCCACTCATCATGGTAAACCTCGTCATGCCATATAAATGGCGGAAGAAGCTTTCGTCGCGAGCATGTCTTTCTGCAGTGGTCAGGTTGATGCCATGCCTAGTTTCAGGATCTTTAACTTTTGTGAGATCAACCTTCTTTGGGTTGTGTGGAAGCTTGTGATCTGCAGGTTCCTCTTTAATGTGCTCCTTCCTTAAGATCGCAGTCAACAAATTGCCAAAGCTGAAATGGGACCTTTTATTCAGCCTAGCCTTACGCATTGACGATCGTATAACCGCACCAATGTTGATGGTAATATTAGAAATCATTGCGTAAACCAAGCATACTCTATCACGTATGATTTTTCTGTACTGTGTCCCAGGAATTAGGCAAGAGTTGACTATCCTCAACCATATATGATCTTCTCTGTTCAAGGAAGCATACGGGAAGGTATTGTGCCGACTGGTATCCTTGTGACGAATCCAACTTGCCATTGATCTTGTTCCGCAGTGTGTGTCTGATTTCCCTGTAAGGAGGTGTGTGAGAAAGTTCCTTGAGCGGTGATGGATCCACATATGGAAGACCCCGAAAAGAGTTGAAGAACTCTGCATTCAGTTGCAAGACTTGGCCCCAAATCTTCCCTTCACTTCCGGTAGTCTTTGGGGACCAATTGGCATAGAAATCTCACGTTAGATCAAGATTGCATTCCCCCATATCTCGGAAAATGAAATCAAGATTTAGCGCCATGATTTTAGCCAACATGCGGTGCTCTTTATTTGCTAGACTCTCCTTCATCATCAAATCCACGTAAACATATTTTTTCACTTTGTATTTCTTATACCACGCCTTTCCTTCCTTCTCTAGGACCCACTTTATTTTGAAAGTGCGTCGAGGTATTTGTAGAGAGGAGGATTCAACTTGATCTTTTCTTCCCCTTTTCTGACCTTTCTGCGAGGTGGACACTTTTTCTTTTCTTTGTCGCCCTTTTGGTGCCATTCTACCTGAGATTAAAATAGATTCGTGTTAGTTCATCTTGGAAGATTTAATCGACAAACAAACAGTAGTGGCACCACCCCACACGTAATTTGTTGGCATAAACTAATTAAGTGAATGATGTTGATTACTCAGACTTCATCGTCATACATTTAGGCGATATGTTCCAACAACATGTTTAGCACAGTCATACTTTCATGTCATCATAACTATCCTTTCCAACTCTAGTTCATGTAATCTTGACTATACTTTTATGTTTGGATTGATGCACTTTTTGAACAAGACTACTACATAGAGATCGTATCAAGTTATTGCAGTGAAATAATCACAACATCTCATGCTTGTATTCAATCATGATCTTTATCTCGATAAATGAGTCAGTCAAGCATTCAAGATTTCAATTTTGAAGATTATGAAATTAAATTCAGCATGTCGACTCCGCAAAAGTATGATAGTGTATCAAAATCAAATACAAGTCGGAACAAAGTCAAGAACACCCACTAGTATTCTTTCACTCAACTAGATGTATCATAACAAACCAACCACATTCAAATCACCAACACCACTTCAAGATCTAACAAATCATTATAAACGTAGCATTTAAACAACTACGGAATATAAAAGAATAACTTACTTGGTGATGGATTCGAAAGATGAACTTCCAAGACTAGATGAGCAAAAAGAAAAACTTTTGAGAGGAATTAAAAGGTTGGTCGGCGCCTATCTTGAGCTAACAATGGGATTTTGTTTTAAGGTTGAAGTTCTATTTATAGACCAAGGGTTGTGTCGGTTTTGACCCATGAAAAAATCGGATTAGGATACAAAAATGCATAAGTAGGCAGCGCCTAATGCTTTGCCTATGCTTGGCATAGGCGGCGCCTTTTGCTTCGCTTAGTTGAGCATAGGCGGCACCTATGCCATTGCCTAGTTGGGCATAGGCAGCGCCTATGCTATTGCCTTGTTGAAACAGTGAGCATAGGCAATGGCATAGGCGCCGCCTATGCTATTGCCTAGTTGGGCATAGGCGGTTCCTAATGCATTGCCTAGATTTGTATAGGCCTTGCCTTTACCATTGCCTAGCTGAGGCAGTGAGCATAGGCAATTACATAAGCCTTGCCTTGTTCATTGCCCAGATTTGTACAAGCCTTGCCTTGTTCGTTGCCTAGATTTGCATAGGCAATGCCTAACCGATAGCCTTTGCCCCTTCATTCCTAACTTACCACCTTTAACATGGCTCACTTTCAAATCAAAATTTTCCACCTCCTTTGCACGCCTTGTACCTACACTTAATCAAAAACAACAAGAACGATTAGAAAGATGGGTTGCCTCCCACCAAGCGCCTTAGTTTTGGTCGTGGCTTGACTCTTCTTTTTGGATTTTTATTTAACAAAAACAAACTCCTAGTAAAACAAAACGAGTGAAAACGATGGGTTGCCCCCCACGTAGCGCTTGATTTATTATTACGGCACAACATAGTTACCTCGATTACTTAGACTTCGTCGAGATAGATGGTGGCCATGCATTTTATCGAGTCAAGAGGACCGATATATGTCTTCACTCGTTGGCCATTCACCTTAAAGACACCACCACCATTGTCTTCTAACTCTACTACTCAAGACGAGTAGACTTGGCTAATTCTGAACGGGACAGACCATTTAGATTTCAACTTACCTAGAAATAGCTTTAGTCTAGAGTTGAAAAGAAATACCATATCACCCTTCTGAAAGTTTCATTGGATAATCCACCGATCATGGTACTTTTTCATCCGTTCCTTGTAGAGGTTCGCCTTTTTATATGCATGTAGACGGAATTCATCCATCTAATTCAGCTGTTCCAATCGCAGATTAATAGCATCATCCAACTTTAGTTTAAGCCATTTTAACTCCCACAATGCTTTATGTTCGAGCTCAATTGGCAAGTGACAAGCCTTGCCATTGACTAGTTGGTATGGGGACATGCCAACTGGTGTCTTGAACACAGTACTATAAGCCCAGAAGGCATCGTCTAGCTTTCGAGACCAATCTTTCCTACGAGCATTTACAGTCTTAGCAAGGATCAGCTTGATCTCCAAATTAGAAACCTCTACTTTCCCACTAGTTTGTGGGTGGTAAGGTGTAGCCACCTTATGTTGCTTGACCCCATATTTCACCAACACAGCTCTGAACAACTTTTTGCAAAAGTGTGATCCTCCATCGCTTATGATGGTACGTGGTACCCCAAAACGAGAGAAGATATTTCTCTTTAAGAATGCTACAACACGCTTACCTACATTATCAGCCAGTGCTACTGCTTCAACCCATTTAGATACATAATCCACAACAACTAGGATATATTTCATCCCAAACAATCTTAAAAATGGGCCCATGAAATCAATACCCCATTCATCAAATAGCTCTACTTCAAGAATCTTAGACATGGGCATCTCATGATGCTTTGAAATCGCGCCTTTCCTTTGACACTGATCACATCTTCTCACAAAATCATAGGCATCCTTAAATAACGAAGGCCAATAATAGTCACTTTGCAATATCTTCCTTGTTGTCCGATCACCTGCGTGATGACCCCCAACTTGGGAAGCATGAGTTTCTTTCAATATGCTAGGCACCTCCACATCTGGGACGCATCACCTAATAACACTATCAGCGCATCGTCGAAAAAGATATGGCTCATCCCAGAAGTAGTGTTTCACATCATGCATGAACTTTGTCTTTTGATGAAAGGAGAGATTCTTAGGCATCACTTTACTTACCACGTAGTTTGCAAAGTCTGCATACCACGCTAAGTCTTCCACTATAGTGGCTAGGATTTCCTCGTCGGGAAATGCATCATCAATCCCAAGGTCGGGTTGCGTGATGTGCTCACTCTCAAGTCTAGATAGATGATCAGCTACTTGGTTTTTGCAACCTTTTCTATCTTTTACCTCAAAATCAAATTCTTGAAGCAATAACACCCACCGAATTAGCCTTGACTTAGCATCCTTCTTTGCCATCAAATATCTTAGAGCAGCATGATCAGTGTGAACCACCACTTTGGTTCCTAACAAGTAAGCACAAAACTTTTCAAAAGCATAAACAACTGCTAAAAGCTCTTGTTCCCTGACGGTATAGTTCTTTTGGACTCTATTCAATGCCTTGATCGCGTAGTAGATTTGGTGAAATAGCCTCTCTCTTTTCTGCCCAAGTACATCACCCAAAGCTACCCCACTTGCATCACACATAACTTCAAACGGTAGAGACCAATCGGGTACAACAATAATAGGAGCTTCAACTAGCTTCCCTTTGAGAAATTCGAATGCCTTCAAGCAGTCTTTACTGAAGTCGAACTTAGCATCATTCTCCAAGAGTTTGCATAATGGACTAGCAATATTGGAGAAGTCTTTAATAAACCTCCGATAAAAACCTGCATGACCGAGGAAACTACGAACTCTCTTTACAGAAATTGGAGGCGGTAGTTTCTTGATAATTTCGATCTTGGCTCGATCAACTTCAATTCCTCTTTCGGAGACTTTATGCCCAAGAACAATGCCTTCCTTAACCATAAAATGGCACTTCTCCCAATTTAGCACTAAGTTGAATTCAACACATCTCTGCAATGCCATACTTAGATTCGCCAAGCATGATTCTAACGACTCACCCACAACTGAAAAATCGTCCATGAACACCTCCAAGGTGTCTTCAACCATATCAAAAAAATGGACATCATACAACGCTGAAAAGTGGTGGGTGCATTACATATCCCAAATGGCATACGTTTGAAGGCAAACGTACCATATGGGCATATAAACATTGTCTTCTATTGATCTTCGGGAGCAATACAAATCTAATTATAACCGGAATAACCATATAAGAAACAAAACCATCCTTTCCCTGCCAATCGATCAAGCATTTGGTCCATGAATGTCATTGGGAAGTGATCCTTAAGCGTCCACGAATTCAGCTTCCGGTAGTCCATGCACACTCTCCACCTTGTGACAGGTCTGAGTATAATTAGCTTATTCTTTTTGTTTGCAACTACTGTCATGCCCCCTTTCTTGGGCACACACTGTACCAGACTCACCCATTTACTGTCGAAGATTGGGTACACTACCCCTGCATCTAACCACTTAATAATCTCTTTCTTCACCACCTCTTGCATAGGTGGATTTAAACGTATTTGATGCTCAATAGTGGGTATGCAATTTTCTTCAAGCTGAATCTTGTGCATACATATCCCAGGAGGGATACCAATTATATCAGCAATAGTCCAACCGATGGCTCTCTTGTACCTCCTCAGAATAGATATGAGAGCTGCCACTTGCTGCTCACCCAAATCAGCCGCAACAATAACCAGAAGTGTGTTTCCACTTCCCAAAAATGCATACTTTAGATGACTGGGAATATCCTTCAATTCTAACATTGGTAGCTCTTCAATGGATGATTTCGCTGGTGGTGCAGGTCAATTTTTGAGATCAAGGTCCAGCTTCTTGGGGGAATGAGAATAAGACCCTATTCCTGTTAGAGCACAAATAGTTTCTTCATAATCTTCAACATCCTCACGCTCAAGATTCATCACCACAGCCGCCAATGGATCAACAATAAGCTGCTTCTCTACAAATAATTCTTTCTCATCATCATAATAAACATCATCTACAGAGAACATATTTATATCTTTGGGCTGCTTCATTGATTTGCATACATCAAAATAGACCACTTCGTCATTCATCCGAAATAAAAGTTCATTAGCTCTTAAATCAATAAGCACACTTCCTGTTGCGAGAAAAGGACGCCCCAAGATTATGGGAACTTCAGAATCCACCTCACAATCCAAAATAACAAAGTTTGCAGGAAAAATGAAGGTGGAAACCTTCACCAATACATCATATAAGATACCAAAAGGTCATTTTACCGACCTATCTGCCATCACGAGACGCATATTGGTTGGTGTCGGATCGCCCAACCCCAACTTTCTGTAGACGGATAGCGTCATCAAATTGATGCTAGCCCCCAAATCTCACAATGCCTTAGAAAAATCCAAAGATCCAACCGTGCAAGGAATAGTGAAAGCACCAGGATCTGCCTTCTTCTGAACTAACGATCTTGTAGCGATTACACTGCAATGATGAGCATTATCTGCCAGCTCATAGCTTACTGCCTGCTTCTTGTCAAAAGGTCGTTCATGAATTTAGTGTATCCAGGCATCTGCTCCAGCGCTTCCACCAAAGGAACATTAATAGTCAGCTGCTTCAACATAGTCATGAATTTACTAAATCTCGTATCATCATCTTTCTTCTTCAGTCTATGAGGAAAAGGTGGTCGTGGAAGGGGAATAGTTTTCTCCACCCCTACCTTTTTATCCTACTTCTGATTATTGATCTTTTCAGGCTGCAGGCATCTAGGGGTGACGTCATGAACACTCTCTTCAGCTTCTATGGAATCTTCACATTCTGCATCAATAACATTATCTGTTATATCATCAACCACCTGTTTACCTTTGGATAAGTTTTCCAACCCCTTACCACTCCTGGTAGTAATAGCCACACATGATCCGTTGTTTCTTAGATTTTTCACAGTGTCACTAGGTAAAGTGCCAGCCTTTCTTTGATTGAATGTCGTTGATAGTTGACTCATTTGGTGTTCTAGATGTTTTATTGCAGTATAATGCCAATTGATTTAATGAAAAAAATCATTCTTTACCTCAGCTACTCCCATGTTGGTTGCCTCCACTCCTTTCAATATCTAAGACATCATATCTTCCATGGACATCTTTCTAGAGCCAGACACCACAGCCTCGTGATTTCCAGGAGGAACATACAAACCACTCCTGTTAGTCTTATTCTTCCAGCTACCTTGATCACGGTCCTTGTATCCTGATTTATCATAATAGTTCCGACCTTGGTTTCCTTGGGCATTGCCTCAGAAACCCCCCTGATTATTCAAGTAGTTCGCTTCCTCCTCAGAATCGGATTCATCTCTTCCCTGTGATGCAATGGCCTTAACCTTTTTTGTCTTACCTGATAATAAGTGCTTGGTAAGAAGATCCATCTGAGTTTTCATGTGAGCCATATCTTGGTCATGTTCCTCTTGTCTTCACCTCTGTTCTGTTGTCATGCCTGTAGACATAGTAGAGCTTGCTACCTCAGAATCCCTGGTACGCCAAGCTCTACTCTGCTTTGTCATACGATCTATCATATCACTTGCCTAAATAAAATTAAGGTCCATGAATGACCCTCCTGCAGCATTATCAACCACTGGCTTAGTCACCGAATTTAAAGACCTGTATAATATCTCCATCAAGTGGACATTGGTCATATAATGATTTGGGCACTGCATAAGCTTCTTGTTGAACCTCTCCCATGTTTCGGGGAGAGCTTCAGTTGGAAGTTGTCAAAAATTGCTGATCTCATCTCTCAACTGTGCTCTCTTGGATGGCGGAAAGGATCTTTCTAGGAAAGCATCTTTCAATTGCCTCCAATTAGTAATGGAATCGAGAGTTAGCCCGTTCAACCATACAGTTGCCTCTCTAGATAGAGAAAATGGAAATAACCATAGCCGAATTGCATTCTGTCTAACTCCTCGATTGTCAAATGATTTACATGTTGAGATAAAATTGATCAGATGCATATTTGGATCATGGCCTGGAAGTCCACCAAATAATCCCTTGAGCTGAAATACCTGAATCATGGTGCTAGTGATATTGAACTTTGCTCCGGGTGCTAAGGGCGGAGGAATAATAGCTCCTGTGGCACCAGCTCCATCCAGATCGTCATCATCATCATCATAAGGAATCTGCACAGCTCGTCATTCCGGTCTCATTCTAGCTTGACGATCTCTCCAGTATACAGGCGTTACCACCTCATCTGTACACCTTGGATTTAATAACTCATCATCACCCAGGTCCTCATCATTATGATTTGTTGCTCGACCTGGGTTATCAATGTTTTGTTGGTACACTTGAGCAACGACCAATGCATCTAATCTAGCCTACTCCTGTTGAGCAGCCCATCTTTTAATATCTCATTGTGCCTCCATCCTGACAATAAGTTGTGGTTCAGGGTTTATGGGTAATAATGGCTGACCCAAACTTTGACTATTTGGCTTGCACTGAACAGAACCTGAATAAAACAAAAACAACAGACAAAAAGTAAAATTCAAGAATTTTAGACCAAAGGGTTTAGTAATTATCACAAACTTAGTTGACAACTGTATTCCCCGGCAACGGCGCCAAAATTTGATAACGCCCAAACTACAACTCTCGTAAGAGTGTAAGCGGTCGTTGTCAAGTATAGAACCCAATTGGGTAGGGTGTCGAATCCCACAGGGAATACTTGGTCACTAAGTGTTGTAATTATTAGTAGACTGTTGGTCGAAAATTCCACAGAAAGGGGGGATTTTATTTATGCGAGAACTATTAATATCAAAGTAACGATGGAATGCTTTGTTTAGTAAGATTTAATCACAGAGAATAATAAGTTAGGGTTATGTCCACCTTATGAGTTCTACGTATCTATTAACTATGAGTAATGCGGAATTCAGACATGCATGTACTTATAGAGATTCTTATTCTAATGGTAACTCCTAGTGTTTCTCAACCATCAAGAATTATTTTACTTTAACTCTCTTGAGCCTAAAGTGTATAACTAATGGTACAAAATCTCCAAGAAATTAATCCTGTTAAGGCATTAACGTGTAAATAGGGGTTGGTAGCCCTATTTCCTTGTCATACTCTCTTTTCTAGACATGTACCTTTTTCTTGAACAAGTTAATCCTATACTGGCATAATCCCTATGTTTACAACCATAAGAATTCAATTAAAACGAAGAGAGTAATCATATAAGTAGCATAAAAATCAAGAATTCACAAACTCATAGTAATAGATAGTATCTCACAAGGTTTTCATAACCCTAACAGAGAAGTTTAGCTACTCATGATTGCAACGAAAATCACAATAGGCATAATCATCATACCACAACTAGAATAATATTAACGATGTGGATGTTTTTTGGCGTCAAATGGATTGACATTTTCTTTCTTCTTGCCGTTTCTCACGTGTAAGCCATGTTTCTCTGTCTAAACTTACAGAATCTGCAAACTGAATAATGAAAAGTGTTGAATGAAAAATAATCGAATGAATGCTGAAAAGTTCAGCAAATAAGGTTTTTATAACATCCTTGTCCTACTAAGTTATTGCTGCGCCCCTAAGTATTTAAAAATACTATTTTTTCCCGGGACAAATTCTCCATGCGTCACATTCAGTCCACAAGCTTCCAAAAGCTGCCTTCCCTCTTATATGAAGTTTTCCTTTGCTACCCAAAGGTCCACAAAGTTCTGAAATCTTCATCATTAATACCTGAAAACATGCTAATCACATAGGTTAGCTCACTTACAAGAAAATGGACTAAAAGTGCAGGAATTATATATTTTATCCTCCAAACTTAGCCTAAAATATGGGTAAATTATGGTTCTTAGGGGTATAAATACGCCCAACATCAGGATTTGAACCCATATATCCCATGGGTGGTTTAGGACGTCAAAGCTAGAAAGCGCAGGTAATGATTTTAAAGGAATGCTAAACCCAGTCCCCTTTCTAGTCATGGTTATAAATATGTATCTATGGTAGTATGCATGTGAAGGGTTTTGCTTGGTTTTATAAATGTCTTTATTTTATTGTTACCCTTAGATCATGCTACTAGTCACTTGCTAACCCTATCTACTGGCGGTTGTATACCCACGCTATGTAGAAAAAGGACGTTATACTCCTACTATATAGTGATTAACTCGGGATCAACATTTGGACTAAAGTGGTGAGCTTCCAACCTTTTGAAAGAATCAATTTCATGTTATGGATATTTTTAAACACTTTAATTTTATTTTAGGATTGGGTAACGGGAGTGGTCTCTGGTCCTGGTCGGACATGGGATACCCATTAAAACAAGGCCCCAGGTGGGATGTATGAAGTTCGTATCAGAGCCAAGGTTCATGGTCAATTGGGGGTCCATAAAGCTGTGTCGAGTAGAGTCTTTTTTAGGGGTAGGTAGCACTCCACACTCATAAGGGAGAGGTAACAAGGCATTTAGGAATGTCTCACCTTCTTGGTATTCTATTTTCAATATTATAGTCTTAGTCCTAGAATCTTCTCTAATCCTTTTTTATTCGTCTTTGAGATCATGCCTTTTAGATCAAGAACACAAGGAAATTCTTTATCCCATATGAGGGTAATGCTGAAGGGGTGCATCTAACTTCTGGGGTCAATCTTTGATATCATGGTCCTATCCCTTATAGTTTTGGAGTTTCACATGTTGCTATTAGTCTTTCTCAAGGCAAGGTGACAAATGTGGAATTTCATTATTCTATTCATGCTATTTCTATTAAGTTGCTAGTCAGGCTAAGCGGGATATGTCTGGTGCTTTGTCTGATAAAGCCATACGGGTTGGATAATTTATGAAGATGGGTCCTCTAACTTATTTTTGAGTAAAGGTGGAGGGGGATTCACAAGGCTTCTTGTATGAGATGGTGTAGTTATTTCGGGTGATACAAGATACTAATGTACAGAGGGTAAACTTTGCAGATTATTAGCTTAAAGAGGTTGCATATTAGTAGTATGAAAAGTAGGACAGGGATAGAGGAGATGTGGAGGAGTCATCCTTATGGGATGCCTTCTTTGATGCTTTTTTGGATCGTTTCTTTCCCCAAGAGTTAAGGAAAGAAAAGATGTAGGAGTTTGTGAACCTCAACCGGGGGATAATGTCTGTTAAGGAAATTGCCTTGAAGTTTCACCAATTGTCAAAGTATGTTCATGATTTGGTGGCTGACATACGGGCTTGAATGAGGAAGTTCGCTTCTGGGTTGAATTGAGATTTTATTTTGAAGATCAAGATTTCCTTACTAATTAAAGATATTTATTTCTCTAGGTTACTATTCATATACAGTAAGTGGAAGATTAAAAGAGGAAGCAAGTGGAGTTTGGCAATAGGCAGGGTAAGAGAATAAGGTTTTCTAACTAGAAGTGCTCTATCTCAAAGTGTTCGAGATAGTGGTAAATTGCTAAAAAGAAATGGGGGACTTTTGTTCCTATTCTTCTGCTAGTGCTCCTTACCTGTTGGGTAATATGCATCATCATGGCGGTGAAATGTTTTTAGTACAAGTTGCCCAATCTCAGACAAGCGATGGTCAGTCAGTTTATTTCTGCACTCTTTATCGGTTCTATGGTCATCATTATCAGGGTTATTATGATGAAGGAAAGGACAAATTCTTTAAGTGTGGCTAGGTAGGCCATTACCATAGGGACTGTTCGTCAAATAAGGTTACTATAGGGACAAATAAGATTCATGTGGCTTCATTTTTTGCTCCTACACCTGGTGGTATTGTATCTGCTTTTGCTACTTCTCCTGGTTCTAGTGATGGTTGGAACAGTTTGTATGTTTTGTCATGCTGCTAGGAATCTGAGGAAACACCTAATATCGTTAGTGGTATGTTACATCTTTTCTCTCGTGACATAAATTATTTGTTTAATTCGGGGTCCACTCTCACCTATGTGACTCTTTATGTGCCTATATCTTTTGATTTTGATCAAGAAGTTATTTTGTATCCTTTTTTTATTTCTACCCAGTAGGTGACTCATTTTTTACTAAGAGAGTCTATAGGGGTGTGTGATATTTGTTGGTGGCAAGTAGACCTTGTTTGAACTATTTGGGTTACATATGGTGGATTTTGATGTTATTCTTTGTATGGATTAGTTGCAATCTTGTTACGCGTCCTTGGATTGTTGAACTCGTAAGGTTATCTATAGATTCCCTGCTGAACCAGTTATTGAGTGGGAGTGTGTTTCATTCAATCCTTGGGGGAGGTTTATTTCTTATCTTAGAGATTGGAGGTTAATCTACAAAGGTTGTCTTTATCAGTTGGTCCAAGTTAAAGATTCTAACTCATAAGGTCCTTCTTTCTAGTCAGATCCAGTGGTTATGAGTTTCCAGAGGTCTTTCCAAATGATCCTCCTTTTTTTTCCTCTGGATAGGGAAATAGATTTTGGTATTGATCTAATTCCTAACACTCATCTAATTTTTATTCCTCCGCAGGGACTTGCTCTGGCTGAGTTAAGTGAACTAAAGGAGCAACTTAATGATCTTTAGGATAAGGGGTTTATTTATCCTAGAGTGTCTTCTTCGATTGTAGTGGTGTTGTTTATACGCAAGAAGGATGGTTCCCATCAAATGTGCATTGACTATAGGCAGTTCAATAAGGTGATGATCAAGAACAAGTTTTCTCTTGAAAAGTATAAATGATCTGTTTAACCAGTTGCAAGGTGTCAAGTTCTTTCTAAAGATAGATCTTTGGTCTAGGTACCATCAGCTAAATATGAGGGAGGTGAATATCCCTAAGACGGCTTTTCGTACTCAATATGGACCCTTTGAGTTTTTGGTAATGTTATTTGGGTTGACTAATGCTCCAGTGTTGTTTATGGATCTGATGAACAGAGTTTTTCATTTGTATTTGGATCTTTTTGTTGTTGTGTTCGTTGATGACATTTTATTTTATTCAAAGAGTAAGTTGGATCATTTTAATCACCTCTATGTGGTTTTGCAGACCCTAAATGAACAATAGTTGTACGCCAAGTTCACTAAGTGTGAGTTTTGGTTGAACGTTGTAACTTTCTTGGGTCATATTATTTCTAGTGAGGGGATCATTGTGGATTCACAAAAAGTTTTCAAGGTAAAGAGGGAACCTATACCCATGACACCATCCAACATTCAGAGCTTCTTAGGTTTATCTGGGTATTATTGGTGATTTGTGGAAAGCTTTTCATCGATAGTTTCTCCTTTGACTAAGTTAACTTAGAAGAAGGTTACGTTTTCTTTGTCAAAAGCTTGTGAAAGGAGTTTTGAGAAGTTAAAGGATAAGTTATCTTTTTTTTCCAATTCTGACTTTACCAGAAAGAGATAATGGTTAGTGGTTTATTGTTATGCATCTCTGGTAGGTTTTGGTTGTGTGTTTATGCAACATAGGAAGGTGATTACCTATTCTTCCAGGTGGTTGAATGTACATGTGAGGAATTATTCTACTCATGATTTGGAGCTGTTAATGGTTGTGTTTGCTTTACAAATATGGTGTCATTATTTGTATGGTGTTCACTTGGATATCTTTTTTGGTCATAAGAGCATAGTATGTGTTCACCTAAAAAGAGATCCACCTCAGGTAGAGGAGATGGATTAATCTTCTCAAGGACTATGATATGAGTCTTCACTATCACTCAAGTAAGGTTAATATGGTTGTGGATGCTCTTAACATGTTATCCATGGGAAGTTTGGCTTTTATGTGGGAAGGGAAAGAGATAATTTGTGAAGGATATTCACCTCTTGGATAATCTTGAAGTTCACCTCTTGGACTCCTAGAATGGTGGTGTGATGGTGAAAAGTGGTTTAATTATCTCTTAGTGTGGAGATCAAGGAGAAGAATGTTATTGATCCTATCTTGATGAATATCAAGTATGACATTAGTAGGGAAAATTTAGTGGTGTTTGAGATCGGTGGTCATACTACTGTACAGTACCAAGAGAAATTGTGTGTTCCTGATTGATAGGTTGAGAGAAAGGATTTAGGTTGAGGTGCATGTGTCCTGCTATGTTATTCATCCCAGCTAGATAAAGATATATCATGATCTCAAGGAGGTCTATTAATGGAATTACATGAAGAGGTATGTGGCTAATTTCGTAGCCAAGTTCATAGTGTGTCAACAGGTTAAGGTTGAGCACATGAGTCCAGGAGTGTTGTATCAAGAAATTGCGTTGATCGAATAGAAGTGGGAAGTACTAATATGGTATTCTCTATTGGTCTTCTTCATTCGCGTAATCAATATGAGTCAATTTAGGTCATCGTGGATAGGATGACTAACTTTGCACATTTTTTGCTAGTGCGAACTACCTTGGTTGGTTTGATCTTGGTGAGGCAGACATGTTTGGTCCTGATTTGGTTTACCGGTCTACGGAGAAGGTGAACATGATTTGGGAGAGTCTTAAGGATGCCGCAAGTTGCCAAAAGTCCTATACAAATATTAAGCGCAAAGACTTGGAGTTCAAGGTTAGGGATAAGGTTTTACTCTAGGTATCTCTCATGAAGGGAATAATGCAGTTTAGAAAGAAGGGGAAGCTCAGTATCCAGTATGTGGATCCTTATGAGATTTTATAAAGAGTCTGTAATGTAGCTTATGAGCTGGAGTTGCCTTCTAGCTAGATCTTGGTTCATCCAGTCTTTCATATTTCTATGTTGAGGAAGTGCATTAATGATCCTTCTTCGGTTGTTCCTTTAGAAGGATTTGGTCTCATGGGTTCTTTGTCTTATGAAGAGATACCGGTTAAGAAGTTGGATTGGAAGGTTCATTGGTTACAGTCTAGGGATGTGGCTTCGGTTAAGGTTCCTTGAAGGAACCATAAGGTGAAAGAACCTACATGGGTAGCAGAGAACGACATAAAGTCCAAAGATCCATATTTATTTTCTGTTCTAGGGATTCGTGTGAAAGGTATATGACTTCAACATATCTTAATTATCATTGTTTGTTAAAGAAAAGATTATTATCTTCAACTCTTTGTTTTTCAAAATTTGCCACAGAATGGGAATATATTTGATAATGTAAATGACTCATGCATGTGGTTACCCCTACGTTGTCCGTCATTCGGGGATGAATGTTCCTAATGTCGGAGACCAAAACTCTTTGGTTACTATAGCTTAGAAATATTCCTAGAATTTTGATATATGAACCCAATAAGACTCATAGGTACGAGCCATATGTTAGGATACTGATGGTATGGTCAAGTCATATACTGACCAGTAGTGGTTGGTGGGATGAATTTTGCTTACTAGAATAGGAACGATATATTGGTAGTTACGGATCATTTGATTCCTTAACTTAATATTAGACTTGGTTGCTTTGGTTTGATCTGAGTACGAGTGGCTTACTATAAACCGTAAGTCAGGGTACGAGTTGTACTATGTACTCATATGGTGGACAATTTCTAAATTTTCGTTGGGTTTAAATCTGCCAGGGGTAAGGATAAAGGGTACGAATCGTATTCTTTGGATACGACTTGGTTTGATGAGTCATATGCTAGACAGTATTTGATTCAAGGATTGAGGCTAGGATACGAGTGGAGGATACAAATCGTATCCGAGGGTATGACACCTGTAGGTTAGTCATATCCTTGTGAAAAGATTTTGATGCAACTTAAGTGGGGTATTTTGGACATCTCCCCACTTATCCTAATATGGGCCCACAATTTCAAACCTACTTGGGAGGTTATTTACCCTATTAAACACTCCATATTTCTCTCAAAATCTTTTTAGCAAAGGAAGTTAGGTTTTAAACTAAAGGATCTATTTGAGGCTTGTCTTGGTGATTTCTTTTCGTCATCATCTTGTCTTAAGCCACGTTCTTTTCCCTTATTTTTAATTCTAATGAAAGGCAGGGTTTTTTATGAATGTTTCCGTGATTTCATTGATTGTATTATTTTTTTTTACAAATATGATTTGGAGGTTTTGAGTTAACTAGTTGGTTATGGTTTCCCATGGTTTTAATTTCTCTTTTATCTGCTTTAATGCTGGTTTTGCTTAATTTTATTGCATTGGAATGGTTTAATGGTCATTGGAATTGGTTTTAGTTATATTATGACCGCAATGTGTTTGACAAAATGCTTGTAAAGATATGTTCATTGCATGGACTACTTTTAATGGAACTTTTGATCGTTTTAATACTTGGTAAAGGAAATATTCATGGTTTAAATCACTTGGAATAGTAAATGGATAATGGTTATTCTTAAGCGGTGCTTGGAATCACCTAAGTGGTCAAATATGGTAAATGGAAGGGTCCTTAAAAGTCTCCTTACACTTATAAATAGTTGGGTATGGATGATACTTGCATATAAGGTTTGGTATGACGATACCAATATCAATGGCCATGGACAATAAATGGAAAATGGTTTGGTTATTTGGAATTTGGTTTAATTGGGCAATAATGGCGGGATGTGTAGCTAAGCCTTGGAAGGTAGAGGTCCCAAGGGGACCAAAATTGGAAACTCATATTTGCAGATGTGAGGTTGCTCTTGCTGACCGTGTGCATGTTGTCACACTATATTTGGTAGATGTACAAGTCATCCGAAGGTTTTCTTCCCTGGTCGTGCGACTACACACACTAGGGCCTTTCGACGAGAGGATCTGAACCCATATAACTCATGGGTAGTTTAGGATGGCAAAGTTACACAGCCCAGGTAAAGGTTTTAAAGACATGTTCGACATGGTTTATATATATATGTATGGTTGTGCACATATAGATGGTTTTACCTTTTTTATAAATGGCATTATTTTATCCTTACACTGAGATAATGCTAGCAGTCACTCACTAACCCCATCTACTGTAGTTGTATACCCACGTTATATAGGAAACGGTCATTCTACTTCTCCTATATAGTGATTGACTTGAGATCAGCATTTCGACTAAAGTGGTAAGCTTCCATCCTTTTGGAAGGCTTTATTTCATGTTATGGATATTTCTAGACACTTTAATTTTACTTTGGAATTTTTTTTTGGTTATGGTTGGGGGCATGTCACAATCGGATTTCATTACTCTTTTTATTAGAGGATTTGTGCTAATTTTATGGGTTGGAGTTAGCGAGATAGATATTGGTGTAGGCCTTGGCATTATAATAAGCTGGGAGGCGGCATCAATGGACATAATTTCTAACTGTTCCATCCTATTTTATTTTGGGATTAATTATTTTATGTTTTTGAACATCCTTGGTTATGGCCAGGTTTATGGCCCGATTTTTGGCCCTTGTTTTTGTATGATTGGATAGTTGGTATGGGACGATTGGACTCCGTTGGGTTGGTCAATGTTATGATCTTATCCTAGAGTCTTTATGTGAGCTGTTACACTATCTTTCTATATGCTCGAAATTCAGCCAACTCAGGGTAGGCGGATAGAAGTGGGGTTCGATAATGGGGGTGGTCTCCGTTCATGGTCGGACTTGGGATGTCCATTAAGACAAGGCCCCAGGGTGGGTCATGCCTTATTTTGAATATGAAACTACAGGATTATGAAAATATGATTTGCAACTATCTCCACATATAGTTTTTTTTTGATATTTTATGACAAAATATCTGCACTATCCTCAAATTTGTTGCAACTTTGACCGTACCAAGTCCTAAATATCAACCATAGATATCTTCACTATCATTAAATTGATTGCAAATTTAACCTTACCATTTTCTCAATCACAACCATAGGCTATGATATGACTTGTTGTGTTTGAAATTGAAATGGCGTCATGAGGAAACTAATTTAGTTTTCAAACCATGGAGATGATAAATCAGATGATAAAGAAAAGTATACTTAATACATATTATTAATAGAGTTTGGCCAATTGTCCTACTTATGAAAAGCTATATCAAAAAGCATATAACCTATCAGGAGAAAATTTACCTCTAAACCAGACTCTTCTGAGGACTACCTTGTAGATGTTACTGTGTTAAGATATGAGAAGCGGGGTCTTCTATTTGTAGAGGACGAAAATCTTTCCTCCAAGAAAGAGGTTAGCCTATTATGGAAGAGTTTTATATTTTCTCGTCAAGGAAAAGTAAAAGTAATTATAGTAATATTTTTATTTTTCTTACAAAAAATATAGAACTAAACTTGGTATGAAAATCAGGACAAAAACCCTAATATTATGTTATCTTTCTAATCTAAAAGATTAAGAAGTTCTCTTGTATACTTGTTTTTCTGTGACAAATTATTGTATTTCCCCATTATGATATAGGATGTAGCATTCCGTTTGTGATCCTATGTGTGCAAGTTTTGTTTAACTCGCTCTTTAGTACTCTATATTTTGGATTAAACATGATTAATCGGTGTTGAATAGATAAAGTTACCTACCTATCATTGTAATCTACCTCAATTGCTAAAGTCAATTACATGTTGTTCTTTAGGACTTGCACCGTCTAGACTGTGAGAAGATTGTGCTATATTAGCTTGAAATACTTGGCCAAACAACTACTTTATTTTCCTAATTATGTTGGTAATTAATACAAAAATTTACATAAATATACATCTTAACTTAAAATTATTACATAAAATCCCATATAGAAAAACTAATTGAAAATATTTCATCTTTTATACTTTCCCTCTCCAAGATCTTTATTTATATTAAACCATCACTTTTAGATTGTGTAATTCTCCACAATATATGCCTAAAATCATATTAAATTTCAAACTTTATCTAATCAAATTTCTCAACATCATCATCGTATTAAATTTATTTGGAGGTTTGTTTAGTGTCTTAATATTTTCAACTTTACTAAATTAAAAATCTGCGGATTGCTTTATTGTATGTGATTAATTTTTAAAATCTATGCATTGTAATGGAGACTATTCTGAGATTTAGTTCAGGACTTAGACAACTAGATGTTAAAGAACAACAAATCTCATTTTTGGGTTTGTGCATGGAACGTTGGTCAATGAGGATCCCAATTTCACATAAAATAGATCAAAAAAGCAAAAAGACCTAGCCAAGATGAAAAAGTAAAGGAAAGTTCTCGTACAAGTTGTAAAAAGACCATTGCAAAATCTTCAAGTAAGAAAAAAAGTGAAGAATCAGCACGACTGCGTCTTCAAAAGGCATAATTATTTTTTATTTAATCTATATTTTTTGTTGAATCTTATGTGTTCATATACATTATTATTCATAGTTATGATATGCATAGGGTTAAAGGTGGCTTTCTTATGAGACCTACTATTATTTCTACCACTCATACATTACTATGCAATACTCGGATCTGATACATATAAGGGTTATGTATAATGGTTGCTAGTGGTATGTAATAAATGTGTAATTTATTTCTGATAAATAGCATACATAGGTTTATCCTTATAATTAAAAAATTAATTTAATTCAAATAAATTTAAAGTTATTTATATTACAATATGTTACATAAGTAAGCTATGTATAAATTTATGTTTTTTCCGTAGTTATGTATACGTTATACATAAGCATGTTATGTATAAGATTATGGTTACCTACAATTATTTTTTACCTTATACATTTCAAGTTATGTATATTATAGTCAAATTTATAGACATGTACGTAATTTTTCTAGTCGATATAATATTAAGGTTGGTGTTAGATTTTAATTTCATAAGATGAAATACCTTATTGACAAAGTTCCAACTAATATTTCACATATCGGCTGTTCATACAACTGGAATTTTGGAGAAAATAGAAAGAATTATTTGGAGGAAGAAATGCTTGGGTTATTTCGAAATACCTCTCAAGTATATTCAACAACATTCCTCAACACAACTTTCACGGACAAATATCCAAATGCGTTTTGATGCTTTAGATTCAACAGGATAATCCAGACGAGTTACATGTTTATGTTAAGGGAACTATTCTAAAATTTACTATATTTGAGTTTTCTCTAATCACCATTCTTAAATATACTAGTAATATCGTTGATTACCTGTATAATGACTTTCCCACATCTACTCTAATGTCAAACTATTTTTCCTACGAAAAATCTGGAATATCTAAGCTCACATTGGTTCAACGTGTTAAGATGGAAAACTTTGACAATACTTAGGATGCGTTGAACATGACGATATTGTACTTCATTCATACTTGTTTTCACAATAGCATGATGCACTAGTTAGTATAGCGCACTTTCAAATGGTGAAGGATGGGCATTACAAAGAATTTAAATGGGGTAAGTATTCGTTCAAGAAGTTGATGACTACACGGAGACAAAAATTTTTTATCGAAAAATAGTTGTACTCATTGGGAGGAATTTCACACATACTGAATTGTGGTTATATGAGTGTTGTTCTAAAGTTGATAAAAATATTATGGTCCTCAGCCAAATGTTATTCCATGGATTTAGAACTAGTTTGTAGTGGGAGTGAGGCCTAAATATGAGAAGTTTATGGCTGGGATGTTCAGTAAGGTAAATATCATACACTACTTAAATTTTTTCTCTGATACATATAGTTTGACAATTGTTATATGTATTATACATTCAGAAGTTCTTTATAACAAAATACGACCCATACTTATTCCATGGATTTAGAACTAGTTTGTAGTGGGAGTGAGGCCTAAATATGAGAAGTTTATGGCTGGGATGTTCGGTAAGGTAAATATCATACACTACTTAACTTTTTTCTCTGCTACATATAGTTTGACAATTGTTATATGTATTATACATTCAGAAGTTCTTTATAACAAACTACGACCCATACTTGAAGAAGTTCAAATTCTTGATTTGTCATTTAGGGACGGTATTGTGATATGTGATCCAGCTCCACTATTTGATCTGACCACATAAGTTGATAATAAGTTTAAAAGGGTCATTAATGAAAATATAGCAGCTACTCACTCAGTACCAAAAGTTTTAGATAATTTTAGAACAAAACCACCACCAAAAATACTAATAAAGGCGAGATGTTATTCATTTTTTTAGCGGCACAATATTCAAAAAGAAAAAAGACAGCAATGTTTGATGAAATTGCAACCAATGTGCAAAATAAGGAGAAAGCTATACCAGATTAGCCAAGAGGGAAATTATTGGTGGGTATTTGAAAAACACCTAATAAAACAACAAAACAAGAGCCATTTAAATTTTAACATTGTCAAAAAAGACCAACAGTTATGTCTCCATAGCACGAAGAAGATAAGACATTTCATGCATCTTCCAGCATGCCTCAAGAAAATTTTATATTGAAATCCAACATAGACGATATAAAGTTATACCTCCAATCTAATATAAGTACGATTGCATTTATGTATTTTATATGAAGTAGATAACACTAAAACTCATATAATTTTATTTATATATGAAGAATGATAAAAAGATTGAATACCTTTAAACATTACTAGCAAATCAACATGCTAAAATAATGCAAGCTTTCAAGCAGAAAGAAAAAAAAGAATAAATTGTACACTATTTGTCAATTAAAACATTAAGACTAATTAAATTATAAATTTACTGATAATATGGTTCATATAGGTTGAGGAAGGGTCTAATAATCCAGGTCCCAACCAGTGGGACAACGCGATGGCTCCTCATCGCGATGACCCTAAGAATCCCATTCGTCAAATTCCAGTGAACCACCGTGATTGTGGCACGTGGCGGTGGCCCATAAAATTGGGCTCCCATTTATATTTTATTCCATCTCATTAAGGGTGTTGTAACGCCCCAAGAACCTATCCCGAGACGTCACATGGTGCTTAAGGCCATACACAGCCTTAAGTTAACCCTTTGAGCCTGTCTGTATTCCTATAACTCACCATGACAATAATCGAGCGGTAATAAGGAAGAATAATCATGCCATGAACATACTGAGATACAAAATAATATTGTCATCTACAATCAAAATGCCAAGGTTCTTTACATACTAGTAATCTAGTTTGACAAAGCCTCTACTACATAAGACTGAAGAGCAATTGGGACAGATCCCCAACTAGCTCATCCTGAATGAAAAAATAAACGACCATCAATTAGAAAGACAAAAATCATGAACATAGGTCCTCGAACCATGAGGACTCACCAACTGCAGGAATGTAGATAAAGGTACTCGTAGATCACTGTCACAGCTGAGACTGAGCACCTGAACCTATATCACGAGGAAATATAGAATACAAAAGGGCATGAGAGTCAGTACTTAAGAATGTACTGAGTATGCGGGGGTGGATGCAACATTTTAAATAATATCATAAATGTATAAGAAAACTATGCATGCTGACTGTAATAACTCTCTTCGATTGAATTATCTGAAACATTATTTCCATAAATCATTAGTAATAACACGTGCTTCATAAATCTCATTAATCATTCCACTAAACTCCAAAAACTTTGACTCATGACTTAGAGCTACTTAATTACTCATGGTATTTAGATCATTATGGGTTTGGGAGTTTCTTATAACCATCATAACTACTCCATGTTAGCCGCATAGAGTCCAACATTTTGCCCTCCTAAGGAGAGAATCCCACATTGGCAGGGGTGTCGTACTCTTGCCAGGGAGTATAACCTCAATCTCATACTCGACCTGTGGCCCACAATTGTCAACATCAATCCTATGGTGGAATATAGTTCTGGGGAAATACTAAATTTCCCGCTCGGTGCTAAATACTCCTCCCAGACTCAGCTCAGAACGCGTTAGGAAATCCACCTCAATCAATATCAACTCATGGGTCTATCATGATGGCCAAAACAACTGTATATCTCATCGGTAAATCATATATGACTGTGGATTCCTAAATAGACTAAAAATCAAACCATCTTTCTCAACATCAAGTATCATTAATTATCAAATCATTTTAAATACCAAAGCTTCAAGGAAACATCATCGGACTCATTTTTGACTTTCAATCTCAAGTATCGATAAGTATTCAATAGTCAAATCTCTCATAGAAAACACCAATCTTGACACTTACCATAAATCACTAAGAAATCATCAATATATATAATGACAATATACAACTTATGGAATAAATGCTCTATTTAAGAAGCATGTTGGTGAAATAACCATAAATATCAAGCTTATTCGACTCAAGTCTCATAAATAATACATAAAGAAATTTTGGTGTAAAACCACTTGCAAAATCATGTAAATCAATAATAGAATGTAAATCTTTAGGCACAAGAGAGAAAGAAGTTTCTAGTTCAAACCCTACATACTTTGGATTTTAATTTGAAGATGTAGAAACTTTTTTTGAACTCTTCTCACACTTTTAGGACAAGATTCTTGATGCCTTTGACTTACAAAACTTAGTTCTTGAACAACATGGAGAAAGTCATAGAAGTTTCTTTGAATTTCTTGGAAGAGGATTTGTATTTTGGATCTTGTAGAAACCCTAGTTTCTAGGAGAATCTTGGAAAATTGGAAAAGAAAGGAGAAGGAAAATCAGTGGCTCTTCTCCACTTTGATATATATATAAGACCACATAGGGAGGAAATGACCAAAATACAATTTTTGAAAATGCTGAAATTTGCTAATCGGGGCCTGTGACGGTTGACCTGATGGTCCGTCAGAGGGACTAATGTTCCACCAAGTCATCCGTCACTCGAATGCAAAAACTGGAATGTTCTTCCTTGATGTGATGGTTGAAGTGATGATCCATCAACAAACTAGCGGTCCACCAAATTGTTCTTCACTTGAGGGCTAGAAATGAGACAATCTGTCTCGACCTGACGGACCCCTTAACGGTCCGTCAACTTTTTGATGGTCCACCAACTTGGCTTTCACACTATGGCCAGAAAAAGGAGTCACTTCCTCGGCTTGACGAGGCACTTGACCGTCCACCAGGGACCTAACGTTCCACCAGGTCAACCTTCAAACCTGGGCGTTCCAACACCATTCAGTAAAATGGCCATAACTCCCTAGTCCGATGTCGTATCTCAATTATATTAGAGAAAAACAACATGGTTTAAACATCAATCACTTTGGAAGTCATACATATACACTTAAAAGACGGATTTAGGCTTAGAAAATGATCGGGGTATCATAATATCACCCCCTTGGACACATTCGTCCTTGAATATTGCCAAATAGGCCAAGAACATGAGAAAATGAGGACGTATAACTGGAACGACTCACATCTAAGGGCTCACTTTACTCTAAACTTTTGAGTACTTCACCAAATGCATGAATCATAGATGGAATAACCATATAGTTGAATACATTGGATTAGGAGGAAACTAAATTAAGGGAATAGTACCTTCAGCTTGATTCGAACTCATGGAGAAAAGATGAGGGTAACTAGCTCGCATGTCTGCTTCTGCTTCCCAAGTGGCACCCTTTACTGATTGATTTCACCACAAAACTTCAACCAGGGGAACTTCTTTGTTCCTCAATCAACGGACTTGATAATCTAGGATTTCAACCTAGATTTCATCATACGAAAGGCTATCCTTAACATCACAACCTTCCGACGGATCAAGAACAATAGAGTCTTCAATGTGCTTCTTGAGCATAGAAACATAAAACACAAGATGGAAAGCTGATAACTCTGCAGGCAACTCAATCTGCTTTCCCAACACGATTCAAAACTCTATAAGGTCCAGCATATCTGGGACTCAGCTTCATTTCCTTGCAAATCTTTTCACCCCTTTCATGGGTGAAATTTTCAAATACACCAAATCATCGAATTTAAACTCAAGAGCTCTTCTTTCATATCTGCATATGACTTTGGATGACTCTGGGATGTCTTCAACCTCTCCCAAATTAACTTAACTTTCTCTATAGCCTCAAATACATCATCAGGTCCAATCACAGCAGCTTTACCCACTTCGAACCAACCTATGGGTGATCTACATCTTCTCCCATACAAAGCATCAAATGGAGCTATTCCAATGTTAGCATGAAAACTACTGTTGTAAGAAAATTCAATCAACATCAAATATTTATCCTAACTTCCTTTGAAATCAAGAACACAAGCCCTTAACATATCCTCCAAAGTCTGGATAATCCTCTCAGCCTGACCATGTATCTGTGGATGAAAAGTGAAGCTAAGATAAACTTAGGTGCCAAGACCCTTATGAAAGGCTCTCCAAAACTGAGAAGTAAACTGAGTACCTCTATCGGAGATGATAGACAACGAAACTCCATATAACTTAACTAACTCTTGAATATACAGCTTAGCATAGTCCTCCGCGGTGAAAGATGTATGCACTGGCAAAAAATATGTTGACTTAGTCAAGCTGCCTATAATGATCCAAATAGAATAATGATGATGATGAGAAAGAGGTAAACCAGTCATGAAATCCATGTTCACCACTTCCCACTTCCAAGTAGGAATGTTAAATTCTTGGATCACACCACCAGGTCTCTGGTGCTCTATCTTTACCTGCTGGCATGTTTCACACTTTTCTACGAACTTTGTTATATCCTTCTTCATACCATTCCACAAATAAATTTCCTACAAATGCGGTACATCTTGGTAGCACTGCGATGAATATAATACCACGTGCCATATGCCTCATCCATAATTTTCTACCTCAGATCATCAACATCAGGTAAACAAAATCTATTCTGAAATCTCAATACACCATTGCCCCCTTGGGAGAATACCTCCACCTTTTGGTATTTAACTGATTCTTTCATTTCAACAAAACGAGAATCTGTATCCTGCTTTTCCTTCAGTTCAGAAACTAGGGAAGATTCAAAACTACTTTTAACCCAAGCATTACCATCAGTTGAGTCAAGAAATGTAACACCTAACCTATCCAAATGATGCACTTCACGGGAAAGACCCTCTTATCTTCCTCGCCATGAGCTACACAACCCATCGATGACCTGCTAAGAGTATTTGCTACTACATCTGCCTTAACCGGGTATATAACACACTCATATCATAATCCGTTAGCAATTCTAATCATTGCCTCTGCCAAAGATTCAATTCTCTCTGAGTAAACTCATACTAGATACTCTTGTGATCCGTAAAGATATCAACATAAATGTCGTATAGGTAGTGTCTCTAAATTTTCAAAGCAAAATCCACTGCAGCTAACTAGAGGTCATGGGTCAGATAATTCTTCTCATGAGGTTTCAACTATCGGGAGGCATAGGCTATCACTTTATCCTTCTTCATCGACACATAACCCAAACCAATTCTAGAAGCATCACAATATACCACAAAATCATCTACACTATTAGGCAGGGTCATCATAGGGGCTGAAGTGAGTCGAGTCTTCAAATCCTGAAAACTCTTCTCAAAAGAACCTGACCACTTGAATTTAACCTCTTTTTGGGTCAACGGGGTCAAAGGAGCAACAATGGAAGAGAAACCTTTGACAAAACGACGGTAGTAGCCAGCTAGACCCAAGAAACTCCTAATATCATATGGGGAAATAGGTCTAGGCCAACTCTTTATAGCTTCTACCTTTTGAGGATCAAATCAAATACCATCAGAAGAAACAATATAATTCAGGAAAGAAACTGACCTTAGCCAGATTTCATAATTTCTAATTTGGCAAACAACTGTTGATCCCTAAGGGTCTATAAGACAATTCGAAGATGATCTGCATGGTCGATTTCACTCTGCGAATATACAAGTATATCATCTATAAATGTAATAATAAACATATCTAGGTACGGTCTAAACACTCGATTCATGAGTTCCGTAAAAGCTGTCAGGGCATTCGTTATCTCGAAGGACATGACCAAGAATTCAAAATGACCATAACGAGTGCAGAAAGTCATCTTTGGAATATCACATTCTCTGACTTTAAGCTGGTGATAACCAATTTCCAAATCTATTTTTGAAAAATAACTGGCACCTTGCATCTGATCAAACAGGACATCAATTCTAGGAAGAGCGTACTTGTTCTTGACTGTGACCTTGTTAAGTTGATGATAGTCAATGAACATGCGCAATGAACCATCTTTCTTTCACATGAATAGAACAGGTGCACCCCATGGAGACAAATTAGGCCTTATAAAACCCTTATCAAGAAGATCTTTGAATTGCTTTTTCAACTCCTTAAATTCTATGGGGGGGGCATATGATACAGAAGAATAGAAATATGTTGTGTATCAGGGAAAAGATCAATTCTGAATTCTATCTCTCTATCAGGAGGTACCCCTGGGAGATCTTCCAGGAAGACATCGGGAAACTTATTGACAACACTAAGAGACTGAATAGTTGGAGTCTCAGACTTAGTGTCCTTAACTCAAACTAAATGATAGATACAACCCTTGGATATCAATTTCCTAGCTTTTAGATAGGATATGAATGACTTTTAGGAGATACAAGATTTCTGAACCACTAAAAGAATGGCACATTGGGAAACCGAAACTTGACTACCCGAGTACGATAGTCTAAAGATGCATAACAAGAGTGTAGCCAGTCCATACCCAGAATAATATCAAAATCAACCATGTCTAGCTCAATCAAATCTGCAAACATAACTCTGTTAATTATAATGATAGGACAGTTCTTATATATTTGCTTAGCAACAACAGATTCACCCACTAGTGTAGAGACAAAAAAAGGCTAAGAATTCTTTTCAGCACTGATTTCAAAATTCACAGCCACCAACAGAGTCACATAAGAAAGACTTGACCCAGTGTCCCTCAACATATACATATGAAAATAAAATACATGGAGCGTACCATTAATAGAATCTGGTGAATTCTCCTACTCCTGGTGGGGTGGTATAGCATAAAATCAATTATGGTGTTGGCCACCTGTAGTACTAGATGAGGCACCCTGAAGAGGAGTAGGACGAACTACAGGGGCTGGAGCACTAGTAGTCTGATTCTGGGCACGAACATTGCGACTCCCCTATCTAACATATGGGCGATCCCTGAATTTGTGGCCCAACTTACTGCAACCAATGCAACTCCTCTGACTAATTAAGTATAACCCGGGATGGTCTTTACCACACTTCAGACATGGGGGAGGAGGAGGTCTATTACTTACACTGTCCTAGGACCTAGACATGGAAGGCCTAATACTCTGCTCCTGCCTGATTTTGAATCCAGGAGTACTGGCTGATAAAGGCGCTGGCACAAAAGAACAACTCCGAAACTGAGGGCGGATCCCTCCAAAAAATCTAGTCTGACCAAACCCCTACTTCTTACATCTAACTCTCTTATTCCCTCTCACTCTCTCTCTTTCTCCTTTACTTTATCTGCTTCAATCTGCTGAGCATGGATCACTAGTCTTGAAAGGTTCATGTCCCTATTAAGCATAGATGATCTACACTCTTTCACAACATAACCAGATACACCAGCCAAGAACTTACTCATACTAGTTCTAAAATTAACCATCATACTGGTTGCATATTTACACAACTGGTTACACTTATGGCAGGACTCCTTAACTGTCATGGAGCCCTGTCTCAAGTTCATAAATTCTTCTAATTTTTCTTCCCTCATCTCCGGGGGAAAGAATCTATCTAAGAAGGCATCTTGGAATAATTACAAAATCATAGGAGTATCATTCTTCCCTCTACTCTTCCTCCACATCTCCATCCAATCATAAGCAGCATCTTTTATTCGATAGGCAGCCAATTCAACACTCTCCTCCTCCGTCATGTGCATAATTTGAGTAATCTTTCTCTCTTTATCTAAATACATTTGTAGGTCTTCACCTACTTTCAACCCAAAGAACTAAAGTAGATTCAATCTCAAAAAGTCAAAAACCTGGGTTGCTGCAAAATTATTCCCTTTTAGAGGTGGAACAGTATCCTGGGTGTTGGCTTGAGCGTTGGCGGTGAACGCCTAGGCTAGCACTTGGAAAGCTGCCCGAAATTCAGTGTGAGACACCATCTCACCCAAAGGATCAATGGGTTGAGGTCGTTCATTGTTTCTACGAGCTTTACGAGGAGGCATTATCAATCATAAGAGAGAATGAATTAACCAAAGAGAGAAACAGTCATAGGCACGATAGACTCATGAAAGAAAGAAACAACTTTTCTTAAAATGTCCCATAGACTCTTGCTCATAGATGTGGCACGCTACGAACCGATTATCAAGACTCTACGTAACGTGACTTTTCACACTCCTTAGGACTCTTTAAAACCATAGGCTCTGATACCAAGCTTATAACATCCCAAGAACCTATTCCAAGACATCATATGGTTCTTAAGGCCACACACAGCCTTAAGCTAACCCTCTGATCCTGTCTTTACTCCTATAATTCACCATGAAAATAATCGAGCGGTAATAAGTAAGAATAATCATGCGATGAACATACTGAGATACAAAATAATACTGTCCTGTACAATCAAAACACCAAATTTGTGTACATACTGTTACTCTAGTCTGACTAAGCCTATACTACATAAGATTGAAGAGCCATTGAAATAGATTCCCAGCTAGCTCATGCTAAATGGAAAAATAAACAACCATCAATTAGCAAGACAAAAATCATTAACGTAGTTCCTCAAACCATGAGGACTCACCAACTGCAGGAATGTAGATAAAGGTACTTGTAGATCACTATGGCAGCTGAGACTGAGCATTTGAACCTATATCACGAGGAAATATAGAATAAAAAGGGTATGAGAGTCAGTACTTGGGAATTTTCTAGTATGAGGGGGTGGATGCAACATTTTAAATAATATCATAAATGTATAGGAAAACCATGCATGCTGATAGTAATAACTCTCTTCGCTTGAATTATCTGAAACATTATTTCCATAAATCATCAGTAATAAAATGTACTTCATAAATCTCATACATCATTCAACTCAACTCCGAAAGCTTCGACTCATGACTTAGAGCGACTCGATAACTCAAGGTATTTAGACCATTATGGGTTTGGGAGTTTCTTATAACCGACATAACTACTCTATATGAGCCGCATAGAGTCCAACATTTTTCCTTGCTAAGAAGAGAACCCCACTTTGGCAGGGGTGTCATACTCTTGCCAGGGAATAAAACCTCAATTTCACATTCACAATCTCATACTCATCCTCTAGCCTACAATTATCAACATCAATCCTACGGTGGCACATTGTTTTTGAGAAATACAAAATTTCCTGTTCGGTGAAAAATACTTCTCCCAGACTCATCTCAGAATGAATTAGGAAATCTACCTCAATCAATATCAACTCATGGGTCTATCATGATGGCCAAAAAAACTGTATATCTTATCGGTAAATCATATACGACTGTGGATTCCTAACTCGACTCAAAATCAAACAATCTTTCTCAACATCAAGTATCCTTGCTTATCAAATCATCTCAAATACCAAAGCTTCAAGAAAACATTATCGGACTCATTCTTTACTTTCAATCTCAAGTATCGATATGTATTCAATAGTCAAATCTCTCATAGAAAAACACAAATCTTTACACCTATCATAAATCACTTAGAAATCACCAATATATATAATGACAATATACAACTAATGGAATAAATGCTCAATTTATGATGAATGATGGTGAAATAACCATAAATATCAAGCTTATTCTACTCAAGTCTCATAAATCATACATAAATAGATTTGGGTGCAAACCCACTTGCAAAATCATGTAAATCAATAATGGAAAGTGAATCTTTAGGCACACGAATGAAAGAAGTGTTCTTGTTCAAACCCCACCTACCTTGGATTTTGATTTGAAGATGTAGAAACTTGTTTGGAATTATTCTCACACTTTTAGGCCAAGATTCTTGAACAACTTAGAGAAAGTCATGGAAGTTTGTTTGAATTTCTTGGAAGAGGATTTGGATTTTGGATCTTGTAGAAACCCTAGTTTCTAGGAGATTCTTGGAAGAATGGATGAGAAAGAAGAAGGAAAATGAGTGGCTATTCTCCACTTTGGTATATATATATATAAGACCACATGGGGAAGAAATGACCAAAATGCCCTTTTTAAAAATACTAAAATTTGCTAATCGAGGCCTGTGATGGTCGACCTGATGGTCCGTCAAAGGGACTGATGGTCCACCAAGTCTCTATCACTCGAACACAAAAACTAGAATGTTATGCCTCGACGTGATGGTTGTAGTGATGGTCCATCAGGAAACTGATGGTCCACCAAGTCATCTGTCCCTCGAGGGCCAGAAATAAGACATTCTTTCTCGACCTGATGGACCCCTTGATGGTTCGTCAACTTTTTGATGGTCCACCAACTTGGCCTCCACATGATGGCCTGAAAAAGGAGTCACTACCTCATCTTGATGGCGAACTTGACGGTCCACCAGGTCAACCGTCAAACCTAGGTGATCCGACACCGTTCATTAAAACGGTCATAACTCCCTCATCCAATGTCGGATCTCAATGAAATTTGTATCGATGAAAAGCTTATTCAATGATCTACATTAAAAAATTATGAATTATAGAAATACAATATGGTTTAAACATCAATCACTCTGTAATTTATACATATCCACTCAAAAGAAGATTTTAAGCTTAGAAAATGATCGGGGTATTACAGGTATATTAGGTATTTTCCACCCCCTAATCATCTTAAACATGGGATTGTTCTCTCAAGTGACCACAATATTCATATTCTCTTAAAAAATTCACAAGAACACTCTCTAGGGATTTAAATAAAAAACCCAATCAACTCAAGATTCAACTGTGGATTTTCAAAACTGACTAAAGATTTTGAATCCTCAAATCATAGAATTCAAGTATCATCCCTCATATTTTGAAATTGAGGTACGTGGGGTTTATCCTAAAAACTACATGGGCTAGAAAACGCTAGAATATGATTTAAAGATTATCAGGCATGAATTTAAGAAAGGGGTTCTGGAATACATGATTTTATTATGCATTATGAACGTTTAATTGTATTGTTGATTTTGTCTTTAGGACTTTTCCCCTTAAATTTATTTAAACCCATATGAATATGTATGATGTTGAAGATTTGATAGAGAGCATTATGTTTCAAATCCCTCTCTTTGATGATTTAGAGTTGATGAACTTGTTAGGAATGATATAAGATGCTTGTTTAATGTTTTAAATGGGATCTTTTCAATAATTAAGTATTTAACATGATATTGATGATAATGAGAGGGAGTTTCTTGATATGAATTTGTTCTTGTGTTCAAAAGATAGAATTGCATATGATGGATGTGTTTGACATGACCACCTTATCATTTTGAAATATTGAAAAAAAGTGTTTCTTGCATATGTTTTCTAGAACTTTAAGAAAGAGTTTCTTTGAAGTGATTTATTAATACGGTGGTCCCAGATTTATGTTTTCAAAATAGAGTCTATTATATGCTAATAATGTCTTAGAGAAAGTGACTTGCAAATCAATGGTATGACAATACCATAAGTATGTATGCCATAATAGAGTATGTTTTTTAGAGTTAAATTTTAGAAAATACATGTTTTAAAGAGTTAAAACTGGGCTTAAAGAGGGTTAGGTGGTTATCCGAAGAAGTTTTGAGTTCAAGTAACTTTTAACCTAAAATCATGATTTGTCGATCCGGGCATATTATATTACACTGACGACAGCCGTGGCATAGCAGAGTCAGTGACTCCAACCCTTGCAGCACACTTGAGTTGGGGGCTTCCCCACCGAGTTAATAGAGGATTCCATATAGCTCATGGAATTTTATAGTTTTAGGGTATACCACCTAGCGCAGAAGTAAAACAAAGAGTGTCACAAAGTTCAGATAATTTTTACCGAGTGTTTCAGAAATGCCCGTGTGAATTCTTAACATATGATATATTTATGAACTATTCTAAATTTATCTCATATATGTTGAATATAAATTATTATTTTGGATTTGCTCTACGTACCAGTACAATTGTATTGACCCCCTACCTCCTAGGTTCGGAGGCTCTATCTAGGTGTCCGGCTAATTAGTAGAGTATTCTTGAGAGAAGTAATCCGTGCAGTGGTGAGTTTTCTTTGTTCCAGAAGTCCTGTCATCTCAGATTATGTTATTTCTTTGTTTTCATGTATTGGGGGCCTTGTCTCATCTTTTCAGACAGTTATCTTTAGATAATTTTATAGATATTTCGCAAACTATTCCAAATGTTGTGTAGTTGATTTAGGATTTCATTCCATATGGTTAAACTGAATTTAGAGATTACCATATTTCTGTATTAGATTATAATTCTGCATTTTCTTTTATTATATGAATGTTGTGCATTATTATGAGATCAGATAGAGTAGGACGTATGAGCCTTCATGGTTCAGGATGTCAATCAGGGTCAAGCGCTAGTTTGGGTTGTGAAAAACTTAGTATTAAGCACATTTCATGGCCCCAGGGTGTCTGCAAAATCGCGTCGGCTAGAATCTTATTTATGGGTGTGTAGCGCTCCATACTTATAAGTAGGAGGCTACTAGGAATTTAAGAATGTTTCTCTTCTTTGTGGTTTAGTTCGTGCTTCAGAGTCTGAATTATCCCCTAATCAGTGGTATCTTGTATTTAAGAAAAACAATCATGCCTCCCCATCTTACTATCGATCAGAATGCACATACATATGAGGTCCGTCCTACTCATGGGATGAGGACCTAAAACAAAGTTCAAACTCCAGAGATTGATGCTACTCTAGGAATCTGACCTACTCAGACAAACCTACCTAGGGCACCCAAAACTTGTCAAACGGGGTCTAACCACACTCAGCCTCATAAGAGAGAGGTATCTAAAGTAAAATTCTGGCAGTCCATTCACATGCTTACATAGTTGATAGCCATACAAACTCAATGGTCGAAAGATATTGGGTATGTATTTGTTAAGTTTAACGCTACAAATGTAGGCCTGTTCATGAAAATAAACTCACCCAAGTTTACTGGTACCAAGGTAGAAGATGATCCTCAGGAGTTAGTAGATGGGATGGAGAAGATCTTTAAGGTGATACATATAGATGAGGTAGAGGAGTTTAAGTTAGTAGCTTACCATCTTAAGGATATAGCGAACCAATAGTATAACGACTAGGACAATTCAAAATATGAGAGTGTTGAGCCCACAATTTAGGTTTAGTTCGTGGAAGCCTTCCTCGATTGGTTCTTTCCTCTTGAGCTGAGAGAGGCCAAAGATGAAGAGTTTATGAGTCTAAAGAAGGGAAAGATGAGTGTCCAGGAGTACACTCTGAGGTTCAACCAACTATCCCGTTATGCTCCAGAGATGACTAGTAACATGAGAGCCTGAATAAGGAAATTTGTATCCGGCCTTTCGGATGACTTAGTGCTTGAATGTCAGGGAGAAATATTAAACCTGGACATGGATTTTAACAGCGTATCAGTTAATATGCAGCAAGTTGAGGAAAAGAAAAAGAAAATTATTGAATCAAGAGAGAAGGACAGGGAAGCAAAGAAGGCCAAGACTGCAGACCAGATCCACAGTCAGCAGCTGAGTGGGAATTAGGGTAACAAATTGTAGAAGAAGAATTTTTAAGGTAATGCAAAGTATGCAGCCAGTTCTTTGACATCCATACCCCCAGCTCGACAGTGCTCTCAGGATTTTTAGTCTAGGTAGGATCAAAAATACAGAGTTTGCAGTCTCAAGAAAGTGTATCTCAGACCTCTCGAACATACCAGTGTTGTGAGTGATGTGGGAGGAATCATTCAGGGAGATGTCAATTTTGCGCTATAGTGTGTTATTCATGTGGACATCCAGGCCATATCCAGAAAGACTATCCTATAGAAAAGGGTAATTTTGGTGGAGCCAAGTCATAGGCTAATTCTTCTACACCACCACCGCATCAGAAGGGTGGCACTTCATTTGCCAGAAATGGACGCAACCAGTTGTATGCCTTGACCAACCATCAAAACGCAGAGGCCTCACCGGATATAGTTACTTGTAAGTTGCAAATATTTCCCCATGATGTTTATATGTTACTTGATCCCAGGTCTAGACCTGATGTGATTGGTGACCCTTTTTCTATTTCCACTTCGGTGGGAGTTTCTGTTGTGGCTAGGAGGGTGTATAGAATTGTGTCATGACTGTTTGTGGACGTGATACTATGGCAGACCTCGTATACTTAGACATGGTGAATTTTGATGCAATCCTAGGGATGGATTGGCTTCATTCGTGCTATGCCATACTAAATTGTAGAACCCAAAAGGTTACTTTTTCCTTTTCGAATGAACCAATAATAGAATAGAAAGGACATTCCTTAGCACCTAGAGGGAAATTTATATCTTACCTCAGAGCCCGTAAAATCCTTTTTAAGGGTTGCTTGTATCATCTTATTCGTACTAAAGATTTGAATATCGAAAGCCTTTCTCTTTAGTCTATACCTATGGTGAATGAGTTCCCAGATGTTTTTCCTAATGATCTCCCAGGTATACCACTTGATAGGGAGATAGATTTTGGTATTGTTTCATTGCCCGATACCCATCCCATCTCTATTTTGCCAACTAGAATAGCTTTAGCAGAACTGAAAGAGTTGAAAGAGTAGCTAGCAGATCTTCTAGACAAAAGAAAGATGGTTCCTTGTGTATGTCCATATATTACCACTAGTTGAATAAGATTACTGTTGAAATAAATATCCTCCTCCTAGAAGTGATGATCCTTTTGACCAGCTTTAGGGTGCTAGAAGTTTATCAAAGATAGACCTTTATTCGGGATACCATCAGTTGAAAGTTAGAGAGTCTAACATTCCTAAAATTCTTTCCAAACTAGATACGATCATTATGAGTTCTTAGTCATGTTCTTTGGGTTGACTAACACCCCTGTAGCCTTTATGGACCTTATGAATAGGGTATTTTGTCAGTTTCTAAACTTGTTTGTCATAGTTTTCATTGATGACATCTTGGTGTATTCTAAGAGAGGGGAGGGCCATACCAATCACCTCCAAATTATTCTTCAGACTCTCGGAAATCATAAGCTGTATGCAAAATTTTCTAAGTGTGAATTTTGGGCTGATGCTATTGCTTTATTGGGGCATGTTGTGTCTAGTGAGGGAATTAAGGTTGATCTCCAAAAGGTTGAGGCAGTGAAGAAATGGCCCAGACCTATGACTCAAACCAATATTTGATGGTTCTTTGTTTTGGTAGGGTACTACAGGAGATTTGTCGAAAGCTTTTCTTCCATAGTTGCTCCACTTACCAAGCTGACTCAGAAGAAGGCGAAGTTTGAATGGTCTAACTCCTGTGACATTAGCTTTGAGAAAATGAAAGACAAGTTGACCACTACATCTGTTCTGACTCTTTCAAAAGGTATAGAGGGTTTTGCTGTGTACTGTGATGTATCCCTATTGGGACTTGAATGTGTTCTTATGCAGCATGATAAAGTGGTAGCTTATGCATCTAGGCATTTAAAGCTGCACGAGCGAAATTACCCCACCCATGACATGGATTTAGCAGCTGTGATATCACACTTAAAATCTAGAGGAATTATCTTTACAGAGTTCACATTGATATATTTACTGATAACAAAAGTTTGCAGTATGTTTTCTTACAGAAAGAACTTAATCTCAGGCAGAGATGGTGGTTAGAATTGCTAAAGGATTATGACATAAGCCTGCACTATCATCTAGGCAAGGCGAATATGGTAGCCGACCCCCTCAACAAATTATTTATGGGCAGCTTTTCTCAAGTTGAAGAATGGAAAAGAGATATGGTAAAGGATATTCACCGACTTACAAATCTTAGAGTGCGACTCTTAGATTATGAAGATGGAGGGGTGGTTGTTCATGAGATAGATAAATTATCCCTTTGTGCAGAGGTTAAGGAAAAGCAGGTTGAAGATCTCATCTTGATGCAGATCAAGAAAGATGTGGGTCAACAGAACGTGATGTCATTTAAAATTAGTGGTGATGGTATCTTAAGATATCAGGGTAGATTATGTGTGCCAAATGTAGAAGGTCTGAGGGAGAGAATTCTTGACAAAGCTTACACATCGAGGTATGTCTTCCACCCACGCTCTACTAAGATGTATCATGACTTAAAAGCTATTTATTGGTGGAATAATATGAAGCTAGATGTTGCTAACTATGTTGCTAAGTGTTTGAATTGTAAAGAAGTAAAAGTAAAGAATATGATTCCAGGTGGTACCTCCCAAAATATATCTTTGCCCTTGTGGAAATGAGAGATGATCAATATGAAATTTATCAGGGGACTTTCGAGGTCTCGAAACCATTATGACTCTATTTGTGTGATTGTTGATAGGCTGACCAAGTGAGCTCACTTCCTGCCTATGAGGACTAATTATTCGAGAGATGTTTATGCCAAGATTTGCATTAAGGATATAGTTCGTCTGTATGGAGCACCTGTGTCCATCATTTCTAACAGAGGTCTGCAATTCTCTTCACAATTTTGAAGGTCTTTTCAAAGGGGTTTAGGTTCTTAAGTGAACCTAAGTATGGCTTTTCACCCCAGACCGATAGGCAAGCTGAGTGTACTATTCAAACCCTTGAGGATATGTTATGGGCATGTGTGATTGACTTCAAAGGTAGTTGGGTAGATAACTTTCCCTTAATAGAGTTTGCGTATAATGATAGCTACCATGCCATTATTAAGATGGCTAGCTCTAAGGCATTGTATGAGAGGAGATGTAGGTCGCCAATAGGGTGGTATGAAGTAGGTAAGACACATGTGTTTGGGCCTGACCTTGTTCACCATGAAATGGAGGATGAAAAGATCATTAGAGAATGACTTAAGATATCACAGAGTAGATAGAAATCCTATACTGATGTTAGAAGAAGGGAGCTAGCATTTGGGGTTAATGATTGGGTGTTTCTCAAAGTTTCTCCTTTGAAGGGAGCCATGCATTTTAGAAAGAAAGAGAAGTTGAGTCCTCGCTATATAGGACCATACCATATTGTAAGAAGAATTGGTGAAGTTTCATATGAGTTAGAGTTTTATGCAAATCTGGGTTTTATTCACCCGGTGTTTCATGTATCCATGTTGAAGAAATATATTAGGGACCACTCTCTAGTGTTACCTATGGAAGAGATCAGAGTATCAGACTCCCTATATTATAAATAAGAGCCTATTACATTATTTGATTGTAAAATTTATAAGTTGAGGATCAAAGAGATAGTACAGTTAAGGTGTTGTAGAGAAACCAAAAGTTGAAGAAGCAACTTGGTAATCAGAAGAGGACATGAGAGTAAGGTATCAAATCTATTAAATCCGGTGAATGATGAGATGGAAGGTATGATCTTTTTCTTACTCTTTACATGTCCTTAATATGCTTGTAATCATATTTTTCTATACCCCGCGCCCTTATTTGGGGATGAATAATCCCGGGGGGGTGGGGGGGGTAATGTTACACCCAGCCAAATCATCCATGCATTAGTCTCATTTATTTTGACGTCCTGAGTTGGTAAAGTTTAAACCATATAGAATTTAATTTATTTTTACTCTCTATCAAGTGGGAAATTAATTGATCTTTCCACCGATATAAAATTTGCCCAAAATTCGATAACCGGGCAAGAAATTATGGATAATTTAAGTCCAAGTCGAAAACACCATTATTTTTGTGTTTGGCGTACTCGGAGGGGGTATATTTAACAACTGTCAAATTCCAGTAGCTTAACGTGATTGTAACATATCGCACTGAAGTTCTAGGTCCCAACTAGTGGGACAACATGATGGATCCATGTCGCGGTGACCCTAAGAATCCCATTCGTCAAATTCTAGTGAGCCACCGCGATTGTGGTGTGTTGCGGTGGCCCATAAAATCGGGCTCCTAGTTATATTTTATTCCGTATCATCAAGGGTATATTAGGTATTTTCCACCCCCTTATCAGCTTAAACATGGTATTATGCTCCCAAGTGACCACATTATTCATATTCTCTTAAAAAATTCACAAGAACACTCTCTAGGTTTTTAAACTAAAAACCCAATTAACTAAAGATTCAACCTTGGGTTTTCGAAAAAGATCAAAGATTTGGAATCCCCAAACAGTAGGAATAAAGTATCACCCATCAAATATCTAAATTGAGATACTATAATGCCCCAGAAAATGGGTCCCAAAGTGTCGCACGGTGCTTGAGGCTACGAGTAGCCCCAAGCTAACCCTTTAATCCATTTTCATTTAGTTCAACACAAATCAACGGGGTTTCCATAAATAACCCTCAAATATCAAAAGAGTAATCATCATCCAAGAATAAAAGAATTTCAGAAAGATAACAAAATATGACTTATTAGTCAACTCCCAATATCTATACTAGTCTGACAAGACTCTAAGAAAATTAATAAAACCAGCGAGCCATTGAGACATGCCCCAACTGACTCATACTCAGTTATCAAATGTAAACAATTTCGTGAAACCAATATCATACATCACATCCTAGGAACATGAGGACTCACCACAATAGAGGATGTAGAACAGCGTGCCCGAAGAATCACTGTCAAACCTGGAACTGAGCACCTGAACCTAAATTCCAAGAAAATGCATCCCACATCCGAAGATGTGGCTCAGTACCATGGAAAGGAACCGAGTATATGGGGGTGTATGTAGTTGTATAAGCATCATCATCATAAATATTTATTAAAGATATGCAGGATGTATGAAAGACTCACATAGCCCGAAGAAAATAATCATAATCATGAGAGGATGAAATAAGTACAATAACACATGTGATTCATCAAATAATTTGTCAATGACTCTCAACTCATCAAGAATATCAATTCTCATAATGTAAATATCATTTAAATCTTTCGAAAGAATAACTTTGACAATTCCACTTTCAAATAACTTCACCATTCACCATAGACACAAGGAAACACATACACACTGGGAGATCCTATGACCGACATAAACTATGTGAGCTGGATTCCAACATAAAACCCACGTTGGGGAGAGCCGTCCAATCCTTGCCATCAGAGTAGGACTATTGATATCAAATCCACACAAACTACTGATCACTATATAAATCAGCCTCAGGCTCACTCCTATGAGGGTACGTAGTTCTAGGGAAGTAAGGTCACTTTATACCTCCCACTCGGTGCTAAAGATTTCTCCCGAACATAGCTCAGATCATTTCAAATACAATCAACAACAAAACAATTTCAGTAATATATAAATATACATCGGGAGCCATAATGCTTCCCATCTATCAAAATCAACCATGTTGTGGATTTGTTTCACAATCAAGTTCAAAACAACTCCATTAAGATCAAAAGGTCAAATCATTCAAAACATCTCAAATATTCAACATCAACGTGCTTATAACACACACTTTCTAAAAAAACACAATTTTCAATGGTGATTCACGACCCAAATCTCAAAATCATGATAAATATCGTTCAAGATTCATGATTTATATCTCCACACATATAAATTCATCTTTCAAAATCATAAACATTAAGAATTCATAACAATCATCATAAGATATGGGTTCATGCTTCAAATTCATAAAAAAATCAAATAAAAATCATGTCTTTTTAAAGAAAATTACTTTTGGGCACAAGAACGAAAGAGAGTTCTTGTTGAAAAACCCCACATACCTTGAATGATGAACTTAAGATCGATACTCATTTTTGAGATATTAATCGTGCCTTTGAATGATGGTTCTTGGAGTTCTTGAACTAGGAACTTGTAATCTTGAGAAAATTTGCAGAATTAATGGTGAATTTTGGAGCTTCTTGAAGTTGGATGTAGGATATTAGGGTTTTATTTTTGAGGTAATTTGATGAAAAATAACATATATTATGCTTCTAATAGGATTTAATATAGGGTTTGTACGAATTTTGGGTGAGAAAAAATGACCAAAATACCCCTAAAAATCAAATAATTCTCTAATCTATCCATTGGTAGACTGTTTTATAGTCTGAAGTAGATCAACGATAACGTTTTACTCCGATATCCAAATTGGATGAAACCAATTTCATTAGAAAGAGGACTTTCATATCTTTCTGTTGATATATAGTATCTTACCCAGATCATTGTGTACAAGGAGTTATGATCGTTTGAAGTTGATCCAAAAATTTGCTTTTGATAAGCTAAAGTAGATCGACCATAACTTTTTGCTCCGATAGACAAATTGGATGAAACTAATTTCATTAGAAAGAGGACTCGCAAAGATTTTCATTGATATATAGTAGATTATCCAGATCATTATGTACAAGAAGTTACGATCGTTTCATGTTGGAGCAAAAATACGCCAGGCCTTAATACTTTTTCCTACACATTTTATTGTTCACTATTATTCGTGGTTCGATCGGAATGTTCATCACTCGTCGCTTAGGTGTCCGTTTTGGATGATCCACATATCGTTGGAAAACTTATTCAATACTCGACGCATTGGTGGGTGATAATGTAAGACATTACATATGGAAAAATTATAATTCATTTTTGAAGATAGAACCTAACACGTTTACGCACAAAATTTCAACGAAAAAATTTTTTGGATATTACATCTTCCCCCCCTGGAAACATTCATCCTAGAATGATGCTAGACATGCCAATATTAGATAGGTAATATAGCATACAATTGAAACCATTCGTTTGACTCATCACCATATCGTTTCTCACTCCGAATGCAACATAGAATGTATAAATTCAAGGAACTACAGCTGAACACCTAATAAATTACAGCTGAACAGCTGCAAGTTTTATCAAAAGTGCATGATTTATGAAAGAACAATACCTTTGGCTTGATCGGAGTTCATGGAAAATAGGTGCGGGTACTTGGATCGCATATCCGCCTCATCTTCCAAAGATGCATCCTCAACAGATTGGTTTCACCCCAACACCTTGACCAAGGGAACTTCTTTGTTCCTTATTCTTCGGACACTAAAATCAAGAATCTCAATAGGAATCTCATCAAAAGAAAGATTTTCGTGAATGTTAGCGCTCACAGAGGAATCCACTACCACAGCATCGCTAATATGCTTTCTAAGCATGGAGACATGGAATATTGGATTAACAGAGGACAACTCGTAAGGAAACTCGACCTCATAAGCTACCTTACCAACACGGCTAAGAATTATGTAAGGACCAATATAACGGAGACTAAGATTCCCCTTCTTTCCGAATCACTTCACCCCCCTCATGGGTGAAATTTTCAGATACACTAGATCACCAACTTCAAACTCAAGGTCTCTCCTTATAAAATCCGTATATGACTTCTGATGACTCTACGTAGTTTTAAACCTTTCCCTAATCAACTTAAATTTTTCCATATCCTCAAATACTGAATCAGGACCACTTACAACCACTTCACCCACCTCGAACCAGCCTATGGATGATCTACATTTCCTCCCATATAAGGCTTCAAACAGAGCCATGCCAATACTATAGTGGAAACTATTATTGTAAGCAAACTCTATCAACGGTAAGTGATCATCCCAACTTCCCTTAAAGTCAAGTGCACAAGCTCTCCACATATCTTCTAAGGTCTGGATAGTCAGCTCAGCCTGACCATCGGTCTGCGGATGAAAAGCAGAACTCAAAAGCACTTGGGTACCAAGACCCTTCTGAAAAGCTTTCCAAAATTTCGAAGTGAACTGAGTAACCCTATACGAAATAATAGACAAGGGAACTTCATGCAGTCCTACTAGCTCTCGGATATACAATCTAATGTAATCCTCATTAGTAAATGAAGTATGAACAGACAAGAAATGAGCATACTTAGTCAACCTATCAACCACAACACAATTAGAATCATGATGGCATCGGGAAGGAGGTAAACCAATCACGAAGTCCATATTTATCTCTTCCTACTTCCAGGTGGGAATACTAAACTCTTGCATCATACCACCAGGTCTTTGTTGTTCAACCTTAACCTATTGGCATGTTGCACACTTAGCTACAAACACTGCTATATCTTTCTTCATGCCACTCCACCAATAGATTTCCCGCAAGTCTCGGTACATCTTGGTGGCATCAGGATGAATAAAATATCGTGCCTCGTGCGCTTTATCCATAATCCTCTGTCTCAGATCATCAATATTCGGGACGCACAATCTACATTGCAATGTCAATACACCATCTCCCCCTTGGGAGAAAACCTTTATTTTTTGGTCCTTGACTGACTCCTTCAGTCTGACCAAACTAGCATCTAAGTATTGCTTTTCCTTCACTTCTGAAACCAAGGATGATTTGGAACTACTCTGAACCCCTATACTACCTTCAACAGAGTCAAACAACCTAAACCCCAATCTAGCCAAATGATATACATCATGAGCCAACTCTTTCTTACCTACTACCACATGTGAAACACTACCCATGGACACTCTACTTAGGGCATCCACCACAACATTGGCCTTGCCAGGATGGTAAAGCACACATATCATAGTCCTTTAACAATTCTAACCATCGTCTCTACCTAAGATTCAATTCTCTCTGGGTGAACACATACTGCAGACTCTTATGATCAGTGAAAACATCAACATAGACACCATACAAATAGTGTCTCCATATTTTAAAAGCAAACACAATAGCAGCCAACTCAAGGTCATGGGTGGGGTAATTTTTTTCATAGGGTTTCAACTGTCTAGAAGCATAAGCTATCACCTTACCCTTCTACATCAATACGCAACCCAACCCAACTCTTGAAGCATCACAGTACACCACAAAACCATCAACACCATCAGGCAAAGTCAAAAAAGGTGCTTAAGTGAGTCGAGTCTTCAACTCCTGAAAACTCTTCTCAAAAGATTCGGACCACAAGAACTTCACTTTCTTTTGGGTCAACCGAGTCATAGGAGACGCTATAGAGGAGAAACCCTCAACAAAATGGCAGTAATAGCCAGCGAAACCCAAGAAACTTCAGATATCATTCATAGAAATAGGTCTAGGCCAATTTATAATAGCTTCGGTCTTTTAGGGATCAACTCTAATACCTTCGGAAGAAATGATATGACCCAGAAAAGCAACTGACCTTAGCCAAAACTCACACTTACTGAACTTGGCAAACAACTTGTGATCTCTAAGGGTTTGCAAGACAGTTAGGAGAAGATCAGAATGTTCATCCTCACTACGGGAGTACACTAGAATATTATCGATGAACACTATAAAAACATATCCAGATATGGTCTGAACACTCGATTCATAAGGTCCATGAAAGCTGCTGGGTCATTAGTTAACCTAAAAGACATAATAAAAATCTCAAAATGGTCATAATGAGTTCGAAAAGTGTTTTTCAGGATGTCACACTCCCTAACTTTGAGTTGATGATAGCCAGAACGAAGGTCTATCTTTGAGAAATAACTTGAACCTTGCAATTGGTCAAACAAATCATCTATTCTCTGAAGGGGGTACTTATTTTTTATGGTGACTTCATTCAGTTGGCGGTAATTAATGCACATACACAAAGAGCCATCTTTCTTTCTTACAAACAACACAGGAGAACCCCAAGGAGAAACACTGGGCCTTATGAAACCCTTATCTAGTAGATCTTTGAGTTTCTCTTTCAACTCCTTAAGTTCTGCAGGGGCCATATGGTAAGGAGGAGTAGAAATGGGTTGAGTATCAGGATGAAGATCAATCCTGAACTCTATCTCTCTATCAGGAGGTATCCCTGGGAGATCATCCGAAAAGACATCAAAAAACTCATTGATGACATTAACAAACTGAAGAGTTGGAGTCTCAGACTTAGTGTCTTTGACTCTAACTAAATGGTAAATACACCCCTTGGAAATAAGCTTTCTAGCTTTGAGGTAAGAGATAAAATGACTCTTTGGTGACACAGAATTCCCAGATCACTCAAAAACGGATGCACCCAGAAACTAAAACTTGACCACTCGGGTCCGACAATCAATAGAGGAATAAGAAGAATACAACCAGTCCATACCCAGATCATATCAAAATCTTCCATGTCTAACTCAATTGGATCAGACAATAAGACTCTATGAAGAACTGTAACATAACACTTTTTATACACTTTCGGGGAAATAATTGAATCACCTACTGGGGTAGAAACTAGGATAGGCTCAAGAATAATCTCAGGACCCATTTCAAAATTCACAGCAATCAAAGGTGTAACATATGAGAAACTGGATCCAGGATCCAACAAAGCATACACATCAAACTAAAATATATGAAGCATACCAGTAACAACATAGAGAGAGTCTTTTTATTCCTAGTGGGACAGTAAAGTATAGAATCTATTCTAGTTCTGCCCGCCAGCATTGCTAGAAGAGGCGCCTTGAGCTGGAGCTGGGCGAATCACTGGAACTGGAGCACTAGCAGTCTGAGTCTGGGTCTGAGGACGATTGTCACGATGCCTTTGTCCATCCTATGGACAATCTCTAAATCTGTGACCCATGTCACCACATGGGAAATAACCCCTCTTCTCACCCTAACACTCACCCGAATGAGCCCTACCATACTTAGGATACTGGGGATAATTTGTATTACTGCCAGCACTGTACTGGGACCTGGATGTATATGACCTGTTACCTTGCTCCTACCTACCTCTAGGCATGGGAGCACTAGCAGATGATGGTGCTGGCATAGACGAACAATCCTGATACTGAGGGTGACTCCCTACCTACAATCTAGTCTGACCCTATCCATACTGCTCGGACCTAGCTCTCTTATTCCCTCCCATTCTATCTCTCTCCTTAATCTTATCTGCCTCAACCTATTGGGCATGAGTTATCAGCCTAGAAAAATTCATCTCACTCTTCAGCATAGCAAACCTACACTTCTTAACCATATAACTAGATACTTTAGTCACAAACTTACTCATACTAGCCCGATTATCAGCCATTAAGTCAAGACCATACTTGGCCAAATGATTGAACTTTAGACAGTACTCCCTAACAGTCATATAGCCATGTCATAGGTTCATAAACTCTTCCACCTTTTTCACACTCATCTTTAAAGGGGAAAACTTATTCAGGAACGCATCTTGGAACTCATGCCAAGTTGTAGGGACAGCTGCCTCACCTCTACCTTCCCTCCAAGCAACAACATAGTCATAAGCAAGGTATTTCAACCTATTCTTAGCCAACTCCACACTCTGTTCCTCAGATACATACATCACCTGAGTAATCTTCCGCACCTCCTCTAAAAATAATTTTGGATCATCATCAGACTTGGACCCATAGAATTCTGGTGGATTCAACTGCATGAAGTCATGGATCCTGGCACTAGCTAAATCACCTCTCTGCTGCTGTGGAGATGGGCCCAGGTTGACCTAAACATTTGCAGTAACAGCTTAGGCCAGCACCTGAAAGGCTGCTCAAAATTCAGCATGAGACGTGTTTTCATTTAATGTGTTAGCGAGTTGAGGTTGCTGACCATTATTATTTCTTCTCGCTAGATATGGAGGCATATTTTTGAAAGAGAAGAGCACGAATCAATAGCAGAGAGAGACACTTTAAGCACTATAGACTTCTGAAAGAAAGAATCAAACTTTTTCCTAAAATATCTTGTATCCTCTTGCTCATAGATGTGGCACTCTACACACTGATGATCAAGACTCTACTTAACGCGGCTTTTCAGACTCCCTAGGACACCTTAAAACCTTAGGCTCTTATACCAAGTTTGTAACGCCCCAGAAAATGGGTCCCGAAGTGCCACATGATGCTTGAGGCTACGAGTAGCCCCAAGCTACCCCTTTGAGCCATTTTCATTCAGTTTAACATAAATCAATGGAGTTTCCATAAATAACCCTCAAATATCAACAGAGTGTTCATCATCCAAGAATAAAAGAATTTTAGAAAGATAACAAAATATGACTTATTAGTCTACTCCCAACAAATATACTAGTCTGACAAGCCTCTATGAAAATCAATAAAACCAGTGATCCATTAAGACAAGCCCCAATTGACTTATACTCAGTTATCAAATGTAAACAATTCTGTGAAACCAACATTAGACATCACATCCTCGAAAAATAAGGACTTACGACAACAGAGGATGTATAACAGCATGCCCAAATAATCACTATCGAACCTGTAACTAAGCACCTGAACCTATATTCCGAGAAAATGCAGCCCACATTCGAAGATGTGGGTCAGTACCATGGAAATGAACCGAGTATATGGGGGTGTATGTAGTTGTATAAACATCATCATCATATATATTTATAATAAATATACAGGATGTATGAAAGACTCATATAGCCCGAAGAAAATCATCATAATCATGAGAGGATGAAATAAGTATAATAACACATGTGAGTCATCATATAATTTGTCAATCACTTTCAGTTCATCAGGAATATCAATTCTCATAATGTAAATATCATTTAAATCTTTTGAAAGAATAACTTTCACAATTCCATTTTGAAATCACTTTACCATTCACCATAGACACAAGAAAACACACACACACTGGGAGATCCTATGACCGACATAAACCATATGAGCTACATGGATTCCAATGTACAACCCAAGTTGGGGAGAGCTATTGTAACATCCTGATTCACTAAACCAAAATGCTAGACGGTGCTCATGACCCCAAGGGACCCCAAACTAACCCATGACTGATATTTGTACCTGTATACTACAAATTATGATATATTAATGCAGAATACATATAACTGTAAGGACATAAGGTTCAACTAAAAACAATTATGCGGGTGAAAATACCCAAAACAACTCAATCTGAACGTAAATTTGAACATAAATCTGAATGTAAATCTGAAAGCCTCTAAACTATCTGAATAAGGAGTTGAAGGAACATGTCTCCAACTAACTCTGTAAAACTAAACTAAAGAAATAAATAAATGAATCAAATCATACTATCCTCAAATCAATAAGGACTCACTGTGTCTCTGCGACTGGAATACTACCGCTACTGCTGGGCTGGAGTTCGTGTCTCAGAACCTATGGTGTAACATGAAAAGAAAGCACCATATCACAAATGCGTTAGTACAACTGGAGTACTGAGTATACGAGGAAGGTAGGCTGAACATAAAAGGTTTTATGCATAAACAACACTAATTGACTAATATGAATGTAGGAGTGCAAAAACACATATATAGAAATTGGGACCGTGAATATGTGATAGCATGACCGATAAGATAATATATGGTTTTGCTGATAACTATCATGACTGATACTGAAATTAATAACATGGACGACTGTATCTGACAGTCATGTATATACTAAAATCTGAAGAATGCCCTGAGTTCTTTTATTGAAACTAATACTGAAACTGTGGGAAGTAGTGTTTAACCGACATGCCCCATGTATGCCATTATGGCTAAGCTGGGGTCTAATCTCTGCCCCAACTGGAGGGGTGTCAATACCGTGCCACGAGTAAGGACAGCCTATGAGAGACCCTTATCTGGCAGGTACTCAATGAGAACGGTGGGAACCCTAAACTGATGAATTAAGATGTCTCAACCTTTTTTAGCTACATAGTTCTGGAACACAAGGATAACTACTAAGAATCACACCTTGAACTGGCAGGTGAGTTCCCATCCTTGGGTTTACTCGGTGCTAACCTTTACTCCTATTTGGAGGGACTGGACATGAATAATTGACTGTGCATGCCTTAATCTTACAGAATTCTATTGACTGACGAAATGTTACTAATATCTGACAACTGACTAAGATCATGAGGTTTTCCTGAGTCACATGACTGACTAAAGTTTATGGAATCATAGCGTAAGTTCGGATATTGTGAAACATGACATAGCTTTAGGCACACAGCTATAGTTTTTGGGTACAAGTACCCCCAGGACTCGATGGAAGGAAATTGAAACACATAACTGACTTGATCATAAGAGTAGAGTCCATAATTTATAATATCATAAGTAGGGATCTCATATTAAGCATGGTTATCAACAATGTATTGCATGGAAAGGAGTTCCTATCATATGGAAGTACTTGCACAATCTTAATATCATGTTCATTGCATAATCATATTGGCAACACATACCAATACCATGGAAGTTCATGTGGATTGCATGGTTATCATACATCTTGTTCATAAGTAGGATTTGCAAGTAAACATAGCATAATCTCATAGCAATAGTTCATGAGTATTCCAACAATATTTACAAGGCACATTATCAACATAGAAGCCATTGGAACGTAAGGGCATATCATGAATCCCTCACTTAGTCACAATTTAACTATATTGCATGATTTCTAGTTTCTTAGGCATTTTATCAAACACCTTACATGCACATCTTAATAATAGGTAAAATCATCAAATTATACATCATGAAAAACCAAATTTACATGTTTCCAACTCATATGATATTATGCAATTCAAAAAGACATATAAAGATTCCATCTTGGGAATAACCCAACATCAACAACATGATCATCAACACCCAACAATATAGAAATCATACTTTATAATGGAAAAGAGGGTTTTTTAGCTTTATGGATGAAAGGGATCCATAAATCAACTCACACATACCTTCGAAGGAAGATTCTTGATGATTGATGGAGGAATTTTCGTGAAATTGGATCTTCAAGCTTAGTTACAGAACCCTAGTTATTTTTCTCTTTTAGTGCTCATGGATGATGAGATTTGAGATGATAATAGGATTGTAATATGTTTAGAAGCTATATATTTCGTAGGGTTAAGTTTAGTGACATGTAAGGAGTGTTAACAGATGTAATTACCCTTAAAATAACTTAAAACGGAGTGTTTTGGGAACCTGGAACTGACTTAGGCGGCGTCCAAGTGATTGCCTAAGATAGGTTGGGCGGCGCCTAACCAATCTCCTATGTTTGGGTTGGGCGGCACCTAACCAATGGCCTATCCTTACTGTCTCTCACAAAAATGGGCATAACTTTTTGCTCTGGTATTAGATTAAGGCAAAATTGGTATCGTTGGAAAGATAATTTGATTCTCTACAATTTCGTGGTTCTAAATCAGCCAAAATACTATATTAACATTGGGTTATACTCATTCAATGATGACCCTTGAAAAATCGAACATTAAAACTTGATGGATTCAAAAACTCTTAGCTTGTATTACCTTAAGTGACTCATATGAACATGCTTAATGTATCATAATCTATCCTATCACTAGGATATTCATTGTAAGTCATGTAGTCAAGTATGAATCATAGGATAGGAGATTTCATATGTAGGAATACTTATTCACTTCCTAGCTTATAAACATGCAGGGTATTACAGTCGTACTATCCTTGCCATCGGAGTAGGACTATTGATATCAAATCCACACAAACTAGTGATCACTATATAAATCAGCCTCAGGCTCACTTCTACGAGGGCACATAGTTCTAGGGAAGTAAGGTCACTCTATACCTCCTACTTGGTGCTAAAGATTTCTCGCAGATTTAGCTCAGATCATTTCAAAGACAATCAACAACAAAACAATTTTAGTAACATATAAATATACATTGGGAGCCATCATGCTTCCCATCTATCAAAATCAACCACATTGTGGATTTTTTTCACAATCAAGTTCAAAACAACTCCATTAAGACCAAAAGGTCAAATCATTCAAAATATCTCAAATATTCAACATCAACGTGCTTATAACACACACTTTCTCAAAAAAAACACAATTTTCAATGGTGATTCACGACCCAAATCTCAAAATCATGATAAATATCATTCAAGATTCAATATTTATATCTCCACTCATGTAAATTCATCTTTCAAAATCATAAACATCAAGATTTCATAATAATCATCATAATATATGGGTTCATACTTCAAATTCATAAAAAAAAAAATCATGTCTTTGTAAAGAAAATTACTTTTGGGCATAAGAACGAAAGAGAGTTCTTGTTGAAAAACCCCACATACCTTGAATGATGAACTTTAGATCGATACTCAAATCATGCCTTTGAATGATGGCTCTTGGAGTTCTTGAACTAGGAACTTGTAATCTTGAATAAATTTGCAGAATTAATGGTGAATTTTCAAGGTTCTTGAAGTTGGATGTAGGATCTTAGGTTTTTCTTTTTGAGGGAATTTGATGAAATATAACATATAATGATACTAATAGGCTTTAATATAGGATTTGGATGGATTTTGGGTGAGGGGGAACAGCAAAACACCCCTAGAAATCAAATAATTCTTGAATCTGTCCTTTGGTGGACTGTTTTAATAGTCTGAAGTAGATCAACTATAACGTTTTACACCGATATCCAAATTGGATCAAACCAATTTTTTTAGAAAGAGACTCTCATATCTTTCCTTTGATATATAGTAGCTCACCCAGATCATTGTGTACAAGGAGTTATGATCGTTTGAAGTTGACCCAAAAATTCACTTTTGATAGGCTGAAGTAGATCGATCATAACTTTTTGCTACGATAGATAAATTTGATGAAACTAATTTCATTAGAAAGAGGACTAGGAGATGTTTCCGTTAATATATAGTAGATCACCCAGATCATTATTTACAAGGAGTTATGATCATTTAAAGTTGAAGCAAAAATACGCGAGGCCTCAGAACTTTTTTCTGCACGTTTCACTGTTCACTACTATTCATAGTTCGATCGGAATGTTCATAACTCATCGCTCGGGAGTCCATTTTAGATGATCCACATATCATTGGAAATCTTATTCGATACTCTACACAATGGTGGGTTATTATCTAAGACATTCCGTACTAAAAATATATAATTCATTCTAGAAGATGGAACCCAACACGTTTATGCACAAAATTTCAACAAAAACTTTCCTGGGGTATTACAGATATGTGGGGTTTATCCTAAAAACTACATAGGCTAGTAAATGCTAGAACATGATTTAAATAATATAAAGCATGAATTTTATAAAATACATGATTTTATTATGCATTATTAATGTTTAATTGTATTGTTGATTTGGTCTTTAGGCCTTTTCCCCTTAAATTGATTTAAACCTATATGAATATGTATGATGTTGAAGATTTGATACAAAGCATTATTATTGAATCCCTCTCTTTGATGATTTAGAGTTGATGAACTTTTTGGGAATGATTTAAGATGCTTGTTTAATGTTTTGAAGGGGATCTTTTCAATATTAAGTATTTAACTTGATTTTTATGATGATGAGAGGGAGTTTCTTGATATGATTTCGTTCTTGTGTTTCAAGAAATAATTGCATGTAATGGATATCTTTGACATGACCACCTTGTGTATTTGACATATTAAAAAAGACAGTTTCTTGCATATGTTTACATAAGCTTTAAGAAAGAGTTTCTTTGAAGTAATTTATGTATTTTAGACTGAATGGTTGCATTTCCATGGGAATTAGAATGGGGAACATGGATATCCACCAATTAATGATTTTTTGGCTTGAGAATGGCATTAACCTAAACCCACATTGTAAAATTAGATTTAAATATGTATAATTACATGGTTTAGCCTTTTTTGAACCCATTGCATTGTATTAAAGGATAATTGTTTTGGATAGATTTGAAAGACCCTTAGTGGCTAATGGTTTTTGATTTTAAATAGAACCTCGGAGTATAATGATTACATATATTGAAATGACATACTTATACAAGCTTGGAAGCATAATTTATATAACAATACCAAGTGGTAAGAATGTTATATAAGACTCATAGGTTAATGCTTTGGTTTATATAAAATTATGTTAAAATAGGCTTAAAGAAAATTATGTAGCTCACCATGAAAGTGTAGTCCCAAGGGGGGTCTAAAACTAAAAACTACATTTTCGATGAGGGGGTCAGTTTGACCATGTTCCTAGTCCACACATTATATTTTTGAATAGATAAAGTCTTGGTCTCTTTAGCCCTTCCTTCGAATTCTATAGTTCGTGAACTTAACACACATTGGGTCCCTTTAAGCATTGGAGCTAAACTCATACAGCTCGTGGGTGCCTTAACGATGGATGAGCTATATAGTTCAGATTAATGGTTCAAACTTTCATGTTCATGACCCTTTTCCTATCTCGGTATCCTATATATCTATATATCAATGTAGTGCATATGGCTTTTGACTAGTTTTTGGCAATGACATTATATTATAACTTTTCTTGAGTTAGATGCTAGTTTTTATCTCTCTTACTAACCCTACACGCTTCATAATTTCATGATGTAGGGTTTGAAGGATGTTCTGTTGCCACTATATAGAATTAAGTAATTCGGTACACCTATGGATTTTCTATGAAGTGCCGTGTCTCTATCTTTTTTAAGGCCTTGTCATTTCACTAGTTTCTTTATTATTTTGAACCATTTTGGATTCTATTTGGTCATAGTTGGGGGAATGTCCCAACTTTGTTGGTATTTTTGGTTTTAAAGGCTCTTGTGGACAAGTGTGGGTTGGATTTTGTTTTGACTCTTACTTTTTAAAAACCCTACTATGTGCTTACTTAAAAAGAGCCTTCACTACCATCTAGGTTAAGGTAATATGGTTGTTGATACTCTTAGCAGGTTGTATATAAGGATCTTATCTCATGTGGATGAGGATAAAATATGATTGGTGAAGGATATCGAAAGGTTAGGTAACTTAAAAGTCAATCTCTTAGATACTAGGGATGAGGGTATATTGTTCAAGAAGTGGTTAAATTATCTATTGATTTTATGGAAATGAAGGTTTTGGATCGCGTACTTATGCATATTAAGGATGATGTGGGTCAGCAAAATGTTATGGCTTTCAAGATTCGGGGAGATAGCATCTTGAGGTACCAAGAGAGATTGTGCATTCCTGATGATGTGGGCTGTGTGAAAGGATTTCGACTAAGAATGATAAGCCTAGAAATATGGTACATCTTGGCTCAACTAATATGTATCATGACTTGAAGGAAATCTACTAGTGGAATAATATAATGAGAGATGTATCAAGCTTCATGGATCATTGTATGGTTTGTTAGCAAGTCAAGGTTGCACATTTCAATCTTGGTGGAATATCCAAAGAAAGAGAGTTGACCGTATGGAAGTGAAAAATGATCACTATAGATTTCATTATGGGTATTCTATAGTCTCGCAATTAATATGATTCTCTTTGGGTCATTATGGATATAATGACTAAGTCTGCTCACTTCTTTCTTATGTGTACTAACTACTTAGGAGAGGATTATGCCAAGTTGTTCATTCAGGAGATAATCAAGTTACATGGAGTGACTTTGTCTATCATTTCAGATAGAGGTATGCAATTTTCTTCTCAATTCTGGCATTTATTTTTAAAAGGTTTGGGTACTCAGGTATACTTAGCACCACTTTCTATCCTTAAATGAATGGACAAGTGTAGTGGACTGTCTAGATTTTGGAGGATATTCTAAGGGCTTGTATGATTGACTTTAAAGGTAGTTGGTTTGATCATTTACCTCTAATTGAATTTGCTTACAATAATAGTTACTATTCTAGCATTCAGATGGCCCATTTTGAGGCTCTTTTTGGAAGGAGGTATAGGTCTCTAATTGTGTAGCTTAAGATTGATAATACTATGGTGTTTAGTCCTGCCATGGTCCACTAAGACATGGATAAGGTGAAGGTAATTCGAGAAAGACTTAAGACTGCTCAAAGTTGTCAAATGTCTTATGCAGATGTGAGGCGAAGAGAGTTTGAGTTTGAAGTAGGTGATTAGGTATTGTTGAAGGTGTCTCATATAAAAGGAGTCATATGGTTTGGGAAAAAGGGGAAACTCAGTCCCCATGAAACACTTCAAGTCTTGAACCCTTGCAAAATTCCCTTACATTTCGAACTCATGGACTTGGTACGACTTAGGAAAGTTACTAGTACCATTGAATATGATTCGTAGGGTTCCTTGAAGGTTCACTCGTACCCTAGGTAGTACGTTTGGATTGTATACTGCCTAAGATATGACTCAACTAGGTAAGAATCATATAGGAACATACAAGTAATTTAATATAAGTAGTATAGAGCATGTTTGAGTGATCTTTGGTAATCTTTCCAAGGCACGATTGGTGTATACAATTAGGGGTGTAACTTATACCCTTTTATTAAAGTTAAGGAAGGAGGATTATTATAGAAATAAGAAGGTGAGTTTGATATGGTCTTGGTTACGAATTAGGGTACCACTTGTACCCTAGGATGCGGATGGTAAGGAGGAGTCATACCCTCGGACGTGACTTGTTTTAATTTTAAGTCAAAGGTAGTTTGGACATTTCCTACTCCTAAAAACTTATTTCCTCACATTATATAACCCCATATGGACTCCCATAACACTTGTTAAATGATTAAAACACTTCAAAAACTCTCTCAAACTAACTTTTGAATGATTGGAGGCTAGGGTTTCTCAAGTGTTCTACAAAGGGCTCAAAGGTCAAAATTTTTTCCATGAATCTTCATGTAAAAGGCATTTACTCCTTCCCTCATTGTTATTTCAATTTAATGGAATGTATATTTTTGTTTAAACATTGGTTTAGGAATCGTGAATGGTCGATTTTGAAATATTGTTGAGGGTCTTGATGCATATGGTTTGGTATTTGTTTAAACTATCTTTTACATGTTTTTTGTAATGCTATTGCATATGTGGCTGGTTTTTGGTTATGGTTTAACTAATTGGTCTTGAGTGACCCTAATTATGGTGATTTGTGAATTAGTTTTCGTCCTAGTAAAAGTGTGTCATCAACATGTTTGATAAATTTCCTCAAAGAATGTTCTCACACTATTGTTGAACTTTCATTGGAAATCTTGCATTGTTTTGTTGGTAATTGAACTTTAAATGGTTTTGGACGGTTTTGCACTTCTTAAATGATATAAATGCCTTGAAATTTTTGCATTGTTTTAAATGGTTTGCAATAGTTTAAAAGGTATAGGTTTTGGGGGCCATGATTGGTCTATTTTGAAAACCTTGAGGGATACATGGAAATCCTTCAACTGAATGCATTAATGGAATTTGTTTAATGGTTTGGAAAGGTAAATTTCTAAATGGTTATATTTGTTGGTTACTGTAATGCCCCGAGTCTATACTCCAGACATCACACGGTGCATACGACCCCGAAGGATCACAAGTTAACCAATGATTTGTACCTGCTGTGAGCACTGAATATTAATACCAAAATAAATGAGAAAGTTAGGATAAAATTACATAAGGTTCATAATCTGAATATTGATAAATACAGTAACTGCTAAGAACATATGAAAGTTGAATACAGTCTGAAACTTGCCTAGTCCAAAATCCTCTAACTATTTAAATAGGGAGTTGATGGGACAAGCCCCCAAACTAACTCCGACTAATAAAATAATGAATCTACTAAAATACTGAAAAAATAACTCTGTTTTCAAAATATGAGGACTCACCATTGTAATCACAACTGATACCTGAGCTACTAAGTATGGTCTGGAGACCTTGCATTTGAACATATGATATGATCATAGTGTACAAGAAAAAATATATGACAGTAATTTGAATGTACTGGTATGCTATGTGAGGTAGGCTGATATACGCGGGTTTGTATGTATGAACAATTACTGACTGAATGACATAAATATAACTAAATGAGAGTACATGGATAACTAAGACTGCTGCAAATACTGAGTATGCAATACTATGCATATACATATATATACTTTAGCTGAAATTATACCAAAATTTAATACCGAGTTTTGATAACTGAGATATTGATATCTGAGATTACTGATAACTATATTACTAATAACTGGGTGACTATTTCTAACTGTCCTAATTCTGTAGAATTGAACTGAGTTCTATACTGAGTCTAAAGATGAAACTATAACTGTGGGAGTGTTAATTTAACCGACATACCACGATTATAAATTGAGTTGGGGTCTAACCTGTAACCCTAGTTGGAAGGATGTTAGCACCTTGCCAAGGGATACTAACAATGTTGGGTCAACCCTAATATGGCCGGAAGGAGGGTGTCTTACCCTACGCTGGCTACAAAGTTCTGTAATACAGGGATTGCTACTAAGGGTCAAACCCTCTGCAGGCAGGAATGCCCCCATCCCTGGGTTCACTTGGTACTGAATCCTACTCCCAACTGAATGGACCCTAAACTGATCACTAGAATATAATAGGCTTTACTAAACTGTTACTAATCGTATTGACTGACTAAACTGGACTAAGTTCACTTTATGCTATAATTGACTGAATACTACTGTTCGTGACATTACTATGACTATTTTGTAGCTACTATAATTCAATTTAATAGCTAGATTGTCGGGTATTGAATACCCCCAGGACTTGATAGCACCAATAGTAAAACATAGCATAATCTTGAAAGCATAACAATAATTGATTGTTAACAATGGAATCATTTATACATTTTTTCAAACACTTGAAAGACATGAGCTTTTATATCAATGGGAACACGTGCTAACTTGTCATGATATAACTATTCAATTCACATAGGTTTTCTATCAAATACTTGGGGAGCATAACTATTGTACATGATAATGGTCATCACATAAGCATCATGAATACAATACTAAACTTACAATCGGAATGTTTATCATGGGGATCACATAATTCAACACACATACTATCTTGATTTTTCATGAAACTTATAATTAATCATGGATTGAACCCCCAAACACTAATACATATATGAACACAATCAAATTCCAACATATAAATCATGAAATCATACACTTTTAGTTTAAAAAGAGTTCTTGAACTCCAAGGGTGAAATAAAACCTAAGGATGAACACCTAACATAACTTGATTGCTAATTTCTTGAGAATTGTGGTGAGTTCTTGGGACTTGATTCTTGAGCTTGAATAAACTAGGGCTTGTTCTTGAGAGGTTTTAAGAAGAATGAGTGTATTTAGCCCTTCAGGATCCTAAATCTTGTGTTTTTGTTAATTGGGTGAGGGGAAAAGGACCTAAATACCCTTGGAAACATGAATTTTTAATACAGAATAACTCCAACTAATAAAATGTAGAATCTACTAAAATACTAAAATAATAACCTATCATCAAAATATGAGGACTCATCACTGTAATTGTTGTTGATAACTTGAGCTGCTAAGTATGTTCTGGAGCCCGTGTGTCAGATCCTATGAAATGAGACATCATAGCGCAATAGAAAAAGTATGTGTCAGTACTTTGAATGTACTTGTATGGTAACTGAGGTAGATAGATATATGTGGGTTTATATGTATAAATAATTACTGATAGAGTGATATAAATATAACTGAATGAGAGTGCATGGGTAACTAAGACTTCTGCAAATACTGAGTATTCAATAATTTGCATATACATATATATACTTTATCCGAATCATACCAAAACTAAATACTGAGTTTTGATAACTAAATAACTGATATCTGAGATTACTGATAATTGTATTACTAATAATTAGTTGGCTATTTCTGACAGTCCTGATTCTTTAGAACTGAATTGATTTCTATACAGAGTCTAAAGTTGAAATTGTAACTATGGGAGTGTTCATCTAACCGACATACCCCGATTATAAATAGAATTGGGGTCCAACCTGTAACCAAAGTTTGAAGGGTATTAGCACCTTCCCAGGGGATACTAACAATATTGGGTCAACCCTAAATCTGTGGGAAGACTCATGAATTGTATTTATATATATGGTTGCATCAACCATAGTCTGTGGTAGGAGAATATTTTACCCTACGCTGGCTGTGTAGTTTTGTAACACAGGAACTGCTACTAAGGGTCAAACCCTCTATTAGCAGGAATACCCCCGTCCCTGGGTTCGCTCTATGCTTAGTCCTACTCCCAATTGAATGGACACTGAACTGATCACTAGACTGTACGAGGCTTTACTGAACTGTTACTAATTGTATTAACTGACTGAACTAGACTGTGTTTACTAAATCCTATAGCTGACTAAGTACTACTATTCATGACATTACTGAAACTATTCTATAGCTTCTATAATTCTAGGTAATAACTAGATTGTCGAGTATTGAATACCCCGAGGACTCGATATCACCAATAGTAAAACATGGCATAATCTTGATAGTATAACAATAACTGTTTGTTAACAATGCATTCTATTTGACATTTTGTCAAACACTTGAAAGACATGATCTTGTACATGAATGGGAACACTTGTCATGATATCACACTTCAATTCACATAGGAATTCTATCAAACACTTGGGAGCATAACCAATGTACATGATAATGGCCATCACATAAGCATCATGAATATAATACTCAACTTGCTTTTAGAAGGTTTAACATGGGGATCACATAATTCAACTTTCATACTATCTTGATTTTTCATGAAACTCACAGTTAATCATGGATTGAAACCCCAAATACAAATACATACATGAACACTGTCAAATTCCAACATATAAATAATGAAATCATAAACTTGTAGTTTAAAAAGGGTTCTTGAACTCCAAGGGTAGAGGAAAACACAAGGATGAACACCTAACATACCTTGATTGTTGATTTCTTGAAAATTGTGGTGAGTTCTTGGGACATAATTATTGAGCTTGAAGAAACTAGGGCTTGTTCTTGAGAGGTTTTTAGAATAATGATTGTATTTAGCCCTTCAAGATCCTGAATCTCATATTTTTTCTGAATTAGGTGAGGGAAGAAAGACCTAAATGCCCTTTGAAACATGGATTTTTAATACAGAAAAACTACCCAGTGAGGTTTTTGGCGACGTGCCGCATCGACGGTTGATGCGATATATTGATATTATATTGGCTCACTTAAATTTACACTGAAATCTGGTGACAATTCTTGTCAACACGATGGGTGACATGAAGCATCGAGATCGCGTTGATTAACTATTTTGTACTCCCATACATGCCTCAAATAACGTCCAAAAAATCTGAAACTCATCCGAGAACACCTATTGACATCTCTGATCATAAATCAATCTAAGAATTAATATTTTAAAGTCTTAAGGGTAGAAAATAAAGCCATATAATTATTGAGGATCAAAATAAGACTAAGTGTTAATACTTAGCAGAAATTTTCTAAGTCTAGGACCTCTTTTCATGGTATAGAGGACTTAGTTAGACTAGGACTTTTACTGGGTCTTACAATATCTCCCCCTTGGGAACATTCGTCCTCGAATAAGACTGACTAAGATGAGAGTACTGATAGACTGATCTTACATATAGAACATGCAAAATAGAAGCATAACTAAATTCTCAACACATGGCACATGGATGAGCTGTTTCATAAAGGTATGCATGATATGAGAATCCTATGCAATTAAAACTAATACAAAGTTTGTAAAGTAAATCTAAGCATGGAACAGAGTAAATCTAAGAAAGAATGTTACCTTGAGCAGAGTCTGAGTTTGTCAAGAAGAGGTGAGGATACTTGGTCCGCATATCTCATTCTACTTCCCAAATAGCTCCCTCAACAGACTTATTCCACTAAAGAACTTTGACCAAAGGAAATTTTTTGTTCCTCGGTCTTCAAACCTGATGACCAAGGATTTTGACTGGGACTTCCTCGTAAGAGAGGTTGTTCTAAACAATTATACACTCTATAGGGACTACAACTAATAGGTCACCAATGAATTTTTTTAGCAAGGAGATGTGAAACACTGGGTGTACTAAAGGTAAGACTGAAGGCAACTCAAGCTCGTAAGGTATATTTCAAAAATAGCAGAGAATTCGGTAAGGACCGACATATTGGGGACTAAGCTTCCCCTTCTTGCCAAACCTTTTCACTCCCTTCTTGAGAGAGATTTTCAAGTATACAAAATTTTTAATCTCAATTTCAAAATCTTTTTTTCTGACACCTGCATATGATTTCTGTCGACTCTGATCTTTCTTAATCCTTTCCCTTATTAACTGAACTTTATCTAAGGCATATAACACCAAGTCAGGCCCAAACAATGGGGGATCTATATCTTCTCCCATAAAGCACTTTAAATAGAACCATTTGATCATTAGAATGACAGCTATTAATATACGTGAACTAAATCAAGGGTAAGGGGTCATCTCAACTTCCCTTAAAGTTAACAAAACACACTCTTAGCATATCTTTTAGAGTTTGAATGGTCCTTCCTTATTGACCATATGTCTAAGGGTGGAAGGTTGTACTAAGGTAAACTTGGGTAACAAGACCCTTTTGAAAGGATTTCCAAAAATAAGAGGTGAACTATGTACCTCTATATAAAATAATGGTTAACGAAACTCCGTGCAACCTTACCAACTCTCTAACATAGAGCTTAGAATAATCCTAGGCAGAATAAAAAGTATGAACTAGCAAGAAATGGTCTGATTTGGTCACCTGTCTACAATGACCCAAATCAAGTCATGCTGACGACGAGTAAGAGGTAAGCCAATCACGAAGTCCATGTTTACTTCCTCCCACTTCCAAGTATGAATAGTGAACTCTTACATATACCTACTAGGATTTTGATGCTCAATCTTAAACTGCTGACATCTTGAGCACTTAGCTATAAACTCTGTAATGTCTCTCTTTATCCTACTCCACCAATAGACTTCCTACAAATCACGGTACATGTTAGTGTCCCCTAGGTGAATCGAATAACATTCACCTTGCACTTTGGCAAGAATCCCCTACCTCACACCATACACACATATCATACATAGTCTATACTAGCAACACAACACACTATCCCCCCTTGGGAGAAAACCTGTTCTTTCTGATCTCTGACTGACTCCTTCAGCTTAAATAAACAGGGATCGTTGTCCTGCTTTTCTTTTTGCTTGGAAACCTAAGATGACTTCATACTATTCTACACCCAAACACTACCCTAAACTGAATCAACAAAACAAAAACCCAACCTGGCAAGCTGATGGCTTACTAAACTAACTTCTTTTTACCGTCCTCGACGTGAGACAACACTACCCATGGACAATCTACTTAGAGCATCAGCCACTATATTGTCCTTGCCTAAATGATACGGAACACTCATATCATAGTATTTCAACAACTCTAACTACCTTCTCTGATGGAAGTTTAAGTGTTACTGATAAAATCCATACTGGAAACTTGTATGGTCTGTGAGCACACCAACATACACCTCATACAAATAGTGCCAATAAATCTTTAAGGCAAACACTATAGCTGCTAACTCCAGATCATGGATAGGGCAATTCTTTCAATGGGCTTAAGTTTCTAGAGGCATTCTCTATAACCTTACCTCTCTTCATCAAAACACACACCAAACCAACTCTGGAAGCAACACAACAAACAACAAACCCATCTGAACCATTTAGTGAAGTCAAAACTGGGGCTATAGGGAGTCGATTTTTCATCTCCTGAGAACTTTTCTCATAAGAATCTAACCACTAGAATTGACTTTATTCTAAGTCAATCTGGACATAGGGAATGTAATATATTAAAATACTTTAACAAACCATCAGTAATTACCAGCCAAACCCAAGAAAATTTTGATATCTAACAGAGAGATGGGTCTGGGCTAGTTTCTGACTAGATTGGTATTCTGAAGATCAAATCCAAGGATATCATAAGAAACTATATGACCAAAGAAAGCTATTGACCTTAGCCTAATATTCATTTACTGAATTTGGTGAACAACTAATGGGCTCTAAGGGTCTATAATACTATTCTGAGATTATCTGAATGATCATGTTTAGTACGGGAGTAGACAAGAATGTCATCAATGAAAACTATGACAAATATGTCCAAGTACTTCTTGAACCTGTGGTTCATCAAGTCCATGAAATCTACTAGGAATTCGTAATACCAAATGTCATAACTAGGAATTCAAAGTAACCATACAGATTTTGAAAACTATTTTTAGAATGTCACATTCTCTTAATCTGAGTTGATGATACCCATAGCTGAGGTCTATCTTAGAAAAGTAACTGGCCCCTTGAAGTTTTTCAAAGAAGTCATTGATTATGGGAAGTGGATACTTGTTCTTGACGATGACTTTGTTCAACTGATGGTAGTTAATACACATTTTGAGAGAACTGTCTTTCTTGTGCATTAATAGAAGTAGTGCACCCTATGGGGAGATACTAGGACTAATAAATCCCTTATCTATAAGGTCCCTCAACTGTTTTTTTAATTCTTTAAGCTCTAAAGGAAGCATTCTGTATGGTATAATAAGGATTGGTTGAGTATTAGGAAGGTCTCTTCCAAAGTCAATTTCCCTTTTGGGAGGACTCCAGGAATATCTTTGGGAAACACATCTAGGTATTCACATACTACCACAACTGACTCAAGATTAGGTGTCTCAGAACTAGAGTCCTTAACTTGAATGAGATGATAAATAAAATCCTTAGATGTTATTTTTTTCACTCTAGGGTAGGAAACAAGCTGAGCCTAGAGTGCTAAAGTATTACCCCCTAATTCTAGGACAGGGTCATTCAGGAACTGAAAATGGGAAACTCTATTTCTGCAGTAAACTAAAGCATAGCATGAATAAAACCAATCCATGCCCAGAATGACATAAAAATCTGTCATCTCTAACTCTACTAAGTCTATTGAAGTTACTTTCTAAGATATCATAACTGAATAGTTCCTATATACCCACCGGGCTATTAAAGATTTACCCACTAGGTTAGAGATTGAGAAGGGATCTGCTAGGATTTTGGGACTAAATCTGAAGTCAACAACTATATAAGAAGTTACGAAGGAAAAATAAGCTCCTAGATCTAGCAAATAATAAATATATAAATGATAAATTTATAACATACTAGTGACCACATCAGGGGAAATTTCTTGGTCCTATCGATACAAAAGTGCATAGAGTCTTTTTGGGCTCTACCCACTGGTGGCACTGGAAGTGGTACCTTACTGAAATGGGGGACCGGATTGAGCTGGGAGACGATTATGCTGACTCAGGGAAGCACCTGAGGACACTTTTTGATACTATGACCTAGCTTACCACACCATAAATATACATCGCTGCTAGCTCTGCAAACACCCTGATGGTTTCTACCATGTTTTTAGCAAAGAGAATTCGTTAGGGCACCGTTGACAATACCCTGATATTTAAAGCCTAGTGCCCTATCCTTATTACCTTTTCTGAATTTAGGCGTAGGAGCGCTGGTTGAGGATGGAGATGGAACTGATAGAGTCTACACCCCGGACGCCACATGGTGCTTACGAGCCCTAAGGATTATAAGCTAACCCATGACTGGTACCTGCAGTGAGCACTGACTAATAATACTAAAAGAAATGTGGAAGTTAGGCTAAAATGCCATAAGGTTCATAATCTGAATACTAATAAATATAGCAGTTGATAAGAATATCTAAAAGCTGAATACTGTCTGAAACTAGTCTAGTCCAAATACCTCTAACTGTCTGAATTGGGAGTTGATGGGACAAGCCCACCAACTAAATATCACTAATAAAATACTGAACTACTAAAATATAGAAAAATAACTTTTTCCTTGAAATATGAGGACTTACCATTGTAATCACTGCTGACAACTTGAGCTGCTAAGTATGGTCTGGATCCCGTATGTCTGAACCTATGAGATGAGACATCATAGTTTAAGAGAAAAAGTATATGTCAGTACTTTGAATATACTAGTATGCTAAGTGAGGTAGGATGATATACATGGGCTTGACTGAATTGTTATTAATCGTATTGACTGACTAAACTGGACCGAGTTCTCTGAATTCTATAACTGACTAGGTACTACTATTTGTGATGTTACTAAGACTATTTTGTATCTATTGTATTTCTAAGTAAACAGCTAGATTATTGGGTATTGAATACCCCCAGGACTCGATAGCACCAATAGTAAAACATGGAATGATCTTGAAAGATAACAATATTTTCTTGTTAACAATGTATTCACTCAGACATTTTATCTAACACTTAAAATACATGACCTTGTACATAAATAGGAACACATGCTAACTTGTCATGATATCGCTATTCAATTCGTATAGGCATTCTACCAAACACTTGGGGAGCATAACCAATGTACATAATAATGTACATTACATAAGCATCATGAATATAATACTCAACTTGAAATTAGAAGTTTTAACATGGGATCACATAATTCAACACACATACTATCTTGAATTTTTCATGAAACTTACAACTAGTCATGGCTTGAAACCCCCAACACCAATACATAAATGAACACAATCAAATTCCAACATGTAAATTATGAAATCATAAACTTGTAGTTTAAATAGGGTTTTTGAACTACAGGGATAGAAGGAAACCCAAGGATGAACACCCAACATGCCTTGATTGCTAATTTCTTGAGTATTGTGGTGATTTCTTGGGGCTGGATTCTTGAGCTTGAACAAACTAGGGCTTGTTCTTGAGTGGTTGTGAGAATAATGAGTGTATTTAACCCTTTAGAATCCTAAATCTTATGTTTTTGGTGATTTGATAAGGGGTAAAGGACCTAAATACCCTTGGAAACTCGGATTCTTAATATAGAAAAATTGACCAGTGACATGTTTGGCGACACACCGCATCAATGGTCGACACAATAGCTAACAAGACGCGATGATATCGCATTGGCTTAAAGGCTGGTGACAATTCTCGTTAATATGATGGGGGATGTGACACTTTGAGATTGCATTAATCCACTGTTTTGGACTCCTAAACATGCCTTAAATGACGTCCAAAAAATTTGGATATTTTCTGATAACACGTATTGACATGCCTGATCATTAATCAGTCTAAGAATTGATACTTTACGATTGTAAGGGTTAAAAATAGATCCATTTAGTTATTGAGGCCAAAAATGAGACTAAGTGTCAATACTTTACTGAAATTTTCTATGTCTAGGACCTTTTTTCATACTATATAGGACTGAGTTAGATTAGAACTTTTACGGAATCTTACAATTATGGATTCCCCCTAGTGGATTTAATATTGTAATTAGAAAGGGCACCTAAGGTCCCCTATACCTACCTATGGTTAGCTATGGATAATTCTTGCAAGTTTGGTTGGTATGACGATGCCACCATAAAATGGCATTGGTTAATAAACTAGAAATGGATTGCTTGGAAATAGTTTTTAATTGGGTATTAAAGGAGGAGGTGTAGCTAAGTCGTGGAAGGTGAATGTCTCGGATGGACCAAAATTGGAAATGCATATTTGTCAGTATGAGGTTGGTCTTAATGGACTATATGCATGATGTCACACATCATATTGTAGGATATACTAGTCATCCTAATGGGATACTTCCCTAGTCATGCGTATACAGACATTAGGGCTCTTTCAACAGGGGGAACTGAACCCATATTGCCCATTGGTACTTTAGAATAGCACAGCTACATATCCCAAGTAATGGTTTCAAAGGCATCCTAAACCTGGATCCTCTTTTCTGACACTTATATATATATTCACTAGTTGGAATTATTTTATCCTTATTCTGAGTACATGCTAGTGTTCATCCACTAACCCGTCTACTGGCAACTATATACCCATGCTATGCAGGATCAGTCCATTCTATTCTTATTGTTTAGTGATCGAATTCAGCATCAGCTAATGGATTGATATGTCAAGCTTCTATAGTTTTAAAGTCATTTATTTTATGTAATGGTTTACTTTGCATATTTTTTGTCTTTCATAGACTATGGGTTTTGGCTATGGTCGAGGGCATGTCTTGACTAGGTACTCTTTGGTTGGTCTAGAAGCTTTGTATGGACAACTATGGACTTAGGTATGGTTGTTCATACTATTGTAAACTCTAATCCTATGAATTTGTTTTTAATATATATGTTATGATCTTTATCCTGGTGTGTGAAGTGATTTTAAGGTAAAAATGTTAATAAGAATCACTTAGAACAAATTTAAACTTAGAGCTTTAGATTTATCCAAAGATTGATATTTGATTCTACATGGGTCTATTTGAACATATATAACATTTGATATACATAGAATTTTTTAGCTTAAGACCCACCAAATAGTAGATAATTCTTTCAACTTTCCAATGATACCAATTTTTTCTTAATCTGATACCCGAGCAAAAAGTTATAACAACTTTTGTAAGAGAGGCAGTGAGGGCGTGGATTAGCCCGCGGCGCACGCTTCATCACCTTCCCCTATTTTACAAATTTTGGTTCCGCATTTTTAAGGAAAAATGGGTCATTTTCCCCCACTCAAATTCTTCCATAACACATAATTAAAGTCCTCAAGGAGCATTATTTTCCCCTTTATTCATAATTTCTCTCCAAGAAAGCCTTTCCCTCTATGAACAAACCCTAACCTCCTTCTAAGAACATCAACTTCAAGTTACATTCTATTCAAGATAAACAAGAATTTAAGTACTCTAGTCCAACAATTCCAAGAAAAGCTTTCAAGATCACCTCTAAGGCTTTCAAGGTCAAGCTTTCTCCATCAAATCAAGCCTATTAAGGTGCGTGGGGTTATGAATAAGGCTATCCTTTCACCCTTGTGCCTAAATTTCATAATTTTAAGATTTAATTCATTCATTTTGAATTAATGTTCATACCCAAGTTTTTATATTCTTAAAGCATGTGATTATATGAGATTTAAATATTTAAATATATCAAGAAGTGCTTATGTTTATGTTTTAACTTATAAGATTTATATTTTGAATGAGATTGCACTATCTTGACTTAATATTGTTGAAGTATTTCAAGATTTTTATTGAGCATAAAGTTTGGTTATGAATTGACCATGAGTTTATGGCATGAATTTTAAGCCTTGATTAAAGTGTTGAGATTTCACAAAGATCATGCTCTTAACTCTTATTTGATAAATTTATACCAAGAATAAGTTTGAGATTTTAAGATGACCATGATCTTAAGCTTTTTTGATGGTTTTATACTATGAATTAAAGAAAGATTGATCTTTTGATTCTAATCTAACATATGGAATCCACATTAGTCATTTTGATTACAGTGTAAATTAAAGAGAAGCATACTGGTTTTCATTATAAACCCTTATGTTATTTTAAGGTGTATTTCCTAAACTTTGAGCATATATGTAATAAGGGAGTAGTATTTAGCATCGAGTTTGGTATGAGTCCATGGTCACATGCCCCAGAACTACGAGCCACTGTAGGTTTAAAGTACCAACATGGGTTAAGTGTATTGATCACAAAAATTATGGTCATATTTCGATGGCAAGGGCAGGACAGCCTTTCCCAATATGGGTAAGACGTTAGACTCCATGATAGCTTACATGGTTTATGTCGGTTAGAAGAAACGCCCTAAGAAAGAACAAAAGTAAAGCATTTAGAAACTGTGTATGGCTCACAAAGATTATCTTTATGATTTATTACTCATATTTATGATTTTATAGCTTTTGTTTTATTCAAGCCCAAGGTAAGTCAATAACACTTAGTTTGCACTGTTTAAGTGTTTATATGTACGTTAAGTTATTGTTTTTACTTATGCATTCATCCTCATATATCAGTACATTCTAGAAGTACTAATCCATATATATGTCTGTGAGCTACATTATCTCATAATGTAGGTACAAGTTATAGCGCGCGCATCATAATTAGACGGTTTGCAAATTCTAGTCAACTGCCGGTGATGAGTCCTTCTGATTCAAGGGTTCGAGTCAATCATAGTTCTAGTAGCATCTTGTTTTCTTTATTTAGTCATATTGATTCGCAATAGTTGGGGGTCATGTCCAAGCTACCTTTAGTCTATACTAATAGAGGTTTTATAGAAAGTTAGTAGAGTTGATGTATTTGATATTAATTTTGTTTTGTATAACCAAAGTTGCAATAGTTTTGATATTTTTACTTTTAACATATTCATCGAACGACTTTTCTTCCTCTAATTTCTTCAAGATTTATATTTCTTATTCAGTTGCTCATGAGTTATGCAGTACAAGGGTTAGCTAGGGATCACTTATGGTCCTAAGTACTGTGTGACATCCAGGGGGTATTTTCAAGGAGATAGAAGCTTGGTATCATAACATAGAATTCAAGTTTCCTAGGGTGTCTGTAAATCTGTATCAAGTAGAGTCTTACGGATCTGTATGGAGACATCTGTACTTTTCTTTGAGAGGCTACAATGCATTTAAGAAATGTTTCCCTTCTTGATGCTCTAGGTCGTTCTGTAAATTTTTTCTCTCAAAAAATTCTGTCGATTTGTGTATTACTTCATAATCACTTATCTATGACTTATTCTTGAGATAACATGATTATCACATTTCATTTACTCCCAAGATGATGCTCTCAAATTTACTATAAGTAACTTTAGAAGTTACACAAGGGGCTTGATAGGAGCTCACTAGTGTGTTATAAGTTTCTTAAGTTTAAAGTTATTTTCCCATCATTATGAGTTGTTCAGTTAAGACATAGTAAGATATGTATTCAGATTCCTCGTTAACCCTTCAATACATATACTAATCATGAGAGGAGATAGTGTGAACCTAGAATGTTAAATAGAGTTTGCATTCGAGGGATATTGCAACCTAGAGTGTTATGATTTATAAGTAGTATCACCTTCTTATATTTGGAATTGTTGGTTTAGAAGTGTAGTGACAAAAAAGTGGGAATAATGATTGATCAAAAGTATATAGATGAATTTATACATGCTATCAAGTGTGTGTTACGGTAATACATCCTTATGTGTCAGCTTAGGGGTAATAAATGTAGTACTATTTTCCTGGTGGAAGGTAGAGAAAGGGTTATTAGTTAACAAAAATGTTCATCTATTTAGAGTAGGAAAGGAAATCTTCATGGTATGTAATGGTGTTAGAAAAGTATAGGTCGTTAATTAAGGTATTAAATTGCTAAAGATTATTAATATAGGGTTCCGCATGTGGTTGTGAAAACTAAATTGTTTGAGGTTGGTAGAGATAGGGGTATAATTTAAATACATGGATGGATAAGTACTAAAGATGCGTAAAAAAGGGATATGGTTATGGACTGTAATTAGATAGACGGTAAGATGATGATCAAATACCATTATTATAAGGTTCTAGTGGACTAGTGTTTCATAATATTTTGATATGTAAGAATGGTGTGTGAAGTTATGGATGATCATGTCAAGTACTAGAAACTAAGTTCGAACAGTGGATGATTGTAAAGGTTACAATAATGATTGCTTGGTTAGTGATGCTAGTTATATGGAAGTGAATAGTAGGCTTGAACAGTGTATGCAAGAGTTTAACTTCATTTATTCATAATTAATTATGATGTTGTAGGTATGATATAGTGGTGTGCCCAAGGTGATATGGGGATTGAATTATTTTCTAAGATTATTAAGTGGCATGTGTGCTTAGATAATACCCGTGAGTTTTTAAGTGTGAAAAACACTAGTCATATAGTATATGGTATTCTTGATGGCTATGTTAAAGATCTAGAGATAGAAGATGCTGAGCCTTTTGGTGTTATTTAAGTTAGTGAGATAGATTATGTGTTTACTGAGGCAGGTATGTTTGTCGAGTTAATAGAGTGTAAGCCTATGATGATGACTATTGATGCTAAAGAAAGTTAAGGGTGGTATGTACAAAGAAAGTGACTAGGAATGAAGTTAGTATTCTTTAGATATAGTTTATTCAGGTTAGTGAACATTTATTTGTAGACCATTAGAGGAAAGAAATTATGGTTCAGTTTTGAGGATATGGAGTAGACCATAAGCTTAGAATGTCAGCTTTAATCTAAGAGGGAGATGGTAGAGTAAAGAACCGAATCAAGTTTTGAGAATTAGATTGTGATACATGTCAATAAGTGTTGTGATGAGATAGTGATCCCTTCTTACACTAGAGTGTTCCTTAGATTTTATTCACTATCAACCAAATTCATGTCTTACGTGATAGATCTATGCCAAATTCCAATGCTTATACACTTTATTTATATTCAAGTCCATCTCATCTTTTAGTAAGTAAGTAACAACTTCTCTTTGTGATTCGAGTCATCCCTCATAAATCTATAAAAATCCAGTCTTATGTTGAATAGCTTATGATAAGTATGAACTCATGTTTTAGAGTACGATCAATTCTTAGAACTCATGATACTAGTGAAATTCACATTATATCTTATACGTCCTCAATTTAGATCTCTTTAATGAATATGTGCCTTTGACATTCTATTCCGCAGGACTTAGTTAAGTATCAAAGTTACGTATGTTATTCTTTCGTTCTTCAGGTCCTTATGCGTTAGCCCTTCGGTGACCTCTTTAAATGATAAGATAGTGGTAATAATATTGGATAAGAAAGGGTTTAAATGAGAGGGAGTTGATGACCCTTATTAAGAAAGATTATTTATGTTGTAGTAAATCATTGGTATATCTCATAATTAGTTGAGAATTTTGGGTATGTCATCTTAAGCATAATGCAAGAAAGTTGTTGTTCATAAAGGTTTATAGAATATGAGAAGTATGACTTTATGGGTGTTTTCCTTGAAGTTAATATATGGTTACAATGATAGGCTTGAATGTCATGTTAGGTTGTAAGTAGAGAAATGTAATATGTGTTAGTGAGTCAATTGTAAGAGTTCAGAGTTAGTCATTGAACCAGTAAGGCATGTTATGCTTAGGGTTTGAGATCTTGAAGAGACATGGAAGATTGAATCATGTGGTTTAGACTAGTATTATCATATAACATGTTGTATCTTTTGATTTTAAGCTATGCTTGATCATTGTAAGAGAAGTTAGTTCGGTTTAGAATCTAGTAGATGGATTTATCAATGGCCAGGTGAAATTTTTTTGTTGAATCAAATTAGTATTGTATTTAAGAGGAATAGTATTGTTAAGGTTGTATTTGAGAAGTGTTGCTAAGATTGAATATAAGATGTCGCATTGCCTAAGGCCTTGTAATTCTATCCTAGCTTATGATTTATATTTCTATGTTCTATGCTATAGAGTTGTATCAATGTTATGATTCCTTAGTAAGATGTCTTGTTCAGATCATTCCCAAAATTCTTTGATCCATAATATTAGTAGAATATCTTAGAAAAAAGCCAGAGAATTACTCCATTTGAGTATGGCCAGTCCGTATGGTCCAGTTCTTAGAGCCTACGATCCAGTTTAGCAATCAAGCAGATAAGCTCCTATAAATTTCCAACATTCCATTTAGTCTTACTAGCCAAAGTGTCATGAGTAAGTCCATTCCATAAGGTAAAATGTCCGTGTTCATGCAAATTCATAATTTAGCTAAATTCATGCATCATACATCAATTTTAGATTCAAATACTAAGTTATGATTCGGCTCGTGAGTGTTCTGTGCATCATCTCAGTCTTTCCATTGTATTTCAGCCAAGTTAGTATCATTTGGGGGACGAACTATCCCAAGGGGGTGATATTGTAAAACCTTGAGTTTTCATATCCCGAATCTCTCAACTTTTCTTCATGAAACAATAACTAGCCCTAGGCAATGGTTACTCATAATTTGACTCTCTCATTTCTATCTCACCCTTATAATCATTCTCATGTCATTGCATGTATTCAGAAAATTAGTTCAATCTATGTATCATGCTCAGACTCAGTTATGCAGTCATGTTCCAAGTCATGCATCTTGAGCATATGATCTCAATTGCCTTAGTACTCTTTGTCTAAATAGTCTCATTCGAGGATGAATGATTTCAAGGGGAAGACAATGTAACACCCCAAATTTTTGGGCTAGTCTTTGAAGCGTTATTCTTATGAGTGTAAACTCTAATCCTATGAACTTGTTTTGAATATACGCGTCATGATCTTTATCCTAGTGTGTGAAGTTATTTCAAGGTGAAAAATATTCATAAGAACACTTAGAATAAACTTGAGCTATGAGCCTTTGATTCGTTCAAAGTTTGGTATTCAATTCAACAAGGGTCTAATTTGAATGTATATAACTTTTGATATACAAATAATTTTGTAGCTTAAGACCCACCAAATTATAGATAATTCAGTCATCTTTCTAAAGATACCAATTACACCTTAATCTAATACCCAAGGGAAAGGTTATATCCATTTTCGTGAGAAAAACAGTGATAGCGCGCAATTAGCCTGCGACACACGCTCCACCACCCGACCCTATTTTACAACTTTTGGTTCTGCATTATTAAGGGCAAATGGGTTATTTTCCCTAAACCAAATTCTTCCATAACACATAATTAAAGCAACCAAGGAGCATTATTGGCCCATTTATTCATAATTTCTCACCAAGAACGCCTTCTTCTCCAAGAACAAACCCAAACCTCCTCCAAAGAACTTCAACTTAAAGTTATATTCTCTTCAAGATAAACAAGAATTTAAGTTCTCTAGTAAAATAATTCCGAGAAAATCTTTCAAAATTATCTCCAAGGCTTACAAGGTCAAGATTTATCCATCAAATTAAGCGTATTAAGGTATGTGGGGTTATGAACAAGGCTATCCTTTGACCTTTGTGCCCAAATTGCATAATTTTAATATTTAATTCACTTTTTTTGAATTATGGTTCATACCTAAGGTTCTATATCCTTGAATCATGTGATTATCATGAGATTAAAAGCTTTAAGTATGTCAAAAAGTGCTTATGTTTATGTTTTAACTAATAAGATTTATATTATGAATGAGATTGCACTATCTTGACTTGATATTGTTGAAGTATTTCAAGATTGTTATTTAGCATAAAGTTTGGTTATGAATTGAGCAAGAGTTTAAATCATGAATTTTAAGCCTAAAGTAAAGTGTTGAGATTTCAACAAAATCATGCCCTTAACTTTTATTTGATAAGTTTATACCAAATATGAGTTTGAGATTTCAAGAATACTATGACCTTAAGCTTCTTTGGTGGTTTTATACCAAGATTTAAGGTAAGATTGATCTTTTGATCATAAGCTAAGATATGGAATCCATATTTGTTAGTTTGATTACAGTTTAAAGCAAGAGAGACGTAACCAATTTTCGTTATAAACCCTTATGCTATTTTAAGGTGGATTTCCTAAAGTATGAGCATATAAGTAATAAGTGAGTAGTATTTGGCACCGATTTTGGTATGAGTCCAAGGTTGCATGCCCCAGAACTATGAGCCACTGTAGGTTTAAATTCCCAATATAGGTTAAGTATACTGATCACTTAACTTCAGGTCATATTTCGATGGAAAGGGTAGGACAGCTCTCCCCAATGTAGGTAAGACATTGGACTCCCTGATAGCTCACATGGTTTATGTCAGTAAGAAGAAACTCCCTAAGAAATAATAAAAGAAAAGCTTTTAGAGACTGTGTTATGGCTCACAAAGATTATCCTTATGATTTATTACTCGTGTTTATGATTTTACAGCTTTTGTTTTATTCAAGACCATGGTAAGTCAATAACACTTAGCATACATTGTTTAAGTGTTTATATGTACGTTAAGTTATTGTTTTTACTTATGCATTCATTCTCATATACTCAGTATATTCCAGAAGTACAAATCCACATGTATGTTTATGTGCTACATTGTCTCATAATGTAGTTACAAGTTGTAGCGCGCATATCATAATCGACAGTTTGCTTCATCCTCTTTTCTTTGTAAATCTTGTGGTCAGTCGCACCATTGTTTTTGCGATGAAGGGATGAATTGGTATTTTGGTTCTGATCAATTTGATCATATCCCTCGGGATTATTTCCATAAGGGTTGCTGCCTGGGAAAATAGGGTATTGGTTGCTACTTCTATCTCTTACATAGGTCATCCGAGTATTGATGTCGATATTGGTATGTTGGGAAGTCATTTATTGGTGGTGTGTATGGTTTACTTGGTTCGGGGTCCCCTCTCTTTTGTGACCCCATTGGTTTTTTTGTATTCTGTCTTTGGTCCCAAAGTTATTCCAGGCTTTCTTTTCTTCTTATGTTACTATCCCGATAGGTGACTCTATGATTATAAAAAAATTCTATGGGGGTGTGTGGTACCTGTTGGTAATATAAAAAATGTCATGGTGGATTTTTTCAGTGGATGGATTGGTTGAACTCATGATATTTATGATTAGACTATCGTATCTGTAAAGGTTATCTTTAGGCCCCATGATGATCTGGTTATAGGAAGGGGGGATGGTATCGTTCCCTAAGCATTAAGGTAAAGGTTATGTAATATCTTAGAATTTATAGGTTGGTATCAAAAGGGATATCCTTATTACTTTGCCCAAATTAAAGATTCTACCTCGGAAGGACTTTATTTGTATCTGGTTATGGGGGTGAATGGATTCTGTATGGTTTTCTTGATGAACTTTATGGTGTCTGTGTAATGGAGATGTTGGTTTGGGATCAGTTTTGTTTTGGACACTTGTCCAATTTCTATTCTTTCTTCATAAAATAGTTCTTGTTGGGTTAAAGAACCTTAAGGTGAAATTAAAGGTTCTCCTAGCTGAAGCTTTCATCAGACTTAGTTTTTTCTACGGAGTATCTTTATTCTTACATGCATAAATGGGAATAGTTCCCTAGAAATTAGTAGGTTGTCGGTTTAGGGACAAGGAAATTTAGGGTGTCCTTCTTGTTGGGGAGGACCTAATGTAAGGCCCCATAAGATCGAAGCACAATTCAGCTCACTATCTCATGTTAAAAGGGTCAAAGACTTAGAAATTCCTATAAGTATTAGGACTTGGTCATTTCTAAAGTATAACGCCCCGAGTCTGCACCCCAGATGCCACATGGTGCTTACGACCCCGAAGGACCACTAGCTAACCCATGACTGGTACCTGTTGTGAGAATTGAATAATAATACTGTAATAATGCAAAACATATGTTGAAATTCCATAAGGTTTATAATCTGAATACGGATAATAATAGCAACTAACAATAATATCTGAAAACTGAATATTGTCTGAACTAGTCTAGTCTGAAAAGCCTATAACTAAACTATCTGAATGAGTAGTTGATGGGACAATCCCCCAACTAACTCCGACTACTAAAATACTAAAGCTACTGAAATACTAAAATAAAGTATATCCTCGATAGATGAGGAGTCACTACTGAATATGTTGCTGCTATCTAAATCTATCTAAATATGTTCGGGAACCTGAGCGTCCGAACCTATGATAGGAGACATCATAGCTCAAAGATAGAGTATTTGTCAGTACTTGAATGTACTGGTATGATAGATGAGGTAAGTCTGAATGTAGGGGATCATACACATGAACAATAACTGACTGAATGATATAGAGTAATTGAATAAGAATACATGGACAGCTGAAACTACTGTAAAATACTGAGTATGCAATACTATGCATATGGATATATACCATATCTGAGCTTTTACTAAAGTTGAGTACTGAATTTTGATATTGAGTAACTGATATCTGTGATTATTGATAACTAAATTACTAATAGCTGAGTGACTGTATCTGACAGTCCTAATTCTATAGAACTGAATTGAGTTCTATACTGAGACTGAAACTGAGACTACGGGAGGTAGTTATCTAACCGACATGCCCCAAATAAGATAACTGGGGTCCAACCTATAACTCTAGTTTGAAGGGTTTCAGACCATGCCACGGGTAAACACAAGCTGAAGACTTACCCTCATCTGGCAGGTACTCTAATGAAAATGGTGGTACCCTTAACTGGCAGGTTAAAACACCTCATCAACCCTCAACTGGCAGTTTGATGTCTTAAGATACGCTAGCTACGTATTTCTGGAATGCAAGGACTTCTTCTAAGGATCACACCCTGAACTGGAAGGTGATTCCCCATCCTTGGGTTCACTCGGTGCATAATCCTACTCCCAACTGTATAGACCATGGACTGATTACTTGACAGTACAGGATTTTACTGAACTGTTACTAATCATGTTGACTGACTGAACTGGACAAAGTTCACAGAGTTCTGCAGCTGTCTGAGTACTACTATTTTGTGACATGATTGGGACTATTCTATAACTACTATAGCTTTACAGAAACAACTAGATTTTCGGGTATTAAATACCCCTAGGACTCGATAGCATGAAAATAAAGCATTCCGTGATCTTGAAAAGCATAACAATGTCCACTTTTTGATAATTCATTCATAGAGACATTTTATCAAACACTTGTAGGGAATGAGCTTGTACATCATTGGGACAACATAATAACATGTCATGATTCGACTATTTACTTCACATAGGTATTTTAGCAAATACTTGGAGAGCATGGATTATTTCACATGATAATGGATAAAACATGAACATCATGAATACAATACGTAATTACAAATTAAAGGTTTTAGCATACAATTCATATAATTCATCACATAAAATATTTTAATTTCATGGAAACTCATAACTAATCATGAATTGAAATCCAATTACTATCCTGAACATGAATACAATCAATGTCAAGCATGGAATTCATAAATCTGAGATCTTGTAAGTTTAAAAAGGGGTTCTTGGACTTTATGGGTGAAAGGAACCCATGAATGAACACCTAACATACCTTAGAAGATAAATTCTTGAAGGTTCTTGGAGAAATTCTTGGGATATGTTCTTCATTCTTGAAGCTAGGGTTTTGCCCTTTGAGAGTGGATGTTTTAATCTTGAGAGAATTTTAGGAAATAATTCTATAATAGGTTATTTATGGGTATAATTTCCAGTTTAGAATGATTAAGGTCGTGGAGAAATACCAAATTATCCCACGGAATAAATTAAATTTTGTTGCTAAAAATCTCGAGTTTGTCCTTAACCACGATGCGGTGAGACACTAGAATTAGGTTGGCATTGTTCAAAAAGGGAAGAACGTGAAATAGACACTTAGAGCTACGTGGTACTATCACGGAGCCTTACTAAAATTTGACAACTGGGAAAATGGCTAGTGGCGCAATGCGGTGAAATCGTGTTTCCATACTGGAAACTTACAATTGTGTACCGAAACATTGGAACAGCACGCCATTATCATAGAGCTCCACTGGAAAATGACGAATGTCATTTGGATGGTCTCCGCGATGCGGTGAAGTGCCAGTTGGCACACTATTTTGCAAAATATGCTATAACTTCTCACCCGGTTATTTGATTTGGGAGAACTTTGTATTGTTGGAAAGCTGACTGAATTTTCTATGCAATGGCAGGTCTTAAAATAAAAAATTTGAAGTATTTATAATTTTATAAAGGATTACTCATGTACTTAGAGTTAAATTAACCTATGGAAATCCTAGGTATTACATAAAGCCCCTTAATCTTTGATGATTTTCAACCTTTCCAGCCTCGGAATGTAAAATTTTGAGTTGATTCTTGATTGGGGTTATTGATAGTACATCACGGGTGTGTTTCAGAATTTTTAGATGAGAGAAAAGGTATGTTTGGAATACCAAAACTGTAGCAACACCAGGATAAGCCCGCAGCGCGCCCTCTAGTGCACTTCTAGGGGTGCCCACGATAAATCTCGTGACCTACCCCATTCTGGTGGACCAAAGCCCGCGGCGCGTGCTCCAACGCCTGCCCCTTATTTTCCAAATTTTTGTCTATTTTTCAAGGGTATTTGGGTCTTTTCCATCTGCCCAAATGGTCCATAACACATGATTAAGGGTCCAAAAAGGCATAATTGGTCATTTCGTTCACAAATTCTCTCAAAATAAAACATTATCTATCAAGAACCAACCCTATCCCCCTTTATCGGTACTAAATTATTCATAATAAATTCATTCCTCAATATTAATTTGGGTCCAAATTAGCTAATATTTAATTTATTATGTCACCTTAAACTTTTTGGTGAAGATTTTAGCCTTCGAATGTGTTTAGATAGACTCAATCCCAATGAATTTGATTATGCATGAGTTCTAATATCAATATCTTAGTTTCAAATTTCTTTAGCTATTAATTAAGTTCATACAATATCTCTTAGACAAAGTTAAGTTTAAAAATTTATTTTCGATAGAGTTTAGATATGAATTTTTATTAGGTTCAAATGATGATATCTCTTAGAATATAAGGAGATATGAAACCCAACACTCACCAAATTAAAGATCTCTGATTCCTCTTTCCAACGTAACAAATCGTTCCTCAATACAAATTCAGAGTAAAAAGTTATGACTATTTTACTGAGCACTGTCCGGGCTGAAACAAAATTTCACCGTAGTGAAATTTCTGGTTGTATTTAAATCACTTCAGCCGTATTTTAGGTCTAAAAATCTCAAAGTTTATTCCACAACCCTAGAGAGGTGATTTCCCAAAGCATAAGGTGAAATTCCTTCATGGAGATAAATTTTTCCATTATTTTCTTTGTCTTTTAAACCTTTAATATCTTAGAATCTTTAGAAAGACCTTTATGGTGGAATTCTTTTGGGAAATACTCATGGGTGTTTTTAATATGATCTAGAACCGATTCTAGACTATACATCAAAGATTCCTAACATTAATTTCATAAACTAGATTATTAATTTTGATGGTTAGGAACCTTGAATTTTGTAAAGATGAGACCTTTAGTATAAAAACTTCATTAATAATGATGGGTTAATCTTGAATAAGATAATTAATTGAAAACTATCATTGGGGGATGATATAGACCTTAAATTAAGGATAGAATTAGTGGGTTTGAATCCCTAAGATATTTGATTGAAGAGTAATTACTTATTACTCTTATTATTGTTTGATTCTTAGATGGTTGATTATTCTAAGGCATGAAGGAAAGGAAAGATCATCTTTGGTGCAGCTTATTTCTTCTAAAAGCTTGGCGTCTAGGTGGGCTAGGTTTAATGAGTAGAATATTGTGCTATTTTATGTTTTCATAATTTAGAATTGATGGGAGAAAGCATGTCTAGGCCTACGGGCATGGAGTTGAGGCCGATAATGACACGAGTAATTAACTTTAATCCCAAAAACTATATTATTGATTAATTATGTGATATTTATGATAATATGTGTTATGTGCCCGAAAGGAGATTGTTATAAATGTGGTATATGAAAATGATGGTTTTTTAGTTGTTCTAGTGTTGAAGCTAGCTGAGTTGTAATGGTATTAAGTTGTATGTATTGTGTAATAATATGATGAGGAGAATTATGCTAAGATTGAATATTGATAAGCATAGTAATATCTATGGGATATATGACTTGACTCAGTGTGATGATTTTATTATGTGGAAAAAGGTAGAGGATAATGATATGGTGAATGTGCTAGTTATAGGTGGTGATGTTAGAACCTAAGTTACGGTATTTAAGAAGATAATGATGTTTTTAATAATTAATGAGTAATTAAGGCTCCAATAATAACTTTTATCCATAAGAAAAAAATTGTGATTTATTTTATGATATTCTTGTTTTGATATTGATAAAAACACTATATCTATTGGATGCCCATGAGAGGCTAAATTGGTGATAATGATGGTTTATTGAATTGTGCCAATGAGTGGCTTGTTTAATAATGATAACTCTTTAAAGTAATGCTATGAATACTTTTTGATTGGTATTTGGGCATGCTTGAAATTGTTGATGCTTGGATTGCTGATACATGTATAAATGATTATTGAAAATTTACTTGATGGAATTATCGTATGACTTTAAGTGTACTTGTAAACTTGGTACATTGTTGTATGTTGTTAGCTTGTGTAAACTTGATATTGATAATACTTGTTTATGGTGGATCGGGTAGCAGGACGGTACGGATAAGTATATATTGGATCAGGTACCACATCGCTACGGATATGTATATGTTGGATTAGGTACCACGCCGGTACAGATAAGTATATATTGGATCGGGTACCACGCAAGTTCAGAAATGTATATCTTGGATCGTGTACCATGCTAGTAACGATATGTATATGTTGGATCGGGTACCACACCGATACGGATATGTATATATTGGATTGGGTACCATGCCGGTACGAATATATATATATATTGGATCGGGTACCACGCAGGTACGAATATGTATATATTGGATCGGGTACCATGCCGGTATGGTACATAAACATAGCTTGTTCCCTGCAGGTCATGACTATTTGAGCAAAAATAAGTCCCATAGCATGTGTGTACATATTTGTGTTGAGTTTGTAGATGTTTATAGTATGGTTGACACTCTTGATAGTTATGTGGCTTATTTGTGAGCATTGTTTGATGTGTTATTGTTGTATTGTTGATTCATTGGGTATTTAATTGTGTGATATATATTTGAAGAAGTGAAACTTTTTACTTACTTATATGTTGATTGAGTTGCTTCATTTATATGTGTTTTAATCGTAGCTTACTAGTATAACTTATTATCATTCTTTAATATTATATTAGAACATTTTGTTTTTAGACCAAGAATTTAGTGTGGGTTGTCTATGATTACGGGTTTGTTCCTATGAAGATGAGTGATGAAAAAGATAAGGTGAATAAAGAGGAGTAGTGTTGCATTAGCGTTGGATTGTGATTAATGATGTGAATTAATGAGTCTAGAGTATGTTAGTAGGGAATATAATATTAATGGTGTTGGAAGAGTAGTGGGATGTTGCAACTTACATAGGTAAAGTAATAATATTATTACAACCTTATTGAATTATATTCTATTCAGGATGTCATGATTTATTTTTCTTTATTCTATTTTATGATTATATGGACTAACACGGTCGGCCGATGATGCCTACCAGTACGTGCGGTAGGACTGACCCTACTCTTCTATATTCCTTCTTGGAGTTTAGACTGAATCCAGGTTAGTTCCAGTTATTAGACGGGTGACGATATTCAACACTAACTTCTGCACTTTCTTCCTGGCAGATGTTAGAGTCTTTGTATTATTTATTTTATTAGCAGTTTATGTTGTAGTAGATAACTCTTATACATGTCTGGCCAAGTTTTGGGATAGTAAAGGATTTTTGTAACAAGTTTTTGAAAAAGTTTATTTATTAGTATTTAATTTACTTTACACTTCCTTAAAAACAGAAGTCTTCCACATATTTTTAGTTGGGTAATAAGGGTTCTCCTAGATTCTTAGAATAGAGTAGGTGCATACACAGTCTGTTAGTCTGGGTCATGACAGTTTTAAGCATTCAACCAGCAGACAGTTAGTCAGTTTACCAGTGTTTTTATTTGACTTTCAGTATGTCTTCAGACTCATGATTTAGTAATGATCTCCCTATTTCAACCTTTAATATTATTCAGTTATTTCGACAGATATGTATTTTGTTACTATATTATTCAGTACTTGCATCAGGAACCATTTCATGGGCTAGCTTATGGTTTTTTGGGAGCATAAGCATCGTTGCCGCGACTAGCGAGTAGCCGGAGGGCGTGACAAAACTTGGAATCATAGCCTAAGGTTTTACATTATCCTAGGGAGTCTAATAGCCGCTTTGTGTAGATTCTTGTGCGTGGGTGTGAACCGCTCCACACTTATGGACAGGATGCTACAAGATGTTTTAGAAAAAGTTTCCCTTCTTTCAATATTCATGTCGTACGAGTGAGCATGAGCTTAATTTAAAATCTCTTTCTAATTCAGTCTTCCTTCCGTTTACAGGAAATTCCTTCCTGAAAGAACAACAGAGGAAGAAATAAAAATCAGCCTACACCTCCGCCCATTTAGAAAGATCACCTGAATGAGCATGTTTCTCATGCAAAGTTCAGATCTTCCTTTACTACTTTAGCCCATTTAGTGGAACCTCAAAATAATCAGCAGGTTGCTATACCATCCAAACTAGTGGCTAATACTGTCGCAGCCAAGATTCGAGACTTCACCCGAATGAATCCTCTTTTATATTTGGGATCAATGTACAATAGGGATCCACAGGAGTTTCTTAACATGGTTCAGAAGGTGACTGACATTATGGGTGTCACATCTAATGAGAGTGCAGATTTGGCCACTTACCAATTGGAAGATATATCTCACACCTAGTATAAGAGGTAGAAGGGGCATAGAGGCATAGATGCAAAGCCAGTAGACTGGGAGGAGTTCACCATAATCTTTTTAGACAGATTCTTCCCTTTGGAGTTGGGGAAGCTAAGGTGTTGGTGTTTATTAATTTAAAGAAGGGTAGTATAAGTATGAAGGAGTATTTGCTAAAGTTTACTCACTTGGCATGGTATGCTTCTCATATGGTGTATCATAACAGGCCTAGAGTTAGTAAGTTTGTATCTAGTGTATCTGATAGTATGTTCAAGGAGTGTAGGACCACAATGTTGATTAAGGAGATGGACTTGTCTAGGCATATGGTCCATTCTCAGCAGATAGAGGAGAAGATAGTTAAGGATAAAAAAAGAGAGAATAAGAGGGCTAGGATGGGTAGTTTCAACTTTTCTTAGCCAAGGTTAAAGGGTGGTAACGATTGTTAATTGAATCAAAAATCTTCATCTCTAGATACATCTTAAGCTAGTTCCCCGGTGCCAAAGTTCAGAAATGATAATCGAGATAGGGCACCAGGCTCTAAGTCTCAGGGTAGTGTAAGCAGTGGTCGCACTAGTCCTTTTTGCCAGAAATATTGTAAAAATCATTAGTGTGTGTAGATACGACAGTGATGTGTGTTATGGGTATAACAATCCAGGCCATAGGTTCAGGGATTTCCCAAAGAGTGGTCAGTAGGGTCAGTCCAATCGTCCCCCAGTTCCACCTAGTCTCTTGACTCGGCAGAGTGCCACTTCCACCACAACCAATGGTCAGTCCATAAACTGATTATATGTACTTCAGTCCCGAAAGGATCATGAAAGTTCTCCTAATGTGGTTACTAGTAAGTTATAGGTCTTTCACTTATATGTTTATGTTTTGATAGATCCCGGGGCTTCTCTTTCTATTGTAACCCCCTATATATCTGTTAATTTTGGTGTCGGTCTTGAAATTTTAGCTAAACCCTTCTCATTGTCTACTCTAATATATGCTTCTATTATAGCCAGGCAAGTATACAGAAACTGTGCAGTCACAATATCCCATAAGTCAGTTCAATAGATCTTGTGGAGTTAGAGATGACTAATTTTTTTTCATTCTCGGCATGGATTAGCTCCACTCATGCTATGATTTAGTTGACTATAGAAATTGAGTCATTCAATTTCAATTTTCAAATAAACCAGTTATTAAATGAAAGAGTAGTACTTTAGTGCTTAGGAGTCAACTTATTTCGTACCTAAGAGAGATAAAAATGATATCCAAAGGGTGTGTTTACCATCTTGTTCGAGTCAAAGATTCTAATTCTAAGACTCCCAGTCTCGAGTCTATTTCAGTAGTAAGGGAATTTCCAAATGTATTCCCTGAAGATCTTCTTGGAGTTCCTCCCAAAAGGAAAATTGAATTTAGAATAGACCTTCTTTCAAATACCCAGCCTATCTCTATTTTACTCAACAAAATGGCTTCAACTGAGCTTAGGGAGTTTAAATAATTATTGAAAGATCTCCTAGACAAGGGATTCATCGAAACAAGTGTTTCCCTATGTGGCGCTTCAGTACTCTTCGTGCATAAGAAAGACAGTTCTCTTAAAATGTGTATTGATTAACATCAGTTGAACAAAGTCTCAATCAATAATAAGTACCCAATCCCTAGAATTGATAACTTTTTAAACCAACTTTAGGGTTCCATTTATATATCTAAGATAGACCTCAGGTCCGGCTATCATCAGCTCAGAGTCAGAGAATGTGACATTCCAAAAATAGTTTTCTGAACTCGGTATGGTCACTTTAAGTTTCTAGTTATGTACTTTGGTCTAATAAATGCCCCAGTAGCTTTCATGGACATGATGAATAGAGTGTTCAAGCACTACTTGGAGATGTTTGTCATAGTATTTATTAAAGACATTCTTATTTATTCCTTCAATGAAAATGATCATGCAGACAATCTTAGAATTGTGTTATAGACTCTTAGAGCCCATCAGTTGTTCGTTAAATTTAGTAAGTGAAAATTTTGGGTAAGATCAGTATCTTTCTTTAGTCATATTATTTACAGTTATGGCATTAGAGTTTATCCTCAAAAGATCGAAGAAGTTAAAAAATGGCATAGACCTATCTCTTCTTTGGGTATCATGAGTTTCTTAGATTTGGCTGGCTATTACCAATGGCTTTTTAAAGGGTTTTCATCTATTGCATACTCCATGTCTAGATTGATTTAGAAGAAAGTCAAGTTTTAGTGGTTAGATTCTTGTGAGAAGAGTTTTCAAGATTTGAAGACTCGACTCACCTCAGCCCCAGTTTTAACCTTACTTAATGGTTCAGATAGGTTGGTTGTGTAATATGATGCTTCCAGGGTAGGTTTGGGTTATGTTTTGATGCATAAAGGTAAGGTAATAGCTTACGCCTCTAGACAGCTTAAACCACAGGAAAAGAATTATCCTACCCATGATCTTAAGTTAGCAGCTATTGTGTTTTCCTTAAAGATTTGGATGGATTATCTTTATGGGGATCATGTTGTTGTGTTCATGGATCACTAAAGTTTGTAGTATGTAATTTCTTAGAAGTATTGAAATCTCTGTCAGATAAAGTGGTTAGAATTGTTGAAAGATTATAATAAGAGTGTGTTGTATCATCTGGGTAAGGAGTGGCAAATGCTCTTAGTAAATTATCTATGGGTAGTATTGCTCATTTTGAGAATGATAAGAAGAAGTTAGTTTAGGAGGTTCGTTAGTTGGTTAGGTTAGGTGTTCGTGTGGTTTATTCAACTGAGGGCAGTATATATTTTCAGAATAGTTTAGAATCCTCTTTGGTTGCCGAAGTAAAATAAAAGAAAGATAGGGATTCCAATCTGGTTAAGTTGAAGGAAGTAGTTAGAGATCAGAAAGTAGAGGTTTTATACCAATGGGGGATGGTGCGTTGCATTGTTAGGGTAGGCTGTCTGTACCATGTGTGGATGGATTGAGACAGTGAATCCTTGATGAAGCGCATGGTGTGCAATACTCTGTTAAATAATTACCCACTAAGATATACCGTGATTGTGAAAAATCTATAAGAGGAGTGGTATGAAGAGGGATATTACAGAGTTTGTATAAAAGTGCTCCAACTGAAAATAGCTTAAGGTTGAGCACCAGAGGCCTAGTGGTACAATACAGGAGTTCAACATTCCCACTAGGAAGTAGGAAGAGGTGAACATGGATTTTGCGATAGAGTTGCCCCATTCGCATCGCCAGCATAACTCTATTTGGGTTATTGTGGATAGAATAACCAAATGAGCCCATTTATTGAAAGTTCATACTTCTTAAACATCTAAAGACTATGCCAAGCTTTATATTAGAGAGTTGGTTAGGTTGCATGGAGTCCTATTGTCTCTCATTTCAGATAGAGGTACTCAGTTTACATCTGACTTTTGAAAGGATTTTTAGAAGGGTCTCAGTACCAATTCATCTCATTACTACTTTTCATCCTCAGACAGATTGTAAATAAGAAAGGACCATTCAGACCCTAGAGGACATGTTGAGATCTTGCGTTATCGACTTTAAGGGTAGTTGGGATGATCACTTGTCTTTAGTTGTGTTTGCCTACAATAACAGTTATCACTCCAGTATTTAGATGGCTCCGTTTGAGGCTCTCTATGGGAGGAGATATAGATCTCCTATCGGTTGGTTTTAAGCAGGTGAGACTACTTTAGTACGGATAGATTCAGTATTTGATGCAATGGAGAAGCTTCATTTGATCTGGGAGAGGATTAAGACATCTCAAAGTCACAAAAAATACAATGTAGATATGACTAGAAGAGATCTTGAGTTTGAGGTTGGTGACTTATTCTATTTGAAAATCTCTCCCAAGAAGGGAGTGAAGAGGTTTGTCAAGAAGGGGAAGCTTAGTCCCCAATGTGTTAGCCCTTATAGGATCTTGAGATACTTTGGAAAGGTAGCGTATGAGCTTGAGTTTCCTGCAGATTTGGCATTAGTACATCCAGTGTTCCATGTTTCCGTGTTGAGTAATTGTATTGGTCACCCAGCTATAGTTGTTTCTTTAAAAAGTATAGATGTATAGGATAGCCATTCTTTTGAAGAAATCCGAGTTAAGATCCTTGATTATCTGATTCGTAGGCTAAGGAACAAAGAATTTCCCTTGGTCAAAGTCCTTTGGCGGAATCAGTTCGTTGAGGGAGCCACTTGGGAAGCAGAAACAAATATGCAAACCAAGTACCCTCATCTTTTCTCTGCAAACTTAAACTCAGCTTAAGGTAACAGCTCTACTTAGATTTTCTCTTTTCAATTCTCAGTTCCAACCATATAATTATCTTCATGTCATTGCATACATTCACGAATCAGATTAGTCATTCATCATATTTCAGCTTCAGTCATTTAATCATGTTTTTAGTTATGCATATTCAGTATGTAACCTCAGTTCCTCAATATTCTCAGCTTAATTAGTCTAATTCGAGTACTAATGTCCCCAAAGCGCAGATATTGAAAAACCCCATAAGATCCTAGCTCAATTCGGCTCACTATCTTATGTTAAGGGGGTCAAGGACATAGAAATTCCACTAAGTGTTAGGACGTAGTCATTTCAAAACACCCTTAAACTTCGATGTTTTTATTTCCAACATTCCCAACCTCAAAATGTAAAATTCTAAGTTGATTCATGATTGGGGTTATCAATAGTACATCTTGAATGCAGTTTGAAATTTTTAGATAAGTGAAAGGGTGTGTTTGGAATACCAAAACAGTAGTAGCATTGGGATAACCCTGCAACGTGCTCTCCACTACACTGCTTGGGGTGCCAATGGTAGAGCCTGTGATGCGTGCTCTATTCCGACGGACCAGAGTTCGTGACACGTGGTCCAACACCCACCCCTTATTTTATAGCTTTTTCTTAATTTTTCATGGCATTTCGGTATTTTCCCTTCACTTAAATGGTCCATAACACGTGATTAAAGGTCCCAAAAAGCATAATTGAGCATTCTATTCATAAATTGTCTTAAAATAAAATATTCTATCTCAAGAACAAACTCTAACCCCTTTCTAAAGAAACAAAGAATTCGAGATCAATTCTCAATAAAATCATCAAGAACCGTCACAAATTCATCAATTTAGGTATGTTTGATGTTCGTCCATAGTCCCTTTTCACCCGTAGACTCTAATACTCTAGCTTATGCTTTAAAATCATAAATTTACATGTTTATAATGAATGATCTCCATGATGTTCAATTAAATTAGATTATATATCATGTTTACCATGTATTTTAATTGGAATTAGCCCTTGACATATTTTAATGGTGATTATTTGCATGTTAAACCTTAACCCATGATGTTAGTATTGTAATTATGTTATTATTACATGTTTTGAACAATTCCCATAATTAAGTCTATGAATTTCTAGTGTTTGATAAAATGCCTAAATGATTGGGTTTTGAACCATGACTACTTGTTATGTTTTCGAAGTTTTAGTATGTTCCACTTGTTATTGTTATCGAATCCTCGAGGGTTATGAACACCCATTACTTAGCAGTTTATAGAATGTCAGTAGTTCCATAATAGTGTCAGATAAACTATGAACATTGTCATTCAGTCAGTTATCGTGATTAGTGTTAGCGTAGATAAACTTAGTTAGCCCAGTAATCAGTGTTTTTCAGTTGTGAGTAGGATTTAGCACCGAGCAAACCTAGGGATGGGGGTTCCTCTGCCAGTAGAGGGTGTGAACCTTTGTAGCAATCCCTGCATTTCGGAACTACGTAGCCAGTGTAGGTTGAGATGTCCTCCTGCCAGATGAGGGTTGACATATATCTCATTAAAGCATTTAGTAGTTGAGGCCGACTCATTAGTCTGTTGGGACATCAATGTTGTAGATCCACACAACCATTGTTTGTAATGCATCAATATTATATAAATAGTATATAAATATGTACTAATATTATTCAAATAAAGTAAAAACATGTATACATGATGTACAAATAGTTATATAGTGTATATGTTATATATCGATATACATTCTTCATACAAAAAGTATATGCTGACTATACACGAAAATACACTTAAAAACTAAATATACATTCTTTGTATAGAAAGAATACACTGATTATATATTAAGATAGATTCAAAAACTAAATAGAAATTGTTTATACAAAAAATGCACGTTATATAGACTAATTGAAAGTATTCAAGGAGTAAAATAAAACGAACATTACCAATATACCAAATAATCAAATTGATAAGTTACAGATGAAAACTAATTATTTATTAAGATAAACTTCAAATACATTAGATATATATCCACTATCATAGTAAATCAAAATACTTGAAAGTTCATAAAAAAGGAAGAACAAATCATACTGAATTACTCAATTCTTCATCAGCAGTTTATAACTTAAGGAATGAAGTGTTCACATCTAAAAATAAACTCCAACATTAATTTGAATATTGCTTGTAAATCATTATAATAAAATTAGGCAAATACAATCAATAAGAACAATGCTATAATTTTAACAATTGAACTTACTCTTTGTTGTTCCTCGATTGTGTAAGTGAGTTTGATAATTTTGCCTAAAAAAATAGAAGGAACGTGAATATTTCACTAGATATTATTTTATTAGGTGTGCCGAGATTTTTAGGATAGGGGATCATGAATTCATTTTCAAGTGTCATACTTTGTTGTAACTGTGTTTGGTAATTCTTTTCATTAATTCTCTTATGCTTCATCCGTAAAAACAATTTCGTTAGTGTGTCACTTTCTAATTTTTATGAAATGTAGATAGCCCAATTTAGTTTTACCTTCCTACATTCATCTAAACTAGAAGAATCAAGTCTTCATATCAAAAAAAAAACTTCAATATCAAATGAATATTGCCTATAAAATCATTATAATAAAAATAAGCAATTACAATCGCTAAGAATAATGCAATAATTTTAATAATTGAACCTACTCGTTTTTGTTCTTCGATTGTTTCACTGAGTTAAAGAATTTCTGCAAAAAAAATAGAAGGAATGTGAACATTCCACTAGACAGTCTTTTACTACGTATACTAAGATTTGCACAGCAGGGGACCATGAATTCATTGTCAAGTGTCATACTTTGTTGTATCTGTGTTTAGTAGCTTTTTTTCATTATTTAGCTTCTACTTCATCCTCAATAGAAATTTGATTGGTTCTCCACTTTCTTAGTTTTATGAAGCCTAGCAAGTCCCATTTAGTTCTACCTTCCAATATTCATCTAGAATAGAATAATCTTTTTATTTACTTGATGAGGTTTACCTTGAATAGTTTATATTCCTAGTAACTTCTCCTTTATGTGCTAAACTATCGTTATGACTTGGACACTATGGGACTATGACTATTGCCTCTAATCATTTTTTTATGCAATAATGGATACCAAAGAATTCTAATCCAGATTCTTTCTGTTTTCATTTCCTTTCAATTAAACAGAAGAGTAAGTTGGTTTCAATAAAATACAATTCTACATAAGAAATTGTTTCCATTTTATTCTAGCCTTAGCAGAATAAGGGTCTGGGATGGGACAAGCATGACATATCACACAGGATAATCTTATTTCACTTTCATATGGGATAGTAATTTCATTATTTTGATACAAATGGTGAGATAAAATCATCCCGAAATTCGCTAATGCCTAACACCAAACATAAGACAAAGTTAATCTCAAAATTATTTTAGTTACCCCTCTACCAAATGACCTCTATTCTACTAACTACACAAAAAGAATCAAACTATTAAAAAAAGTTAGCTATAACTTGAATGGCTGCCAAATCCTTCAATGTTAAGAAAGTAGGTAAATGAAGCTTTTAAGACTATATGTTTAGTTATAAAAGTTATTCTGATAATCTCATGATCTATGCTATAAAAGATAAAATAATCAATATAGGTAACAAAAGTCAGTAAAATAGTTTAAAGCTGAAGGTAGCATTCAAAGTAGCTCTCACAAACCCACCCATTCATTGCTCCTACTGTTAATAGAAAATAACTTACCTTTTAACACTTGCAAAAATTCTAACAATGATAGAGATATAAAAAAAAAGCCTAGGATTTCTTTCAATTAATTTTGACAGCTTAATGAACTTGTTGAAACATAGAACTGTTTTATCAAAAAATTGTAAAGAAACTATCTAAATAAAAGGATCTCTTTTTCGTCTACAAACAAAATTGACCTTTTCACCTAAACAATAATCATGGTAGCAAGAAATTGAAGAAACCTCATATCGATCGGACTCTCTAATGAATGATTTTGAGCTAGAATGACACTCTGCATTGCTACTGACAAATTACTCATGCCTAAATCAAACTCGTGCATAAATGTTGACTTAAGAAAGTTCTTGAAACTTTATTCGATCAGTTTGTCCAGGTGTGATATTCTTCGTCACTCTTTTAGAATCCTTTGAGATTAATACATTCAAGAGATCTTGCTCAATAATATTAACATCAACTAAATACTAAACTAAAATAGTAGAAGAAATTTTACACTATGCCTTTTCTCATATCGCGTATGCCTTTCTTATGTCAAGCGATAAGAATAATCCTGGAAAGTTTATAGTTTGTCCTTCCTGTATCAAGAAACTAAAATAGTAGAGAGACAATCCATGATATGCCCTTTATCATCTCATTTAGTTGAAATAGCAGAGGTAAAAATCACAGTATACCCTTTCTCATTTCGATTACGCTCATCATCATATATTTTAATTTCAAATGAAGACACAACTTTATCATTAAGCTACAATAATTTCAGTTGGTAGATCATCAGACACGGGACTTGAATTCATAGACACCATTTTTATCTTAATTTCTTTACTTACAACTTTTTCAGCAACAAAATTAACCATTTTTAAATGCATAAAGTATAGAAAACAAGGGAGGGGCGACCAATATAGACTATATATAACCATAATTTAGGTAAAAGCATCTACTTTAAATTGCAAAAGAACACTAAAAAAATTTAAAGTGTTTTTAGAATACCTTAAAAATTTTATTCATGTTGAAAATCTAATTCGTGAATATATATAATACACATATGTAAATACATTATACAATTTCTAAAAAATTTTATACATCATCTATAAACAAAGTTAAAGTTTAATTCGTGAATATATATACATATGTACATACATTATATAGTTTCTATACACTCTTATACATCATCTATAAATTAAGTGTACAAACTACAGTTATTAGCTGCATCATGTGTTTTATACTAATTGAAATAACAAAAATGCATCAACAAAATCTAAAAATCATTGTAGAAGGGACAAATCTAAAAAATGTAAAGGTACAGTCAAAAATTTTAAAAATTATGCAAATGACAGTCGATCTATACAAAACTAGTAGAATGAACAACAAAGGCATAATTAAAATCCTAGAATCAACAAAGAACAACCAAAAGTGAATAATATAAATGCACAAAAAAAAATCATAAGAATCAATGAAGAAGGATAAAAATTAGCAATAAAACACACTCACAACAAATAAAAAAAAAGGACAAAAAAATCACAACAAAAAATGTTAAAAAACAATGAAGAAAGAAAAAACTATCTGAATTGAAGGTAAAAAAGATGCCAATGAAGTTTAGCACGTAAAGATTGAGCATAATGACTTCATTGAAGATGAAACAAGAACGACAAAGGACTAAGAACGTAAAAAATATTTTTATCGTGAAAAAAAAGATCAGTTTATAATTAATGTGTTTAATTATTAGAAATGTACAATTGGGTTATTTCAATAAGTTTTTATACATTGAGCTAAATAACGTATAAATAAGTTTGATGAACTGACATTTTTCCTACTTTTCCATTTTTAAAATTATGTTGCATATGCTAACAGTAACTATTTTGTTATATAAAATTTTCCTTTTTATCACTTTTATTTTAGAGCCTTTTTAGGAAACTGTTATGTTAGTTTATATTTTGAAAATAAATAAAATTTTACTAATTTCCTTAATAAATTAATTTGCAACTCTATGTTTCAAATTAACTTTGTGAATTTCCTTCCATTTTTTAAATTAATAAATCCATTTCCAATATAACAACATCAATTCCTTCTAATTTAAATTTTATAAAAATGTTATAATCTTCAATACATTGCATAAATCTTTCCTTATTTTATATTTTGAGACCACGTCGGTTTAACAAATGTGTGTATATATATATAGAGAGAGAGAGAGTTGAACTCAATTTTAACTAATTTCTTTCGCAATAGTTGAACTCAAAAAAAATAGGCAGCATAACCTTATTTTATCACATAAAGTAATTATCTTAAATCTCGACTAATTAGATCAGATTGTTAATTATTATATAAGAAAGTGAAAATTATTTTCTGATCATAATTTATATGAGTTATTCATTGATTTAATATATATATATATATATATATATATATATATATATATATATATATATATATATATATTAGTTTAAATGATAATAACAAATCAAACTGTATCATTTAAATAGATGTAATATTTATTTTAATATCAACTGGTATTTTTTTAAAAAAAAAATCATACTTCTTGTATAGAATTTTACTGATTAATGCAAGACAGACGTGCAATGCACATAGTAAATTCAAATAAATGAAACAGGCATTCAAATTAAAGGAAGAAATTAATTGAAACTAAAATATTTCACAATGGAGTAATAGCGTTGGATCACATTCCTTCTTCAAAAATATTGCAGATTCACTAATGAGAAAACTTTCTTAAACCAATCTACAAAATTCATAAAAGGAAAAAAACTGAAGTCCAATAATTAGCAATCATACAGTGGCAACTCAACCTTACGAATTGGAGATCTCACAAAAAAGGTTTAATGTGACGGTAAGAAGTAACCTAAGAAGCACCATTATCTCATTATCTTAGTATAATTATAATTGATTTCTTTGGTACTTAATGTAACATCTTGTAGGCTGAACATATGCTCTTAATAAAATTGCTTTGGTAGAAAATTGTATAGGATATGCTTCCGGTACATTTTTATTTGAAGAAATATAATCTTGTATTATATTGCTCGTCATAAATGTGCAACACGTGTCGAGAGAATATCTTTTATGTATTAGTAATAGTTTCATATACATCTGAAAGTTGACAATAAATTTTCTTTCACTGTATTGAATAGAATTTCACATGAAATAACTGAAATCACACATGTACAACTTTTGCAAAGAATATAAATAACAAAATTATCCATGGGACATAAGAGTACCATTGGTGTACAAGTACACAGGGAGTGGAAAGTCATGATCATCGACCACATAAGAGTATTTTTTTATCATAGTACCAGTCACCAAATACCTTAATTGAAGTCTACATCAACATTTCTTCTGATTAATATCACGGCATAAATGCTTATTTTTCTTCATATTTTCACTAAAAGTTAGAATGCTATCAAAATTAGCCAATAGTTATAATGCATCATTGAATGAATTTATTGAAATGTCAAATGATACAAAAGATCGTGTAACTATTTAGTGTAGAAGAATAATATAAAGTGTATAACTATATAGAATCATGCACCAAAATAAGCATATCGTGTTTTCCTCAATTGTAAATATTTTTACCTCATAAATGATGTACTATAGATCAATGAGTTTAGACATGCCATGTCTATATTTTCCTTTATTATATCAACCCCCAATGTGGTCATTCGGGGAAGATTCTAAGGTATCTATATCTTTTTAAAAAAAAATAAAAATCTTTCCAAGTGAAATACTTATATTTTTGTATTTCAATTTTGAATTTGAGCATCTGGTTAGGATTCATGGTAAGTGAGACTTTACCATCTTCATTGCCACTTTGAAATTTGAAAGCTTCCATTTATTTTTAAGAATTTTTTGACTTCCATTATGCATTGGGGCAAGCGTGTATCTACAGATAATAGTATTTGATACATTTAAATTGTTTATGCTCTCAACTAATATATACATGGTATGTTTGCTAAATCATTTATAGCACTATTATAAGTATTTTGTTACATTTTCATAGGAGATGACATTATGATTAATTCCATTAAGCATAAAAATATAGGGTATCAATATACATCTTGATTAAGATAAGAGGTTTAATTTGGGGATCGCTTGAGTTTGGATTTCTTCTGAATAAAACCAAGACTCTTAATTATTTTTGTAAGATGACTCAGTTATAGACCAACCAGAATAATCTAAGGGGATCATGTTTGTATATTTTGATTTTTGTTACTAATTATTAAATCTTGATCTTACTTATGTTACATAACCATGCATTTCAGATTCATGGTATGTATCATGCACGAGCATATGCATATTATTATTTATAGATTGTTTTACTAGGACTTACTGATGATATTATTGACTCCATGTGGCTCACATTTATATGCGCTCTTTTAGATACTTTAGCTAGCATGATTACAATTTAGTTTGATCAACAATATGAAATAATTAGGTACTTTTAAAAACTACATGATAAGGTAAAGTCCAGAATATGTAAAGCAACTCAAGTATTTTCACATAAGAAACTCCTTAATGCTTACTCATGGGATGAAAAAATAATGACCTGCCTTTATAGGATTTTCCTGTAACAACCCTCATAACAAATTTTGAATTTTTGAGCATTTTAACTATTTTACCCATTTTCATAGTTGCATTATGATATTTATGGATTGTGGGAGTATGTTGCATAGTGTTTGATGTGGTTGGTTGAGTTCGAGGAAAGAATTTAGTTTTGAAAGGTTTTGAAGTTGATAGATTTAACCTTCGACATAAATTTGAAGTTTTAGACATCATATGTTAGTTTAGTCAGTTCTATTAGCTTCAGAATACCATTTTAGAGTTAGAAAGCTCTTATGAGAATAGGGTTTTTATTGCATTTTGAGTCATGGGTTGGAAAGTTAGTTTATTATGGTCTAGATTTGACTTTACTTAATATTCATTGATGTCAACCTCCTTTGGTGATTCTGATGGTTTCTTTAGTCTGAAACGTTATTTTTAGTCTAGTCTCATAGTTGGTTTGTGTTCATGGGGTTCCTAGTGATTTCTGAGGGGTCTATTCAGGGAATTTTGGGTGTTAGGTTGTCAGTTGTTTGCTTATTTTGGTGCACCTTTGTCATAAGATTTGCTAGGCTTACCTCATATTTGTAAAGGTCGAGTGAACTGAGTTACCACAAATATGACGAATAACTCGCGTTTGTAAAGAAAGAGAAAGGTTAGGTTGGGCCATGTCTAAATTTGATCTCTGTAATTACGAATGGACTATAATAAATGTGATGGGTCAAAGTTGGGTACCTTCATGAATATGACGGGTGTCCCACATTAGGGATGAAGGAACCGTTGGTAGTCCTTTAAAAAAAATTAAAGTCCAAAACAGATAACTCAATTTTTAAAGCTTTGTACCTCGATTTTGGGAGAATCAAAATGTGGTTTTTTATATTTTTTGTTTTGGAAGTTTCCAAATCATAGTTTGAACTTTTTCAATTATTATTTCATAATTTCACCTTCCAATCTTGATTTTCAACTTAAAATTTTTGAGGTTTCTCTCTTCAAGTTAACGTATGGGTTTTTGATGATTTAAGGTTGATTTTAACTTTGTTGTTCATGAAACATCAAGTTCGAACTCCATAAGTTATGAATAAATTAACTTTCTAATATAATTTTAATTTTCACTTATGGGATCTAATTGACTTTTGGATTGACATTTTGGACTCATATTAGAACTATAGGAATTGCATATTACTGGATTTGTTTTTAGAAGTAGGTCTTGATAAATTGGTTGAATTCCATTATTAATCAAAATGGAAAAGAAAGTTTGTTATTGTTAGAGACTTGCTGTTTGGCTCCGAGGTAGGTTACAACTTGACTTTCTTCTCACTTTGCTTCGGTTGGGACTTATAATGTATAACCTACTACGGGTTGGGCGATTTACTTTTTTTGAAGTGATGTAAAAGATGGATTATTGTGTGATGTACAATTTGGCGCTTATATCGTGATAATGATGCCAAATTAAAAAATTGGATTTGAAAGTAAAGCTTCAAGCATGTATTTATGAGTTAACTAATATTTTGAGACTTTCATCCTTCCTTACCAGATCTATATTTGCCTTTTTACATCTTAGAATATAAATTCATTCATCTTATAGATCTCTAAGGAGTCAAATTGAGAGAAAACTAATTTTTAAATTGACTGATTTATTGCATTTACCAGATAGTGAGGTTAATAATATTATTAGCTCATTGCATTCGCTTGATGGTGAGGTATGATTCTATTGAGTGATTTTAATTCATTATATACGAACCGCATGAGTCCCTCATGGATCCTTCCCTATATCAGAAAATGAAAGAAGGGATGTATATGGAGCACATTGATCATTGCATATCATATCATATCATTACATTGTAATGTTATCTTGAGTTATCATCGTTATTGAGATAAACTGTGATATTATCTAATATTAAAATGCTGAGACTTTTCTGCATGCAGGGTTATATTCATATTCTTTACTTGATAATTTTTTTACTGAAGCTCAATCAGCCTATGATGCTTATTAAGTACAATTGGACTATACTCACACCTAATTTTTTTATCCTTTCATTGCAGATCCCGCTATGAGTGTTTCTCAAAATGCATGGTCATACTTTTCAGTAGTGTTTGAGGATCTAGTGAAATCCCTCTTAGGAGACTATTTTAGATCATCTATATTTACTTCATGTTTTATTTGTATATCACATAGCTTTGTATTTTGATGAAACATTTTACAATGCATCGCTCTTGTACCCATAATTTCTGAATATTGGGATTTTGATTTAGTCATTCGGTTTCTTTAAGGATTATTTTGAATTATTATTATTACATTTATTGTATAATCCTACTTTGTTGCCTTTTTGTTTTATATACTATGATGTTCTATCATGCTTACCTACAACAACTAGATTGAGGTCGGTTTCATCACAACCTATGAGATTTTTTATCGATAAGTTGGTATTAGAGTGATAGATTCACCATCCTTATTAGTATAAGAGCAAGTGTTTAGTAAAGTCTCTTAGATTAGTAGAATGAAGTCTGTATCTTTTTTCAGAAGGCTATGGGGAATTCTTTAGAAAGACGTTATCCTTTACTTTCTAATTATATACATTTATTATTTTCTTGAATTATAAAAATTTTTATTCTCTTAAAAGATAATGAGGATGAGATTAGCCAGGGATCGAGATTCTGGTAGAGGGAGAGCCCGAGATGCAATACTAGCTAGGGGATATGCCAGGGAGATATCACTTCAGCCAAATATTTAGTCTAAGGATATCACTTACTAGCCAATAGGTATCTGTTGAGCCAAATGTTTAGTTTAAATATATCACGTCTTAGCCAGAGGGACTGATCCAATCTTAGCATTCACAAGGTTTTATAGACACCTCAAAATTATAGGATACTATGGTTCAACTCTTGAGTTATTTGGAGGTTATGGATCAGGCAGGCGATCTACTATTACTCTTAAAAGATTTCTGAGTAAAGTTGGTGCTCAACCACTAGAGAGGATACCAGTTCATAGTTTCTAGACTCCCAAGACATAACTAGCTATTTTTGTGGCCCCACATTTTGATGCTTTACTAGTTAGAATTATTGCTCTATTGGTAGTTCCTAAACTAGTGATAATAGTTGATGAGAAGAAGATGTTTGATAGATTTGTGAGATTGGTCTTCCCAAGTTTACTCTGCACCTAAGGGGGATACATATGAGTTTTTTTATAGTTATTATGAAAGGTTGAATAATTTTAATTTGGTGGAGTCACATGTTGTAGATATACTACCTTTCAGATGGTGGGTACAACAAAATAGTAGTGAAAGTCTTATCTTATTTATAAGCTAGTGGTTCCACTTCAATGACATAGAAATAATTTTTTGAGGGTTTTCTTGTAAAGTATGAGCCTCACATCATGAGGGGGAGGTTAAAGATGAGTTCAATGATCTATATCAAGGTACTATGTTGTTTACCTAGATTTTATGCCTTCTTTAGGCATCCCTTGTTAAGTATTTCAATAAAGGAGAAGTGGGTTAAGAAATGTTTGATATTTTCATGGCTTTGACTTGTACTATAAGTGTTCGAGTGAGTTTTCAATAATGAATGTCTATGTATTATTTATGTTCACCCTCATTAAGTTAAACTGTATATCTTAAGCCATCGTTAAATTTACAAAAATCCAAGGTATATTGAGAATTTATATGTATACAGTTTCTTGCAAATATCCATATCTTCTATGCATGTCGATGAGTTTTTAAATATTTAAGTATGATTTCATGGACAAGTAATCATGGAATATCCAAGTTTCTCTCAAATTATATGATTTTAAATGTAATACGTCACATGATGAACTAAACTATGAACATTGCAAAGTTTAATATAAAAATAAACACAATGATATGGTTTCTAAAAGTATAAAAACATGTTGTTATGTTTGACAAATGAAAATGATTTTAATTATGAATTATGGGCCTTGACTTCCAAATAAAAATGTAAACATTACGTTTAAGGAAAAAAGGTAACAAATAATATAAAAAAGGCTAAAGGTTCCAAATAATATATAATGACCCTTATTGTCATATTGTAATTTTTCATATTTTTCCTATTTACCCTTTTTTGTAACTTTACTATGGTATTTATGAAATGATGGGATGGGTGACATAACTACCAAGGTGATTGGATGAGTTTGAGGGGCATTTTTTAATTTTGAATGTGTGAGAGTTGGTAAGTTTGACCAAAGTCAATATTTTAGGTAAACAAGCTCGAAATAGAATCTTGCACATCTATTAGGTTTAAAATATGTTTTTTGAGTTTGTTAAAAATTGGATTTGGGGTTCTAAAGATTTAGGAGCGAGTTTGATCATTAGTTGGATTTTTAAAGTTTAAGCTTAAGGTTGGCTTCGATTAATATTTGATTAAGATGATCCCAGATTGTTGATTTGATGGTTTAATTAGGTCTAGAATGTGAATTTAGTCAAGTTACATACTTGGTTCTTTCACAAGGTTTTGAACAAATTTTAAGAATCTATTTGAGAAAATTATGAATTTGAACTTACTAGTTTTAGCTGTAATTTGGTGCCTTTTTCAAATTTTATATACTCGCATTGAATTAAATTTTTGCATTTGCAAAGAGCCAATTGTATTCACAAAGAACAGAAGATCGGGTCGAGTTGAGTAAGTGTTAGTGTTTGTAATTGTGAGAGGGAGGTTGCATTTCAAATTGGTCTGGATTGGTCCATTCGCAATAGAAGAACACCTTGATAGCATTATTAAACTCGAGTTTTGAACATAGACTTATTAAATTAATTTTAGAAGCTTGATATCAGGCTGTAGGGCAATTTAAAAGGAAATTTTTGTGATCTTTCCATAAGATATGATTCTAACCCATAAATTATGTATTTCCCTCTAATCTATCATGGATTTAGTGATTAACTAGTGTTTTAATTTGGAAAATTTGGAATTTTTGCCTCAAAATAAGATTTATGAAATTTCTTGATTTGGATGCCAATTAGTGGCCTGAATCAGCTGATTTTCAATGTGTGATCTCCCTAAGTTATGGGTAAATTAATTTTGAAAGAAAATATTTAGTTTACCTTAAGGGCTTAGGGTGTACTTTTGGTTTAAAATAATAGTACAACAATATGAGTATCAACATACTCATTAACTTATCTAGATCACATATTTGACTATTAAGGGCTATTCAAAGGCTCTATGAAAGGAACAGACCATTATTTGACTTTTTTTTAACTATTTATGAAGTGTTAGTGATTTATTTAACTGAATATAGGATAATGGGTGATAAAAGTCCTATATAAATGAGGTGATGATATTTATGTAGATATCGATATCAAATTATAGGTTTTTGTGATTATTTGACTTGCTTGCGATGATTTTTTTCCTAGAGAACATGCTTCATATAACTTGTGATTTGTTTGATTCATATACATGCTATTTGATGGATTCTACTCTCCTCTATGAATTCAAAGTTAGATTATGGAAGTATCTTGTGATAATAGATATCCTAGTTATAGTTTGAATAGATATAATATTTCTATATGAACTAGAAGATTGAAAAGAAATAATGAAATGATATGTGGAATTGAGTTATTCTACGAGTGTATTTTCATGAAATGAATATTTTATGATTGGGATTGGTACTGAATGCATGCATATTATGCATTGCATTTTATATGTAATTCAGAGGCATATATGGATATACCATATATATGGATCGTAGTGACACATCTACCAAGTAAAATTAATATTGAGAGTCTAGTATGGATACTGATTATTCGACATAGGAAGTAGTTGTATGCAAAATATATGTATCACATTGCATTCATTTATTATTTTTTACTTAGTTGTTGTTGAGTTACTTGATGTTACATGCTTATGTTTTCTGAATCTAGCTTTGAATTTATCTAACATAGTCTAAGAGTCTATTATTGTGTTATTATTTTGTTGTTATCCTTAGTTGTAAGTACAAATCTTATAAAAATTATTGATATATGTGGTTAAGTGTATGATAGTTCAGTGTATGGTCATCCCCTCCCCATTATTTAATATTATGATCAATCAAAGATTCTATTAAGTATGTGTTTTAATGCTTATTCTTGGTTTTTCTTTACCTTTTGTGGTGTAGGCATTGAGCAAGGCATGGATAGTAGGTAATACTCATTGCTTGTTGATCATTTGAGATTTGAAGGTAGTTGTTTAGCTTATCCATATTTTTCCACACCTCATCTATCCTTATATTTAATCTACGTCTTTATCATTTTAGACATTATAGTAGTTGTTATCATATTTTGGGATTTCTTAGAGGCTTGCAGCTATGACATCAGGTTTTTGTATTTCACTTGTCTTTCAATATTTATTCTGACTATTATGACAGAAGTTCTTTAAGTGTTAGATCCTATTTGGATTGGATTAATTTAAGTACTTTCAAGATAAAATAGATTTTATGAACTCTTTTAGAGTTTGGTAAAATAAAAAGTACATATAAACACTTAATTTTAAGTGAAAATGATAAAAATAAAGCAAAATCATAAGTTAGAAGTACTGACTTATTACTTTTAGATTACAAGCGAAAGCCAATCTGAACAGTTTCATATTTTTTTCTTTGAGATTGTAATTCCACAATTTTAATTTTTTTATTGACTGTTAAGAGTTGACTTACCTATAAGAGTAATTAAGAAAGGTGCCTTCACAGTGTCAGATTTTATGTCATTATAACTTAGTTTTGAAGCATGATTCATTGGTCACTAAGTCATGTTTAATTGAGTTTTCTCGATTGGTGAGGAGATGTTTGTTATTGATCTTTAAGTTATTATAGGACTTTAGAAAAATTCTATTCTGTACGTCTTATCATATATACATGATTCATTATTTACTAAGACTCTTTTCTTCATTCTCTCATAGATGGTGAGAACACGTGATACCATTACTAGGGATCAAGAGTCCACTCTAATACTTTTATTTATGACATAAGCCATGGCATGTGAGCAAGGAAGAGGATGGGATACAACACTGGATAATGCTATAGCAAAGTGTCTAATGGAGATTAGAGCCTCTCAGGACTGATTATGGTTTAGAAGGTGAGAATGTTATGGGATAGAAGTGGGCACAACTTGAGTACCACCTAAATTTATGGATAGTTTAGTACTTCAGGACATTTTTTTTCATTTTCTTAGTGATATAAAAGTATACTTAGGTCATGACTTTGCCTACTACTCCAAACAATTCCTATGTTAAGAAATGGGTACAAATTCCTAATTAACGTCCCACGCAAGGTTTTCAATATCCAATGGGTTAACCGGTTGTAATAGAAACAATAAAATTTGAGCTAGCTATTATTGGGTGTAGGATTACCTTTCCTTTAAAGTCTTATTATGTTTGATAAGGAGCATATAAGATTTAACATCATTAAGAAAATGGACCATTATAGTTTAATAGAGGACAAAAGAGAGGATGTATAAGTATTTCTCAATTGTTTTCATCAGATGTTGAAATATTAGGATTAGTGTAGTCATATCATGTTCATTACACTGTTATACAAAGGAGCCATTCCACCAAGTAATGGTGGCAATCTTATGTTGATTTCAGCTAAATAATGTCTCCTCTTTTGACTTAGAGCCATTTTAAATATATTTTTCTTCAGAGATTTATCCTCACATATGGAAAGAAAATCGAAACCATTTTAAGAATCTAAACTATAACGATATCTTAGTGACTAAGTATGAGACTAGATTTATGCCATATCTTATCATTCTTTAATAATCATGACCAATAAGGCTGAGAGAATTTATTGATTTATAAAGGGGCTAGTCTATCTTGTTTGTATGGTAGAATATTAGATAGAAATATGAAACACCCTAGGTTTTGGGACCCATAGAAAATATCATTGATTTTTGGATTTTGGACAAGGTACGACTAAGGGGTATAGGTCGTAATCTGTCATACGGTTATTAAGGCTTAGTCGTACACTGACCAGTGTTGGTTGGTGGGTTAGATTGGTTTATATAATTGGTACGACGTGGTGGGTATGATTTGTATGGTGGTTGACAGGTCATATAGTTGGGTTTTCCTTTACTTAATCTATGACTTAGTAAAGTAACTTGGATCTGAGTACGAGTGTCTTACCTTTGGACATGAGATATGGTATGAATCATATTGTCCAACTCGTATGTTGGACAGTGCCAACTCCTCTTAGTTCTGTTCTGGGTATGAGCTAATAATTCTAGACGTAACCTTTGATATGGCTTGCATTGTATGTTTATATGTTGAATAGTATGAGGGTCTAGAGGGGTCTAAGGTACGAGTGATGGGTACCATACGTATTAAAGAGTACGACTGGTATGGTTGAGGCATACCCAACTGTGGGGATTTTATACAATTAAGCTAGGGGTAATCTGTATATTTCCCCTCTTAACCCATTAAGACCCCAAGACTTATATCATACTTGGGAGGTTATTTGTAATATTACTCTAATCTAAATTACTTAGAAACACTCTCTAATTCTCTCCAAGACTCTTAGGTAAAGAAAGGGTAGGGTTTTATCTAGAGGAGCAATTTGGGGTTTGTTTGGGTGATTTCACTCCATCATGTTCATCATCTAAGGTAAGATACCTCCCCCTATTGTTAGTTCCAACTAAAGCATGTTTTATACAATGTTTTTATGGCATGATTATTGTATGATTTTGGTGTTTTCAAATATATATTGAGGTTTTGGTATTAAATGCTTGATTATGGTTTTTCCATGTTTTAATTATGTATTTGCATGCTTTAATGGTGGTTTGGAAAATTGATTGCATGGTAATGGTTAGTTGGTAACTGGATTTGGTTTTGGAAAAACTATGCCCCCAACATGTTTGATAAAATGCCTATTATAATACTTTTACTGTATTATGGAACTTTTAATATAGCTATTGTATGATATGGTTTCGTAATGGAACCTAAATGGCATATATGGTTTAAATGGTTTGGAATAGTTAAATGGTAAGGTATGGTGGCAATGGTTATGAATAACTAAACATACTTACATGGTACAAGGGAATCCTCCAAGTAAATATGTTAATAAACAGCTTGTGCGGTACATCGGATTCCCTTAAGCAAAATTAATAATGAAAGACTTCTAGGGTACACGGTTTTCCCCTAAGTTAACTTGATAATGTATCTATGGGTACATGGGGATCCCTTTGCATAAAAAGGTTTTCTATGGACATTGCCTGCAAGCTGTAGTCGGTATGACAATACCACTAATCATAGCCTTGGTTAATAATAATGGAATAATGGTTTGGTTGGTTGGAAATGGTTTTAATTGGGAAATAATGATGGAGTGTGATAGCTAACCATGAAGGTGCGAGTCCAATTGATAGACACAATAAACTCATATTTGTTGACATGTGGGGTTGGTCATAGCGACCATATATGATGCTAGGATGTACATGGAAATCCTCTAAGTATACTGTACATATGTATCATAGAGAGAAAAGGGTACTAGGGAATCCCCTACTCTTATGGTATCTCCGGTTTGAGTGGCTACACGCATTGAGGCTCATTCTGGGGGTTACACTGGACCTATATACCCTTTAGGTAGATCTAGGATGGTTATGTTAGCCAAACCTAAGTTAATGGTTTTAAAGTCATGCTAGACCCGGTTCTCCTTCCCAGCACAGGTATATATATGTGTGGTTTTTATGAATATCGTTGTTTTACATGGTTTTACTAGATGGCATTATTTTATCATTATCCTAATTACTCTCTAGCGTTCACTCGCTTAGCGGTCCTCGGGCGGCTGTATCCCCTCACAATGCAGGAACTGACCATTTTACCCCTGCTACTTAGTGATCAAATTTTGGGATCAACTCAATTTGATTAAAATGGCCAGCTTCTATTTTCTGAAAGGTTCCATTTTATATCATGGATATCTTTATTTATTTTGGATACTTAAAGGTGCCTCCCAAACTTAAAGGAAAGTTCTACAGAGTGGTGGTTAGATCGATTTTATTATATGGGGCAGAGTGTTGTCTAGTTAAGAAGGCCCATATCCAGAAGATGAAGTTGGCAGAAATAAAAATGCTTAGGTAGATGTGTGGTGTACTAGGAAAAATAGGAGTAGAAATAAGGTTATCAAGATAAGATGGGTACGACTTCAGTGAAAGCTAAGATGAGGGAAGCGAGGTTGAGATGGTTCGATCATGTGATGAAGAGGATCACAAATGTCCCAGTGTGAAGGTGTGAGAGATTGGCTAGGGATGGTTTCAAGTGTGATAGAGGTAGACCAAAGAAATATTAGAGGGAGGTGATTAGACATAACATAGAGCCGCTCTAGCTTACCGAGGACATGACCTTGGATAGGAAGCTGTGGAGGAGGCAGATTATATAGAAGGTTAGTCATAGTTTAGGGGATAGTATTTTTTGGTGTATTACTTGTAGTATCTTGTTTATTATATTATTGAGTTTGCTAATCGCTATTATATCTTGTTCTATTATTCATACTATTACTATTTTTTATCTTAGATTGTTCTATTTTGAGCCAGGGGTCTATCAAAAATAGCCTCTCTATCTCAAATTTGAGGTAATGGTATGGACTACGTACACTTACCCTCCCCAGAACCCACTTGGTGGGAATATACTGGGTTTGTTGTTGTTCGTGGTGGTTTTAGCTCTATGATTGGGGGAATGTCCCAATTGGATATTAGTTTTCTTTTTGGTTAGAGGCTTTTGTGAAACTACTATGGGTTGGTATAGGCAAGATTGGTAGTGGTGTCAGCCTTAGTATTGGCATTCATATTGGGGATGATATTGGTTGACAAATTTTTCACTATTCTATTCTTTTATATTATGTTATGGAACTTGGTTTGGTTAACGTTATGGTTTTGGCTTATGGTTTTCGTTGGTTATGGTTATTGATTGGGATTGGGACGGTTGGACTCATTTGGGTCGATAATGAACATAGACCTATCCCAGAGTCTAAAAAATTTAATAAAATATGATATCTTATTATACGTTTGAAATTCATCTGACTTAAGGTATGCATATTTAGAGGTTGGGATAGGTAACGAGGGTGGTCCCAGTCCTGGTTGGACTTGGGATGCCCATAACAACAAGGCCCTAGTTCGGGTTGATTCAAGTTGGTATCAGAGATTTAGGTTCATGGTCCATTGGGAATCCACAAAGTCGCGTTGAGTAGAGTCTTTTTTAAGAGTATGTAAAGCGTCACACTCATAAGGGAGAGGCTACAAGAAATTTAGGAATGTTTAACTTTCTCGGTATTCTATTTTCAAGATATAATGTCTAAGGTTCTTTCTAATCCTGGTTTGTTCGCTTTTCAGATCATGCCTTAACGATCTGAGATTTAAGGTAATTCTCTAGTCCCAACTGAGGGAAATAATGAATGGACACACACTACTCAGGGGATCCATACTCGATCTAGGAATCTAATCTAGGATATTTATAGTGTTCCACCGGCTGCTACTTAACTTCCTAAGGTGAGGTAACTAGAGTAGAATTTTGCCAATTGATTCATACTATTGCTCAGTTAGTTATAGCTCTGGCTGAGTGGGATGCATCTGGTGTTTAGGAACAAGGGTTGGCCAGTTTATAAAGGTGAATCCTTCTACTTTTACTGGCATGATGGTTGAGGAGGATCCTCAAGGTTTATGGGATGAAATAGAGAAAATGTTTAGGATGATGCAGGCCACAAATATTGAAGGGGTATGAGGAGTGAGATAGGGTAAGAGGTAATATTGAGGAATCGACTTTATGGGAGACTTTCTCTAATGCTTTTTTGTGCCGCTTCTTTCCTCAGGAGTTGAGAGAAGAAAATATGGAGGAATTTATTAATCTGAAGCTGGGGAAGATGTCGATCAAGGATTATGCCTTCAAGTTTCATCAGTTTTCAAGGTATAGTCCAGCTATGGTGTCTGATATGAGGGCCAGGATGAGAAAGTTCGCTTCTGGACTTTCTCAAGATTTGATCACTTAAAGTAAGACTTCATTCTTGATCAAAGATATGGATATGTCTAGGTTGGTGGTTTATATGCAACAGGTGGAGGAAAAACAGAGGAAGTAGGCTAAATTTGTCAAAAAGCAGGGTAAGAAGTTCAAATCTTCTGAACAAAGTCATCGGCAACATCATGGTAGTTGGGATGGTGGTAAGTGGCCTAAGAAGAAGTGGGGTAGTGTTGATTCCTTTTTTTCAGATCGTGTTCCTTACCCAAAACTTTGGGTGATAGCATTAGTTTGGCGACTATAATTTTCAGGCACAGGATGCCTAATCTCAAGCAAGTGAGGCATAGTCGACCTTATTATGCCCTTGTTGTCTATTTTATAGCAGGTTGCATAAGGGTGTCGATGATGAGGAGATGGAGAGGTGTTTTAAATATGGTAAGCCAGGACATATACTTAAAAATTATCTGGTTGGTAAGGGTTCTATAGGAGTGAGTAAGGCACGGATTTCTTCATCTTCTACTCCCGCACCAAAGGGTATTTCTTCTACATCTATTTTAATTTTTGGTATTGGAACAGGTCGGAATAGGTTAATGCTCTTGCTACTCGATAGGAATTTGAGGCATCACCTGATGCCGTGACTGGTACATTACAGCTCTTTTCTCATTAAGTTTATTTCTTGCTTGATTCGAGGTCCACTCTTTCTTATGTGACCCCATTTGTGGCTGTGTATTTTTGTATTGATTTTGAGGTTATTTCGGATCCTTTTTCTACGTCTACCTCGGTAGGAGACTCTTCAAGTTCTAAAAGCTTCTATAGGTGGGTAGTGGGTGGTATTTATTGGTAGTAGTCAAACTTTGGTGGATTTGTTTGAACTTGATATGGTGGATTTTGACATTATTCTGGGGATGGATTGCTTCAGTCTTGTTATACATCCGTGGATTATTGGGCTCGTAAGGTTCAGGTTTCCTAGTAAACTGATTATTGAGTGAGAGGGTGGTTCTCTTCTCCTAGGGGGAGATTTATTTCTTATCTTAGAGCTTAGAGGTTAATCTCTAAAGGGTTTCTCTATCATATGGTTCAGGTTAAAGATTCTAACTCAGAAGGCCCATCTCTATATTTTATTTCTATAGTGAATGAGTTTCCTGAGGTCTTTCTTGATGATCTTCTTGGTGTTTCTCCAGATAGGGACATTGAGTTTTGTATTGATTTGGTTTCGGACACTCGTCCAAGATCTATTCCTCCTTAAAGAATGGCTCCTTGCTGAGTTGAGGGAACTAAATGAAAAACTTAAGTATCTTTTAGATAAGGGCTTCATCTGTCCTAATGTATCCACATGTGGTGCACCGATTTTATTCATTTTCAAGAAGGATGGTTTCTATTGGATATGCATTGACTATCAATAATTGAATAAGGTAATGATTAAGAACAAGTATCCTCTCCCAAGGATAGATTACTTGTTTGATCAATTTAAAGTTGTCAAATTCTTTTCTAAGATAGATATTTAGTCTGGGTATCATCAGCTTAAGATTAGGGAGGAGGATAGCCCTAATATGGTTTTTCGTATTTGGTATGGTCACTTTTACTTCCTAGTTATGTCATTTAGTTTGACTAATGCCCCAGTGGTATTTATGGACTTGATGAACAAGGTTTTCAGTTAGTTTTTGGATTCTTTTGTCATTATGTTCATTGATGACATCTTGGTTTATCCTAAGAGTAAGGTAGATCATGCTAATCACTTCCGCGTGGTATTGCAGACCTTCAAAGAATAGCTATTGTATGCCAAATTTCCAAGTGTGAGTTTTGACCAAATGTTGTGACTCTTCTTGGTCATATTATTTTTAGTAAGGGGATCATAATGGATCCACAAATGGTAATTATGGTTAAGAGGTGGCCTAGAACCATAACTCTAACAAACATTTGGAGCTTCTTGGGTTTGGCTGGGTATTATAGGAGGTTCGTGAAAGGTTTCTCAATATTAGTTGCCCCATTGGCTAAGTTGAATCAAATGAAGGTAAAATTTTCTTGGTCGAATACTTGTGAGGAGAGTTTTGAAAAACGGAAGGATAAGCTAACTTCAGCTTTGATTTGTCATTGCCTGAAGGTAATGAGGGGTCTATGTTGGTAATGCATCCCGGGTGGGACTTGGTTGCATTTTGAAGAAGCATGGGTAGGTGATAGCCTATGCTTCCATACAGTTGAAGGTGCATGAGAGGAATTATCCTTCTTATGATTTAGATGTTTTGGAAGCGGTTTTTGCTTCGAAAATCTGGTGGCATTATTTATATGGAGTGCACATCTTTTCTGATCATAAGATTATGTAGTATGTGTTTACTCAAAAGGAGCTAAATCTCAAGTATAGTAGATGGTTAGATGTTATCAAGGACTATGATATAAGTCTTCACTACAACCCATGTAAATCTAATGTACTTGCTGATGCTCTTAGTAGGTTATCCATGATGAGTTTAGCTCATGTGGATTAGGAGAAACGAGAATTGGTGAAGGATATTCACCTCTTGGCTAATCTTGGACTTTGTATCTTAGACTCCTATGATGGTGGTGTGATGGTACAGGAAGTGTTTTGGTCATCTCTTAGTGTAGAAATCAAGGAAGCGCAAATGCTAGATCTTATCTTGATAAAAATCAAAAGTAATATTGGTGGGCAAATGGTAATGGTATTCAAGATGACTGGTGTTGGTACATTGAGGTACCAAAGGTGGTTATGTGTTCCTGATGATGATGGTTTGCGACAGAGGGTTTTAGCTGAGGCGCATGAATCGCGCTATGTTTTTTTTAAAATCCTAGCTCAACAAAACTGTATCATAATCTCAAGGAGTTGTATTGGTAAAGTGGTATAAAGAGGGATATGGCTGATTTTGAAGACAAATGCATGGTGTGCTAACAAGTAAAAGTTGAGCACATGAGGCTTGGCGGGTTATATCAGTAAATGGAGTTTCCAGAATGGAAATCGGAGGTAATCAATATGGATTTCGTTACTAGTCTTCCTCTGTCTTAGAACAAATTTGATTCAATTTGAGTCATCGTGGATAGGATGACAAAGTCGGCTTATTTATTGTCAGTATGGACTAACTTTTCGGTTAAGGACTATGTAAGGGTGTATCTTAATGAGATTGTTAAGATAATGAGTGAACAATTTACTACTCATTTACACTCAACATTCCTGCACACTAATATGATTTGAATGTAAAGTGACATGGATTTCTTGTTAAATGTACTAATTCCCATATTTTGCATGTATATAAGTGCTGAGAAGAAAAGAAGCAAAATCAAGCTGAAAAGGACAAAAAATTGAATTAAAGTGCAAGAGCTGGACAAGCTGAAGAAGGATCAAGATATAGCCCTCAATTATCATGATCGCGGGCATCTTCCCACAATCGCGCCGAGTCAAGCTAGTCAATAAACTGCTATCGCGATGGACTAAATGCGATCACGGTGAGTGCAATTGCGACCAATCTTCTGTGATTGCGTAAGGGCAGAAACATCATTCTGAATAGCCAACCCAAATCGCATTTAAGGCAAAACACTTCTTCATTCTAAATCCATCATTGTACAACCCTACCTTCTATCCTTAGTTTAGGGATTTTGTAATTTTCTCGAAAGCTTAGAGCTAAATTTATACTAATATTAAGCTAAGAAGACATTAGAGTGACATCTAAGTGGAGATTTGGCAAATCGCATTAAGGATTCATCAAATTTTAAAGTATGGTTTGCATTCTTTTTATTTTTTATGAATCAATATAATGGAGATTTTGGTTTATTTTTGGTTATTATCATTATGAGAAGCTAATTCTTCCACTTGGGATTATGTTAGAATAGGGTGAATTTATGTGTAGGTTGTGATTCATTTATGCATATACTAGTTTGTTGGTGATGGGTTCTTCTATTGCTTGACTAGATTTATTGGGATTTGTGGGTAAAAGCCCCAAATACCCAAATAGGTTTGTTGGGTGAAAATCTTAAACTCTTGAAAGCTCAAACTATCCTTGAAAGAGGGGTTTGGGTGAACTTTTGTAACCCATATCAACCTTGAAAAAGGGATGTGGGAACCAAAGCAATAGTAGACAATCATTGGGCTTAGTTTGCTAATTCACATCTTATACATAAGGGTGAATATGAGGTTGACTATCCATTGGGTACTATTCTAGAAATAGGGGTGCCCGATTGAGGTATTGGGTAGCTTTAGTTGATACACTCGTTAGGTGCTCGAAAGAGCCAATTGGTGAAATCTTTGTGGTTTTGTTGAAAGACTAACCATAAATATCTTGACCCTAGCCTACCCGATCAACCACAATTGAATTTTGAATCGAATTTTCACGAACTCATGCATGTCTTTCCCCTAGGAGAGCATAATCCCAAGATCTATGCCTAATTGATTACACTCTAATTATTCTTAGTCTTGAATTAGTCCTTTAGAAGCCCAAGAATTAGTTTCACATCCGAAAAGATTAAGAACCCCCAAACTATTTTGTACCATAGGTTTGAACATAGCAAACAACTATTTTTTCGGACTTACTCAGTCGCCACTCACATTGTTCCTCGTGGATTCGACCCCAACTCCAAAGTTGAGTAAATATATTGGCAATGACCGTCTTGCACTAAAATTGACTTGTAAGTTGAGCGTTATTATAAGCTGTATGGGGTACTTATTTTAATTAATTTTTATTGGGGTAAGAAGTTTTAATCTCACTTCTTGCAGTCTTTACAGAAGGGGTTGGGTACAAAGGTTAGTCTGAGTACTTCTTTTTATTCGTATACGGATACGTAAGCAGATAAGACATTGTGTCATTAGAGGACATTCTTTGTGCATATGTGATTGGTTATGGTGGCAATTGGGTTGAGCACCTACCTTTAGTAGAGTTTGCTTACAATAATAGCTATCATTCCAGCATTAGGATGACCTCTTTTGAGGCATTGTATGGTAGGATGTGTAGATCTCCTATTAGGTGGTTCAATCTTGGAGAGGTGAATATGTTCGGTGCGAATTTGATTTATCAGAATATGGAAAAGGTAAAGGTGATTTGGGATAGGCTTAAGGCTGTCCAAAGTCATCAGAAGTCCTATGCGGATGTAAGGAGTAGAAACTTAGAGTATGATGTTGGGGATGAGGTGTTCCTAAAGGTATCTCCTATGAATGGAGATATGCGGTTTGGTAAAAAGGGAAAGCTCAGTCCTCAGTATGTTAGTCCTTATGCAAGTTCGTGGAGGGTTGGTAATGTGACGTATGAATTGGAGTTGCCTTCAAGTTTGAGATTCATTCATCCAGTATTTTATGTCTTTATGTTGAGGAAGTTTCTTGGTGATCCTTTTTTAGTGGTTTCTTTGGAAGAATTGGATATCGCAGATTCTTTATCTAATGAAGAAGTACTGGTTGAGATATTGGATCGACAGGTTTATTGGTTATGGACCAAGGATGTGCCCTCGATTAAAGTTATATGGTGGGACAATAAGATGGACGAGACTACATGGGAAGTGGAAGCGTACATGAACTCCAAATATCCATATTTGTTTTCTGCTCCAGATATTCGTGCGAAAGGTATGTGTTATTTAACTCATCTTTATTTTCAAACTTAGTTAAGAGTAAGAATAGATCCTTGCATCTTTGTTAACTTGGTTAAAATTTGGATTGATATTTGATAATGCAAATGAATCATGTTTGTTTTCAACTAACCTTTTCCATCATTCGGGGACGAATGATCCTAGTGGGGGATATTGAAACACTCTAGGTTTTGGGACTCTTTGAAAATTTTTTGGATTTTTTCCCCAGATAAGGTACGACTAGGGGTTATAGGTCGTATGCTGGGTATGGTTGGAAGGCTTGGTTTTTACCAAATTTAAATTTTATTTTTCTTAGAAAGAAAATAAAAGTAATACCATAAGCAATAAAGATTATGTGAAGAAAAAAGATCATACACGCGAAGAAGGTGGATCAAATTATGTTAAGAACATCAAGCCAAAAGCGGGAGATTTTTTATGGTTTTTGCCCTGATTTTCTTACCAAATTAAAGTTTTATTTTTCTTAGATGGAAAATAAAAGTAATACCATAATTACTTTTACTTTTCCTGAATAAAAAATTAAATTTTTTTCATATTTGGCAAACCTCTTTGTTGGAAAAAAGCTTTTGTAACTCTATAAATGGAAGACCCCCATCTCATACCATAACACAATAGAATCCACAATGTAGTCATTAAAGATTCTTGTTTAGAGGGAGATTTTCTTCCAATATTTTTTATGTTTTTCAATATTAGTTTTTAATATGTAGGTCGTTTGACCAAATCTTATTAATAATATGTCTTTAGTATTTATTTTTCGTTGTCATTTGAATTATCACCGTCTTTTTTTTGGAAACTGTAAGCTTTCAGATGAAGCCCTCCCAATTTTGAACCGACATGCTCTTGTGTTATTTGTGAATATGAAAGATGCTTCAATGAGTATGCTATTTTGAACATGGATGATTTGTTTGACCAGCTTTGGTTGTATTTATATTACCAAATATTAACTTTATGTTAGGCTATTGCCAATTGACATTATAGATTTTATTTTTAGAAATCTATATAGAAGGTCTTGGGTACTTGGATTTAGCTCAACGTAATTTTTAATCTGCACACATTAAGAAGAAGTCTTAGCAGACTGTTTAGATCCTCATGAAAATGTTGAGAGCTTCTGATATTGATTTTGAGGTCATTGAGATGATTAGTCTCTTTTTAAAAGATTTGTATATAATAATAGCAACTATATGGTACGCATATAACATCATTTATATAGGTGATACTTCATTCGTTCATTGATTGGTTTAAAATTGAGGAAACAAAGTTGTTGGGCAAAACTTTGGTCAATGGGCTATGTGAAAAGTTAATTTCATACATGAATGACTTAGGTTAGCTTAGAGAAGAAAAGTTCCTATTTGGATAGATGGAGTCATAAATTTTGTCCACCAAAAGGTTGTCGGGTAATTTTGAAAGTATACCATGAAGGAGTGATTCATCTCATAAAGAAGAAAAATCTAGTCTCAGATAATAGGCCTAGATAAGATACTTAATAGGTCAATGAAGTGGCTTATCTACTTGCCTTACCACTTTGACTGTCAATATTATTTGGTATTTAATGTTTCAATGATTTTAAAGTATGTTTGTTACTCAACTGACTTTATTCCGTTGAGATGTGCTAGTGGACATGGATTTGTTTTATGAGGAAGTACCTATAGAATTCATTAAGACATGATTGCCAATTACAGGTGAAGAAGATTACTTTGGTCAAAGTGATGTGGCAAAACTATCTGGTTACAAAGGCTACTTGGGAGGTTAATTAGGATTGGAGAGAGATGTCTCCATTAATTTGATAAATTAGATATGATTCTATGTTATTCTTGTAGGAATATTCATTTAAGTGGAGAAGAACATAACAATCTTATCCCATTTTGAGTACAATTAATCCAATTTGTGTTTTTAACATTTTTATATGTTGTTATAATGATTTATGACATTAGTATGATTGGGTTGAGAGTCAAGGGGCTTGGGTGTATTTTGGAACACTGATTAAAAAGGTCAATTTTAATTTTTATTGTCTAGTGCATACATGATAGCAAATTCCAAGCAACCATGGAATTGTTATTTGGTGATACCATATGTGTTCACACTAGAGGGAGACGCAGATGTGAGGCTAGATAAAATTTACTTTATTGATTTTTGAGATTAGTAGTGTGATTCAAAAACTTCGTAAGCTGACGATTGTAGGGAAGGCCCAACCTACTAGTTTTTATAATAGAAGCTGAGGGTTTGTGTTTGTGGTCAACCGTTAGTAGAAGATCAGTTTAAGCTTGAATTATTTTCAATGTAAGCTAATAAAAGATTTTAACTTATTATTCTATTGAATATGGTTTTCCACAAAATTCAAGTATGTTTATAATTTCGAATATAACAACTATTTTTTATTTCTTTCTCTGGATTTAATATCGGCCACTGATCTCATATTTTAGGCACCAAAATTAGATAAATAGATCAAAAGAAAAGTTTTCAACCTAAAATAAATAAATTAAAAAATTAGATAAAAAGAGAATTAATGGAAAGAAGAACATTTGCAAGAATAATTAACAAACAACGTCTTACCATATTATTCACAAGAGTGGAATTGACTTTTTTCCACCATATTTCAAGTTGTGTATGACGATCAAAAGCGTCAATAAACGCTCCTCTCTGTATTTGATCATTTTCTTTGGGCAAAGCACTTAAGAGTTCTGACCTCAATGCTGAAATAATCAAATTGAAAAAGTACAATGAGAAATATAAAGGATTATGGGGAAGATAAAACAATTGCATAGGTCAAGTAGGAAGTATGTGATTTGTTTCATTTTGGTTTCAAGTCAACAGATATATAAATAAATTGTTCCCCAACCGAGCTGATTTTATAAACATTTTATTTAATGTCAAGCATATGTATGTATATATAGAAGTAATGTATTGTAAATTAATACATCATTATGATTATGCATGTGTGTCTATATATATATTATATATTTACTTTATAAAAAAAAGTTTGTCAATTAAGAAGTTCGTCTTTAACTCTCTTTTATTGTGATATCAATTAAAAGAAGTTTGTCATGTACACTAACTCATAAAACAAAACTTTTCCACTTCCCTGATCTATTTTAATAAATTATCATCGCACAAGGCTTAAAAAATCTTTATTAACTCCAAAGGTTTTTAATCATTGACATAAAGTATAGTGCACATTAAGCAATATAATATTCAATACTTGTGTACATAAGAATAGAGAAAGCAAAGCATGTTCATTTTATAGATGATTGATTCATGATCGATGAGCATGACAACCTAGCTTATTTTCTTTGGCTTAAACAATCCAAAAAATGACGAGGACATTATAATAGATAAATTACAAATGAGTACTTTTATGTAGAGACTTCAGTGTAATTACTTGAGAATGGATATCAAAATGAATAATTTTAAAATTATATTATAATTATTTGTGATGATTTGTCCCAATGTTATAGTATTATCTAAGGCATACATACCCTATTAGAATTTCCACTAGAAAGAGAATCGATAAAATCTCAAGGAATGGTGATTTCTAATAAAAAATTGATGTTATGGGCTTTAGTGGTATTTGATGGTATTGTGTTCACTATAGGTTGGTCAATCGGCATAGTTTCCTATAGATAATTTTGGGACGGTAAATGGATTCATAGAACTCCTGTTATAGAGGTTGTTGTGTTGGGATAACTCTGTGATGTCCTAAATTGAGTTGGTCGATAATGTCAACTAGTACATAGTTGTTTATACAAATACTATCATGTGCTCTTCTTTTGTTGAGTGCAGACTATGCTATCAAGACTGTGACATGGCATCATCTCTAGATGTACCAATTGATTTGATCTGAGGGTAAGCTACTTCCATTTTTGGCTACCATAAGTCTTTGTAGTTCTTGTTGTCTTTCTTTCAAACAATGAACTTTTTTTAGTTGTTTTCAGATTATTTTTAGACATTGATTTTGGATTAGCATCATTGGACAGCGACTTTTAGGTCTTGTAGATGTAACAGATAGTAATTTCATATTTACTAATTATTAGTTTTTTAAATATCTACTATTTAGCTTGAGATTATTGTTATTTTATCTTAATTAATTAATTGAGTGGGTTTAAGGCTTAGGTTAGATGATTCTCCCATCAGAGGGTTAGTGTGGGTGCCACTTACGATTATTTTAGTCATGAAAAAGTTGATATCAGAGCCTTAAGTTTATTGGTCTTGTTGTACAAAGACATGTCTAGCAAACTCTTGCAGAATGATACAAAGACGTTGATAGTTTTATTTGAGAGGCTATAAGACATTAGAAAAACTCAATTTCGTCTTTATTTCATGCTATTTCTTGATTTCAATTGATATTTGGTGAACCAAATTTGTATATGACCTTTTTCACAATTAATCTCACCGATAGTGAGAACATATTCAAAGAAAACAGTGGTGTCAATTCAAGCAGAATCAGCGCCGACACTTTCAGTTTGTCGGTGATTCAGCAGGTTTAGTAGGGATTGGTGTTACATCTATAGCTCATGTAGTACAACATCTAAGAGTGTATTATTCCATCGAATATGACTTCCTTTATGGATGAGGCTTCAGAGATGGGAACCTTTTTTAGGTAGGCAGTAGGTCCGATGATGATCAAAGATAAGCGTGATTTGTTTTGCAAATTTATCAAAATAAAGCCTCTAATCTTCCATGGTTATGACTATAATGATGCATACGAGTTAATCAATGATTATTATGAAGATACCATAAGATGGTAGTATTTGAGCAGTATGGAGTTGAGTTTGTCATTTTTCAGCTATAGGGTGGTGCTAAATTATGGCGGAGGGACTATATGGAGTGTAGGTATAATAACCTTCGTAGTGATTTTTAACTTTCTATATGTTTTGATTACTTCTACTTTTTCCATGTAGTTGTATTATATCATTTATGAGTTATGAAGATTGTTGGTATGATTTTCAAAGTGTACAAGAGTGCTTTATTTGAGTTTGAAGTTTTGAGTAGCTTTTAAAGTGATATATTTAACTTTAGCCAGCATTTTTGTGATCCAAGCATTTGAGGATTATCCTATAAGCTTCATTAGATCCAAAATATTTATTTTGGGTTAGTAGCATGGTTGGTTCAGGTTTTGAGACTTTATTATGAGTTTTAAGCTTTTAGATGAGAAACTAGTTATTTTACCTTAAAGGACTTCTCAGGGGGTGGGGGTAACCTGTGATAACAACCACTTTTAATAAATCTGATGGTTTTATTGAGTACGAAAATATTGAAATTATCCTAGTAGTATTTTTATTTTTTATGGGTTCTCGATCAAATCCCGGGGGGGTTATTTGAAGTCATTTTAGTAGCATTTTTAGCAATCCTAAAGTTTTTGATGCGACCACTAAAGCGGGCCTTCGATCTCCTTAGTGGTACTGCCTAAGTAGACAAAGGACCACCTTAGCAGAAGAAAATTAATATGGAAACCATCTCCTAAGTGATGGGTTACCCAACTTAGCAACAAAATGGTTGCTTAAGAAAAGCATTTGTGTGGCAAGTGACTACCGCTAAGGCAATCATTTACCTGCCTCAGCATTGATCTCAATATAAAAAATTCATTTTCATTATTTTTGGACCTTAAGAACTCGAGATAGCATTTTTCAAAGAGACTTTTTCATTAAAATTATTTAAGTAAGATTCTAAATCTAATTTCAATAATTACTCATTGAATATTTTACAACAACACTTCCAAACTTAGATCTTAAACTTGGAATTTTGAATTTTACCCGATAAAGTGAAAATAATATTTTTTAACAATTTCAAGCTTGATTTTGTAACACCCCTTATAGTAATTTTTAGCTTTTATATATTTTGACAATTTTGTCTTATTCTGTAGTTTCCTTACATCATTTGTACATTGTAAAGATATTTGGCATGGTCCATGAGCTATTTGGTATTAATTTATCTAATTTTGATATTTGGTAGCATGGTTGGCTCGGGTCCAAAGGCTTTGGATGTGATTTTGAGAATTTGTACGAGAACTTATAATTTTATGCTTAATATTGACTTTGGTCAACATCCAATGATAATCAATTCCAATGGAAATTCTAACAACGCCATTGTGTCTGGAATAAAATTCTCAAGCTATTAGCATATTTAATTTGTGTTTGAGAGGTTTCAGATGTGCTTTGAATGAGTTTTTGAATATTTTGAGTTTTTTGGCCTTGTTTAAGTAAAATCTACCTACAAATCAGTTTGTTATTGGTTTTAATATCAAAATTTTACTTTGATACTTCGCAAAAGTCATGCATGAATAGAGGCGGATTGATAGTAGGTATTAGTCTATTCAGATTATGGGATGTATTCCAGGTGGTTTACTTGAGGTTCATCATATCCACTGCGATTAAGAAAGTGATTTGATTAGTGAGATAATGAGCTATGAATAGAGAAATTTTACAGCTTCTACACTTGTTTGAATTATCTGAAGGTGTCATTTGAAATGTGTATACATTGCTTATGTAATACCCCGTATTTCCCTAGATTAAATTAACTCTCAGTTCATGATTTATCCAATATCAGAAAATTTTAAATGCTCATTATTTTTTAGTTTAGAGCCTACCATTGCGTATGAAAATGAATCATCTTTCCAATGATATAAAATTTGCCTAAATTTGATGACTATTTTAAGTTTCAGTTGTTAAACACCATAACTCAGGTCAGTAGCGCATCTTGAGTAAGCCAAAATAGCAATTGTCAGTTTTCAGTGAGGTACCGTGATACCCGTGCGTCGCACCAAAGCTAATTTTTACATTTGTCAATTTCCAGTAATCCAACGTGATTGTACCGCATCATGTCGAGCTTTCAGTTCCCATCCAGTGTTGCAGCGCGATTCCACCATGTTGTGCCACCAACCACTTTCTCAGTTATACTTTTTCAATAGCTTGGTGCGATAGCGGCGCGTCATACCAGGGCCCAAAATTGGGTTGTCAGTGACGAAAATTAAAAATATTCTAGGGTCTTTTTCGTTATCATAGATTAGCCTTAAACACAAAATCGTTTCCTGAATACCCCATTATATCATTATTCACTCACTTTTCTCAAGATGTAAAACATTCTTTATCAAAGAGATAAAAATCCTAGTTCAAGAAATCAAGGTCAATCCTCAAGTAATCCTCCAAAAACCTTCAAGAAATAATCTTTTAAGGTATGTTATGTGTTCATCTATGGATTAGTTTCACCCATAGAGTCCACGGATTAATTTTTAAATTATTAGATTGGTGAATCATGAACTTCCATGTTTGAAATGAATTGAATTCATGTTCATATTATTGTGGGGTCTTAGTCTATGATTAAATTACAAGCCTTAATGAAATAAGTCATTACACCTGTTGATTTACATGATATGGATGATAAACCCTTCAATTTGCAAGTTGATTGTTATAACCATGTTTACCCTAAGTTTTTATGATTTAGTAAAACAAGTATGCTTCCCATATGTTTGATAAATTGTCTATGAGCATGAAATAATATCATTATAGCATGCTAACATGTATTCCCCATTCATGTATAAGTTAATGCATTACAAGTGTTTAATGGAATGTCTCTATGAATGAATTATGACCAAATGAACATTGTTATGTTATTTAAAATTATGCTTTGCTTTACTTTTTATGCTATCGAGTCCTGGGGGTATTTAATACATGAAAATTTAGTTGTTTTGTAACACCCTGATTTGCTGAACCGAAATGCTACACAGTGCTCATGACCCCGAGGGACCACAAGCTAACCCATGGCTGATATCTGTACCTGTATACTGCAAATCATGATATAATAATGCAGAATACATGAAACTATAAGGCCATAATTTTCAACTACATACGATCATGTGGGCGAAAATACCTAAAACAACTAAATCTGAAAGCCTCTAAACTATCTAAATAAGGAGATGAAGGAACATGTATCCAACTAACTCCGTAAAACTGAACTGAAGAAATAAATAAGTGAATCAAATCATATTTTCCTCGAATCAATGAGGACTCACTGTGTCTCTGCAACTGGAATGCTACCGCTACTGCTGGGCTGAAGCTTGTGTCTCGAAACCTATGGTGTAACATGAAAAGAAAGCACCATAGCGCAAATGCATCCGTACAACTGGAGTACTGAGTATACGAGGAAGGTAGGCTGAACATAAAGGGTTTTATACATGAACAACACTGACTGACTAATATGAACGTGGGAGTGTAAACACACATATATAGAAACTGGGACCGTGAATACGTGATAGCATGACCTATAAGCTAACACATGGTTTACTGATAACTGTCATGACTGATACTGAAACTGATAACATGGACGATTGTATCTGATATTCCTATATATACTAAAATCTGAAGAACGCCCTGAGGTTTTTTACTGAGACTGTTACTGAAACTGATAACATGGATGACTGTATCTGACAGTCCTGTATCTACTAAAATCTGAAGAACTATCTGCGTTCTTTTACTAAGATTGTTACTGAAACTGTGGGAAGTAGTGTTTAACTGATATGCCCCGTGTATGCCGTTATGGCTAAGCTGGGGTCCAATCTCTGCCTCGACTGGAGGGGTGTCAATACCGCACCACTGGTAAGGACAGCTGTGAGTGACCCTTATCTGGCAGGTACTTAATAAGAATGGTGGAAACCCTAAACTGAAGGGTTAAGCCACCTCATCAACCCTAAGCTAACGGATTAAGATGTCTCAACCTACGCTGGCTACGTAGTTCTAGAATACAAGGATTTCTACTAAGAATCACACCCTGAACTAGCCGATGAGTTCCCATCCTTGGTTTCACTTGGTGCTAACCTATACTCCTATCTGGAGGGACTGGACATGAATAACTGACTGTGCATGACTTGATCTTACTGAATTCCGTTAACTGGAGGAATGTTACTGATATCTGACAACTGACTAAGATCATGAAGTTTTCCTGAGTCACATGACTGGCTGAAGTCTATGGAATCATAGCTTGAGTTCGGATATCATGAAACATGACATGGATCTAGGCACATAGCTATAGTTTTTGGATATAAGTACCCCCAGGACTCGATGGAAGGAAACTGACACACACGCCAGACTTGATCATAAGAGTAGAGTCCATAATTTATAATATCATAAGTAGGGATCTCATACTAAGCATGGTTATCAAAAATGTATTACATGGAAAGGATTTCATATCACATGGAAGTACTTGCACAATCTTAATATCATGTTCATTATATAATGATATTGGAAACACATACCAATAGCGTGGAAGTTCATGTGGATTGCATGGTTATCATGCATCTTGTTCATACGTAAGATTTGCAAGTAAACATAGCATAATCTCATAAGAATAGTTCATGAGTATTTCAATAACGCTTACAAGGCACATTATCAATCATAGAAGTCATTGGAACATAAGGGCATATCATGAATCCTTCACTTAGTCACAATTTAGCTATATTGCATGGTTTCTAGTTCCTTAGGCATTTTATCAAACACCTTACATGCACATCTTAAGCATAGGTGAATTCATCAAATTGTACATCATGAACAACCAAATTTACATGTTTCCAACTCATATGATATCATGAATTGACAAAAACATATACAGATTCCATCTTCGGAATCACCCAATAGCAACAACATGATCATCAACACCTAACAATATAGAAATCATACTTTAATAATGAAAAAGAGGAAAACAATCAAGAATCAACATGGGTATGATCATATCACCATAATCAACCAATCTTTTGTATTTTAAAGATTGATTCTTGAACTCTATGAATGAATTGAATCCATAGATAAACACTACGCATACCTTAGAAGGAAGATTCTTGATGATTGATGGAGGAATTACCTTGAAATTGGATCTTCAAGATTACTTATTAAACCCTAGTTGTTTTTCTACTTTAGGGCTCTTGGATGATGAGCTTTCAGATGAAATTAGGGTTGCATTATGTTTAAAAGATATAAATTTCATAGGGTTAAGTTTAGGGACGTGTAAGGAGTATTTAAAGACTTAATTCCCTTTAAAATAACTCAAGACGGAGTGTTTTCGACACCTGGAATTGGCTTAGGCGGAGCCCAAGTAATACCATATGCTTGGGTTGGGCGGTACCTAACCAATCGCCTATGTTGGGTTAGGCGGCGCCTAACCAATTGCCTATGCTTACTATCTCTCATGAAAATGGGCATAACTTTTCGTTCGGGTATTAGATTAAGGCGAAATTGGTATTATTGGAGAGCTAATTCGATTCTATACAATTTGGTGGGTCTAAATCAGCCAAAATACCACATTAACATTGAGTTATACTTGTTCAAAGATGACCCTTCCAAAATCGAACACTAAAACTTGATAGATTCAAAAACTCTTAGCTTGTATTACCTTAAGTGACTCATATGAACATGCTTAATGCATTATAATCTATCCTATCACTAGGATATTCTTGTAAGTCATGTACTAAAGTATGAATCATCTGATTAGAAACATGCAGGGTATTACAATATCTCTCCCTTGGGAATATTCATCCTCGAATGAGAATTTACTGAGAAGAGATACAAGATAATAGAACCTGAATTGAACATGAAGAACTGAAACTTGATCTCATGACTGACATGATAAACATACTGAACTCATGCATATCTGATGCACGGACAACTGATACATGAATGCATGATTGAGTATGAAACGGTTAATATGTACCAAGTTTATATAGGAAACATGAACATGAAACTTTATAAGCTTAAATAGAACTGTTACCTTGAGCTTGATCTGAATTGGCGGGGAAGAGGTGAGGATACTTGGTACGAATATATACTTCTACTTCCAAAGTAGCTCTCTCATGAGACTGATTTCGCCAAAGAACCTTGACTAGAGGGACTTCTTTGTTCCTCAATCTACGAGTCTAATAAGCTAAGATTTTGACTAGAATCTTTTCATAAAAGAGGTTGTTCTGAATGTCGATGCTTTGAATAGGGACAAAAAATGCTTGGTCACCTATGCACTTTTTTATCAAAGAGACATGGAAGACTGGATGGACTGAGGATAGATCTGAAGGCAACTCAAGCTCATAAGCTACCTTGCCGAAGCGATAAAGAATTCTGAAGGAACCGATATATCAGGGACTGAGTTTCCCTTTCTTGCCAAACCTCTTCACTCCTTTCATGGGATAGATCTTAAGATAGACATATTCATTGACCTCGAACTCAAGATCCTTTCTACAAACATCTGCATAGGACTTCTGTCGGCTCTGAGCAGCCCGAAGTCTCTCTCTGATCAACTGAACTTTCTTTAAGGTGTCGAATACTAGGTCAGCACCTATGACTGAGGCCTCACTATCTTTGAACCAACCAATCAGAGATCTACATCTCCTACCATAGAGATCTTTAAATGGGGCTATCGGAATACTAGAATAATAGCTATTGTTGTATGCAAACTCAATCAAAGGCAAGTAGTTATCCCAACTTCCCTTGAAGTCAATTGCACATGCCCTTAGTATATCTTTAAGAGTCTGAATGGTCCTCTCTACTTGACCATCTATCTAAGGATGAAATGCTGTGCTGAGATGGACTTGGGTACCGAGACCCTTTTGGAATGCTTACCAAAATTGAAAAGTGAACTGGGTACCTCTGTCTGAGATAATAGATAGTGGAACACCATCTAATCTAACTAACTCCCTGATATAGAGTTTGGCATAATCCTCGGCAGAATAAAAAGTACGAACAGGAAGAAAATGAGCTGACTTGGTCATTCTATTTATAATGACCCAGACTGAATCATGCTGATGACGAGTTCTAGGCAAACCCATCACGAAGTCCATGTTAACTTCTTCGCACTTCCAAGTAGGAATGGTGAACTCTTGCATGGAACCACTAGGTTTCTAATGCTCTATCTTAACCTACTGACATGTAGAGCACTTAGACACAAACTCTGCAACATCTCTCTTTATCCCACTTCACCAATAGATCTCTCGCATGTCATGGTAGATCTTAGTAGCCCCTGGATGAATAGAGTATCGCGCACTATGCGCTTTTGTAAGAATTCGCTGCCTAAATTCATCTACACCTGGAACACATAAATGACCCTGACAACAAAGAACACCATCTCCCCCTTGGGAGAAAACCTTAAATTTCTGATTCTGAACTAAACCTTTGAGCTTGACAAGGCTAGGATCCCTGTCTTGTTTCTTTTTCACCTCGGAAACTAGAGATGAATCTGAAATACTATGAACACATACACCACCCTCTGAATAATCGACTAAGCGAATGCCTAGTCTGGCAAGATGATGGATCTCCTGAGCCATCTTTTTCTTACTATACTCAATATGAGAAATACTACCCATAGAGAGTCGACTGAGAGGGTCGGCCACAACATTGGCCTTGCCCGGATGATAAAGAACACTTATGTCGTAATCCTTCAAGAGCTCTAACCACCTTCTTTGGCGAAGATTGAGATCTTTCTGGGAAAAGACATACTGGAGGCTCTTATTGTCTGTGAAGACATCTACTTGAACTCCACAGAGATAATGCCTCCAAATCTTCAAGGCAAAAACTACCACTGCTAACTCAAGATCATGAGTAGGATAATTCTTCTCATGTGGCTTTAACTGTCTGGAGGCGTAGGCTATGACCTTACCATGCTATATAAGGACACAACCTAAACCCACTTTGGATGTATCACAATAGACTACAAAACCATCTAAACCCTCTGGAATAGCTAGAACTAGAGCGGAGGTAAGTCGAGTCTTCAACTCTTGAAATCTCTTCTTGCATGAATCTAACCACTGAAACTTAATCTTCTTCAGAGTCAATATAGACATGGGAGATGTAATAGAAGAAAATCCCTCGACAAACCATCTGTAATAGCCTGCCAAACTCAAGAAACTCCTAATATCTCATGGAGATACGGGTCAGGGATAGTTTCTTATTGCCTCAGTTTTCTGAGGATCTACTTTAATGCCATCATCGAAAATAACATGGCCAAGGAATTCTACTAATATTAGCCAAAATTCACACTTGTTGAACTTAGCAAATAACTGGTGATCCCTGAGAGTCTGAAGAACAATCCTAAGATAGTCTGTATGATCACGCTCTGTGCAAGAATAGACCAGAATATCATCTATAAAGACTATGACAAACATGTCCAAGTACTGCTTGAACACACGGTTCATAAAATCCATAAAAGCTATTGAGGCATTGGTAAGACCAAATGACATGACTAAAAATTCAAAGTGACCATACCGAGTATGGAAAGTTGTCTTCAGAATGTCACATTCTTTGACTCTTAGCTGATGATAGCCTGATCTGAGGTCTATCTTAGAGAAGTAACTGGCACCCTGAAGTTGGTCGAATAGATTATCAATCCTGGGATAGGATATCTATTCTTGATTGTGACCTAGTTGAGTTGATGATAATCAATACACATCCTGAGAGAACCATCTTTCTTGCGCACGAATAATACTAGCTCACCCCATGGGGAAATGCTGGGTATGATGAATACCTTATCTAAGAGATCCTTCAACTGATCTTTCAGTTCCTTGAGTTCTGCTGGTGCCATTCTGTATGGCGGAATAGAAATAGGTTGAGTATCTGGAAGAAGGTCTATGCCGAAGTCTATTTCCCTTTTAGGAGGAATTCCTGGAGGATCTTTAGGAAAGACATCTGAGTATTCATTAACAGCAGGGACTGTTTCAAGGCTGGGAGATTCAGAACTAGAATCTTTAATATGCACAAGATGATACACACACCCCTTAGAAATCATTTTCCTTGCCCGAAAGTAGGAAATAAGTTGACCCCTGAACGCTGAAATACTACCATTCCACTCTAGGACGGACTTATTCGGGAACTAAAACTAAACTATCCTATTTCTGTAGTCGACTGTGGCGTATCAGGAATGAAGCCAATCCATGCCGAGAATGACATCAAAATCAGTCATCTCTAACTCCACTAAATCTGCTAATATGGATTTTTGAGATATCATAATTGGGCAGTTCCTGTATACCCGCCGAGCTATGATGGTTTTACCCACTGGGGTAGAGACTAAGAAGGGCTCTGATAGGACTTTAGGACTGATTCAAAAATCTCTTGCTATGTATGGAGTAACAAAAGACAAAGATCCACCTGGGTCTAGCAAAGCATAAACATGAACATGAAAAATCTGTAACGTACCAGTAACGATATTAAGAGAATTTTCCTAATCCTGCCGATACTGAAGAGCATAGAGTCTGTTTGGGCGTTGCCCACTGGTAGCACTGGAAATAGAACCCTACTGGTTCGGGCAACTGGACTGAGCTGTAGAATGATTTCGCTGACCCCGAAGACTTGACTGTAGATGCTCCCTAATTCTGTGGCCTGTTTTGCCACAACCAAAATAGACATCACTACCGGCTTTACAAATGCCCTTGTGGTTCTTACCATAAGTCTGACAAAGGGGATTCGTTTGAGCACTGCTAACACTGCCCTGAGATTTAGAGCTTGGCGCTTTGTCTGTATTGCTGTCTCTAAACTTCAGCACTGGGGCGCTAGCAGAAGAAGGAGCTGGAACGGCTGACTTGGAGTGAAACTGTGAACATTTTTCTCCATCTGACTTGGGGTGAGCAAAGTTGAAATTACCTGACCTTGCTCTCTTGTTCTGCCTCTCCCTTATCTTAAACTTATACTCTTCTACTTGCTGGGCATCGGTCATGAGTCTTTCTAAGGTCATTTCACCGATCTACATCGCAGACCTACACTCATTTACCACACTATCGTTGACCCATGACATAAAATTGCTCATCTTAGCTCTATTGTTTACAACCATATGAGGAGCATACTTGGCTAGCTGAGTAAATTTAAGAGAATACTCCCTAACCATCATATTCCCCTGCCTGAGGTTAATGAACTTAAAAACTTTGGCTTTTCTCATATCTTGGGGAAAGAATCTATATAAGAAGGCCGTGACAAATTCCTCCCACTCGATAGGTCCTGTATCATCTAACCTCTCAGACTTCCACTGTTTTTAACAATCATAAGAAACATCTTGTAACTGGTAGGAGGCAAACTCAGCACTCTCAATAGAAGTAACACCCATGATGTCAATGACCTTCTGGACTTGGTCAATGAACTCCTAAGGGTCCTCATCAGACTTACACCTATGGACAGATGGAGGGTTCAACCGGGTGAAGTCCCGAACCCTAGCTGCTTTAGGAGTGGCCACTAGATTGGCCGTAATGACTGGTGGCCATTCGTTCTGTGCAGCCATGGACTGAGCAAGTGTGGTAAATATGGCTCTAAACTCCGCATGGGAAACATGTTCGCCCAAAGGATCTTCTGTCTGAGGAGCTGGCTGGTTTCTCCTCTTTGGGGCCATCACCTGGAATAAGAGAAGAATGGATTAGACTGAGAGTTTAACTTGTGATTATGCTCACTAGCATGACATGAATACTGAAGAAAGGGGACTGTTCCTAAAACATCTTATAGCCTCCCTCACATAAATGTGGAGTGCAACACATCCATGTACAAGACTCTACTAAATGTGGCTTACAGACTTCCTAGGACTCAATTGAACCTTAGGCTCTAATACGAAGTTTGTAACACCCCGATTTGCGGACCCGGAATACTACACGGTGTGCATGACCCCGAGGGACCATAAGCTAACCCAGGACTGATATTTGTACCTGTATACTACAAATCATAATATAATAATACGGAACATGGAACTGTAAGGCCATAAGTTTCAACTGCATACAATTATGTGGGCGAAAATACCCAAAACAACTAAATTTGAATATAAATCTGAAAATAAATCCGAAAGCCTCTAAACTGTCTGAATAAGGAGTTGAAGGAACATGCCTCCAACTAACTCTTAAAGCTAAACTAAAGAAATAAATAAGAGAATCAAATCATATTCTCCTTGAATCACTAAGGACTTACTGTGTCTCTACGACTGGAATGCTACCGCTACTGCTAGACTGGAGTTCGTGTCTCGGAACCTATAGTGTAACATGAAAAGAAAGCACCACAGCGCAAATACGTCAGTACAACTGGAGTATTGAGTATATGAGGAAGGTAGCCTAAACATAAAGGGTTTCATGCATGAACAACACTGACTGACTAATATGAACGTGGGAGTGCAAACACACATATATAGAAACTGGGACCGTGAATACGCGATATCATGACCTGTAAGCTAATACATGGTTTACTAATAACTATCATGATTGATACTAAAACTGACAACATAGAAGACTGTATCTAACAGTCCTATATATACTGAAATCTGAAGAATGCACTGAGTTCTTTTACTGAGACTGTTACTGAAGTTGATAATATGGATGACTATAGCTGATAGTCCTGTATATATTGAAATCAGAAGAACTATCTGAGTTGTTTTATAGAGACTATTACTGAAACTGTGGGAAGTAGCGTTTAACCTACATGCCCCGTGTATGCCGTTATGGCTAAGCTGGGGTCCAATCTCTGCCCGACTGGAGGGGTGTCAATACCTTGCCACTGGTAAAGACAGCTGTGAGTGACCCTTATCTAGTGGGTACTCAATAAGAACGGTGGGAACCCTAAACTGATTGGTTAAGACACCTCATGAACCCTAAGCTGAAGAGTTAAGATGTCTCAACCTACGCTAGCTACGTAGTTCTAGAACACAAGGATTGCTACTAAGAATTACACCCTGAATTGGCGGGTGAGTTCCCATCCTTGGGTTCACTCGCTGCTAACCTCTACTCCTATCTGGACGAACTAGACATGAATAACTGACTGTGTATAACTTGATCTTACTGAATTCCATTGTCTGGCAGAATGTTACTGATATCTGACAACTGATAAAGATCATGAGGTTTTCTTAAGTCACATGACTGACTGAAGTCTATGGAATCATATCTTGAGTTCGGATATCGTGAAACATGACATGGATCTAGGCACACAACTATAGTTTTCGGATACAAGTACCCCTACAACTCAATGAAAGGAAACTGACACACATGACTGACTTGGTCATAAGAGTAGAGTCCATAATTTATAATATCATAAATAGGGATCTCATACTAAGCATGGTTATCAACAATGAATTGCATGGAAAGGATTTCATATCACATGGAAGTACTTGTACAATATTAATATCATGTTCATTGCATAATCATATTGGCAACACATACCAATAGCATAGAAGTTTATGTGGATTGCATGGTTATCATGCATCTTGTTCATAAATAGGATTTGTAAGTAAACATAGCATAATCTCATAAGAATAGTTCATAAGTATTTCAATAACGTTTACAAGGCACATTATCAATCATAGAAGTCATTGGAACGTAAGGGCATATCATGAATCCTTCACTTAGTCACAATTTAGCTATATTGCATGGTTTCTAGTTCCTTAAGCATTTTATCAAACACCTTACATGCACATCTTAAGCATTGGTGAATTCATCAAATTGTACATCATGAACAACCAAATTTATATGTTTCCAACTCATATGATATCATGAATTGACAAAAACATATAAAGATTCCATCATGGGAATCACTCAATATCAACAACATGATCATAAATACCCAACAATACAAAAATCATACTTTTATAATGAAAAAGAGAAAAACAATCAAGCATCAACATGGGTATGATCATATCAAAACAATCAACCAAGCTTTTGTATTTTAAAGATTGATTCTTGAACTCTATGAAAAAATTAAATCTATAGATGAACACTACGCATACCTTAGAAGGAAGATTTCGGATGATAGATGGAGGAATTTCCTTCAAATCAGATCTTCAAGCTTACTTATGCAACCCTAGTTGTTTTTCTCCTTTAAGGGTCTTGGATGGTGAGCTTTGAGATGAAATTAGGGAAGCTAAAAGATATAAATTTTGTAGGGTTAAGTTTAGAGACGTGTAAGGAGTATTTAAAGACTTAATTCCCTTTAAAATAACTCAAGACGGAGTGTTTTTGACACCTGGAATTGACTTAGGAGGCGCCCAAGTAATCGCCTATGCTTGGGTTGGGCGGCGCCTAACGAATCGCCTATGCTTGGGTTAGGCGCCGCCCAACCCAAGCATAGGCAATTACTTGGCCTATGCTTGGGTTAGGCGGCGCCTAACCAATTGCCTACGCTTACTGTCTCTCACGAAAATGGGCATAACTTTTCGCTCGGGTATTAGATTAAGGCAAAATTGGTATCGTTGTAAAGCTAATTTGATTCTGTTCAATTTTTTGGGTCTAAATCAGCCAAAATTCTACAATAACATTGATTTATTCTCATTCAAAGATGACCCTTACAAAATTAAACACTAAAACTTGATGGATCCATAAACTCTTAGCTTGTATTACCTTAAGTGACTCATATGAACATGCTTAATGCATCATTAGCTATCCTATCACTAGGATATTCCTTGTAAGTCATGTACTTAAGTATGAATCACAAGATTTGAAACATGCGGGGTATTATATATTTACCTAGAGCTTGTGTCAGTTAAAAAATCGTGTCAGTCATGTCACGATCAGTACTACTCTCAAGCAGTTATAGAACTCAGTCTGGTACAGAACTCAGGAAAACTTAGTAAACTCAGTATCAGTCTAGTCTAGTTCTATATAGTCAGTTCAATGTCTTTCAGTTGGGAGTAGGATTCAACATCGAGCAAGCATAGGGATGGTGGCTTAGCCATTAGTTAGGACTGGGTCCCTAAAAACAATCCCTAAGTTCTAGAACTATGTATACAACATATGTTATGAGATGTTACTTGTTAGATAAGACTGACATACTCAGGTATCACCCGCTAGTGTAGGACAGATCTCAGGGGTCACCCATTTGATAGGACTGACTCCACAACAGATGTTAGTACCCATGGTATGGTATTAGCACCATTCTAATTAGGGTTAAAAATTGGACCCCAACTCAGTTATTTTATTTTGTTTGGGTCATGTTGTATAGATGATTACCTTCCACAGTTTTAGTTTTAGTCTTCAGTTTAGAACTCAGTTCATTTTATAAAATTAGGACTTTCAGACATAGTCAATCAGTATTAGTGAATCAGTTATCAGTAACTTTAGTTATAAGTTACTCAGTTATTAGAATAGTATTCAGCTTCAGAAAAGCTCAGTTATAGTATACATTATATGCATAGTATTGCATACTCAATGATTTTAGTAGTATCAGTTACTCACGTACTCTTATATTCAGTTACTCTATATCATTCAGTTAATTATTGTTCGTGCATATGAACCCTTGTATTCAGCCTTACCTCATCTAGCATACCAGCACATTCCATATACTGACCATATACTCCTTCTTTATGCTATGATGTCTCATATCATAGGTTCAGATGCTCAGGTTCTTGACTGCGCTTAGACAGATCCAGCCAAGAGTCTCAAATTTAGTAGTGAGTCCTTATCTATTGAGGTCATACTTTATTTCAATATTTCAGTTTATCAGTAGATCAGTAGTCAGAGTTAGTTGGGGGTTTGTCCCATCAACTCCATATTCAGATAGTTCAGTTAGAGGTTTTCACACTAGACTATTTCAGATAGTATTTTAGTTTTTAGATATTTTTAACATGTGTTACCTTTATTAGTATTTCAGATTTTGACGATTATAGCATTTCAGCCTATTTTCTATATTTATTTTAGTATTACTATTTTAGTGCTCACAGTATATATTAATTATGGGTTAGCTTGTGGTCATTTGTGGTTGTAAGCACCGTGTGACAGCCAGGGTGTATTCTGGGGTATTACAAACTTGGCATCAAAGCCTATGGTTTAACAGGGTTCTAGGGAGTCTAAAATCCATATCTAGTAGATTCTTGTGCATGGATGTGTAGCGTGCCACACTTATTGACAGGAGGCTATGAGATATTTTAGGAAAAGTTTCCCTTGTTTCAGTATTTATGTAGTGTGAGTGAGCATGAGCTCAAGCTAAATTCTCACTCTAATACTTTTCTTACTTTTGGTTATAGAACATGCCTCTCTAAAAGACTGATGAAAAAAAACTGGAAATTAGTAAACACCTCAACCCGTTCAGGAAGATCCCCTGGACGAATATGTCTCTCATTCAGAATTCAAAGTTGTATTCACTACTCTAGCCAATTCCATAATAGTTTAGAATAAATGGTCAGTTGTTGTTCAGGCCAACCCAGTGGCCACTACAACTGCAACCATGATTTGGGACTTCACCCGAGTATACCCTTCCTTATTCTCATGATCTAACTCAGAAGAGAATCCACAAGAGTTCCTCAATCAAGTTCAGAAAGTCACAGATATTATAGGAGTGACATATAGAGAGAGTGTTGATTTAGATACCTATCAGCTACAAGATGTATCTCATACGTGGTTTAAGCAGTGAAAGATAGACAAGGGCACAGATGCAGGGCCCATAGAGTGGAAAGAGTTTGCTACTACTTTTCTAGTTAGATTCTTTCCTTTAGAGTAGAGAGAATCTAAGGTGTAAAAGTCCATCAATCTCAGGAAATGTAGTATGAGTGTAATAGAGTATTCCCTTAAGTTTACTTAGTTAACCAGGTATGCTCCCCATGTAGTAGCAGACAATAGGTCCAGAATGAGCAAGTTTGTGTCTGGGTGTCAGATAATATAGTTAAGGAGTGCATAATTGCGATGTTGATTAAGGAGATGCACATCTCTAGTCTTATGGTCCATGCTCAAAAAATTGAGGAGCATAAGGTTAAGAAGAAGGAGAAAGAGAACAAAAGAGCTAGAATAGGTAGTTTTAATTTTAATCAGCCTAAGTCAGAGAGCAGTAATCGTCCCCAGTTTTATCCAAAATCTTTAGTTCCAGCCCCATCCTAAACTAGTATGCCAGTACCAAAGTTTAGGAATGACAGTCGAGATAGGGCGCCAGGTTCTAAAATCCAATATAGTGTGAGCAGTGATCGTACCCATCCATTTTGCATAAAATATGGTAGAAATCACCTAGGTTCATATCGAACTGACAGTGATGTATATTTTGGATATGGTAAGCCCGACCAAAGGATACGGGAGTGTAGAGTTATGGCTAAGAGAGGAAAAGATTTGTGTTAATAGGGTCAGTACAACCGCCCTTCAGCTTAGTTCGATCGCCTGAATTAGCAGGGTGCTACTTCTAGTGTCGCCAGTGGGCAACACCCAAATAGGCTTTATGCACTTCAGCCTAGATAAGATCAGAAAAGTTCTCCTGATGCGATCACTGGTATGTTACATATCTTCTATTTATATATTCATGCCTTATTAGATCCAAGAGCTTCTCTGTCTTTTGTAACTCCTTGCATAACAGTCAACTTTAAGTTAGACTAGAAATCTTAACAGAATCTTTCCTAGTGCTTTTCTCAGTAGGTAAATCTATTTTAGCTAGACAAGTATAAAAAAATTGCACAGTTACAGTATTTCAGAAAATCCCTTTAGTTAATTTCAGTAAAAGAGTTATTCTATTTCATTTTCCTAATGGACCAATTATAGAATGAAGGGGTAGTACCTCAGTTTTAATTGATTTAAGTTTGAATCTCTAGAGTAACCTAGTAAAAAGAGAAGTTGAGAATTGTAAGTTAGTCAATGTTGAGGTTTCTATATGATTATTGTTGGGGCAATAGAAAGCTAAGAATTATGTATCAGAAGGAAGTACTAGCAGTGGACCTTACATTATTAGGAGTAGTCCTTCAGAATGAGTTTAGTGTTTACGAGTATTGTTATATCTCACATTTTAGAGTAAAGCGGTTTCAGTTTGATTTAGAGTTTATTAAGAAGTTCACGGACTTAAAATAATGGCTTTAAGCTAAGGGGGGATGGTACAACAAGTAACCAAGTCAGGCTTTCAGATTTTAGTAGTAATGTCAGTAATGTCAATACTTACACAGTACATATCAGTTCTATGATCATAGATATTCGTGCATGTTATCAAAAATTATGTACGCTTACTGTTCTTTGTATGAGCAGCTCCAGTTCACTCATTGTTACAAATCACGTTCCATGAATAGAGAAACTCCAAACTTAGGTCATGTAGCTCGTGAATCATGTACTCATGAGTGTACTCAGTTTCCATGACTTATTTTATACTCCAAATGATCAGTTAAATTTAGATTTATGTTATGTATGTCCTCAGTCTAGATCTCTGGATAAATCAATAAGGTTGATATTTTATTCCTCAGGCCTCAGATAAGTGTCAAGTTTAGTATAGTGTCCATTCATGCTTTAGGTATCTATGTTTTAAACTTCAGTGAACTCTTCTTATTAGATGGTATGGCGATGAGCAGTTGCATAGATGGGAGAGAGAAAATGTTTCATGTTATGAAAATATTATTTCATGCTAGGTTTACACGATCCTTTAGTTATGAAGATAGGATTGAATATCATGATGATATGTAAGGGGCTAAATGCATTTTGGAGATTTAGGTAGGCTTGAACATAGTGTAAGAATTCAGTCTATATCAGACCTCAGTTGGTAGAGTTATTAGTGCCCATATTATAGAATTTTAACCATGTTATGATTTCTTATTCAAATGTCTCATTTAAACCATGCCAAGATTTCCTTTCTACCTAATTCAGTAGAACTTATAGAAAGAGTGTCAAAAAATGCTCCAGTTGAGTATAAGTTTGTAGCATAAGTTAGTCCGTAAAGATAGGAATCCAGTTTAGCAGTCAGGCGGATAGTTTATATGGTTTCCCTATCTTTCCACCCAGTCGTACTATCTGCAGTTTTGTGAATATTACATTTCCAAGATAGATCTTCCTAGTAGTTATGAGTTTAGCTCAGTTCATGCCTCAGTTTCAGATCCCAGATATTCAGTCATGATTTAGTTCATAGGTAAACCATATATCATCTTATTCTTCCTCAGAATCCCTTCCAAGTCAGCATTCTTTGGGTGACGTAATGTCCCAAGGGGGAGATGCACTATAACCCCCGAGCTTTCATGTCCTAAACCTTTTAGTTTCTCTTTACGTAACGAATCTATTTTAGAGTAATGGGTACTCATAGTTGACCCTCTCATTCTAAATCTCAGCCATATGACATGTATTTAATAAATTAGTTCAGTTCATATATCATGTTTTAGATTCAGTCATGATCTCATGTTCCCGTTCATACATGTTCAGCAAGTGATCCCAAGTTCATTAGTATTTTCAGCTCAAGGTGATAGTATTTCTTAGATTTAAGTAGTTCCATGATTCAGTTACAATTATAAACTTAGTATCAAATACCGTTGCATGTTCAGTCATACATTCAAGAATAAGTTCAGCCATGTACTTTTGTATCAAATATGCACGTTCAGTATGAAACTCAACTTGTAAGTAGCTTCAGTCATGTATTCCAGCATCAGATATGCATGTACAGTATAAGGACTCAACTTTTCAATAGTTCAGTCATGTTAGTTATGTTTCATCATGCATGTTCAGTGTGTGAACTCAGTGTACCAGTGTTCCTCAGCTTAGTGAGTCTCATTCAAGGATGAATGTTCCCAAGGGGGAGATATTGTAAATACCCCATATTTCCCTAGCTTAAATTAACTCTCAGTTCATAATTTATTTAATATAAAAAATTTGAAATGCTTATAATTTTTTGTTTAAAGCCTGCCATAGCATTGGAAATTGAATCAGATTTCCAATGATATAAAATTTGCATAAATCTGATAACCGGGTAAGAAGTTATGGCTATTTTAAGTTTCAGTCATTAAACACTATAATTTAGGCCAGTAGCGCATTGTGGAGTAAGCCAAACTGGCAATTGTCAGTCTCTAGTAAGGTACTGCAATACCGACGCATCGCACTAAGGCTTATTGTCATATTTGTCAATTTTTAGTGAGCCAACATGATTGTACCATATGGCACCGAGCTATCAGGTCCCATCCAGTATTGCAACACGATTCCACCGCATCGCACCACCAGCAACATTCCTAATTTTCATTTTCCAATGGCTTAGCGTGATAGTGGCACATCACGCTAGGGCCCTAAATCGGGTTTTCAGTGATGAAAAATAAAAACATTTCGGAGGTAATATGGTCTTTTCCATGACCCAGATCAGCCTTAAACAAGAAATTATGCCATAAATACCCTATTATATCATTATTCACTCACTTTTCTCAAGATTTAAAATAGTCTCTCTCAAATAGGCAAAAACCCTAGTTCAAGAAATCAAGGTCAATACTCAAGAAATCCTTCAAGAACATTCAAGAAAGCATCTTATAAGGTATGTTAGGTGTTCATCTATGGGTTTCTTTCACCCATAGAGTCTATGAATCCATTTTTAAATTACAAGATTGGTGAAATATGAACTTCCATGTTTGAATTAAATTGAATTCATGTTCATGTTATTATGGGGTCTTAGTACATGATTAAATTACAAGCCTTCATGAAATAAATTATTATGTGTTGATTTACATAATATTCATGATAAACACTTCAATCTGCAAGTTGATTGTTATAACCATGTTTACCCTAAATGTTAAAGATTTAGTAAAATAAGTATGTTTTCCATGTGTTTGATAAATTGTCTATGAGAATGAAATAAAGTCATTATAGCATGCTAACATGTATTCCCCATTCACGTACAAGTTAATGCATTATAAGTATTTGATGGAATGTCTCTATGAATGAATTATGGCCAAGTGAACATGTTATGTTATTCAAGATTATGCTTTGCTTTACTTTTAATGCTATCGAGTCTTGGGGGTATTTAATACCCGACAATTTACCTGTTTACCTAGAGCCGGTGTCAGCTACAGAATAGTGTTAGTCATGTCATGATCAGTAGTACTCTCAGGCAGTAACAGAACCCAGTTAAACTCAGTCAGTTATAGAACTCAGAAAAACTCAATAAACTTTGTAACATTCCAGTCCAGTTCAGTGTCTTTTATTGGGAGTAGGATTCAGTACCGAGTGATCCTAGGGATAGGGGCTTACCGTTAAATAGGATTGACATACTCAGGATCACCCGCTAGCTTAGGACTGATATCAGGGGTCACCTGTTAGATAGGATTGACTCCACAATAGATGTTAGTACCCATGGAATGGTATTAGCACCCTTCAAATTGGGGTTATAAATTGGACCCCAACTTAATTATCTTATCTTATTTGGCATATGTCGGTTAGATGATTACCTCCCACAGTTTCAATTTTAGTCTTCAATTTAGAACTTAGTTCATTATATAGAATCAGGACAATCAGACACAGTCAATTAGTATCAATAAATCGGTTATTAGTAAATTCAGATATCAGTTACTTGGTTATCAAAACTCAATATTCAACTTCAGAAAAGCTCAGTTATAGTATACACGTATGTGCACAGTATTGAATACTCAGTGATTTCAGTAGTATCAGTTACTCATGTACTCTTATATTCAGTTACGCTATATCATTCAGTTAGTTACTGTTCATGGATATAAACCCTTGCATTCATCCTTACCTCATTTAGCATACCAGTATATTCCACGTACTAACCGCATACTCTTTTTATGCTATGGTGTTTCATATCATAGGTTTGGACATTCAGGTTCCTGATCGTGCTTAGACAGATCCAGTCAGCAGTTGTAGATTTAGTATTAAGTCCTTATCTATTGAGGACATACTTTATTTTAATCTTTTAATTTATCAGTAGATCAGTAGTCGGAGTTAGTTGGGGGTTTTTCCCATCAACTCCATATTCAGACAGTTCAGTTAGAGGCTTTCAGACTAGACTAGTTTAGATATTATTTTAGTTTTTAGATGTTTCTAACAGATGTTACATTTATCAATATTTTAGATTTTAAACCTTATGGCATTTCAGCCTATTTTTTGCATTTATTATAGTATTACTATTCAGTGTTCATAGCAACTATCAGTCATGGGTTAGCTTGTGGTCCTTCGGGATCGTAAGAACTGTGTGACACCCAAGGTGTACTCTCGGGGCATTACAACTTATTTGTCTTATAGGGTCAAATTGGTTCATTTGTGGTTTAGGTCTATGTATTAATGATGAGATTGATCATGCAGTACAAGTAGGCATACTAAAAACATGGGAAAGATGACCTTTTTATGGATTAGATTTGTGAAATAAATAACTTAAAAAGACTATAATTACTGGTATCTAGTTAGATAAGAAAAGGATTTTAGGTGTTTGGGACTTTCCATTTGTTACTACCTTGGTGATTAGCTTTGTTTACATGCAAAAACTTATGGTATTTTGAAACACTCCTTGGGTAGACTTGGAATAAATTCAACTTATAAGGGTACTTACTTTTGATTTGGAAGGTTATGGGTTCGTCTTCAAGGATTGAGACTTGTATTTAAAGAATTGTGGTTACTTGGGCCTGGTTTAGATTGTGATTGTACTGCTTCATGTTTTGAATGGTTTGTTAACTAGAATTTCACGGTAAGACTATATTATAGTAGTGGATTATGTTATTGTATGGATTGGAAAGATATGAAATATTATGCATGTCAATTTTTGAAGACTTGGAAAAATCATGCATGGGAAATTTTGAAGTATTTAGAATTTATTATGGGTACCAGTTAGAAACTGAAAGTTCTAACAACGTACTCTGATAGTGATTTATGAAGATATTAGTAATGACTCTCCTAATATTTGATTTTGCTTTATATAAGAATCAATAATATGTGGCAGTCTTGATTCTTCTTTATGTGAGAATCAATAATATATGGCAGTCTTGCACTTCTATTATGGGTTGAATGGTTCATTCTATGTTGGGTTTCTACATGTGTTCGATTGAGAGGGCTTTCCATTCTACCAATTTATTTAGAACTTCAGGTTGATTGACACTACATAGGTGATAAGAACTAAATAGATTATAGATTATTGTGATGGATTGTATACAATTTTTGTGACATATAAAGAGTACATGATGTGGTATGGTTAATTTTATGGAGATTGATGGTTTGTGGTATGGTGAATTTTATGGAGATTCGTGGTTTTTTGAAGGGTTAAGCATAGGAATATGACTATTTAAAAGGTGATCGAGTAATGTTATTTAAGAAATTATGTGGAACTAATATCTAGTTTTAATATCGTTTCATCTTAGGAAACAATATTATCTATTTTGATATTTATAGTATCAGCCTTAAGTAAGTGTGATTCAGTCAGAAAGTGTATAAAGTAGGCTTGAAAATAGCGAAAAATTCTTTTAATATATAGGTAGGCACGGTTCATTAGTGTGTAGAGAGGCAATGTGGTTCCATAAGTTTTCTAGTGTTTTGTTGGTATGGTGATGGCATTGGTTTTGTGGTACACTTAATGTCTTGTGATGTTGATGATGGTAACCTGAATAAATTAAGAACTTATATTGTAAGTGACTTAGCTATTAGATATAAATACAATTCAAAAATAAAGAAAGTGGGTTCATAGAGAAATTTGGTTTTAGGTACAAGAGTTAAAAGGTGAAGAGATTTTGGTTACTATAGTGAAACCAACGGTATTATAGAAGTGACTCTAGTTTGAGAGTGATTTCATGAGTTTTTTCTTGTCAATTTTTTGTACCTTCATTAATTTTACGTTTGAGGACGAACGTGTTTCAATGGTATAATATAACATAACTCGTGGTGATTTATAGATTTTTCTATATTCTTGGCCATTTTGTACTTTCTCTTAGTTTTCTATGTTATTTATAAGTTGTAGGAATGATTGGCACTGTTTCCAAAGAATTCGAGAGTGATTTATGTGAATTTTGGCTTTGAGTTAGGGAGGCACATCCAGTCAATTCGATTTTGTGGATTATCTGTCTGATTTATTGATTTTCAAATTGTAAAAATGATAAACCGATAACCAAACCAATGAGATATTTGTTATCAATTTTTAGTTAATTGGTTTTTGGTCTTTATTGGTTTAACCAATAAGAAAATACTCCCCTAATTTTTCTTTACTTTCTCTTATTTTCATTTGTTCTGTACTATCTTCATGTATAATGTCTGCGCAAATTGAAAGAACTCTAACAACAACTATAAATACAAAAGACAACAAGGTATGTATATAAAATCTAAAGCCACTATTATATAAATGCAAATAAAAATATAATTTTAATAAAATATTATTAGATTATCGATTTAACCATTAACTAAATTACTAAAATAGAAAGCAAAACCGATAGACCAATATAAAAATTTACTAAACCATTAGAAAATTGTTAACTTAATAACCCAAAATCGATAAACCAATATATTTTTATCGGTTTGGTTTATCGGTTGAATCGGTCTTTGCATACCCCTACATTGAGTAGCCTTTAAAGTGATATAGTTAACTTTGGTTAATTTTTTAATTCAAGCTTCAAATAGTAATTCTATCAATGTCGTTAGCTCCAAAACATAAAAATTAGATTCGTAGCATGTTTTGTTTGGGTCCCATGACTTTCAATGTGATTTTGAGTGTTTGAACTAGTAGTTGAAATTTTATGGTTAATATTGACTTTTGTTAATGTCCATTTATAACGACCTTTGTTGGAAATTCTTACTACACCATTGAGTATGGAATATCTTTCTAAAGATATTAGAATATAGGATTTGTGTTTAAGATCCCAGATAAGTTCCAAGGGAGTTTTTAAACATTTTGGGTGTTTTGGCTTGTTTAAGTAAAATATGTCCAAAAAAAGATTTATTATTACTTTTAAAGATCAAATAATTACTTCAAAACTTTTGAAATACCATCTGTGAATTGGAGCTCTGAATTTAAAAGTTTGGTGCAACTCCAACAAGTCGATAGCAAGATTCTATTAAAAACATAAAATAATTCTTTAACAAGCAAAAATAATATCTGAATAGGTGAATGGGCATGAAGTTGAGTTCTGATTGAACAAGCGTATTGGTATCATTATTTAGTAATTAAATAAGAACGAATTGGGGTATTTCACTATAGTATGAGGATTGAACAGCCTATTTAGTGAGAAATAAAACAATGTGAAAATAGCCGGTATAGATTTTTTGAACACTATAGTTGAATTTTGGATTGTGTTCATTTGGTATTTTATACATATTTGGAGTTCTAGAGCCCAGAATTAAGTGATTCTCATGGCATTCTACTAGGTCTATCAACGTAGAAATATGAAGCTTAGGTTGGCATTCCTTCATGATTTCTTCAACTGGTTTTCCTTCTTTACCAGTGAATCTGTTGAAAAAAATGGGATTTTATCTATTTGGACTCAGTTTTTGATGAAATTTCATATATAGAATCCTTGTGTTATGGATAAATTGATTTTGACAAAAAAATTTGGATTCATTAATAGGTTGAAGTAATAAAAATGGACATTTTAACTGTTTTCTCTACTTTTTTTTGTTTCCCCTTTGGTGTTCGGTACCCGCATTGGAGCCCGACTAATTTGGATTCGCGTCTTGTAGGGACCCATTCAGGGGGTAGCTCTCCCTACAAATGATTTTATTATACTCAGGGCTCGAACCCGATACCTCTGGTTAAGGGGGAAGCATCCCTATTTACTGAACCACATCCATTTGTAATACCCCGCATGTTTCTAAGCTAGGAAGTGAATAAGTATTCCTATGTATAAAATCTCCTATCCTATGATTCATACTTGAGTACATGACTTACAATGAATATTCTAGTGATAGTATAGCTTATGATGCATTAATCATGTTCATATGAGCCACTTAAGGTAATACAAGCTAAGAGTTTTTGAATCCATCAAGTTTTAGTGTTCAATTTTTCAAGGTTCATCATTGAACGAGTATAAATCGATGTTAATGTGGTATTTTGGATGATTTAGACCCACCAAATTATAGGGAATCTAATTATCTTTCCAATGATACCAATTTCACCTTAATCCAATACCTGAGCAAAACGTTATGCCCATTTTCGTGAGAGCAGTAAGCATAGGCGATTGGTTAGGCACCGCCCAACCCAAGCATAGGCAATCACTTTAGAGCCGCCTAAGTCAATTCCAGGTGTCAAAAAAACTCCGTTTTGAGTTATTTAAAAGGTAATTAAGTCTTTAAATACTCCTTACACGTCCCTAAACTAACCCTACGAAATATATATCTTCTAAACATACTGCAACCCTATTTTCGTCTCAAAGATCATCATCCATGAGCACTAAAGGAGAAAAACAACTAGGGTGGACTAATTAAGCTTGAAGATCTAATTTCAAGGAAATTCCTCCGTCAATCATCAAGAATCTTTCTTCTAAGGAACGCATAGTGTTCATCCTCGGATTCCTTTCGTTCGTGGAGTTCAACAATCTATCTTTAAAATACAAAAGCTTGGTTGATTGTGGTGATATGATCATACCCATGTTGATGCTTGTTTATTTTTCCTCTTTTTCATTATAAAGTATGATTTCTATATTGTTGGGTGTTAATGATCATGTTGTTGATATTGGGTGATTCCCAAGATGGAATCTTTATATATTTTTATGAATTCATGATATCATATGAGTTTAAAACATGTAAATTTGGTTGTTCATGATGTATAATTTGATGATTTCACCTATGCTTAAGACGTACATGTAAGGTGTTTGATAAAATGTCTAAGAAACTAGGAATCATGCAATATAGCTAAATTGTGACTATATGAAGGATTCATGATATGCCCTTAAGTTCCAATGACTTTTATGTTGTTAATGTGCCATGTAAATATTGTTTAAATACTCATGAACTATTCTTATGAGATTATACTATGTTTACTAGCAAATTCTACCTATGAACAAGATGTATGATAACCATGCAATCCACATGAACTTCCATGCTATTGGTATGTGTTGCCAATATGATTATGCAATGAACATGATATTAAAATTGTGCAAGTAATTCCATGTGATATGAAATCCTTTCCATGCAATACATTATTGATAACCATGCTTAGTATGAGATCCCTACGTATGATATTATAAATTATGGACTCTACTTTTATGATCAAGTCAGTCATATGTGTCAGTTTTATTCCATCGAGTCCTGGGGGTACTTGTACCTAAAAACTATAGCTGTGTGCCTAGATCCATATCATGTTTATCGATATCCGAACTTAAGCTATGATTCCATAGACTTCACTCAGTCATGTGACACAGGAAAACCTTATGATCTTAGTCAGTTGTCAGATATCAGTAACATTCCGCCAGTCAACAGAATTCAGTAAGATTAAGTCATTCACATTCAGTTACTCATGTCCAATCCCTCCAGATGGGAGTAGAGGTTAGCACCGAGTGAACCCAAGGATGGGAACTCACCTGCCAGTTCAGGGTGTGATTCTTAGTAGTCATCCTTGTGTTCCAGAACAACTTAGCCAGCGTAGGTTGAGAAATCTTAACCCATCAGATTAGGGTTGATGGGGTGTCTTAACCCGTCAGTTTAGGGTTACCACCATTCTCATTGAGTACCCGCCAGATAAGGGTCACTCACAGGCTGTCCTTACCCATGGCACGGTATTGACACCCCTCCAGTCAGGGCAGAAATTAGACCCCAGCTTACCCATAACGGCATACATGGGGCATGTCGGTTAAACACTACTTCCCACAGTTTCATTATCAGTCTCAGCAAAAGAAATCAGGGCGTTCTTTAGATTTTAGTATATACAGGACTGTCAGATATAGTCTTCCATGTTTTTAATTTCAGTATCAGTCATGAAAGTTATCAGTAAACCATGTATTAGCTTACAGATCATACTATCACATATTCACGGTCCTGGTTTCTATATATGTGTGTTTCCACTCCCACGTTCATATTAGTCAGTCAGTGTTGTTCATGCATGAAACCCTTTATGTTCACCCTACCTTCCTCGTATACTCAGTACTCCAGCTGTACTAATGCATTTGCGCTATGGTGTTTTCTTTTCATGTTACACCATAGGTTTTGAGTCACGAGCTCCAACCCAGCAGTAGCGGTAGCATTCTAGTCACAGAGACACAGTGATTCCTCATTGATTCGAGGATAATATGATTTCTTTCATTTATTTATTTCTTCAGTTCAGTTTTATGAGGTTAGTTGGAGACATGTTCCTTCAACTCCTTATTCAGACAGTTTAGAGGCTTTCAGATTTATGTTTAGATTGATTTGTTTTGGGTATTTTCACCCACATGATTGTATTCAATTGAACCTTATGACCTTACAATTCCATGTATTCCGCATCATTATATCATGATTTGCAGTATATAGGTACAGATATCAGTCATGGGTTAGCTTATGGTCCCTCGGGGTCATTAGCACCACGTAGCATTTTTGGTTCAGCAAATCGGGGTGTTACAAACTTGGTATCAGAGCCTAAGGTTCAATAGAGTCCTAAGAAGTATGACAACCACATCTAGTAGAGTCTTGTACATGGGTGTGTTGCGCACCACATTTATCTGCAGGAGGCTATAAGATCTTTAAATAACAGTCCTCTTTCTTCATTATTCATGTCATGCTAGTGAGCATAATCACAAGTTAAACTCTCAATATAATCCATTCTTCTCTTATTCTAGACCATGGCCCCAAAGAGAAGAAACCAGCCAGCTCCTCAGCCCGAAGATCCTTTGGGCGAACATGTTTCCCATGCGGAGTTTAGAGCCACATTTACCACACTTTCTCAGTCTATGGCTGCACATACTGACTGGCTACCAGTCATTCCAGCCAATCCATTGGCCAATCCTAAAGCATCTAGGGTTCCGGACTTCACCCAGATGAACCCTCCATCTTTCCATGGGTCTAAGTCTGATGAGGAACTTCAGGAGTTCATTGACCAAGTCCAGAAGGTCATTGACATCATGGGTGTTACTTCTATTGAGAGTGCTGAGTTAGCCGCCTACCAGTTACAGGATTTTGCTCATGATTGGTACAAACAGTGAAAGTCTGAGAGGTTATATGATACAGGCCCTATCGAGTGTTAGGAATTTGTCACGGCCTTCTTAGATAGATTTTTCCCCAAAAGTTCAGGGAAGCCAAAGTTCTTGAGTTCATCAACCTCAGGCAGGGTAATATGACGGTTAGGGAGTATTCTATCAGATTTACTTAGCTAGCCAGGTATGCTCCTTATGTGGTTGCAGAAAATAGAGCTAAGATGAGCAAGTTCATGTCAGGGGTCAACGATAGCGTGGTAAATAAGTGTAGGTATATGATGCTGATCGTTGATATGAACTTAGCAAGACTCATAACCCATGCCCAGAAAGTAGAAAAGTAGAAGTTTAAGACTAGGGAGAGGCAGAACAAGAGAGCAAGGTCAGGTAATTTCAACTTTGCTCACCCCAAGTCAAATGGAGGAAACCATTCATAGTTTCTCTCTAAGTCAGTCATTCCAGCTCCTTTCTCTGCCAGCACTCCAGTGTCGAAGTTCAGAGATTACAATAGAAACAAAGCACCAGGCTCGAAATGTCAGAGCAGTGTTAGTAGTGCCCGAACGAATCCCCTTTGTCAGACCTATGATAAGAACCACAAGGGCATTTGTAGAGCCCGTAGTGATGTCTATTTTTGTTGTGGTAAGCCAGGACACAGGATTAGGGAGTGTCGGCAATCAAGTCTTCAGGGTCTGCAAAATTATTCTACAACTTAGTTTAGTCGCTCGAACCAACAAGGTGCCATTTCTAGTGCTACCAGTTGGCAACGTCCAAACAGACTCTATGCTTTTCAATCCCGGTAGGATTAGGAAAATTCTCCTGATGTCATTACTGGTACATTACAGATTTTCCATGTTTATGTTTATGCTTTGCTAGACCCAGGTGCATCTTTGTCTTTTGTTACTCCATACATAGCAGGCGATTTCGAAATCAGTCCTGAAGTCCTAGCAGAGCCCTTCTTAGTCTCCACCCCAGTGGGTAAAACCATCATAGCTAGGCAGGTATACAGGAACTGTCCAGTTATGATCTCAAAAACCCACTTCAGCAGATTTAGTGAAGTTAGAGATGACTGATTTTGATGTTATTTTTGGCATGGATTGGGTTCATTCCTACTATGCCAAAGCTGCAGAAATAGGATAGTTCTATTTCAGTTCTCGAATGAGCCCGTCCTAGAGTGGAAGGGTAGCATTTCAGCGTTCAGGGGTCAACTTGTTTCCTACCTTCGGGCAAGGAAAATGATTTCTAAGGGATGTGTGTATTATCTTGCGCATGTTAAAGATTCCAGTTCTGAATATCCCAGCCTCAAAATAGTCGCTGTTGTTAATGATTACTCAGATGTATTTCCCGAAGATCTTCCAGGCATTTCTCCCGAAAGGGAAATAGACTTCGGCATAGACCTTCTTTTGGATACTCAACCTATTTCTATTCCACCATACAGAATGGCACCAGCAGAACTCAAGGAACTTAAAGATCAGTTGAAGGATCTCTTAGAAAAAGGATTCATCAGACCCAGTATTTCCCCATGGGGTGCGCCAGTATTATTCATGTGCAAGAAAGACGGTTCTCTCAGGATATGTATTGATTATCCTTAACTCAACAAGGTCACAGTCAAGAATAGATATCCTCTTCCCAGGATTAATGATCTATTCAAACAAATTCAGGGTGCGAGTTACTTCTCCAAGATAGACCTCAGATCAGGCTATCATCAGGTCAAAGTTAGAGAATGTGACATTTCAAAAATAGCTTTCCGTACTCGGTATGGTCACTTCAAATTTTTAGTCATGTCATTTGGTCTTACCAATGCCCTGCAGCTTTTATGGATTAGATGAATCGTGTATTCAAGAACTACTTGGACATGTTTATCATAGTCTTTTTAGATGATATTCTGGTCTATTCTCGCATAAAGCGTGATCATGCAGACCATCTCAGGATTGTTCTTCAGACTCTCAGGGATCACCAATTATTCGCTAAGTTCAGAAAGTGCAAATTTTGGCTAAAATCAGTAGCATTCCTTGGCCATATTATTTTCGGTGATTAAATTAGAGTAGATCCTCGAAAAATCTAGGCAGTAAGAAACTGGCCCAGACTTATATCTCCATCAAATATTAGGAGTTTCTTGGGTTTGGCTGGCTATTACAGATGGTTTATCAAGGGATTTTCTTCTATTGCATCTCCCTTGTCCAGATTGACTCAGAAGAAGATTAAGTTTCAGTGGTCAAATTTATGCGAGAAAAGCTTTTAAGAGTTGAAGACTCGACTCACCTCCACTCCAGTTCTAGCTATTTTAGATAGTTCAGACAGATTTGTAGTCTATTGTGATGCATCTAGAGTGGGTTTAGATTGTGTCCTCATGCAGCATGGTAAGGTCATAGCCTATGCCTCCAGACATTTAAAGCCACATAAGAAGAATTATCCTACTCATGAACTTGAGTTAGCAGCAGTAGTTTTTTCCTTACAGATTTGGAGGCATTATCTCTATGGAGTTCATGTAGATGTCTTCACAGACCATAAGAACCTTCAGTATGTCTTTTCCCGGAAAGATCTTAATCTTCGCTAGAGAAGGTTGTTAGAGCTCTTGAAGGATTATGACATGAGTGTTCTTTATCATCCGGGCAAGGCCAATGTTGTGGCCGATGCTCTCAGTCAACTCTCCATGGGTAGTATTTCTCACGTTGAGGATAGTAAGAAAAAGATGGCTCAGGAGATCCATCAGCTTGCCAGACTCGGCGTTCTCTTAGTCGATTCTGCAGAAGGTGGTGTATTTGTTCATAGTAGTTTAGAGTTATCTCAAGTTTCCGAGGTGAAAGAGAAACAAGACAGGGATCCTAGTCTTGTCAAGCTCAAAGACTCAGTTTAGAATCAGAAAGTTGAGTTTTTCTCCCAAGGGGGAGATAGTGTTCTTCGTTGTCAGGGTCGTTTAGGTGTTCTAGGTGTAGATGAATTGAGGCAGTGAATACTTGCTGAAGCGCATGGTGCGCGATACTCTATTCATCCAGGGACCCCTAAGATGTACCGTGACATGCAGGAGATCTATTAGTGGAGTGGGATGAAGAGAGATATTGCAGAGTGTGTGTCTAAGTGCTCTACATGTCAGTATGTTAAGATAGAGCATCAAAAACATAGTGGTTCCATGCAAGAGTTCACCATTCCTACTTGAAAGTGGGAAGAAGTTACATAGACTTCGTGACGGGTTTGCCTAAAACCCGTCGTCAGCATGATTCAGTCTGGGTCATTATAGATAGAATGACCAAGTCACCTTATTTCCTTCCTGTTCGTACTTTTTATTCCACTGAGGTTTATGCCAAACTCTATATCAGAGAGTTAATTAGGTTATACGGTGTTCCACTATCTCTTTTCTCAAAAAGAGGTACCCAAGTCACTTCTCACTTTTAAAAAGCATTCTAAAAGGGTCTCGGTACCCAAGTCCATCTCACCACAGCATTTCATCCTTAGACAGATGGTCAAGCAGAGTGGACAATTCAGACTCTTGAAGATATGCTAAGGGAAGTTGGGATGACCACTTACCTTTGATTGAGTTTGCATTCAACAATAGCTATAATTCTAGTATTCAGATGGCTCCATTCGAAGCTCTCTATGGTAGGATATGTAGATATCTGATTGGTTGGTTCAAAGTTAGTGAGCCCTCAATCATAGGTCCTGACTTAGTATTCGACGCCTTAGAGAAAGTTCAGTTGATCAGAAAGAGACTTCAGGCTGCTCAGAGCTGACAGAAGTCCTATGCAGATATTTGTAGAAAAGATCTCGAGTTCAAGGTCAATGACTATGTCTATCTTAAGATCTCTCCCGTGGAGTGAGTAAAGAGGTTTGGAAATAAAGGGAAACTTAGTCCCCGGTATGTCGTTCCCTTCAGAATTCTTTGTCGCTTCAGCAAGGTAGCTTATGAGCTTGATTTGACTTCAGATCTAGCCTCAGTCCATCCAGTATTCCATATCTCTTTGCTAAAGAAGTGCATAGGTGACCCAGCAGTTGTTGTCCCTGTTCAGAGCATCGACATTCCGAACATCCTCTCTTATAAAGAGATTCCAATCAAAATCTTAGATTATCAGACTCGTAGATTGACGAACAAAGAAATCTCTCCATTCTAGGCTCTTTAGCGAAATTAGTCTCATGAGGGAGATACTTGGGAAGCAGAAGCAGATATGCGTACCAAGTATACTCACATCTTCCCCGCCAATTTAGATCAAGCTCAAGGTAATTGTTCTCCTTAAGCTTATTAAGTTTCATGTTCATGTTTACAGTATAAACTTGGTACCTATTAACCATTTTATACTCAATCATGCATTCATATGTCAGTTGCCTGTGCATCACATATGCACGAGATTAGTATGTTTAGCATGTCAATCATGGGATCAAGTTTCAGTTCTTCATGTTCAGTTCAGATTCTATTGTCTTATATCCCTTCTGAGTAAATTCTCATTCGAGGACAAATGTTTTTAAGGAGGAGATATTGTAATACCCTGCATGTTTCTAATCTAGGAAGTGAATAAGTATTCCTGCGTATAAAATCTCCTATTCTGTGATTCATACTTGAGTACATGACTTACAATGAATATCCTAGTGATAGGATAGCTTATGATGCATTAAGCATGTTCATATGAGTAACTTAAGGTAATACAAGCTATGAGTTTTTGAATCCAAGTTTTAGTGTTCGATTTTGCAAGGGTGATTTTTGAAAGAGTATAACTCGATGTTAATATGGTATTTTGGCTAATTTAGACCCACCAAATTTAGAAAATCAAATTAGCTTTCTAACGATATCAATTTCGCCTTAATACAATACCCGAGCAAAAAGTTATGCCCATTTTCATGAGAGACAATAAGCATAGGCGATTGCTTAGGCGCCCCCTAACCCAAGCATAGGCGATTGGTTAGGCACCGCCCAACCCAAGCATAGGCGATAACTTAGGCGCCACCTAACATTATTCCAGGTGTCAGAAACACTCTGTTTTGAGTTATTTTAAAGGTAATTAAGTCTTTAAATACTCTTTACACGTCCCTAAACTTAAGCATATGAAATATATAGCTTTTAAACATACTGCAACCCTATATTAATCTCAAAGCTCATCATCTACGAGCACTAAAGGAGAAAAACAACTAGGGTTGCATAATTAACCTTAGAGATCCAATTTCAAGGAAATTCCTCCGTCAATCATCAAGAATCTTCTTTCTAAGGTATGCGTAGTGTTCATCCACTGATTTCTTTCGTTCGTGGAGTTCAAGAATCAACCTTTAAAATACTAAAGCTCGGTTGATTGTGGTGATATGATCATAACCATGTTGATGCTTATTTATTTTTCCTCTTTTTCATTATAAAGTATGATTTCTATATTGTTGGGTGTTGATGATCATGTTGTTGATATTGGGTGATTCCCAAGATGGAATCTTTATATGTTTTTATGAATTCAAGATATCATAAGAGTTGGAAACTTGTAAATTTATTTTTTTATGATGTATAATTTATTGATTTCACCTATGCTTAAGATGTGCATGTAAGGTGTTTGATAAAATGCCTAAGAAACTAAAAATCATGCAATACAGCTAAACTGTGACTAAGTGAAGGATTCATGATATGCCTTTATGTTCCATCTCGTAAATGTTATAGATTCCAGTTCAGAATATCCCAGCCTCAAAATAGTCCCTGTTGTTAATGAATACTCAGATGTCTTTCCCAAAGATCTTCCAGGTATTCCTCCCGAAAGGGAAATAGACTTCGGCATAGACCTTCTTCCTGATACTCAACCTATTTCTATTCCACCATACAGAATGGCACCAGCAGAACTCAAGGAACTTAAAGATCAGTTGAAGGATCTCTTAGATAAGGGATTCATCAGACCCAGCATTTCCCCATGGGTGTGCCAGTATTATTCAAGTGCAAGAAAAATGGTTCTCTCAGGATGTGTATTGATTACCGTTAACTCAACAAGTTCATGGTCAAGAACAGATATCCTCTTCCTAGGATTGATGATCTATTCGAACAACTTCAGGGTGCCAGTTACTTCTCCAAGATAGACCTCAGATCAGGCTATCATCAGCTAAAAGTTAGAGAATATGACATTTCAAAGACAGCTTTTCATACTCGATATGGTCACTGCAACTTTTTAGTCATGTCATTTATGGATTTGATGAACCGTGTATTCAAGCACTACATGGACATGTTTGTTATAGTCTTTATAGATGATATTCTGGTCTATTCTCGCACAGAGCATGATCATGCAGACCATCTAAGGATTGTTCTTCAGACTCTCAGGGATCACCAATTATTCACTAAGTACAGCAAGTGCAAATTTTGGCTAAGATCAGTAGCATTCCTTGGCCATATTATTTTCGGTGATGGAATTAGAGTAGATCCTCGGAAAACCGAGGCAGTAAGAAACTGGCTCAGACCCGTATCTCTATTAGATATTAGGAGTTTCTTGGGTTTCACTGGCTATTACAGATGGTTTGTCAAGGGATTTTTTTCTATTGCATCTCCCTTGTCCAGATTGACTCTAAAGAAGATTAAGTTTCAGTGGTTAGATTCATGCGAGAAGAGCTTTCAAGAGTTGAAGACTCGACTCACCTTCGGTCCAGTTCTAGCTATTTCAGATGGTTCAGACGGTTTTGTAGTTTATTGTGATGCATCCAGAGTGGGTTTAGGTTGTGTCCTCATGCAGCATGGTAAGGTCATAGCCTATGCCTCCAGATAGTTAAAGCCAAATGAGAAGAATTATCCTACTCATGATCTTGAGTTGGCGGTACTTTTTGCCTTAAAGATTTGGAGGCATTATCTTTATGGAGTTCATGTAGATGTCTTCACAGACCATAAAAGCCTCTAGTATGTCTTTTCCCAGAAAGATCTCAATCTTTGCCAGAGAAGGTGGTTATAGCTCTTGAAGGATTATGACATGAGTGTTCTTTATCATCCGGGCAAGGCCAATATTGTGGCCGACGCTCTCAGTCGACTCTCCATGGGTAGTATTTCTCACGTTGAGATAGTAAGAAAAAGATGGCTCAGGAGATCCATCAGCTTGCCAGAATAGGCGTTCTCTTAGTCGATGCTGCAGAGGGTGATGTATGTGTTCATAGTACTTCATAGTCATCTTTAGTTTTCGAGGTGAAATAGAAATAAGAAAGGGATCTTATTCTTTTCAAGCTCAAAGTCTCAGTTTAGAATCAGAAAGTTGAGGTTTTCTCCCAAGGGGGAGATGGTGTTCTTCGTTGTCAGGGTCGTCTATGTGTTCCAGGTGTAGATGAATTGAGGAAGTGAATACTTGCAGAAGCGCATAGTGCATGATACTCTATTCATCCAGGGGCAACTAAGATGTACCGTGACATGTGGAAGATCTATTAGTGGAGTGGGATGAAGAGAGATATTGCAGAGTTTGTGGCTAAGTGCTCTACATATCAGCAGGTTAAGATAGAGCATCAGAAACCTAGTGGTTCCATGCAAGATTTCACCATTCCTACTTGGAAATGGGAAGAAGTTACATAGACTTTGTGATGGTTTTGCTTGGAACTCGTCATCCACATGATTCAGTCTGGGTCATTATAGATAGAATGACCAAGTCAGCTCATTTTCTTCTTGTTCGTACTTCTTATTCCACCGAGGATTATGCCAAACTCTATATCAGGGAGATAGTCAGGTTACACGGTGTTCCACTATCTCTTACCTCAGACAGAGGTACCAAAATCACTTCTCACTTTTGAAAAGCATTCCAAAAGGATCTCGGTACCCAAGTCCATCTCACCATAGCATTTCATCCTCATACAGATGGTCAAGCAGAGAGGACAATTCAAACTCTTGAAGATATGCTAAGGGCATGTGCAATTGACTTCAAGGTAATTTGGGACAACCACTAGCCTTTGATTGAGTTTTCATACAACAATAGCTATTATTCTAGTATTCAGATGGCTCCATTCTAACCTCTCTATAGTAGGAGATGTAAATCTCTGATTGGTTGGTTCGAAGTTAGTGAGGCCTCAATCATAGGTCCTGACTTAGTATTCGACGCCTTAAAGAAAGTTCAGTTGATTAGAGAGAGACTCCAGGCTTCTCAGAGATGATAAAAGTCCTATGCAGATGTTTGTAGAAAAGATCTCGAGTTCGAGGTTAATGACAACATCTAGGATGGTAGTCCGTCCGGCCATGTTGTATGGAGCGGAGTGTTGGCCAGTTAAGAACTCCCACATCCAAAAAATGAAGGTGGCGGAAATGCGAATGTTGCGCTGGATGTGTGGGATGACTAGAGGGGACAGAGTTAGGAATGAGACTATCAGGGAGAAGGTTGGGGTGGCTCCAGTGGAGTGCAAGATGCGGGAAGTCCGATTGAGTTGGTTTGGACACGTGAAGAGGAGGGACATGGATGCCCCGGTCCGTAGGTGTGAGAGGCTAGCGTTGGATGGTTTTAGGCGGGGTAGGGGTAGGCCGAAGAAGTACTGGGGAGAGGTGATTAGACGGGACATGGAGCAGTTACAGCTCACCGAGGACATGACCCTAGATAGGAAGGTCTGGAGGGCGAGGATTAGGGCATAAGACTAGGGCCAGTTTGGGGGCACAAGGGTAGGGAGTGGGGGATTATTCCTGTTATTCTTCCTACTCTTATTTTTATTCCTATTCCTATTCTTCTTCTTGTTACAATTTCGGTGTTCCATGTTTTATTATGCATCTGAGTGCTTCCCGATGTTTCCTACTACCATGCGTTACTTTATATTTATATTTAGATTTATATCTATATTTATATTTATATTTATATTTATATTTATATTTAGCTTTATATTTGTGTGGCGACTGTCTTGAGCCGGGGTCTATCGGAAACAGCCTTTCTACTTCTTCAGAGGTAGAGGTATGGACTGCGTACATCTTACCCCCCCCAGACCCCACTAGGTGGGAATACACTGGGTTTGTTGTTGTTGTTGTTGTATCTTAATATCTCTCCCGTGAAGGAAGTGAAGTGGTTCGGCAAGAAAAGGAAACTTAGTCTCTGGTATGTCGGTCCCTTCAAAATTCTTTGTCGCTTTGGCAAGGTAGCTTATGACCTTGAGTTACCTTCAGATCTAGCCTCAGTCCATCCAGTCTTCTATGTCTCTTTTCTAAAGAAGTACATAGGTGACCCAGCAGTTGTTATCCCTATTCAGAGCATCGACATTCAGAACAGCCTCTCTTATGAAGAGATTCCAATCAAAATCTTAGATTATCAGACTCGTAGATTGAGGAACAAAAAAGTCTCTCTAGTCAAGGTTCTTTGGTAAAATCAGTCTCATGAGGGAGATACTTGGGAAGCAGAAGCAAATATGCGTACTAAGTATCCTCACCTCTTCCCCACCAATTTAGATTAAGCTCAAGGTAACAGTTCTCCTTAAGCTTATTAAGTTTCATGTTCATGTTTACAGTATAAACTTGGGACCTATTAACCATTTCATACTCAGTCATGCATTCATATGTCAGTTGTCTATGCATCAGATATGCACGAGATTAGTATGTTTAGCATGTCAGTCATGGGATCAAGTTTCAGTTCTTCATATTCATTTCAAATTCTATTGTCTTGTATCCCTTCTCAATAAATTCTCATTCGAGGAAAAATGTTCCTAAGGGGGAGATATTGTCATACCCCGCATGTTTCTAAGCTAGGAAGTGAATAAGTATTCCTACGAATGAAATCTCCTATCCTGTGATTCATATTTGAGTACATGACTTACAATAAATATCCTAGTGATAGGATAGCTTATTATGCATTAAGCATGTTCATATGAGTCACTTAAGGTAATACAAGCTAAGAGTTTTTGAATCCATCAAGTTTTAGTGTTTGATTTTTCAAGGGTCATCTTTAAACGAGTATAACTCGATGTTAATGTGGTATTTTGCTGATTTAGATGCACCAAATTGTAGAGAATTTAATTAGATTTCTAACGATATCAAATTCGCCTTACTCCAATACCCGAGCAAAAAGTTATGCCCATTTTCATGAGAGAAAGTAAGCATAGGCGATTGGTTAGGCGCCGCCTAACCCAACCATAGGCGATTTGTTAGGCGCCGCCTAAGTCAATTCCAGGGGTCAAAAACACTCTGTTTTGTGTTATTTTTAAAGGTAATTAAGTCTTTAAATGCTCCTTATACGTCCCTAAACTTAACCCTATGAAATATATAGCTTTTAAACATACTGCAACTCTATTTTCATCTCAAATCTCATCATCCGATTTCAAGGAAATTCCTCCGTCAATCATCAAGATTCTTCTTTCTAAGGTATGTATAGTGTTCATCCACGGATTCCTTTCATTTGTAAAGTTCAACAATCAATCTTTAAAATACAAAATCTTGGTTGATTGTGGTGATATGATCATACCCATGTTGATGCTTGTTTGTTTTTCCTCTTTTTCATTATAAAGTATGATTTCTATATTGTTGAATGTTGATGATCATGTTGTTGATATTGGGTGATTCCCAAGATGGAATCCTTATATGTTTTTATGAATTCATGATATCATATGAGTTGGAAACATGTAAATTTGGTTGTTCATGATGTATAATATGTTGATTTCACCTATGCTTAAGATGTGCATGTAAGGTGTTTGATAAAATTCCTAAGAAACTAAAAATCATGCAATATATCTAAATTGTGATTAAGTGAAGGATTCATGATATGCCCTTACATTCCAATGACTTCTATGTTGTTAATGTTCCTTGTAAATTTTGTTGGAGTACTCATGAACTATTCTTATGAGATTATGCTATGTTTACTTACAAATCCTACTTATGAACAAGATGTATGATAACCATGCAATCCACATGAACTTCCATGTTACTGGTATGTGTTGCCAATATGATTATGCAATGAACATGATACTAACATTGTGCAAGTACTTCCATATGATATGAAATCCTTTCCATTCAATACATTGTAGATAACTATGCCATGTCATGTCTGATTCACGATATCCGAATTCAAGCTATGATTCTATAGACTTCAGTCAATCATGTGACTCAGGAAAACCTCATGATCTTACTCAGTTGTTAGATATCAGTAATATTCTGCCAGTCAACAGAATCAGTAAGATTAAGTCATGCACAGCCAGTTACTCATGTCCAGTCCCTCCAGATGGGAGTATAGGTTAGCACTGAGTGAACCCAAGGATGGGAACTCAGCCGCCAGTTCAGGGTGTGATTCTTAGTAGTCGTCCTTGTGTTTCTGAACTACGTATCTCATGTAGATTGAGACATCTTAACCCATCACATTAAGGTTGATGAGGTGGCTTAACCCATCAGTTTAGGGTTTCGACCATTATCATTGAGTACCCACCAGATAAGGGTCACTCACAGGTTGTCCTTGCCTATGGCACGATATTGACACCCCTCTAGTCGGGGCAGAGATTGGACCCCAGCTTAGCCATAATGGCATACATGGGGCATGTTGGTTAAACACTACTTCCCACAATTTCAGTATCAATCTCAGCAAAGAACTTAGGGCGTTCTTCAGATTTCAATATATACAGGACTGTCAGATACAGTCGACCATGTTATCAGTTTTAGTATCAGTCATAACAGTTATCAGTAAACCATGTATTATCTTACAGATTATGCTATCACGTATTCACGGTCCCGATTTCTATGTATATGTGTTTACACTCCCACGTTCATATTAGTCAGTCAGTGTTGTTCATGCATGAAACCCTTTATGTTCAGCCTACCTTCCTCGTATACTCAATACTCCAGTTGTACTGATGGATTTGCGCTATGGTGCTTTCTTTTCATGTTACACCATAGGTTCCGAGACACAAGCTCCAGCCCAGCAGTAGCGGTAGCATTCCAGTTGCAAAGAGACAGTGAGTCCTCATTAATTTGAGGACAATATGATTTGATTCATTTATTTATTTCATCAGTTTAGTTTTACGAAGTTAGTTGGAGACATGTTCCTTCAACTCCTTATTCAGACAGTTTAGAGGCTTTTAGATTTACTTTTAGATATACGTTTAGATTGAGTTGTTTTGGGTATTTTCACCCACATGATTGTATTCAGTTGAACCTTATGGCCTTACAATTCTTTGTATTCTGCATTATTATATCATGATTTGTAGTATACAGGTACAGATATCAATCATGAGTTAGCTTGTGGTCCCTCGGGGTCATGAGCACCGTGTAGCATTTCGGTTCAGCGAACCGAGGTGTTACACCTTTGGTGGTGATTGTTCTCTCTACTTGTTAATATACTTATAAAAAATAATGGATAAATGACTTATTAATCATGATTAATTAAAAATGAGTATCTACCTAAGAGTTTGAATCATGTTTAGAGGATTTTGATGGTATGTTTTGGGTTTAGTAATCACTTAGAGTATAAATATATTTTTAGGTATTTGATGGGCTTACTAATCACTTGGAATACAAATAAACTATGGTTATCTGAGGAAATGATTGGTGTTAGTAATCACTTTAGAATATAAATAAATTGTAGTTATTTGAAAGAATCATTAGGGCTTAGTAATTATTCAGGGTATAAATAGATCATAGTTATAAATAAGGATTACGAAAAGGAACCTTGGCTTATCTGCTATGTACTATGAATGAAAGTGAGTCTTTGAACATGGTTGTTGGCAAATATATTTCCCCTTGTGAATATTTGAGTCTATTTGTGGTGAATATGGGAAGATAGGAAACTTCTTATGTGAAGCATGATATGGGTTAGGTGAATTCTTTATGTTTACAATATTTGCATTGATTATTATTATTGTGATGCCCGAGTGGTGCTTGTGTTTACCTTATTATTGATTTTGAGAGATTATTATCATTAAATGACTGTGTGAGGGTAGGTGTTTGTCTTGTTTTAGAATTAATAGTTTCTTATTATCATTATAATGCCCGAGTGGGGACATGTGTTGACTATATTAACTAGGAACTTTTGTTTGATGTACTATTGACATAAAGGCTTATTATTATCATGATCTCCAGATAGGGGCCATTGTTATTGGTGTCCTACTTGATATGTTTATTATTGTATTGCCATGAGGAGCTTGTATAATCATTTATTAAAATTTGGAGTGACCTGACCTTATTTATTCCATTGTTGAGTTGATGATCCTATTCAAGGAAATAGTACCACTGAGAAATGCTATTTCTTTAAAAAAAAACAAGAAAGATTATGAAATGCCTTAGTCGAGGGATATTCTGGTAAGGTTGATAGATGAGACTGTAATAGTATATAAGTTACGAACCCCCATGGGTTCTCTTTTGGATCTTAGGCTTGAAAGATGTATATGAGGTGAATATTTTAGCATTGCATACATACCATTTCATTGTATTATATTATTTGCATCTCTTTATACGTGTTTGTTATCTCAAACTTTTGGATTTTGTTATATATTTGTATTGTTATTAGTCTTAGACTGTTATTGTCATTGTATTATTATCATTGAGATAATCGTAGGTGGGTTTATATTGGTCTTGTTTGCATTATTTGTTCTACATTATTATTGTAATACTATTATGGGGGTTTTCATTGATATTATTGATGCCTTACATAATTCTTTAGTATTATGTTTCCATGAGATGATTTGTATCATGATCTATTAGAATTTGAGGCGAGTAGAGCTCATTTGTACTATTATTGAGTTGACTAATTGTATGTTGTTGAGATGGTTATGAGCATAGATATTCATCTATTAATCTATATTTATGGAATGAGTAACATTAAGAAATACTAATTTTTGAAATAAATGAGACACTTTATAAAATGTCTTAATAAAGGAATATGCATGTAAGTTTGATTAATGAGATTATGATAGTAAATGAGTTGCAAACTCCCCACGGGTCCTCACCAAAAGTTTATGCCGAAAAGTGTATATGAGGTGATATTGGACCATTGTATTCTTATCATTTCATCACTTTCATCTCTCTTATAAGATTGATATCGTATACTTTTAGTTTTTCTTTTTATGTATATTTTTGGCATAGTTACTCTTTTCCAATTATCACAGTTGTATCATTTATACTCTAAGGATTTGTACATCTTGAGCCACTGTTGAAAACTTTTTTGTATGTAGGAGGAAGTGTACTTACTCCTACTTTCTTTACCCTTTCGATGCAGATCCTATTTTGAGTACAACCCACAGATCGTGAGTTTTTGTAGTTTAGGAATTTCAAGTCAGGGTGAGCTCTTTTTCTAAAATTTGCACTCAACTCCACCTAGTTTTATGTCTTTATTTTACATTCCGAGACAAATTTTATGTACTTTTGTACATGATGTTGGATTTGAAGTGCTTATTCATAACACTAGATTCTTGGGTGATTTTGAGTTGTATTTTTGATATCCATCATTGGTAACTTGGGCTTAATTCTATGTGTCACGTTTTATTACTTATTTATCCTTTTTATGTATTTATCCTCTATCGGTGTTGGAATTACCTACCAAGGTTGGGCCAGGGTAGGTGTCATCATAACCTCTGATTCAAGGTCATTACACTAGGATTGTTAGTGGCCTCAACAGTCATAGTATTAGTTCTATTCTATATTTTCATGGAGGTATGTTCCTCTTATCTTGTTGGACATAAAGAGGGATGAGTTCACAAGCATTTAGCAAGGGAATTGTTCAATTACAGCCCATAAGGATCAGTTTCATTTTCTTTTTATATTCAATATAGTTTACATATTGAGGAGGAGAGGATTTGTTGTTTTGCTAAAGGATTGAACATAAGCCCCAGATTATAGCTCTTCATATGATATCATCTTGTAGGTATTTTTAAAAGATGATTGAGTTTGTCCACAATGTAAAAGGTTTAAAGGAATAGTAGTAAACAAATATTGTAATGAAGAAGGCCTTTTAAGGGACAATTGTAGTGGATCATCCTTAAGGGCTCATGGTTCTTTGGGGTACCCTACATGTCCTATTCATTTAGCTATGTAGCCATTGGTTGGAGGTCTGTTAGAGGCCTATTAGACTTCTATAGATTGCGATAGGTATCTGGCATTATCTGCTCTAATATAGTAATATTCCTTAGGCCAAACATACTATGAGTGTGGTGAGGTTGATCATATTTAGAGCAATTATCCAGATATAGATAGGATGGTCAGTCAAGCCAGTAGTAGGATCCTTGATTATTGATATGGCTCCATTTTAGGAATTTTATGGAATGAAGCGTAGATATCCCATTAGTTAATTTTATGCTTTCGAGGTGAAATTGTAGGGTACTGAACTTTTGAGGGAATCATTGGAAAAAGTGAAGTTTATCAAAGAAAAGCATATAGCGTCTCATAGTAGACAAAAGAAATATGAAAACTGAAAGGTGAGAGATTTGTACTTTAGGGAAGGTAAGAAAATGTTGCTCAAGGTTTCGACCATGAAGAATTTTATGAGATTTGATAAAAAAAGTAAGTTTAATCCAAACTATATTGGATGATCGAGATTATTAAGTGTATGGGGCTAGTTACCTATATCTTGACATTGCCTCTGAGTTTGTTGGGAGTTCACCACATATTTCATGTGTCTATGCTGAAAAAGTAAAATGGTGATGATGACTATATTGTGGATAAAAACCTCTTTTAGGAAGATGAACCTCCAGATATCATATATAAATATGTCCATAAGTTAAGGACAAAGGAGATTATGTCACTAAAGATCCATTGGATGAACGTCCTATTGAAGAGAGCACATTAGAGATCGAAGTAGACATGTGTAGCAAGGATCCTCTCATTTTGCATAGTCAAGTAACTCTTTGTTTTCTTCATTTCTTTCTTTTCCATTCAGGAAGGAATGAATTCTTAATTAGTATCTGGTGAAATGAACTAACCCGTTGCTGTAACATTATTTAGGGTATAAGTACTTTGCTAGAATTTTCCTAGAAAGAGAGTTGATAAAATCTCTAGTAGGGTGGTTTCTGATGAAAATCTGGTGTTGAATGCTTTAATGGTGATTTGTGAGTCATGGTGTAGTGTTTGATGGTGTTGCATTTCCTAGAGGTTGGTCAAATGGCATAGTTTCCTGTAGGATGTTTTAGGATGAACTCTGATTATAATTACTCTCTTGGCCACCCTCCCATTTCTCGAATTTTACCAAAACGGAATATGTGCTCAGATGTACCTATATTTTGATGTACTGTATCCTTTCACCAGTGATAGTAAGTCAACTAGTGCCATTAAGAAATGGATTTGTAGAACTCTAGTTATAGAGGTTTCCACATTGGGATAACACTGTAATATCCTAAATTGAGAGGGCCAATGATGTCTACCAGTACATTATGCTTTTGTACCACCCCAAAAATCCAAGTCGATATTATAACTATGCTTCAAGTACATGCAAAATTAAACATCATATTTCGGTAGTTTGATAAGTGATTTTTATATATATTAAGGCCACAAATAACCTTAGCTTGTTGACATGTGAAAATATCCCTTAAAATTAAATTCTTGAGAAGAATCATGCTATAGTCAACTTCAAATGAGCATAACTTCTAGATTACTAAGATTTTTTTATCTCAAGACCCACCAAAAAATATATAATTAAATTAAATTTCCAATGCATCCTGTTTCTCCTTAGTTCGATATTGGAGTAAAATGTTATGGACAATTATTGAGGCATTATCAAAGCTACCAGTGATGACGACTTAGACTACGAGTCATCATCAGACACTACGGGTCCTTGTCAGACACTAGGACTCGTAAGGTGACTCATAGTAAAAATAGTAGGGACCAACATTTGGGTCCTTCGGCTATGACTTAAGATACAACTCATATCTAAACCTACGAGTCATTACGTGAGTCATCAAGACTGTTTGCAGGAGTTTTCTGGATGATTTTTAAAGGGTTATTTGGTCTTTTCTCACTATTTTAACACCAAAACTACGTCATTTAAGTTTCTTAAGGTCTGAATAACAACTTTAAAACATCCCTAAGTCCCCTAATGCTCAAACTTCACTCAACGCTTATAAAAATTAGAGAGAAGAGGTGATTTTTTTCCTTCAGGCAAGAACTAGGGCTCTTCATCTTTTGGCTTTAAATTCAAAGATTTCATCAAGGTTTTTAACCTCAGGTATATGGTATTTCACCAATGGGTTTTCTTTCACCCATTGAGTCCCAAAGTTAACTCAATCCCCCAAGTTTAATTATCCCTTCTATCTTAGGGTTTCCATGTAAAGTGTGAATTTCTTTAGTTTTCAGTTTCTTGTTTTATCTAAACCATGAATATATGTTTTCCAATGAATTTTAGCAATTTTCCATGCTTATGACTATGAAATGTCATTATAGTGATAAATTCTTGATTTTGTGCTTAAGTTATCAAATTTCTTATTTCATTCAGATTGTAGTATTTTCATGATTAGTCGTATTTTTAGAGATGGGTTATGAAAACCCGATGGACTAGGATTTCATGCATAAACTTATTACTATTAGATCCTCCATCTTACATGTTATTGAATTCATTTAGATTATATATTTATTTTTAGTTCTTAGAATATTTCTATTGATCATTTTTAGTTATTAGTGTCATAAGTTGGGAGTAGTACTTAGAACCGAGGATAAGAAAGGATAAAGGGTCACCCGTTATTTAGGATGAGACCTTTAGTAGAAGTCCCTAATTACCAAAACTACGACATCACCATAGGTTGTAAAGGGTACCATCGGACCAGGATTGACACCTTAGTTGAAACGCCCAGGGTTTTAGCCCTTGAAAATTTCTTGAGCATTGGGCTTACTGCCTTAGTTATGACTCACATTATGAGTCATAGGGTGTCTTGATGGTTCATGTTCCCCTAGTTGTAAGGTGTCCAGTAGATGGTTCTTGAGTTACTATCCTGGGTACGGCTTGTGGGTACGAGTCCTAGGAAGTGTTTACGGTCCTAGGGACCCAAGTCATAACCAAATAATAAAGTTAGTATTTAAGTTTTGCTCTGAGTACGAATGTCTCACTACAAGTAGTAAGGAGTTGTTATGGGTCATGGGATGAAATCATAATGTGTCCAGTGTCTAACCCATTTAGGTTTAGACTATAGTTAGACCCTACAAGCAGTAAGGTCTCATTACAAGTTGGTTCGTTGAGTCGTAAGGTCAGCTGGGGGTGGTATACTAATCACTGCCTTGGTTACAACTCATGGTGATAATTCATAAAGAGTGGTTACAAATCAATGGTTTACTCGTAGTCAAAGGCGACACTTTACAGCTATAAAGTTAAAAGGGCAATCTGGATATTTACCCTCTTATCCAAATTTAAACCTATATATTATAACCCATTTACGGTATAATTAGGACACAAAAACAAATCAAATAACCTCTCAAATCTCTCTTAAAATCATCTCAAGAAAGAAACTTAGGGTTTTAAAGAAGTGGTTACTTAGGGACTCAAGCGGTCGATTTCTCTCCATAAATCTTTGTAATTCAGGCATGTTACTCTTCCCTCATTTATATATTGTAAAAGCATGTGATTTAAAGTATTGTTCATGAGATATTGATGTTGGGTTTTGAACTATGGGTTGAAGGTTTTGAATATAAATTGTGTAAATCCTTCTTTTATGATATTTATGAAATTGTTCAGCTAAAATTGATGGTTGGTAAATGATTTGGCATGCATGGGCATGGTGGATGGACATAGGTACAATCTAATCCCTAAAATTGGTAAATCGTTGAAGTAGGGGTACAAAGAAATCCAAAAATTAAATGGTTTGGTATGGAAATTGGTAACAACCTCTACCCGCTTGCATAGTAAATTTTGGTTTATACATTATTTCTTTATTTGGTTTGTTTCTTGAAACTAATGCCTGGCATAAATGGGTAATTGGTTAAGGATGGTTTTGAAAACTTTGTGGGGTACACGGGAATTCCCCAAGTGATTTTATAATGAAAAACTTGTGGGGCACATGGGATTCCCCTAAGTAAATTTTATAATAGAGTTTGCAGGGTACACGAGAATCCCTAAGTGTTGGCTTAAAGACCTTTCTTGCAAGCTATAGTCAGTATGACAATACCACTTAATAATGCCTTAATAATTGACTCCTGGAATTGGTGGTTAGGTTATGCGTTAAATGTTTTAATTGGGCAATAAAGGGGGTTTTATTAGCTAGCTATGAAGGTATGATTTCGAAAGGTTGACAATGGAAACTCATGTTTACCTACATAAGTATTGGTCTTGATGAAAATGTGCTTTTGGATTACAAGGGAAAACCCCCAAGTACATACACGTACATATGTATTATAGAGGGCAAAGGGTACAAGAAAATTCCCTACTGCCTATGATATCTTCGGTTCATGCAGCCAACACGGACTGGGACCCATCCATAGGGTAACACTGTACCCATATAGCCAGTGGGTGGATTATGATAGTGACTCTACGCAAACCCTAGCTAAGGTTTTAAAGTGCATTCAAAACTTGCTCCTTATCCCGACACAGTATATATATATATATATTTACATATGGTTATATGCATTGGTTTGACTTGGTTTTTGATTGATGGAATTACTTTATCCTTATCCCTCAGTTACATGTTAGCGTTCACCCTACTGACCGTCTTCAGATGTTGTGTCCTTTCACGATGCAGGAACCGACCATACTTCCACTCCTCCTGTATAGTGACTAAATGATTGGGTTTTGAACCATGTCTACTTGTTATGTTTTTGAAGCTCTAGTATGTTCCACTTGTTATTGTTATCGAATCCTTGAGGGTTATGAACTCCCATTACTTAGCAGTTTATAGAATGTGAGTAGTTCCATAATAGAGTCAGATAAACTATGAGCATTGTAATTCTGTCAGTTATCATGATCAATGTTAGCCCAGCTAAACTTATTTTAGCCCAGTAATTAGTGTCTTTCAGTTGCGAGTAGGATTTAGCACCGAGCAAACCTAGGGACGGGGGTTCCCCTGCCAGTAGAGGGTGTGAACCTTAGTTGCAATCTCTATATTTCAGAACTACACAGCCAGTGTAGGTTGACATGTCCACCTGCCAGATGAGCATTGACACATATCTTATTAAACCACCTACTAGTTGAGGGTGAGTCATTAGTATGTTGGGATATCAATTTGGTGGATCTACACAACCATTGTTAGTACCCGTGGCATATTACTGATACACTTTCAACTGGGGTCACAGGTTGGACCCCAATTACCTCATATTGGGGCATGTCAGTTAGATGATAGCTCTCATATTCTCAGTCCAGTATTCAGTATAGAATTCAGTTTTAGATTTATTTGACCATAGCATACAGTTATCAGTTATCAGTTATTCAGTTATCAGTATTTCAGTATTACAGTTTATAGACTAATTCAGAATCAGGTTATATGCTTGGTCATGAATTCTCAGTATTTCTATTTACAAATATTTATGCATTCATCAAATCCATATAGTCATTGTGGCATTGCTCAACCCAAAAGATATAACCATAAACTCAACATGCCCATACCGAGTAAGAAAGTAAGTCTTAGGGATATCCACCTCCCTAATCTTTAACTGATGATACCCGAATAGAAAATCAATCTTGGAGAAAAACTTAGCACCCTACAACTGATCAAAAAAATCATCGATCCTCAAAATTGGGTACTTATTCTTTACCGTCACCTTATCAACAACCGGAAATCAATACACATCCGAAGGAAACCATCCTTCTTACGCACAAACAACACCGTTGTACCCCATGAGGACACACTAGGATGGATAAAACCCTTATCTAAAAGACCCTTTAGTTTCTTATTAAGATCCTCTAACACGGCCGGAGCCATTCTATACGGAGAAAAAAAATTGAACGAGTGTCTGGAACAAGATCAATACCAAACTCAATCTCCCTATCAGGACGAACACCAGGAAGTTAATTAGGGAAGACCCTAGGAAATTCATTCACCACAAGGAAATGCAAAGAAGGACCCTCCGAGTTAGAATCTTTAACCCAGAATTAATAATAGAGACACCCCTTGAAGGTATACAACACTATACATAATGATATATTACAGTAGGAATGGGCTAAGCCTGAAGATTTTTAAGTCCAAATCTCAACACTGAAGGAGTTTGGACCTCAATCCCCTAAACCTATTTTCTATATCTGAGCCTACTTATGTTTTTTTAGGGGGAAATATCATTTATATACGAAAATAAATAGTTAACAATAAAATAGCCAAATTTTTATTTAAAACAAAAATAGCCATTAGGCCTATTTTTTCTTTTGGCTTTTTATTTTCGGCAGTAATTTTTAAAAAAAACTTTTTTTGTTGCAGTTTATTAATTAAAAAACTTTTAGTTTTTTTCAAATTCTTTTTCGTACTATTTTTATTGAAATATTGTATAACTAGTGTATAATAATGTATATATGATGTATAAATAGTTGTAATGTAACAATATAAATAAATATTTATGTAATGTACATGTAATACAACAATATTATATAAATAGTATATAAATATGTACTAATATTATACAAATAAAGTAAAAACATATATATATGATATACAATAGTTACATAATGTATATGTTATATATGGATATACATTCTTCATACAAAAAGTATATGCTGACTATACACTAAAATACACTCAAAAACTAAATATAAATTGTTTATATAGGAAGTACACATTGATTATACATTAAGATAGATTCAAAAACTAAATAGAAATTTTTTATACAAAAAATGTATGTCATAGAATCTAATTGAAAAGATTCAAGGAGTAACATAAAACGACCATTACCGATATACCAAATAATCAAGTTGACAAGTTACAGATAAAAACTAATTATTTATTAAGATAAACTTCAGATACATTAGATATATATCCACTATCATAGTAAATCAAACGATTTGAAAAGTTCACAAAAAAGGAAGAACAAATCACACTGAATTACTCAATTCTTCATTAGCAGTTTATAACTTAAGGAATGAAGTGTTCATATCAAAAAATAAACTCCAAGATTAAAATGAATATTTCTTGTAAAATCATTATAGTAAAAATAGGAAAATACAATCAATAAGAACAGTGCAATAATTTTAACAATTGAACTTACTCTTTGTTGATCCTCGATTGTGTAAGCGAGTTTGATAATTTTGCCAAAACAGTAGAAGGAACGTGAACACTTCACTAGATAGTATTTTATTAGGTGTGCTGAGATTTTCAAGACACGGGACCATGAATTCATTTTCTAGTGTCATACTTTGTCGTATCTGTGTTTGGCAATCTTTTCGTTAATCATCTTATGCTTCATCCGTAGTAACAATTTGGTTGGTGCATCACTTTCTCATTTGCATGAAACGTAGATAGAACAATTTAGTTCTACCTTCCTACATTCATGTAAGCTAGAAGAATCAAGTCTTCATATCAAAAAATAAACTCCAGTATCAAATGAATATTGCCTGTAAAATCATTATAATAAAAATAGGCAATTATAATAGTTAATAACAATGCAATAATTTTAATAATTGAACCTACTCTTTGTTGTTCTTCGATTGTTTAAGTGAGTTTAAAAATTTTGCCAAAACCACTAGACAGTCTTTTATTAGGTGTACTGAGATTTGCAGAGTAGGGGACCATGAATTCATTGTCAAGTGCCATACTTTGTTGTACCTGTGTTTGGTAGTTTTTTTTTTCATTATTTAGCTTCTATTTCATCCTTAATAGCAATTTGATTGGTTCTCCACTTTCTCAGTTTTATGAAGCCTAGCAAGCCACATTTAGTTCTACCTTCCAACATTCATCTAGACTAGAATAATCTTTTTATTTACTTGATAAAGTTTTCCTTGATAAGTTTATATTCCTAGTAACTTCTCCTTTATGCGCTAAAATATCCTTATGACTTGGACTCTATGGGACAATAACTATTGCCTCTAATCAACACTTTGTTACTATAAACATTAATCATTTTTTATGCAATAATGGATAGCAAAGAATTCTAATCCAGCTTCTTTCTGTTTTCATTTTCTTTCAATTAAACAAAAGAGTAATTTTGTTTCAATAAAATGCAATTCTACCTAAGAAATTATTTCCATTTTATTCTAGCCTTAGCAGAATAAGGGATCGTTTGGAACATGGGATGGGACAAGCATGAGATATCACATGGGATAATCTTATTTGATCTTTCATATGGGATAGTAATTTCATTATTTTGGTACAAATGGTGAGAACAAATCTTTCTGAAATTAGCTAATGCCTAACACCAAACATGAGACAAAGTTAATCTTAAAACTATTTTAGTTACCTCTGTACCAAATGACCTCTATTCTTATAAGTACACAAAAAGAATCAAACTATTAAAAAAAATTAGCTAGAATTTGAATGGATACCAAATCCTTCAATGTTAAGAAATTAAGTAAATGAAGCTTTCAAGACTATATTTTTTGTTGTAAAAAGTTAGTCTGACAATCTCATGATCTATGCTATAAAAGATAAAATAATCAATGTAGGTAACAAAAGTCAGTAAAATAGTTTAAAGCTGAAGGTAGCATCCAAATTAGCTCTCACAAACCCATCCCTTAATTGCTCCTACTGTTAATAGAAAATAACTTCCCTTTTAACACTTCCAAAAATTCTAATAATGATAGAGATTTGAAAAAAATACAAGGATTTCTTTCAATTAATTTTGACATCTTGATGAACTTGTTGAAACATAGAACTGTTTTATCAGAAAGTTATATAGGAACTATCTAAATCAAAAGATATCTTTTTTGTCAACATACAAAATTAAACTTTTCACCTAAAATATAATCATGGTAGCAAGAAATTAAAGAAACCTCATATTGATCGGACTCTCTAAAGAATGATTTTGAGCTAGAATGATACTCTACATTGCTACTGAAAAATTACTCGTGCCTGAATCAAACTCGTGCATAGATGGAGACTTAAGAAAGTTCTTGAAACTTTACTTGATCAGTTTGTCCAGGTGTGATATTCATTGTCACTCTTTTAGAATCCTTTGAGAGTACTATATTCAAGAGATCCTACTCAATAATATTAACATCAACTGAATACTAAACTAAAATAGTTGAAGAGATTTTACACTATGTCTTTTCTCATATCAAGTATGCCCTTCTTATGTCAAGCAATAAGAATAATCCAGGAAAGTTTACAATTTGTCCTTTCTGTATCAAGCAACTAAAATAGTAGAGGGACAATCCATGATATGCCCTTTGTCATCTCATTTAGTTGGAATAGCATAGGCAAAAATCACAGTATACCTTTTCTCATTTTGATTACGCTCATCATCATATATTTCAATTTTTTCCTCTATTGTGATTTAAAAATCTTTTCAAATGAAGACACAACATTATCATTAAGCTACAACAATTTCAGTTGGTAAATCATCAGACACGGGACTTGAATTAATACACACCATTTTTATCTTAATTTATTTACTTAGAACTTTTTCAGCAACAAATTAACCATTTAGAAATGCATAAAGTATAGAAAACAAGGGAGGGGGTTCAATATAGACTATACATAACCACAATTTAGGCAAAAACATCTACTGTAAATTGTAAAAGAACACTAAAAAAATTTCAATTGTTTTCAGAATACCTTAAAAAGTTTACTTATGGTGAAAATCAAATTCGTGAATATATATATAATGCACATAAGTACATACATTATACAATTTCTAAACATTTTTATACATCATCTATAAACTAAGTTAAAATTTAATTCGTGAATATATATACATATGTACATACATTCTATAGTTTCTATACACTCTTATACATCATCGATAAATTAAGTATAAAAACTATAGTTATCAGTTGTATCATGTGTTTTATACTAATTGAAATAACAAAAATGTATCAACAAAATCTAAAAATCATTGAAGAAGGGACAAATCTAAAAAATATAAAGGCACAGTCAAAATTTTTAAAAATTATGCAAATGACAATCGATCCATACAAAACTAATAGAATGAACAAAAAAAGCACAATTAAAAACCCTAGAATCAACAAAGAACAACCAAAAGTGAACAATATAAATGCACAATAAAAAATCTTAAGAATCAATGAAGAAGGATAAAAATTAGCAATAAAATACACTCAAAATAAATGAAAAAAGGACAAAAAATTCACAAAAAAAAAATATTGAAAAACAATGAAGAAAGAAAAAACTAACTGAATTGTAGGCAAAAAAGACGCCAATGAAGTTGAGCGCTTAAAGATTGAGCATAGTGACTTCATTGAAGATGAAACAAGAACGACGAAGGAGCTAAGAATGTAAAGAATATTTTTGTCGTGAAAAAGAAAAGACTAGTTTATAATTAATGTGTTTAATTATTAGAAATGTACAATTGGGTTATTTTTAATAATTTTGGATAAATTGAGCTAAATAACGTATAAATAAGTTTGATGAATTGACATGTTTCCTACTTTTCCCTTTTTAAAATTATTCTACATATGCTAACAGTAACTATTTCGTTATATAAAACTCTCCTTTTTATCACTTTTATTTTAAAGCCTTTTTAAGAAACTGTTATGTTTGTTTATTTTTCGAAAATAATTTAAATTTTACTAATATCCTTAATAAATTAATTTGCAACTCTATGTTTCAAATTAACTTTGTGAATTTCCTTCCGTTTTTTAAATTAATAAATCCATTTCCAATATAACAATATCAATTCCTTCTAATTTAAATTCTATAAAAATGTTATAATCTTAAATACATTGCATGAATTATTTCCTTATTTGATATTTTGAGACCACGTCGGTTTAACAAATATATATGTATACATATACAGAGAGAGAGAGAGAGTTGAACTCGATTTTTACTAATCTTTTTTTGAATAGTTGAACTCAAAAAGATAGGCAGCTTAACCTTATTATATCACATAAAGTAATTATCTTAAATCTCGGCTAATTAGATCAGATTGTTAATTATTATGTATGAAAGTAAAAATTATTTTCTAATCATAATTTATATGAGTTATTCATTGATTTAATATACATATATATATATATATATATATATATATTATTTTTAATGATAATAATAAATCAAACAGTATCCTTTAAATAGATATAATATTTATTTTAATGTCAATTGATATTTTTTTAAAAAAAATAATCATTTTCGATCATAGTACCAATCACTAAATACCTTAATTGAAATCTGCATCAACATTCCTTCTAATTAATATCAAGGCATAAATGCTTATTTTTCTTTATATTTTCACTAAAAGTTAGAATGTTATCAAAATTAGCCAATAGTTATAATGCATCATTGAATGAATTTATGGAAACGTCAAATGATACAACAGATTGTGTAAATATTTAGTGTAGAAGAATAATATAAAGTGTATAACTATCGATAATCATGCAAAAAAATAAGTAAATCGTGTTTCCCTTAACTGTAAATATCTTTACCTCATAAATGATGTACTACAGTCCAATGTGTTTAGACATGCCATGTTTATATATTTCTTTATTATATCAATCCCCAATCTGGCCATCCGGGGAAGATTCTAAGGTATCTATATCTTTTTAAAAAAATTAAAAATCTTTCCTAGTGAAACACTTAAATTTTTATATTCCAATTTAGAAGTTGAGCATCTGGTTAGGATTCATGGTAAGTGAGACTTTACTATCTTCATTTCCACATTTTAGAAGCTAAATTTGAAAGCTTCTAGTTATTTTTAGGAATTTTTTGACTGCCATTATACATTGGGGCAAGCGTGTATCTACAGATAATAGTATTTGATACATTTAAATTGCTTATGCTCTCAACTACTATATACATAGTGTGTTTGCTAAATCATTTATTGCACCATTTCAAGTATGTTTTTATGTTTACATAAGAGATGACATTGTAATTGATTCCATTGATCATAAAAATATAGTGTATCAGTATACATCTTGATTAAGATAAGAGGTCTAATTTTGGGCTCGCTTGAGTTCGGATTTCTTATGAATAAAACTAAGATTCTCAATTATTTTTGTAAGATAACTCGGTTATAGACCCAACAGAACAAGCTAAAGGGATCATGTTTGCATATTTTGATTTTTGCTACTGATTATTAAATCTTTATCTTACTTATGTTACATGACCATGTATTTCGGATTCATGGTATATATCATGCATGAGCATATGCATATTATTATTTATGGATTGTTTTACTAGGACTTACCGATGATATTATTGACTCCATGTGGCTCACATTTATATGCGCTCTTTTAAATACTTTAGCTGGCATGATTATAATTTAGTTTGAGCAACAATATGAAAGAATTAGGTACTTTCAAAAACTACATGACAAGGTAAAGTGTAGAATATGTAAAGCAACACAAGTATTTTCACATGAGAAACTCCTTAATCCTTATTCATGGGAGGCAAAAACACTGACCTACCTTCATAGGATTTTCCTGTAACAACCCTCATATCAAATTTTGAATTTTTGAGAATTTTGACTATTTTACCCATTTCCATAGTTGTATTATGATATTTGTGGATTATGGAAGTAAGTGGCATAATGTTTTATGTGGTTGGTTGAGTTCAAGGTGAGAATTTAGTTTGAAAGGTTTTAAAGTTGGCAGAACTAACCTTGGACAAAAATTTGAAGTTTTAGACATCATATGTTAGTTTAGTCAGTTTCATTAGCTTCAGAATACCGTTTTTGAGTTAGAAAGTTGTTACGAGAATAGGGTTGTTGTTGCATTTTGAGTCATTGGTTGGGAAGTCTGTTAATTATGGTCTACAGTTGACTTTACTTAATATTCATTGATATCAACCTCCTTTGGTGATTCTGATGGTTCATTTGAGTCCGAAATGTTAATTTTAGTCTAGTCTCGTAGTTATTTTGTGTTCGTAGGGTTCCTAGTGATTTATGAGGGGTTTATTCAGGGAATTTTGGGTGTTAGGTTTTCAGTTGTTTGCTAGCGCTGGTACACCTTTGTCATCATATTTTCCAGGCTTACCTCACGTTTGCAAAGGCCGAGTGAACTGAATCACCATAAAGATGACGAGTAACTCACGTTTGTAAAGAAAGAGGTGGGCCAGGTTGGGCCATGTCTAAATTTGATCTCTATGATTATGACTGAATTATAACAAATGTAATGGGTGCAAGTCGGGTACCTTCATGAATGTGACGGGTGTCACACATTATGGATGAAGGAATCATTGATAGTCCTTTAAAAAAAATTCAGTCCAAAACATATAACTCAATTTTTGAAGCTTTGTACCTCAAATTTGGGAGAATCAAAAGGTGATTTTTTATATTTCTTTGTTGTGGAATTTCTAAATCATAGTTTGACCTTTTCCAATTATTATTTCATAATTTCACCTTCCAATCTTGATTTTCAACGTAAAATTTTAGAGGTTTCTCTCAGTAAAGTTAAAGTATGGGTTTTTGATGATTTATGGTTGATTTTAACTTTGTTGTTAATGAAACATCAAGTTTGAACTCCATAAGTTATGAATACATTAACTTTCTAATAAAATTATAATTTTTGCTTATGGGATCTAATTAACTTTGAGGTTTACATTTTGGACCCATATTAGAACTATAGGAATATGGGTATTACTGGATTTGTTTTTAGAAATAGGTATCAATCAACTAGTTGGATTCCATTGTTAATCAAAAGGAAAAGGAGAGTTTGTTATTGTTAGAGACTTCTTGTTTGGTTTCGAGGTAGGTTACAACTTGACTTTCTTTTTACATTGCTTTGATCGGGACTTATAGTGTAAAACCTGCTACGGGTCGGGTGATTTAGTTTTTTTAAAGTGGTGTACAAGATGGATTATTGTGTGATGTACAAATTGACGCTTATATTGTGATAATGATGCTAAATTAAAACATTGGATTTGAAAGTTAAGCTTCAAGCATGTGTTTATGAGTTGACTAATATTTTGAGACTTTTATCCTTCCTTACCATATTTACATTTGACTTATTACATCTCAGCATATAAATTCATTCATCTTATAGATCTCTACGGAGTGAAATTGAGAGCAAATAATTTTTGAATTGACTGATTTGTTGCATTTACCACATGGTGAGGTTTATATTATGATTATCCCATAGAATTTGTTTGATGGTGAGGTATGATGCTATTGAGTGATTTTAAGTCATTATATATGGACTTCATGAGTCCCTCATGGGTCCCTCCTTATATCAAAAATGTAAGAACGGATGTATATGGAGTGCATCGATCATTGCATATTATATCATATCATTACATTGTAATGTTATATTGAGTTATCATTGTGATTGAGATAAACTGTTATATTATCTAATATTAAACTGTTGAGACTTTTCTGCATGCAGGGTTATTTTCATATTCTTTACTTGATATTATTTTTTTACTTAAGATCAATCGTCCTATGATTCTTATTAAGTACAAGTGGACTATGCTAACACATAATTTTTGTATCCTTTTATTGCAGATCCCTCTATGAGTGTTACTCAAATTCATAGTCATGTTGTTCAGTAGAGTTTGAGTATCTAGTGAGATCCCTCTTAGGAGACTATTTTAGCATCATCTATACTTACTTCATGTTTTATTTGTATTTCATATAACATTGTATTTTGATGAAAATTTTTACAATGTATCGCTCTTCTACCCATGATTTCAGAGTATTCAGAATTTGATTTAGTCATTCAGTTTCTATAAGGATTGTTTTGAGTTATTATTATTAGATTTATTGTATAATACTACTTTGTTGCCTTTTTTGTTTTATACACTGTGATGGTCTGTCATGCTTACCTACAACAATTAGATTAGGGTAGGTGTCATCACAACCCATGAGATTTTTTATCGATAAGTTGGTATTAGAGTGATAGATTCACCAGCCTTATTAGTATAAGAGCAAGTATTTAGTAAAGTCTCTTAGATTAGTATGATGAAGTCTGTATCTTTCTTCAGAAGGCTATAGGGAATTCAAAAGAAATACACTATCCTTTACTTTCTAATTATGTGCATTTATTATTTTCTTAAATTATAAACTTTCTTATTCTCTCAAAAGATAATAAAGATGAAATTATCCAGGGATTGAGATTCTGGTAGAGGGAGAGCACGAGATGCAATACTAGCTAAGGGATATGCCAGGGTGATATAACTTGAGCCAAATATTTAGTTTAACGATACAACTTACTAGCCAGAAGGTATATCTTGAGCCAAATGTTTAGTTTGACGATACGACTTATTAGCCAGAGGGAGTGAGGCTATCTTAGCGTTCACAAGGTTTTATAGAAACCTTAAAACTATAAAACTATAGGATACTATGGTTCAACTCTTGAATTATTTGGAGGTTATGGCTCAGCAAGCCATCTACCATCACTCTTGATAGATTTTTGATTAAAGTTGGTGCTCAACCACTAGAGAGGATACTAGTTCATAGTTTCTAGACTTCTAAGGCATAACCATCTATTGTTGTGGCCTCACATATTGATGATTTGCCATTTAGACTTATTACTCTATTGGTAGTGCCTAAACTGTTGATGACAGTTGATGAGAAGTAGATGTTTAATAGATTTTTTAGATTGGTCTTCCCAAATTTACTCTACACCTAAGGAGGATGTATATGAGATTTTTGATAGTTATTAGGAAAGGTTGAATAATTTTAATTTGGTAGTCTCATGATGTGGATATACTACCTTTCAGATGGTGGGTACAAAAAAATAGTAGTGGAGGTCTTATCTTGTTTGTAGGCTAGTGGTTCCACTTCTATGACATCGAAATAATTTTTTGAGGCTTTTCTTGCAAAGTATGAGCCTCACAGTATGAGAGGGAGGTTAAAGACTAGTTCAATGGTATATATCAAGGTACTATGTCATTTGCTAATTACTAGACTAGATTTTATGCCTTTTTTAGGCATCCCTTGATAAGTATTTCAATAGAGCAGAAGTGGGTTAAGAAATGATTGATATTTTCATGGATTTGACTAGTACTATAAGAGTCCGAGTGAGTTTTCAAAAATGAATGTATGTGTATTATTTACGTTTACCCTTATTAAGTTATATTGTATATCTTAAGCCATCGTTAAATTTAAAAAAATCCAAGGTATATTGAGAATTTGTATTTATACAGTTTCTTGCAAATATCCATATCTTCTATGCATGTCAAAGAGTTTTAAAACAATTATGTATGATTTCATGGAATATCCACTTTTCTCCCAAATAATATGATTTAGATGTAATACTTCACATTATGCACTAAACTATGAACATTGCAAAGTTTAATGTAAAAATAAACACAAGGATATGGTTTTTAAAAGTATAAAAACATGATGTTATGTTTGACAAATGAAAATGATTTTAATTTTGAATTTTGGGCCTTAAGTTCCAAATAAAAATGTAAACATTATGTTTAAGGGACAAAGGTAACAAATAATATAAAAAAGGCTAAAGGTACCAAATAATATATAATGACCCTAATTGTCGTGTTGTAATTTTTCATATTTTTTCTATTTACCCCTTTTTGTAACTTTACTATGGTATTTATGACATAATGTGATGGTTGACATAACTATCAAGGTGATTGGATGAGTTTTGAGGGGCATTTTTCAATTTTAAATGTGTGAGAGTTGGTAAGTTTGACCAAAGTCAATATTTTAGGTAAACGAGCTCGAAATAGAATCTTGACACTTCCATTAGGTTTAGAATGTGTTTTTTGAGTTTGTTGAAAAGCTGATTTGGGGCTCTAAAGATTTAGGAGCGAGTTTGATCATTAGTTGAATTTTTAAAGTTTAAGCTTAGGGTTGACTTCGATCAATATTTGATCAAGATGATCCCAGATTGTTGATTCGATGATTTAATTAGGTCTGGAATGTGATTTTAGTCAAGTTACATACTTGGTTCTTTCACAATCTTTTGAAAAAATGTTAAGGATCTATTTGAGAAAATTATGGATTTGAACTTCCTAATTTTAGCTGTCATCTGGTGCCTTTTTCAAATTTTGTATACTCGCATTGCATAAATTTTTTCATTTGTAAATTGCCAATTGTATTCACAAAGAACAAAAGATTAGGTCGAGTTGAGTAAGTGTTAGTGTCTGTAATTGTGAGAGGGAGGTTGCATTTCAAATCAGTCTGGGTTGGTCCATTCGCAATAGAAGAACACCTTGATAGAATTATTAAACTCGAGTTTTGAACATAGACTTATTAAATTAATTTTTGAAGCTTGACATCAAGCTATGGGGCAATTCAAAAGGGAATTTTTGTGATCTTTCCATTAAATATGATTCTAAGCCATAAATTATGTATTTTCCTCTAATCTATCTTAGATTTAGTGATTAACTAGTGTTCTAATTTGAAAAATTTGGAATTTTGGTATCAAAATAAGATTTATGAAATTTCTTGATTTGGATGCCAATTATTGGCCTGATTCAGCTAATTTTCAGTATGTGATCTCCCTAAGTTATGGGTAAATTAATTTTGAAATAAAATAACTAGTTTACCTTAAGAGATTAGGGTGGACTTTTAGGTTAGAATAATAGCAAGCAATATGAGTATCTATATACTCATTAACTTGTCTAGATCACAAATTTGACTATTAAGGGTTGTTCAGAGGCTCTATGAAAGGACAAGACCATTATTTGACTTTTCAAGGTTTATTCAAGATATGTTGAGACTTTTTTTAACTATTTATGAAGTGTTAGTGATTTATTTAGCTAAATATAGGATAATGGGTGATAAAAGTTCCATATAAATGAGGTGATGAATATTTGTGCAGATATTGATATCAAATTATAGGTTTATGTGATTATTTGACTTCCTTGCGATGATTTTTTTCCTAAAGAGCATGCTTCATATAACTTGTGCTCTGTCTGATTCATATATATGCTAATTGATGGATTTTACTCTCCTCTCTGAATTCAAAGTTAGATTATGGAAGTATCTTATGATAATTGATATTCTAGTTATACTTTGAATAGATATAATATTTCTATATGAACTAGAAGATTGAAAAGAAAACATGAATAATATGTGGAATTGAGTTATTCTATACCTTTTCTGGTGTAGGCATTGAGCAACGCATGGATATTTGGTAATACTCATTGCTTGCTGATCATTCGAGTTTTGAAGGTAGTTGTTTGGCTTATCCGCATTTTTCCACACCTCATCTATCCTTATGTTTTATCTATGTCCTTATCATTCTAGACATTATAGTAGTTGTTATCATATATCGGAATTTCTTAGAGGCTTGCACCTATGACACCAAGTTTTGGTATTTGAGTTGTCTTTCAATATTTATTCTGACTTTTATGACAAAAGTTCTTTAAGTCTTAGAGCCTATTTGGATTGGATTATTTTAAGTACTTTCAAGATAAAATAGATTTTATGCACTTTTTTAGAGTTTGGTAAAATAAAAAGTATATATAAACACTTAATTTTAAGTGAAAATGATAAAAATAAGGCAAAACCATAAGTTAGAAGTACTAACTTATTACTTTTAGATTATAAGTGAAAGCCAATCTGAACAGTTTAATATTTTTTCTTTGAGACTGTAATTACACAATTTTAATTTTTTTATTGACTGTTAAGGTTTGACTTACCTATAAGAGGAATTAACATAGGTTCCTTCACGGTGTCATATTTTATGTCATTATAACTTAGTTTTGGAGCATGAGTCATTGGTCACTAAGTTTAAGTCATGTTTAATTGAGTTTTCTCGATTGGTGGGGAGATTTTCATTGTTTATCTTTAAGAGATTATAGGATTTTAGAAATATTCTATTCTCTCTCTCTTATCATATATACATGATTCATTATTTACTAAGACTCTTTGCTTCATTCTCTCATAGATGGTGAGACCACGTGATACCATTACTAGAGATCAGGAGTCCACTCTAATACTTGCATTTGTGACATAATCCATGGCATGTGAGCAAGGAAAAGGCTGGGCTACATCACTGGCTAATGCTAGAGCAAAGACTTTACTTAGGCTAAGGAAGAGTAGAGTCTCTCAGGACTGAGTATGGTTTAGAGGGTGAGAAAGTTATGGGATGGAAATTGGGCCCAACTTAAGTACCACCCAAATTTGTGGATAGTTTAGTACTTGAAGGAATTTTTGTTCATGTTCTTAGTTATATAAAAGTATACTTAGGTCAGTACTTTGCCTACTGCTCCAAACAATTCTTATATTAAGAAATGGGGACAAATTTCTAATTAACATCCCATGCAAGGTTTTCAGTATCTAATGGGTTAACCAGTTGTAATAGAAATAATAAGATTTGAGCTAGCTATTATTGGGTGTAGGATTACCTTTTCTTTAAAGTCTTATTCTGTTTGATAAGGAGCATATAAGATTTAACATCATTAAGAAAATGGACCATTATAGTTTAAGGGTGGATAAAAAATAGGATGTATAAGTATTTCTCAATTATTTTCACAAGAGGTTGAAATATTGGAATTAGTGTAGTCTTGTGGTGTTGATTACACGGTCATTCAAATATGCCATCACACCAAGTAGTGGTGGCAATCTTATGTTGTCTTCAGCCAAATAATGTCTCCCCTTTTGACTTATAGTCATTTTAAATATATTTTTCTTCAAAGTTTTATCCTCACATATGGGAAGAAAATCGAGACCAATTTAAACATCTGAACTAGGATGATATCTTAGTGACTAAGTATGAGACTAGATTTATACCATATCTTATCCATTTTGATGATCATGACCGATAAGGCTGAGAGGATTTATTGATTTATAAAGGGGCTCATCTATCTTATTTGTATATTAAAATATTAGATGGAAATATGAAACACCCTAGGTTTTGGGAACCATGGAAAATATCATTGATTTTTGGTTTTTGGACAAGGTACGACTAAGGGGTACAGGTCGTAATCTATCGTACAGTTGGTAAGGCTTGGTCGTACATTGACCAGTGTTGGTTGGGGTTAGATTGGTTTATATAATTGGTACGACGTGGTTGGTACAAGTTGTATGGTGATTGACAAGTCGTATAGTTGGGTTTTCCTTCACTTAATCTAAGACTTAGTAAAGTACCTTGGATCTGAGTATGAGTGGCTCACCTTTAGTCGTGAGATATGGTACGAGTCGTATTGTACAAATCGTATGTTAGACAGTGCCAACTCTTTTTTATTCTGTTGTGGGTACGAGTTGACAATACTAGACGTACCCTTTGATATGGTTTGCATTGCATATTCATATGTTGGATAGTGTGGGGTATATGGGGGACTAGGGTATGAGTGGTGGGTACCATACGTATTGGAGGGTACGACTGGTATGGTTGAGGCATACCCACCTACGGGGATTTTATACAATTAAGCTAGGGGTCATCTGTACATTTTCCCTCTTAACCCATTAAGACCCCAAGATTCATATCACACTTGGCAGGTTATTTGCCCTATTATTCTAATCTAAAACACTTAAAAACACTCTTTAATTCTTTCCAAGGCTCTTGGATAAAGGCAGGCTAGGGTTTCATCTAGAGGAGCAATTTATGGCTTGTTTGGGTAATTTCACTCCATCTTCTTCATCATCTAAGGCAAGATAACTCCCCCTATTGTCAGTTCCAACTAAAGGCATGTTTTATACAATGTTTTCATTGCATGATTATTGTATGGTTTTGGTATTTTCAAATGTATGTTGAGGTTTTGGTATTAAATACTTGGTTATCGTTTTACCATGTTTTAATTATGTATTTGCATGCTTTAATGGTGGTTTGGAAAATTGGTTTCATGGTAATGGTTAGTCGGTAATTAGATTTTGTTTTGGAAACACTATGCCCGCAACATGTTTGATAAAATGCCTATGATAATACTTTTACTATATTATGGGACTTTTAATGTAACTATTGCATGATATGGTTTCATAATAGAACCTAAATGGTTTAAATGGTTTGGAATATTTAAATGGTAAGGTATGGTGGCAATGGTTATGAATAACTAAACATCCTTACACGGTACAAGGGAATTGATAATGCTCAAACTACAGCTCTCGTAAGAGTGTAAGCGGTCGCTGTCAAATATAGAACCCAACTGGGTTGGGTGTCGAATCCCATAGGGAATAGCTGGTCACTAAGTAAGCATAGATTAGTAGAATTTTGGTGAAAGTCTCGTAAAAGGGGGGATTTTGTAGCGTGCAATAGTGTAATAAAATAACAAAGTAAAAACGGAGAATAGCAAGGTAAAAAGGAAGAATGTTTAGTAAGATGTTAATCAATGAGAATTGGGAGTTGGGGTTATGTCCACCTTATGAGTTATACGTCTCTATTGGATATGAGTTATGCGGAATTCAGACATGCATGTGCTTATAGAGAATTGTATTCTATGGTAAATCCAAGCGTCTTTTGACCTAACAAGGATTACTTCGCTTTAACTCTTTCGAGCTTAAAGCGTATCTAATGGTACAAATTCTCCAAGAGGTTAATCCAGTTACGACACTAACTTTTTAACAGGGATTGGTGCCCTATTACCTTGACATTATCTCTTTTCCAGACATATAACTTTTCTTTCGAACAAGTTAATGCTATACTGGCGTATTCTATGCATTTGCGACCACAAGAATTTGCATTAAGATGAAGAGAATAATGATATAAGCAGCATACGTGTCAAGAATTCACAAACTCATAGAAATAGATAGTATCTCATAAGGCTTCCATAACCCCAACAAAGAAGTTTAGCTACTCATGAGTGCAATGCAAATCACAATAGTCATTATCATTATACCAAAGTAAAGATCTCACGTGTAGTATATGTTGGTAGGGCTTGTGGCGTGATTTCCTTTCAAAGTAGTGTTTCTCTTGTTGTGGAAATTTTAAGTCGAAGAGATGAAGAGAAAGTAATAAGAATTAATTGAAAGAGAATTGTTGAAATTGTTGAATGAATGACGGAATAAGAAGAATAAAAAGCTCCAACAAAATAGGGTATTTATAATACCCATATCCTATTCCTACTAATCTACTGCATTACTTAACCTAATCCTACTAGGTTACTGCATCATTATCCTAATCCTATTAAGTTAATGTCGATCCCCAAAGTCTTTAGAATTGCTGTTTTTGCCCGGGACAAATTTTTCATGCGTCACTTTTAGTCCTAGGCGTCCAAGATCTCCTTCCCTTCTTTCGTGAAGCTTCCTTTGGCGTCAAGTTATCCATAAAATGCTGAAATCTGCATCATTTATACCTGAAAACTTGCTAATCACGTTTGTTAGCTCACTCACAGGAAAAAGGACTAAAAGTGCATGAATTATATATTTTGCCCTCAAAACTTAGCTAAAATATGGGTAGATTATAGTACTTTAGGCGTGTAAATACGCCTATACTCAACACCCCACACTTAAAGCTTTGTTTGTCCTCGAACAAAATATCATGTCCTTCTAAACATCCACTTAGGGTTTTACAGTAACAACACAAAATATTCATCAAGACAGGCACAACAATTATTAACAAAGAGTAGTTTGTTGATCACTTCTAGAAACAATTCAACCTCTAATATATACTCGTGATAATGGTTAATTCGTATTCAAAAGTTAAGGCACAGAGAATCATACACAACCACCCAAAACTCATCAACCATGTGTGTCTCACAAAATATAACCCATAATCACTCACAAGTATTTCATTTTTCGAAACATGGGTATAAGATTTTCCTTGCTCTCACTCTCACAAAGAATTCATATGTTGCAACTGATGACCATAGGCTTGCCCTTAGTGTAATGCTCCACTAAATATCAGAATGCTAAGCTTAGGATCAAATAGGTCTTTTACAGGTTGTAATGTAGGCTAACGGACGGGTAGGACTATTTTTGCCAGAAATAGTGACTATGTTCCTAAGCACTTTAATACATCACATTATGCCATTTATGCTTTCTTTCAAACAACTTTTCTACTTTATTTTAATCTACCACCCTTTCTCACCTCTTTTGTTATTCAATTTTGAACAAAATCAACTTTTTATTTTTCTTTTCCTTTTTCTTTTCGTAACACACCTCTTATGATAGCAATTATTTTTCATAACAAATTCAAGCACCAATACATTCTAAGGAACTATTCTCACCCAATTTCCTCTTATTTTGTCACCTTACTTTACAATTTTAGCACTTAGGAATTTGGATCAAATTATGGTCTTGAAAAAAAGGAATTAGGCTTACATATGAGGTTGTCAAAGAAAATAGGCTAACAGCTCAAAGGGGTTATCTAGGATGATGTCCATGGGTAGATAAAATGAAGGTAAACAATCATAGGTTGCCAAAGAAATTCCTAAATCATATCCTAAACTCACACTCTTTATTTCGCTTTACATACATACCAGGCAAGTTCTAGCATTAGCCACAAACATAGAATATACTATCATCTCACACACACAAGGCACATGGTCAACTTTATTGGAAGCAGTATAGACTCTTGACCCATAGATGAAGGAATTGAACCACATAATTATCACATAATGAGTCATTATTAGAGCCTAAACATCTCAATAGTAATGATTTTATCACAGACTCTTGTCGTAATACCATGCTGCCTATCAGAACAATTTCATGCAAAGTTAAAAATTTAAAAAAAAAAATTTACTACTAAAAAAAACCAAAACTAACAAACATAAATGAATGCAAATGCAGATAAAGAAGGTTAGCATGCAAATACCAGAACCCCACACTTAAACGGGACACACTGCCCTCAGTGGAAAATAAATATGAAGAACCTGGTTAGTCGGACTCCTCCTCTATGTCTGGGGTCATACCCCCTTCGTCGGAATCATCATCAGAGTCGTCGCCATCAGAGTTCTCCTCTACGTCGGAGTCTGGCATTCGATGATCATCATCGGTTGGCACATCGTCATCAAGAGGTTCCTCAAAGTATACACCTACTCCACACATTTGCCTTGCAAGCTCATTCATTGGGTAGTCATAATCTAGCTGTTGGAGCTCTGCAGTAGTTAGAACACGACCTCCGCTCATCATGGTAAACCGAGTCATGCCATAAAGATGGCAAAAGAAACTCTCATCCCGAGCATGCCTTTCTGTAGTGGTAAGGTTGACACCATGCGTGGTTTCAGCATCTTTAACCTTTGTGAGGTCAACCCTCTATGGGTTGTGTAGAAGTTTATGATCAGCCGATTCCTCTTCAATGTCCTCCTTCCTCAATATTGCGGTCAACAGATTACCAAAGCTGAAGTGGGACCTCTTGTGTAGCTTGGCCTTTCGCATTGTAGATCGAATAATTGGCCCAATGTTGATAGGAACATTCGTCATCAATGCGTACACCAAGCACAATCTATCTCATGTAATCTTTGTGTACTGGGCCCCTGGAATCAGACAAGAGTTGACTATTCGCATCCATATCCGAGCTTCTCTATTCAAGGAAGCATATGGGAAGGTGTTGTGCCGACCGGTGTCCTTGTGTCTGCTCCATCGTGCCATAGATCTTGTTCCATACAATGTGTGTCTAATATGCCTGTACGGAGGTCTGTTATACAACTCTTTGAGTGGTGATGGATCAACAGATGGTAAACCCAGAAAGGAGTTGAAGAACTCCACATTTAGTTGCAGAACTTGGCCCCGAATCTTTACTTCACTCCCTGTAGTTTTCGGTGACCAGTTGGCATAGAATTCATGTGTTAAATCAAGATTGCACTCTCCCATATCTCAAAAGATGAAATCCAGATGTAACGTCATTATCTTAGCCAACATACGGGGTTCTTTCTTTGCTAGGCTTTCCTTGTGTATCAACTCCACATGAACATATTTTTTCTCTTTATTGTTCCTCTACCACTCCTTTCTTTCCTCCTCGAGTACCCATTTAATTCCAAACATGCGGTGAGGTATTTGCAGCGAGGATGATTCTCCTTGCTCTTTTCGTCCCCTTTTTTGGCCTTTTTGTGAAGTGGTTGCTTTTTCTTTCCCTTGTCTTACTTTTGGTGCCATTGTACCTGAGATTAAAATAATAGTCGTGTTAGCTTCATCTCGGTGGATACAATCAATAAACAAGCAGTAGTGGCACCACCCCACACTTAGTTTGTTTGTACGAACTAGTGAAGTGAACGATGTTGATTACTCAGATTTCATCGATATACGTTTAGGTGTTATGTTCCAACAATATAATCAGTGCAGTCATACTTATCGTATCATCTTGACTATCCTTTCTCAATTCTAGATCATGTAATCTTGGCAATTCTTACATGTTTCACTTTGAATAAGACTACTACATAGAGAATGTATCAAGTTATGGCATAGAAATAATCAACATCTTATGTTTGTAGTTAACCATGATTTTCATCTAAATGAACAAGTCATCCGAACATGAAAGCTTTGAAGTTACAAGATTATGCAATTTTCTTGACCATGTCAATTCCGCAAAAGTATAACAATGTATCAAAATCAAATTCAAGTTGGAAACAAGTCAAGAGCATCCGTACGTATTCTTTCACTCACTTAGTTTCACAACAACAAATCAACCATATTCAAATCATCAATACTACTTCAAGATTAAACAATTCATTATAGACGTGGTAGTGTAGTACTTACGGAATATAAAAGAAGAACAAAGAAGTACTTACTTGGTTGATGGCCTAGGAAGATGTTCTTGCAAAGTAAAAGAGCAAAGGGAAAATTTTTGAGAGAATTTGGAGAGGTAGATGGCGCTTTAGGGTGTAATTGCAATGTGTTTTTGATTTATGACTAAGGTTCTATTTATAGGACAAGCTTGGGTCGGGTTTTGACCCATTTGGAATCGGATTTGGAGACCAAAAGTGACCATAGGTGGCGCCTTTTGCAAAGCATTGTTGAGCATAGGCGGCGCTTATGCTATGGCATTGTTAGGCATAGGCGGAGCCTATGCCATGGCATATGAGATTCAGAGACAAAATGCTTTTGCATAGGCGGCGCCTATGCTATGGCATTGTTGAGCATAGGCGGCGCCTATGCTATGGCACTCTAGAATCCGAGAGCTTAGGCCATAGCATAGGCCTTGCCTTGTTCGTGGCCTAGATTTACATAGGCCGTGCCGTGTTCTTTGCCTATATTTTCATAAGCAATGCCTAACCCATAGCCTTTTGCTTCTTCATTCCTAACTTACCACCTTCAACATGCAACACTTCCAAATCAAAATTTGAAACCAATCTCCTCCTTTACACCTCTTGCACCTACATTTACTCAAAAACAATAAAAACGATTAGAATGATGGGTTGCCTCCCATTAAGCGCCTTAGTTTTGGTCATGGCTCGAGAAAATCCTAGGAAAACAAAAACAACAAAAACAATTAAAAATGATGGGTTTCCTATCATCAACCGCTTGATTTATTGTCGCGGCACGACATAGCTATCTCGATTACTTAGGCTTCATCGAGATAGATGGTGGATCATTTTCTGAATGGATTCAGACGACAATGAAGCTTACTTGTAGGCATGCAATCTTCTTCGAGATGACCCTTGTGCATACATATCCCAGGCAGGATACCAATTACATCATCAATAGTCCAACCCATAGCTCGCTTGTATCTCTTCAGAGCAGAGATGAGAGCCTCTACGTGCTGTTCATTTAAATTATCCGCCACACTCACAGGAAGTGTGTCTCCACTTCCCAAGAATGCATACCTTAGATAATTGGGGAGCTCTTTCGATTCTAGCACTGGGGACTCTTCAATGGAATTCTTCACTGTTGGTGACGGTTGATCCTTAAGATCAAGGTCCGGCTGCTTAGGAGTATGAGAATAGGACCTTATTTCTATTAGAGAACACATAGTTTCTTTATGTTCTTGAGCCTCCTCACGCTCAAAATTCAGCAGCTCATCAAATAGTGACTCATCAGTAAGCTGCTTTTCTACAGATAATTCTTTGTCATCCTTATAATTAACTTCAGCTACAGAGAACACATCCATATCTTCGGGCTGCTTCATTGCTTTGCATACATCAAAATGGACCACTTCATCATTCAACCGAAATAAAAGCTCATTAGCTCTCATGTCAATAAGCACACTTCCAGTTGCGAGGAAAGGGCGTCCCAAGATTATGGGAACTTCAGAATCCGCCTCGCAATCCAGAATAACAAAGTCTGCAGGAAAGATAAAGGTGGAAACCTTCACCAACACATTATTTAAGATACCAACAAGTCGTTTTATCGACCTAACTGCCATCACGAGCCGCATATTAGTTGGTGTAGGGTCGCCCAACCCCAACTTTCTGTAGACGGATAGTGGCATCAAATTGATGCTTGCTCCCAAATCGCACAATGCCTTAGCAAAATTCATAGATCCAACCGTGCAAGGAATAGTGAAAGCACCAGGGTCTGCCTTTTTCTGTACTAAGGACCTTGTGGCAATTGCACTGCAATGATGAATATTATCTGCCGGCTCATAGCTTACTGCCCGCTTCTTTGTTAAAAGGTCCTTCATGAATTTAACGTACGCAGGCATCTGTTCCAGCGCTTCAACTAACAGAACATTAATGGTCAGCTATTTTAACATCGTCATGAATTTATTGAACCTTGTATCATCCGCTCTCTTCTTTAATCTTTGAGAAAAAGGTGGTGGTGAAAGGGGAATAGTTTTCTCCACGACTTTCTTTTCCTCTTTCTTTGGGTTGGTGATATTTTTGGGCTGTGGACGTTGGGGGGTTACGTCATTGACACCTTCTTCAGCTTCTTCGGCGTTCTCTGGTTCGGCACCATCTACTACATCGTCGGCCACTTACCTACCTTTGGCTGGATTTTCCAACACCTTACCACTCCTAGTAGTAACAGCCATACATGTTCTATTGTTCCTTGGGTTTTGCACTGTGTCGTTCGGTAGGGTGCCAGCTTTTCTTTGATTTAATGTGGCTGAAATTTGACTCAATTGTTGTTCCAGCTGTCTTATTGAAGTGGAATGTGAGTCAACCAATTGCTTCATTGAGGCCAAGTCATTTATTACCTCAGTTACTCCCGTGCTGGTTGCTTCCACTCCTTTCAATAGCTTAGCCATCATATCTTCTATTGACATATTTCTCGAACCAGATGCAATGGCCTCTCGTCGTCCAGGAGGAATATACACGCCACTCCTGTCAGTCTTGTTCCTCCAACTACCTTAATCTCGGTCTTTGTTTCCAGAATTATCATAATAGTTCCGACCTTGGTTTCCTTGGGCATTGCCTCGGAAACCCCCCTGATTGTTCACGTAGTTGGCTTCTTTCTCAGAATTGGATTCCTCTCTTCCTTTTGACGCAACTGCTTAGACTTTTTCGGTCTTCCCTGATAGTAGATGCTTTGTAAGAAGATCTACTTGTGTTTTCATTTGCGCCAAATCTTGATCACGTTCTTCTTCTCTTCTCCTTTGTTCTGCAGTCATGCCTATAGAAAAAGTGGGGCTTGCTACCTCAGAATCTCTGGTATGCCACGCCCTACTTTTCTTCGTCATTCGGTCTAGCATATCACTTGCCTAAACAAAGGTGAGGTCCATAAATGATCCTCCAGCCGCATTATCCACCACAGGTTTAGTTACTGAATTCAAGGATCTATATAGTATCTCCATCAAGTGAACATTGGTCATGTGATAGTTTGGGCACCTCATAAGCTTCTTCTTGAATCTCTCCCATGTATCGTGGAGGGCTTCAGTTGGAAGCTGTCGAAAATTGCTGATTTCATCTCTCAATTGTGCTCTCTTGGATGGCGGAAAGAATCTTTCTAGAAAAACGTCTTTCAATTGCCTCCAATTAGTGATAGAATCAGGAGTCATCCCGTTCAACCATAGAGTTGCCTCCCCAGATAGAGACAATGGAAATAAGTGCAATCGAATTGCATTCTGTCCAACGCCAGGATTGTCGAATGACTTGCATGTAGAAATAAAGTTGATCAGATGCATATTCGGATCATCACCTACTAGTCCACCGAATAATCCCTTGAGTTGCAATAACTGAATCATGGTGCTCGTGATGTTGAACTTAGCTCCGGGTGCCAATGGCGGAGGAATAATAGCTTCTGTGGTGCCAGCTCCATCCAGATCGTCATCATCATCATCAAAGGGAATCTACATAGCTCGACGTTCAGGCCAAAATCTTGCTTGACGATCTCTTCTATTGGCTGGTGTCTCTATCTCAGCATCACGCCTAGGATTTACTAACTCATCATCACCTAGATCCTCATCGTCAGGATTTGTTGCTCGCCCAGGATTATCAATATTCTGTTGATGCACTTGAGCGGCGGCCAGAGCAGCTAGTCTAGCCTGTTCCTGTTGAGTAGCCCTTCTTTTAATTTCCTGTTGAGCCTCCATTCTGCCAATATGATGTGGTTCAGGATTGAAAGGTAATAATGGTTGACCAGAACTTCGAGTCTAGGGCATGCACTGGATAAAAACTGCAGAAAACAAAAACAACAACTAAAAGTAAAGTACGAGAATCTTTGACCAAAGGGTCTAGTAACTATCACAAACTTAGTAGACAACCGTATTCCCCGGCAACGGCACCAAAATTTGATAACACTCAAACTACAGCTCTCGTAAGAGTGTAAGCGGTCGCTGTCAAATATAGAACCCAACTGGGTTGGGTGTCGAATCCCACAGGGAATAGCTGGTCACTAAGTAATCAAAGATTAGTAGACTTTTGGTGAAAGTCTCATAAAAGGGGGGATTTCGTAGCGTGCAATAGTGTAATAAAATAACAAAGTAAAAACGGAGAATAGCAAGGAAAAAAAGGAAGAATGTTTAGCAAGATGTTAATCAATGAGAATTGGGAGTTGGGGTTATGTCCACCTTATGAGTTATACGTCTCTATTGGCTATGAGTTATGCGGAATTCAGACATGCATGTTCTTATAGAGAATTGAATTCTATGGTAAATCCAAGCGTCTTTTGACCTAACAAGGACTATTTCGCTTTAACTCTTTCGAGCTTAAAGCGTATATAATGGTACAAATTCTCCAAGAGGTTAATCCAGTTACGGCACTAACTTTTTAACAGGGGTTGGTGCCCTATTACCTTGACATTATCTCTTTTCCAGACATATAACTTTTCTTTCGAACAAGTTAATGCTATACTGGCGTATTCTATGCGTTTGCAACCACAAGAATTTGCATTAAGATGAAGAGAATAGTGATATAAGCAGCATACGTGTCAAGAATTCAGAAACTCATAGCAATAGATAGTATCTCATAAGGCTTCCATAACCCCAACAGAGAAATTTAGCTACTCATGAGCGCAATAGAAATCACAATAGTCATTATCATTATACCAAAGTAAAGATCTCACGTGTAGTATATGTTGGTAGGGCTTGTGGCGTGATTTCCTTTCAAAGTAGTGTTTCTCTTGTTGTGGAAATTTTAAGTCGAAGAGATGAAGAGAAAGTAACAAGAATTAATTGAAAGAGAATTTTTGAAATTGTTGAATGAATGATGGAATAAGAAGAATAAAAAGCTCCAACAAAATAGGGTATTTATAATACCCATATCATATTCCTACTAAGCTACTGCATTACTTAACCTAATCCTACTAGGTTACTGCATCATTATCCTAATCCTATTAAGTTACTGCTGATCCCCAAAGTCTTTAGAATTGTTGTTTTTGCTCGGTATAGATTTTCCATGCGTCACTTTTAGTCCTAGGCGTCCAAGCTCTCCTTCCCTTCTTTCGTGAAGTTTCTTTTGGCGTCAAGTTATCCATAAAATGCTGAAATCTGCATCATTTATACCTGAAAACTTGCTAATCACATTTGTTAGCTCACTCATAGGAAAAAGGACTAAAAGTGCATGAATTATATATTTTTCCCTCAAAACTTAGCTAAAATATGGGTAGATTATAGTACTTTAGGCGTGTAAATACGTCTATCATCAGGAATCCCCCAAGTAAACATGTTAATAAACAGCTTGTGGGGTACATCGAATTCCCCTAAGAAAACTTAATAATGGAACACTTGTAGGGTACACGGTTTTCCCCCAAGTTAACTTGATAAAGTATCTATGAGTACATGGGAATCCTTTTACATAAAAAGGTTGGCTAAGGTCATTTCCTACAAACTATAGTCGGTATAACGATACTAATACTCATAGCCTTGGTTAATAATAATAGAATAATGGTATGGTTGGTTGGAAATAGTTTTAATTGGGAAATAATGGTAGAGTGTGATAGCTAACCATGAAGGTGCGAGTCCAACTGATGGACACTATAAACTCATGTTTGCCGATATAAGGGGTTGGTCATAGCAACTATATATGATACTAGGAGGTACATGGGAATCCTCTAAGTACACTGTACAAATGTATCATAAAGAACAAAGGGTACTAGGGAATCCCTTACTCTTATGGTATCTCGGATTTGTGCGGCTACACACATCGAGGCCCATTCTGGGGGTTACACTGGACCTATATAGCCTTTAGGTGGATCTAGGATAGTTAAGCACACTTACCCAATTTAATGGTTTTAAATAAATACTAGACTCAGTTCTCTTTCCCAGCACGGGTATATATATGTATGTGGTTTTTATACATATAGTTGTTTTACTTGTTTTTATGCATTATTTTATCCTTTTCCTGATTACTCTCTAGCGTTCACCTATTTACCCATCCTCGGGTAGCTATATCCCCTCACGATGTAAGAACTGGCCATTCTACCCCTGTTGTTTAGTGATTAGATTTTGGGATCAACTCTATTTGATTAAAATAGTGAGCTTCCATGTTCTGAAAGGCTCCATTTCATATCATGGATATCTTTATTTATGTTGGATACTTAAAGTTGCCTCCTAAACATAAAGACAAGTTCTTCAAAATGGTAGTTAGACCGGTGTTATTGTATGGAGTAAAGTGTTGGCCTATTAAAAAGGCCCATATCCAAAAGATAAAGGTGGGGGAAATGAAAATGCTTAGGTGTATGTGTGGGTGTACTAGAAAAGATATGATTAGAAATGAGGTTATCAAGATAAAATATGTGGGCCTTTGGTGAAAGCTAAGATGATGGAAGTGAGGTTGAGATGATTCAGTCATATGATGAGGAAGAGCACAAATACCCCAGTACGGAGGTGTGAGAGGTTGGCTAGGGATGGTTTTAATCATGATATAGGTAGACCGAATAAATATTGGAGAAAGGTGATTAGACATAACATAGAGAAGATCTAGCTTATTGAGGACATAACCCTGGATAGGAAGTTGTGGAGGAGGTAGATTATGTAGAAGGCTAGTCATAGTTTAGGGTATAGTATCTTTTAGTGTGTTACTTGTAGTATCTTGTTTATTGTATTGTTGAGTTAGCTAATCCCTATTACATCTTGTTATTTTATTATTCATACTATTATCATTCCTTTCTTATTTTGTTCTATTTTGAGCCAGGGGTCTATCAGAAATAGCCTCTCTATCTCATATTTGAGGTAGTGGTATGGACTACATACACTTACCTTTCCTAGAACCCACTTGGTGGGAATATATTCGGTTTGTTGGTGATGGTGGTAGTGGTTTTGGCTATGATTGGGGGAATGTCCCAATCGTATATTGGTTTCCTTTTTGGTTAGAGGCGTTTATGAAACTACTATGGGTTAGTATGGGCAAGATCGGTAGTGGTGTCAGCCTTAGTATTGGCATTGGTATTGGGGATGGTATCAGTTGAATCAATTTTTCACTATTCTATTCTTTTACATTATGTTATGGAACTTAGTTTGGTTATCGTTATGGCTTTGGCTTATGGTTTTTGTTCGTTATGGTTATCGATTAAGATTAGGACGGTTGGACTCATTTGGGTTGGTCACGAACATAGACCTATCCCAGATTCCAAAAATTTAATAAAATATGCTATTTTGTTATACGTTTGAAATTCCTTTGACTTAGGGTATGCATATTTGGAGGTTGGGTTAGGTAACGAAGGTGGTCCCAGTCCTGGTTGGACTTGGGATGCCCATTATAACAAGGCCCTGGTTTGGGTCGATTCAAGTTGGTATCAGAGCTTTAGGTTCATGGTCAATTGGGAATCTACAAAGCTATATCAAGTAAAGTCTTTTTTAAGGGTATGTAGCGTATCACACTCATAAGGGAGAGGTTATAAGGAATTTAGGAATGCTTCACTTTCTTGGTATTCTATTTTCAAGCTGTAATGTCTAAGGTTCTTTCTAATCATGGTTTGTTCACTTTTCAGATCATGCCTCGACAATCTGAGATGCAAGGTAACTCTTCAGTCCCAACTGAGGGCAATAATGAATGGACACACACTACTCAGGGGATCCATACTCTGTCTAGGGATCTAATCCTTGATATTATTGGTGTTCCATCAATTGCTAATTAACTTCCTTCGTATGAGGTAACTAAAGCGGAATTTTTCCAATTAATTTATGCTATTGCTCAGTTAGTTATTGCTCTGGCTGAGTGGGATGCATCTGGTGTTTCACCTACTGAGGCATAAGGGTTGGCCAATTTATGATGATGAATCCTTCTAATTTTACTGTTGTGATGGTTGAGGAGGATCCTCAAGGTTTCTGGGATAAAATAGAGAAAATCTTTAGGGTGATGCAGGCCATAAATATGGAAGGGATAAATTTTGCTGCTTACCAGCTTAAGGATATGGCATACCAATGGTACGAGGAGTGGGATAGGGTGAGAGGTGATGTTGAGGAGTCGACTTTGTGGGAGACTTTCTCTAATACTTTTTTAGTCTGCTTCTTTCATCAGGAGTTGAGGGAAGAAAATATGGAGAAATTTGTTAATCTGTAGCTGGGGAAGATGTCGTTCAAGGATTATGCCTTGAAGTTTCATTAGTTTTCAAGGTATACTCCGGCTATGGTGTCTGATATGAGGTCTAGGATGTGAAAGTTTGCTTTTGGAATTTCTCAAGATTTGATCATTTAAAGTAAGACTTCATTCCTGATCAAAGATATGGATATGTCTAGGTTGGTGGTTTATATACAACAGGTGGAGGAAAACAGAGAAAGTAGGCTGAATTTGGGGAAAAGCAGGGTCAGAAGTTCAAGTTTTCTAAATAAGGTGGTCGGTAACATAAAGGCAGTTGGGATGGCGATAAGTGGCCAAAGAAGAAGTGGGGTAGTGTTGATTCCTTCTTTTCAGCTATGACTTCTTACCCAAAGCCTTTGGGTGATAGGCGTCAGTTGGTCAACGATAATTTTTAGGCACAGGATGTCGAATCTCAAGCAAGTGGGGCTTAGTCGGCCTCATTATGCCCTCAATTGTCTATTTTATGGTATGTTCATAGGGTTTTCTGTGATGAGTGGATGGAAAGGTGTTTCAAGTATGGTCAGCCAGGCCATATACTTAAAAATTATCTGGTTGGTAAGGGTGCAATAGGAGTGAGTAAGGCACCAGTTTCTTCATCTTCTACTCCCTCACCAAAAGGGTGCTTCTTCTACATCTATTTCAATTTTTGGTACTGGCGCAGGTCAGAATAGGTTATGTGCTCTTGCTACTCGGTAGGAATTTAAGTCATCACCTGATGTCGTGACTGGTACATTACAACTCTTTTCTTGTGACATGTATTTCTTGCTTGATTCGAAGTCCGCTCTTTTTTATGGGACCCCATTTGTGGTTGTGTATTTTTATTTTGATCTTGAGGTTATTTCAGATCCTTTTTCGATGTCTACCTCAATAAAAGACTGCAATTTCAAAAAGAGTCTATAGGTAGGTGGTGGGTGGTATCAGTTGGTAGTAGTCAGACTTTGGTAGATTTGTTTAAACTTGATATGGTGGTTTTTGACACTATTCTGGGGATGGATTTATTGGACTCTTGTTATGCATCTGTAGATTATCGGCCCGTAAGGTTGTCTTTAGGTTCCCTAGTGAACCGATTATTGAGTAAGAGAGTGGTTCCCTTGCTACGAGGGGGAGGTTTATTTCTTATCTTAAAGCTCAAAGGTTAATCTCTAAAGGGTGTCTCTATCATCTGGTTTGGGTTATAGATTCCAACTCAGAAGGCCCATCTCTACATTCGGTTCTGATGGTGAGTGAGTTTCTTAAGGTCTTTGTTGATGATCTTCCTGGTGTTTCTCCGGATAGGGAGATTGAGTTTTGTATTGATTTGGTTCAAAACACTAATCCAATATTTATTCCTTCTTATAGAATGGCTCCGGCTGAGTTGAGGGAACTAAAGGAGAAACTTAAGTATTTTTTGGATAAGGGTTTCATCCGTCCTAGTGTATCCACTTAGGGTGCACCGATTTTATTCGTGCGCAAGAAAGATGGTTCCCATTGGATGTGCATTGACTATCAATAATTGAATAAGGTAACAGTTAAGAACAAGTATCCTCTCCCAATGATAGATTACTTGTTTGATCAGCTGAAAGTTGTCAAATTCTTTTCTAAGATAGATATTTATTCTGGGTATCATCAGCTTAGGATTAAGGAGGAGGATAGCCCTAAGATGTTTTTCCGTACTTGGTATAGGCACTTTGACTTCCTAGTTATGTCATTCAGTTTGACTAATGCCCCAGTGGCATTTATGGACTTGATGAACAAGGTTTTCAGTTAGTTTCTTGATTTTTTTGTCATTGTGTTCATTGATGACATCTTGGTTTATCCTATGAGTAAGGTGGATCATGCTAATCACTTTCGCATGGTGTTGCAGACCTTGAAAGAGAAGCAATTGTATGCCAAATCTCCAAGTATGAGCTTTGATCAAACATTATGACTCTTCTTGGTCATATTATTTCTAGTGAGGGGATCATAGTGGATCCACAAATGGTGGTTGTAGTTAAGAGGTGGCCTAGAACCATGACTCTAACCAACATTTAGAGCTTCTTGGGTTTGGTTAGGTATTATAGGAGGTTCGTGAAAAGTTTCTCGATGATAGATGCCCAATTGGCTAAGTTGAATCAGAAGAAGGTAAAAATTTCTTGGTTGGATACTTATGAGGAAAGTTTTAAAAAGCTGAAGGATAAGCTAACTTCAGCTCTGATTTGACATTGCCTAAAGGTAATGAGGGTCTTGTGGTTGTGATGCATCCCGAGTGGGACTTGGTTGTGATTTGATGCAGCATGGGTAGGTTATAGCCTATGCTTCCAGGCCGTTGAAGGTGCATGAGAGGAATTATCCTTCTCATGATTCAGAAGTTTTAGCAGTGGTTTCTGCATCTTTAAAAATAAAAATGAAATATTTATTTTTAACCCACTTTTAACCATAATATTTTAAATCTTATTTGTAACTATGGAAAGTAATAGCGGTGCAGATTATGTGAAGAATGAAAATCATGCACGTGAAGAACGAAGATCATGCATGTGAAGAAGAAAAAATCAAGATTGATTTGCCAAAAAAATTAGGCCAAGGGGAGATTTATTAGGATTTGTCCTGAATTTTATACTTTACCTGGTTTTCTACCATAATTAGAATTACCTTTTTTTTATGAAAAACATCTCCTTGTTTAAAAAGTTCTCTTACCTATTAGGTTTTCTAGTAGGTTTATTCTTTTAGGAAGGATTTTGTTGTTCTATAAATAGAAGATCTCTCTTCTCAAGTCATTAAACAATAGCATCCACAATGTAGTCATCAAATAATCTTGTTTAGGGGGAGATTTCTCCCAACATGTTTTATGATTTTTCAATAGGTTTAAAGTTTTTTCAATATTATTTTTAATATATAGGTCATTTGACCAAATCATATTAATAATATATTTTTGGTATTTATTTTTCGTTGTCATCTGAATAATCACCGTATTGGTTTACAAACTTTAAGATGCCCTCTCGATTTCGAACCCAACAAATGGTATTAACGCTTATGATTCAAAGGTTTAATGGTGTGGTGAGACGAGATTAAACAGGTTCAAAGTTGTTTCAAAATCAAGCTGCAACCAGTTTGGCGATAATAACGATTTTGTCTAACTACACGTGGAGATAAAGTTTTAAGCATATTTCAACATTCTTGTTGCTGCATCTTTAAAAATAAAATGAAATATTTATTTTTAACCCACTTTTAATCATAATAGTTTAAATCTTATTTGTAACCATGGCAAACAATAGTGGTGCAGATTATGTGAAGAACGAAGATCATGCACGTAAAGAAGAGAAGATCAAGATTGATTTGCCAAAAAAATTAGGCCAAGGGGAGATTTGTTAGGATTTGTCCTGAATTTCCTACTTTTCCTGGTTTTCTACCATAATTAGAATTAGCTTTTTTAATGAAAAAAATTTCCTTGTTTAAAAAGATCTGCTACCTATTAGGTTTTCCAGTAGGTTTATTCTCTCAGGAAGGATTTCGTTGTTCTATAAATAGAAGATTTCTCTTCTCAAGTCATTACACAATAGCATCCACAATGTAGTCATCAAAGAGTCTTATTTAGGGGAGCTTTCTCCCAAGATGTTTTATGCTTTTTCAATAGGTTTTAAGTTTTTTCAATATTATTTTTAATATATCGGTCATTTGACCAAACCATATTAATAATATGTTTTTAGTATTTATTTTTCATTGTCATCTGAATTATCACCATTTTGGTTTACAAAATTTAAGACGCCCTCTCGATTTCGAACCTAAAGAGTGGTATCAAAGTTATCGGAAGTAGTATGCATTTGGATTTATTTGATTAATTTATTAATTATGATAAAATTAGATTAGATATCCACCAAAATATCATAAATATTATTTAGATGAATAACGTACAGAAATTACAAAAATATAAAGAATTAAAACAAATAATATCTAAAATATATAAAAGAATCAAAAATAAAGGATAGAAAGACTACAGTATAACATAATTGTCAGAGTTAGTAAAAATTCAATAAATGCATAAAAAGAAGAAATATCAAATTTAGAATCAGCAATAAATAGTCTAGAATATATATATATATATATATATATATATATATATATATATATATATAACCTATATACATTTAAATAAAATGAACAAATAAGAATTTATAATAGATGAAAAAACATATGAAAATCATGAAGGATCAAAAATAAAAATAGTATTCTCTAATTTAGGAAGAAGATATAAGAAAATAGGTGAATATTTATATTTAATGTTAGAAAAAAAAGAATTAAAATTAGAAGATAAGTTGGCAGCCATGATAAGAATAGAAAGGGAAAATGAAGAAATAGATAGAAAAAAGGAAATAGATAAAATAAAACAACAAACCACAGAAGAAATACGAAAAGTAGAAGAAACTAAAAATAGTAGGATTGCTGAATTAGAAAAAAAACTACAAATGCTAAAAGATTTATATGAAAAAAGACAGAAAGAAAAAAAAAGATAAAGAACAAAAATTATTAAACGAGATAAATCAATTTAAAGAAAAATTAGAAATAAAAAATAAAGAACCAGAAACCAGTGAATTAGAAATAAATACAATAGATGCTGAAGAAACAGATAATTATGATTCGGAAGATAGTGAAACATATACAGAAATTCTAGAAAACATAGAAAAACTAGAAATTAATGAAGAACAAGAAGTAATTAATAAAAAAAATATAGAACTAATAAATACAGAAGTAAATACTCTAGACAAAAATATAATACCCAGTACATCAGAAATAAGAAATCCAACATATAATTACAAAAGTAAGTTTAAAAGATATAACCCAAAGGATGAATATAATAAATGGACACCTAAACAAATAATTAATTACAACTTTTTTAGATTTAGATTATGCAATAGACACAAATAAAATAATACAAATATGGGTAGGATATATGTCAAAACAATTATTAGATGATGAAATAGATACAACAAACACACCAGAATATATAGAAAAGACATTAATAGGAACAGTAAAATTATGGTTTTTAAACCTAGCCGAAGCAAGTAAAAAAGTATTAAGATCTGATAACAAAACAAAAGGAATATCAACAACTACTAAAATACTACCAACAGAAATATTGAAAAAATATGAAATAGCTATGAAATGAATTTAGCAGTATGACTACAGAAGAAGAAGAGAAAAATAAAGAAAAGGATAGAAATAGAAATTTAATGTTAAAACTAGCAATACGTAATATGTCCTATATAGATGGTATACGTGCGCATTTAAAGAATATTACTATAAAGGAACATATAATATAGAGGAAAGCAAAGAAATAAGAAGATTATATTTTAATAAATTACCCGAACCATTTAGTTCAAAAATAATAAAAAGTTGGGATGAAGCAAAAATAGTAGATACCCTAGGAGCTAGAATAAAATTTTTACAACAATGGTATAGAAATCTATGTGAAAATATAGAGAAGAAATAAAAATGGAAAAAACATTAATAAGAAATTTAACATGTTGCAAAGATAAAATAGCACCTCAATTTGGATATGAAGAAAGATATTATAGGAAAGAAAAAGACATAAGAAATATAAGAAATACAAGAAATCAAAATATAAGTATAAGAAACCAAGAAAAATATATTATGTAAAAAATTATAAACATAAAACACCATATAAGAAAAAGAAATCTATAAAATAATGTACTTGTTATAATTGTGGAAAAGTAGGACATTTAGCTAGAGATTGTAAAGTACCAAAAAACTCAAAAAGAAACAAATATCAGAAATAAAAATAGAAAATACAGAATATATGCAGATAGATTATATAGATTATGAATTAGAAACTGAAGATGGTATATATGAAATTTTGGAGAATGAAACAGATAATGAAATAGATAGTGAAATAGATGAATCAAATGACTGAAAAAGATATAAAAATGAACTAAATAACTGAAAAAGATATAAAAATAATAACAAAGGAAGAAAATTTAAATAAAGAAGGAACAGATCAAAAATAAATATTTGATAGTCATATATTTGATGAAATAAAAGGAAACGAGTTACACTTAAGTGTAGAAAAAATATTTAAAATACCAATAATAAAAAATATACTTAGTAGAAAAAAGAAAGAATACTATGTAGTAAGCCAAAAGGAACATGTAATAGGCTGTAGATATGCAAAAGAAAGAGCTAGTATACCACTAGTAACAAAAAGAATAATTAATAAAGAAATAAACGATATAAAAAGTAAAGACCCAATAAAATATGTACACCTTGGAGGAACAGAGATATTGAAAAAAGCATGTTTTAGAGAAGGAATAGATACACCAATAGAATCATATTTAGCATATGATAGAATTATAAAGCCTATAGAAAAAATTATAATAACTGCTATAAAAGGAAATTTAATATACCAAAAATTTAAATTTATAATAAGTGTAAATTATTCAGTAGCAATAACAGATAAAAATATTGATAAATCATTAGTATTATATTGGAAAATATCAGGAATAGAAGTAACCCCAGGAAGTAAAATATTTACAGCAAGACGTAAAAAATATATATGTATTAACAACAAAACATAAAATAACAGGTAAAAATAATTGATAATAATGATTATAGTTACAAAAATATAGACATAGAAGAAGATTTAGAAATAATAAATGATAGAATAAGTACATAAAAAAGAATAGCTCATGAAAAACCAGAATCATCAAGCTCATAAAAAAGAACAAGTTATGAAACGACTTCAACAGTTAATTCAAACCAATATTACATAACAGGAACAATAAATGAAAAAGAATATTTAGTACTCTTAAACATAGGACAAGAAGAAAATTATATAGCAAAATATCTAGAAAAAAGTAAAGAAATAAAATCTAATAGTAATATATGCCTAGATCTACCATGAAGTCTAATAAACATTAAGGATATGGCAGAAAAATAATAATAATAGGAGTTAGGAAAAAAAAATAGGTTTTTGAAATAAAGGAAGAAATGCAAAAAGCAAATATAATATTAGAAATAAAATGGTTCGAACAAGTAAAACCATTCAATTTAGAACATACACAATTATCTATAACATATAATAAAGAGAAATTATTCATAAAAAGAACTTTAACATGATATGAAAATATATGTACTTATAAAAATAACAGTAGAAGGATATTATAATAGGTATTATACACCTATGATAGATACAGGAGCAGAAGCAAACTTATGTAGATACAACTGTTTACCAGAAAGTAAATGGGATAAATTAAAAACACCAATAGCAGTCAAAGGATTTAATAATGAAGGAAGTTTAATTACATATAAAGCTAAGAATGTAAAAATACAGATATAGGATAAAATAATAAAAATAGAAGAAATCTATAATTATCAAAAGATATGCTTTTAGAAATACCATTTTTAGATAAATTATATCCACATATAATAACTAAAATAGATTGGTGGTTTACAACACCATGTAAACAAAAAGTAAGAGTAAAAAGAGTTATTAATAAAATAAGAAAGAAAACTGATTGGATAGAAGGAAGTGAAAAATTACACAAAAGTTAAAAAATATAAAAAATATAGAAGACACAGTAGAACTAGTTGTATTTTCGATAAATAAAAAGGAAATAACCATATTTCAATAGATAAGGTAGAAATAATAAAGAAAAAATTAAGACAATTATACAGTGAAGATCCATTACAAGGATGGAAAAAACATAAAACTACTATAAAAATTAAATTAATAGATAAAAATAGCATAATAACCCAAAAATCATTAACATATAATTTTGATGTTTTAAAAGAATTTAAAATGCATATAGATGAATTATTAGAAAAACAGTATATACAAAAAAGCAATAGTAAACATAATAGTCCAGCATTTATAGTAAATAAACATAATGAACAAAAAAGAGGAAAAAATAGAATCATTATTGATTATAGAAATCTAAATGCAAAAACTATGACATACAATTATCCAATACCAAATAAGATATTGAAAATAAGACAAGTACAAGGATATAACTACTTTAGTAAATTTGACTATAAATCGGGATTTTACCACTTAAAGTTAGATGAAGATTTGAAGGAATTAACCGCATTTACGGTACCACAAAGATTTTATGAATGGAATGTATTACCATTTGAATATAAAAATACACCAGGTAGATATCAACATTTTATGGATAGATATTTTTAAACAATTACCTAATTGTATAGTATACATAGATGATATACTACTATATACAAAAACTAAAAAAGAACATTTAAAATTATTAGAACAATAGAAAAATCAGGAATAAGTTTACGTGAAAAGAAAGCTGAAATTATGAAAAAACAGATAGAATTTCTAGGAATACAGATAGATAAAAGTGGAGTAAAAATGCAACAACATATAGTACAAAAAATAATAAATTCAAAAGAAGAATTAGATACAAAGAAAAAGAAATTACAATCATTTTTAGGATTTGTAAACCAAGAGAATATATACCAAAATTAGCAGAAAACCTAAACCCTTTACAGAAAAAAATTAAAAATGATGTAGAATATAATTACAATGAAGAAGATAAAAAAGAAGTTCAGAAAATAAAAATACTTTGTAAAGAATTACAAAAATTACAATTCCTAGACGAAAATAAAAAATTTACATATATAGTAGAAACAGATGCAAGTGAATATAGTTATAGAGGAGTACTTAAATATAGGTATGAAAATAAAAAAATAGAACATCATTGTAGATATTACTCAGGTACATTTAATGAAACAGAATAAAATGGGAAATAAATAGAAAAGAATTATGTTCATTATATAAATGTTTATTAGCCTTTGGACCATATATTGTATATAACAAATCTATTATGAGAATAGATAATACCCAGGTTCGATGGTGGTTAACAAGAAAAATACAAAACTCAGTTACGACGAAGGAAATTCGGAGATTATTATTGAATATATTAAATTTTACATTTACGATTGAAGTAATCAAGACTGAAAAAAAATGTTATTGCAGATTACATATCAAGACAAAGCTACTCAAATTGATTTACCGATGGAAGAAGCTGATGTCAAAGATACTCATACAGACTTAATATTACAAGTGTTTGAACAAATGAAGTTATTACAAGAACGAGTTATCACATTAACTACTGAAGTTACAAATGTAAAACTGCAGGTTGAGCACTATGAAAAACAAGAAGCTATTAGCAAAGATACTATGCAGGAAGAGCACATTCAAAAACTAGACCTAGAAGGTGACGATGAGAAACACCTAAAAACTCAAATTATTAACGAAATTACAGTTACAACTGTAGGCGCAAGTGATGTATCCAAGGAAAAGAATATAGTCACTCAAAATAAACCTGAACTACCAAAGAAAAAGAATTATAACCTCAATTAGATATTCTCAAAACCATATACACCAAATATATAAAAATCAGAGTCATCTATACCTCCCCAGATACACACATATTCGAATCACTCAATCAACAAAAACAGACTTATAACTATATCACTCGTACATATATTGATAATATTTATACCTTACAAAAATTGTTAAATACAAAATCTATCCAGAGTGAAGATTTAGCAAAACAAAACCAAGGATATATTACACAAAATTGTCTGAACTATAACAAACTTATTGCTTTGCCTGGCACCAGTGCAAACTTAGTTTCTTTATGTTACTATTATCTACAGTTTACACAATTACTGGAGAAGAGTTAACAAGAATTCCAGATATTCAAAAAAATTTATGGATTATAAAAGTATTATGAAGGGACAGTTATTTTATGTTCGTTTCTACTCAGCACCAGCAGAAATATTATTTGATTAAATAAAACGGACAATTACTGTTGTCAAGATAGGAATTACATGAGATTATATCATCCCTGAAGAAATATGCGAACAAGAAGAGATAACCAAAAATCAGATACCAAACTTCTACCGAAACAAGAAAGTTATTGGACTTAGCAGTATATCGACTGAGTTAGCAAATAATTATATAAATCAAAACCCAGTTTGGATTTACTATAAAAAAAATCAATTATTGGTTTACTCTACTTGTAAAATATTAGAGAAAATAACAGAGAAGAGATAAGAAAATGGGTCATGACGATCCTAAAACCAGAAGAGTCACTACTCACAAGATCTATTACGAAAGGAATTATTTCAGAAGAAGCTATGGATCAATTCTGTAAATAGGTTGGCCAAAGTTACGATGACCACATATGCAGCAGAAGTAGTGGAAGACACAACTTTATTCCAGATGTGATGCTATAATACCAAGAAGATAAAAAAAAAAAAGCAACGAAGCAATAGTGAAAGAAGACAAGATATTAATGGAAGAAAGTGACACATGAAGATAGAAAGAGACATATTGAGAAAAGATGGACTATCTTTACGTAAAGAAATTATGTAGTTATTATTTTTGACTTTTTGAGTCTTTGATTTTTTGTCTTGTATAGCTTTATAGCCTTTATAGCTTTATAGCCTTTTTGACTTTCTGTAACAAGTGAATTATTAAGTAGGATACAAGTAAAGTTAGGAATAGTATAGAACAGGATACACATTTTCTTTTTAGGATTATAAATAGCAGAGCATTTACTCAGTTAGAGGCAAGACTTTCATGTGTTGAAAGCAAGCCTCCTCTTTTGTAATGAAAAAACTTTTGAATTATTTAATAAAAAATAGGTATATTTCCAAGGAAAATCTATGAATCAGATAGCTATGGAAAATCTAGAATTATCAGATTTACCAGAACAGGTATTTATATTTATGATTATGAATAGCTAAATTCATAAATTCCTAACAATCATGATATGATAAAATAAGTTGATGATAGTTACTTTATAGTAGAATTATTTGAAAAATAGCATGTTAAGAAGTTTATTAGCAAAGTGGAAAAGGAGAAAAATTTCTAAGAACTATGTCATCCTAAAGGTGAAACCGGTGAGACAAGAAAGCCATGATAGGGGAGTAGCCAGAGTAGAGGCGTTGTTTAAGGGAAAAGTATCCAGATTACCATGCTAATAGTGACTGAAGAATATGTTATTTAAGAATAATCTAGTATATAGTAATCTAAAATGATCATATTTTGTTATGTGTATGATTGAAGGGAATATTTTGAAAAAAGCATCATATGAAAAATGAATACTTATTTATCTGACAAAATGGTAGATAAATTTAAAATACTTGTTTTGTATGTACTTAAGGATATAGAAATTGTAGATAAAAGAAAAATCATATTGGAAAAAATATTTGATAAATATTTTATGACTAGAATAAATTACATACCTCACCTACCTATTTATTCTTGCAAATACTTACATACCAAACCCACACATCAACAATGATAAAGTACGTATATTTAGAATATTGAAAAATGGATATAAAAAATATACAATTAATAGAAAAATTAATGAAAACAAATTTAGAAGAATATATGAGAACTAGAGATATAAAATATATAGAATTCCTTAATGAAAATATAGAGAAATTATTAAGATTAAAACAAACAACTAATAAATACTATGATAAAGCAATTAACTACTAAAATTCAATTCCAAGTTATCTAAGTTATTCGTAGAAACCTAAGCATAATATGGATAATATAACAAGATATATATCTGATGAAACTAAGATACTAGTTTTATATATCATAAAAGACTTAGAATTAGAAGACATAAAGAAAATAATATGAGAAAAAATATTTGATTATGAAGATGAGTTACTAAGTACCAATTGGATAGAAGATGAATTAGAAAATATAGATTTCTATGGTAGAAATAAGTCAGACAGTTATTATTCAGATGGATATTATACAAATTAAAAATGCTAGAATATATTCAGACAGTTAGAGAAAAACAAAGTTGACTATACGAAGAAATTAATTTTAGAAACCAACTTAGAAAAGGAAGAGAACAATTAAAAAAAGATTAATTTGGATAAATAAAACCATAAAACAACTACGATTAAAAGACAGTTTAGAATATGATTTAGACATGAAATTATTCACAGACGAAAAAGACATGATAATTAACGAAATGGATAACCTAGAATTTAATATCAAATATATTACAATTAGAATAAATTATTACAAAAAAATTTGCAATATCACAACTACTTTTGGATAAAATGATAGACTATGAGTATTTAAAATATTGGAGACAAGATATGGAAGAAATAAGATTAATAGAAATACTTATGAAAGAAAATTTAATTGAATATTTTAGAACAAAAGATATAGAATATTTAGAATACATTCAAAATAATATACAAGAATTACAAAGACTAAGAGAAAAAACTAAAGAATATTACAGTAAAGTATTTAATCAAATACCATCTAATCACCCCCTAAGATATGAACATTAATAAAATTAAAATAAATACACTAAAAATAAAAATAATTAGAAAAGTTAAGAAATATCCACGCACAACTAAAAATAGATTCATTAGAGCTATAATAGATCTATTTAAGTTACCCGAAGATCCAATGATGTGGTGAGATGAGATTAAACAGGTTCAAAGTGATTTCAAAATCAAGCTACAACCAGTTTGATGATAATGACGATTTTGTCTAGCTATATGTGGAGATAAAGTTTTAAGCATATTTCAATATTCCTATTGCTACATCTTTAAAAATAAAAATAAAATATTTATTTTTAACCCACTTTTAATCATAATATTTTAAATCTTATTTTTAATCATGGCAAGCAGTAGACATGAAGATTATGTTAAGAACAAAGATTATGCACACGAAAAAAGTGGATCAAATTCTGCCCTGATTTTCTTACCAAATTTAAATTTTATTTTTCTTAGAAAGAAAATAAAAGTAATACCATAAGCAATTAAGATTATGTGAACAACAAAGATCATGTATGCGAAGAAGGTGGATCAAATTATGTCAAGAACATCAAGACAAAATGGGGAGATTTGTTAAGGTTTTTGCCTGATTTTCGTACCAAATTTAAGTTTTATTTTTCTTAGATGGAAAATAAAAGTAATACCATAATTACGTTTACTTTACCTGAATGAAAAATATATAACTTTTCCTTATTTGGCAAACCTCTTTCTTAAAAAAAAGGTTTTGGAACTCTACAAATAGAAGACCCCCTTCTCATACCATAACAAAATAGCATCCATAATATAGTCATTAAAGATTCTTGTTTAGAGGGAGATTTTCTCCTAATAGGTTTTATGTTTCTCAATATTAGTTTTTAATATGTAGGTCGTTTGACCAAATCTTATTAATAATATGTCTTTAGTGTTTATCTTTTGTTGTCATTTGAATTATCACCGTCTTTGTTTGCAAAATGTAAGCTTTCGGATGACGTCCTCTCAATTTCGAACCGACATGCTCTTGTGTTATTTGTGAACAAGAAAGATGCTTCAATGAGTATCCTACTTTGCACATGGATGATTTGTTTGACCAGCTTTAGGGTTCTTTTATATTACCAAATATTAACTTGAGGTTAGGGTATTGCCAATTGACATTATTGATTTTGTATTTAGAAATCTATATAGAAGGTATTGGGTTCTTTGATTGAGTTCAACATAATTTTTAATCTGCACACACTAAGAAGAAGTCTTAGCAGACTGTTTAGATCCTCATAAAAATATTTAGAGCTTGTGATATTGATTTTAAGGTCATTGAGATGATTAGTTTCTTTTTAAATGATTTGCATATAATAATAGCAACTATATGGTACACATATAACATCATTTATATGGGTGATACTCCGTTCGTTCGTTAATTGGTTTAAAATTGAGAAAACAAAGTTGTTGGGCCAAACTTTGGTCAATGGGCTATGTGAAAAGTCAATTTCATACATGAATGACTTAGGTTAGCTTAGAGAAGAAAAATTCCTATTTGGATAGACGGATCGTGACTCTGTGTCCACCAAAAGGTTATTGGGTAATTTTGAAAGTATTCCATGAAGGAGTGATTTATCTCATAAAGAAGAAAAATCTAGTCTCAGATAATAGGCCTATATAAGATACTCGAATAGATCAATGAAGTGGCTTATCTACTTGCCTTACCACTTTTACTGTCAATATTATTTGGTATTTAATGTTTCAATGATTTAAAAGTATGTTTGTTACTCAACTGACTTTATTCAGTTGAGATGTGCTAGTGGACATGGATTTGTTTTATGAGGAAGTACCTATAGAATGCATTAAGACATGATTGCCAATTACAGGTGAATAAGATTACTTTGGTCAAAGTGATGTGGCAAAACCATCTGGTTACAAAGGCTACTTGGGAGGTTAATTAGGATTGGAGAGAGATGTCTCCATTAATTTGAGAAATTAGGTATGACTCTAAGCTTTTTCTTGTAGGAATATTCATTTAAGTGGAGAAGAACATAACAATCTTATCCCATTTTGAGTACAATTAATGCAATTTGTGTTTTGAATATTTTTATATGTTGTTATAATGATTTATGACATTAGTATGATTGGGTTGAGAGTCAAGGGGCTTGGGTATATTTTGGAACACGGATTAAAAAGGTTAATTTTAATTTTTATTGTCTAGTGCATACATGATATCAAATTCCAAGCAACCATGGAATTGTTGTCTGGTGACACCATATGTGGTCACGCAAGAGGGAGATGCGAATGTGAGGCTAGGTAAAATTTACTTTATTGATTGTTGAGATTAGTAGTGTGATGCAGAAACTTCATAAGTTGACGATTGTAGGGAAGACCTAACCTACCAGTTTATATAATAGAAGCTGAGAGTTTGTGTTTGTGATCAACCGTTAGTAGAAGATCAGTTTAAGCTTGAATCATTTTCATTGTAAGCTAATAAAAGATTTTAACTTATTATTCTATCGAATATGGTTTACCACAAAATTCAAGTATGTTTATAATTTAGAATATAACAACTATTTTTTATTTCTTTCTCTGGATTTAATATCGGCCCCTGATCTCATATTTTAGGCACCGAATTAGATAAATAGATCAAAAGAAAAGTTTTCAACCTAAAATAAATAAATTGAAAATTAGATACAAAGAGAATTATTGGAAAGAAGAACATTTACAAGAATAAATAAAAAAAAAACGTTTTACCAGTAGTGGCATTGACTTTATTCCACCATAGTTCAAGTTGTGTATGACGATTAAAAGCGTCAATGAATGCTTCTCTCTGTTTTTGATCAGTTTCTTTGGGAAAAGCACTTAGGAATTCTGACCTCAATGCTGAAATAACCAAATTGCAAAAGTATAATGAGAAATATAACTGATTATGGGGAAGAGAAAACAATTGCATAGGTCAAGTAGGAAGTACGTGCTTTGGTACATTTTGGTGTCAATTCAACAGATATATACATAAATTGTTCCCCAACCGAGCTGATTTTATAAACATTTTATTCTAATGTCAAGCATATGTATGTATATATAGAAGTAATGTATTACAAATGAATACATCATTATGAGTGTGCATGTGTGCATATATATATTATATATTTACTTCATAAAAAAAAATTTGTCAATTAAGAAGTTCGTCTTTAACTCTCTTTTATTATGATATCAATTAAAAGAAGTTTTTCATGTGCACTAACTCATAAAGCAGAACTTTTCCACAAGTCTTAATAAATCTTTATTAACTCCAAAGTTTTTAATCATTGACATAAAGTATAGTGCACATTATGCAATATAATATTCAATCCTTGTGTACATAAGAATAGAGAAAGCAAAGCATGATCATTTTTTGGATGATTGATTCATGATCGATGAGCATGACAACCTAACTTATTTTCTTTGGCTTAAACAATTCAAAAAATGATGAGGACATTATAATAGATAAATTGTAAATAAGTACTTTTATGTAGAGAATTCACTATAATTACTTGAGAATGGATGTCAAAATGAATAATTTTAAAATTATATTATAATTATTTGTGATGATTCGTCCCAACTTTATAGCATTATCTAAGGCGTACATACCCAATCCAAAATATGATGAGGACATTATAATAGATAAATTGCAAATAAGTACTTTTCTGTGGAGACTTCACTGTAATTACTTGATCAAAATGGATGTCAAAATGAATAATTTTAAAATTATATTATAATTATTTGTAATGATTCATCCCAACGTTATAGCATTATCTCAGGCGTACATACCCTATAAGAATTTCCACTTCAAAGAGAATCGATAAAATCTCAAGGAATGGTGCTTTTTGATAAAAATTTGGTGTTATGTGCTTTAGTGGCAATTTGTGAGTCATTATTTAGTATTTAATGGTATTGTGTTCACTATAAGGTTGGACAATCAGCATAGTTTATTGTAGAGAATTTTGGGACGATAACTGGATTCATAGAACTCCAGTTATAGAGGTTGTCGTGTTGGGATAACTCCGTGATGTCCTAAAGTGAGTTGGTCGATAATGCCAACTAGTACATAGTTTTTTTATACAAATATTACCATGTGCTCTTCTTTTATTGAGTGCAGACTATGCTATCAAGGCTCCGATGTGACATCATCTCTAGAAGTACCAATTGATTTGATCTGAGGGTGAGCTACTTGCATTTTAGGCTACCCTAAGTCTTTGTAGTTCTTGTTGTCTTTCTTTCAGACAATGGACTTTTTTTAGTTGTTTTCAGATTATTTTTAGACATTGATTTTGGATTAGCATCATTGGATAGCGACTTTCGGGTCTTGTAGATAAAACAAATAGTAATTTTATATTTACTAATTATTATTTTTTAAAATATCTACTATTTAGATTGAGATTATTGTTATTTTATCTTAATTGATTAATTGAGTGGGTTTAAGGCTTGAGCTAGATGATTCTCCCATCAGAGGGTTAGTGTGGGTGCCACTTATGATCATTTTAGTCATGAAAAAGTTGATATCAGAGCCTTAAGTTCATTGGGCTCATTGTACAAGGACATGTCTAGCTAACTCTTGCAGAACGATACAAAGACGTTGATAGTTTTCTTTGAGAGGCTATAAGACATTATAAAAACTCAATTTCTTATTTCTTTCATGCTATTAATTAATTTCAATTGATAGCTGGTGAACCAAATTGGTATATGACCTTTTTCACAATTAATCTCATCGATAGTGAGAACATGTTCAATGAAAGTAGTGGTGTCAGTTCAAGTAGAATCAGCGCCGATACTTTTGTTTTATCAGTGATTCAACAGATTTAGTAGGGATCGGTGTTACATCTATAGCTCATGTATTACAACATCTAAGAGTGTAGTATTCCATTGAATACGACTTCCTTGATTGATGAGGCTTCAGATATGGGAATCTTTTTTAGGTAGGAAGTAGGTCCAGTGATGATCGAAGATAAACGCGATTTGTTTTGCAAATTTATCAAAATAAATCCTCTAATCTTCTATGGTTATGACTATTGATAACGCTCAAATTATGCTCTTGAATGGGTGTAAGAGATCGTTGTCAATATAAAACCCAACTAGGTTGGGGTCGAATCCCATAGGAATAATTCTTTGGAATTGACCACTCTTCTTTATAGCACTAACAATTCTTTTTGCCAGATCGATAATCTCACTAATCTTTATCTAGATTTTTTTTTGGAAGCTTTAAATACCAGGGATTTTTCCCTTTTTACATTATTCTTCTCCATCCCTATCTTCTTCTTGAACTCATGGGTTTTTAAATTTCCAAACAATTCATCCATGGTGAGGGTCTACAGGTTTATGGCTTCAGCTATGACATCTACTTTTTTTTCCTAGGACTTAGGAAGAACATCAAGCATTTTTCTAACTTGGTTGTACATGGGAATAACTTTACCTGAGCAGTGAAGCTCATTTATGATAAAAGTGAACCTTTTTGAATTTCTTGGATTGTTTCTCCTTCTTTCATGGTGTAGGGTTCATATTACATAGTCAGTATGTTGACTTTTGAGTTCATCACATTATTCGTACCTTCATGAGAAGTCTCCAAGTAATCCCAGATCTCTTTAGTATTTCCACAAGCTAAGATCCAAATGTATTCATCAGGACCTATGTCACACACTAACAGTTTCTTGGCTTTGTAATTCTTTTAATCTTTTACATGTCTTCATCATTATAATCTCTCATTAATAACCATACATTTATACTCTCCTTCTCTGACTTCTTTAATAAAGATATGAAGACTATAAAGAATTATGTCCATTAGCTCACAATCCCCAACCATAATTAAGTCAAACATCCTGGTTTTCCACCACACATAATACTACCCATTGAATCTGCGTGGTCTAGTTATAGATTGCCCTTCTTTTAGAATGAGTAGAGAAGCCATGCAAGCCAATAAACTTTAGGTTTGAACCTTTTAGAGTGACCTGACTCTGATACCGATTGTTGAAACATTGAGGGTTGCACCCACAGTGAGGGACCAGGTCACTCAAAATGAATCTCAGGAAAAGTTTACAAGAATAACCAGGAAGTAAGAGATCGTAAAGGAAGAGTAAGAACAGAAGAATTTTTACATGCAAACCTTGAAATAGAAAAACCATGGCTTGACTTCACAAGCACCAAGGAAATCCTCCATAATCAACCTCCTCATTATAGTCTAAATTTTAGCCTAACTTTAGACTTTTTTTACTTGTAATAACTCTCCTACAAGCTCATCTTGGCAACTCTACCAAGGACCCTCTCTACTGATTAACTCTAATTAGTCTCACACTTAGGCAACTCTACCTACGCACTCTCTACTTAAAGAGAAAATGTCATTACTCTAATAACACGAGTAATTCTTTATAATCATAACACACTTAATAATAATTTCAATTTAAGCACTCATAAAGCTATGAACTTGAGACGTGTTAGAACTGGGTTTATGCTACCTCACTTCACTCTTTATATTTGCAAAACCAAATTTGATGAAGAGAAATCTCTTTCCTTTTATAGTTGAGTGATTATTACGGCTGAAATATCTTTGGACCAGATGTCCTAATTAGTAAAAAATAGCATCTGCAAATTTGGTACTTAGGAGGACAAAACTGTACAGACAATGCGTGCTAGCTATACTGTTGCTTGCATATCTAGGGACCCTGTCCCTTACAGTTTGTTGCTCATCATCAAAACTACAAATAGAAAGTACCTTTCAATTCTTCAGAGAGGACATGGATTTGAGTAACATTTTAGGACTTTGATTTTTCTATGGAATGAGGTCCTTCATGTTGAGGAATCTCTTGGTCAATAAAGGAATCAAAACCTTTATTTAAGTCAACTTCTAAGGCTAACTCATCGGTATTTTTTACTGTGGCCTAGAGTTTTGAATATAATATTTTCACTAGGGGTTTTAGGACTTTTAGAAGAAGAACTAATGGATAAAGCACTTTGTGACTCTTGAGGATGATCAGAGGATAGTTCTTTCATGAGGGTTAAGGACGATGGAATTTCAAACATTTTGAAATTGTAAGAAAGGAAAAGTTTAGATTAGGAAGGAACTAATGTTCATATATAATTGAGAGGAGAATGAAATAAGAGGATTTGAATTTTTAATCAAAGAGGTGACCGTTTGTCATTTAAGAGATACCCTTTTGGATAGACACATCTGATAACAATGGTGTGAATTTTCATATTTGAACTGAATTGTCAACTTTTGTACATATATGTACATGTGGCCTTTATTAAATAGAAATCTTATAAAATTTGCAAGGCACATTATTTTGGTACTCACCTAAGAGATGGGACTAAGTCCCTCTCTTTCTTAAGTAAATTTTTAACTTGTGTTTGCTTCAATTATTTTCCTCCTAAGTTATGCCCATGGGTGTATACCTCCAAAGATATGTAACTGATTTTGATTAAAATGCACCTTCTTTATCATGGATACTTGTCTCCTTAGCATTGCCAATTTTGAGGAGAGACAATAACTCAAATGTTAGGTCTGGTATTTTGTTCAAGCTTAGTCTCAACTTGGTTTTTAGAACAAGCCTAAGGAATAGGTCCCAGAATTTACTTCACTCACACTGCCTCGGGTTTCTTCTTATAAGATAAACCCCTTTGGGACCAACCCCCTTGAAATCATCTCTTTTAAAATAAGACACTTCCACCTTAAAGTATCTTGAGAGAGAGAATCTAGTCGTATCTTCTAATATTGATCTTAGAACAACCCATTCCTTACTCTAATCTTCTTTCCCATTCCTGGAATCATGATCATAAGTTGGATTCGAAAACCCACTTGAGCTTGAGTTCCCAGTATTAGGAGCTTAAGTTCCCAGTATAAGGACAATGGTGTGATCAAATCCTTCTTAACCCATCTAGGTAGAAAGTTCTTCCTTAGCGTTTTTAGAAACTTGAATTTATTAGGATGTACATTATTCTGTTAAACATATACAAAACTTCTCATTTTAGCCTTAATCTAATGCTGACATCTTTCTTTCAAATGTCCATCTCTTCTATAATGAGTGCACATAAGTTTGTGCCCTTTTCTTCTATCATCATGAGCAATTTTTTCTTTAGACCCAGCAGGTTGGAATTATCCTTGATATCCCAAGACTCTACCATCATTAACACTTTGATTAGTAAAATGAGTAAGGATCCATGAAGAAGTAGTCCATTTAAGAGACTTGTTGAGATCTTCTTTTATACAGACCAGGTCCCTTTCTAACTCTTCCTTCTTGTACAGTGCAAACATAAGGTGTTTTTTAGAATTCCTCTATTTTTTATCAATATCAATATTAAGCCTTGAATCTTTCTTCTTCCCTTTACCATCTAAATCATTTCCTTTCTTCAGTTGACTCATACAACTTAGGTTTTTAGATTTCAATTTAGTGAATATTTCTTCAGTTATAAATATCTGAAGAGTTAAGGAAATCAACTTAAGCTCTTGTTTCTCTATTTTCCCCTCTAGATCTTTCTTCACAGTAGTTAGTTCACATACAAAATCTATTAACATACTAGCAAGCCTTTTTATCTTTCTAGTTGTGTAGTTATCTAGGTTTTTCTTAATACTAGAGAGATTTACCTCTTTTTCTTCTTCATCTTTTGTGTTTACCATAAAAGCAAACAGGATCATAGATTACTGGATTATCTTCCACAGCTAACATATACATATCTCTACACTTCTCATCTTCATCAGATTCACCGAAAGAATCTCCCCATGCTGCCAAGCTTAATTCACTACATACTTAGCTGTAGTTTTCCTTCTTGATTTTTCAAGGACCTGGTCCTTATTATTTCCATATTTGCCTTCAGTCTTGAGATATTCCTGATAATCTAATTTGTGTATTGAACAATCCTTAATAAAATGCTCAAGACTTCCATATTTGTGATAGACCTCAATATTTTTTCCTCTTCTACTGCTTCTTTTTCTTCTTTGGAAATGGCCACTTTTACTCATGGATTTGATAATACTTTTTGCCAAATAGGCAACATTAGTGTCCTCTTCTTCTAAATTAGGTTTTAAAGCCTTCAATGCTAGGGATTTTTCTCTGTTTACCTTATTCTTCTCCAGCCCTTGCTGCTTCTTGATCTCATAAGTCTTTAAATTTCCATTCATATCATTCGTAGAGAAGGTCTTCAAGTTTCTTGCTTCAGTTATGTCATCCACTTTACTTTCCCAGTCCTTAGGAAGAACCCCAAGAATCTTTCTCACTTTTTTGTATAATAGAATCACTTCTCTTAATCAATGAAGATCATTTATGATATAAGTGAATCTTATATTCATTTCTTAGATGGTTTCTCCTTCTTTCATGATGAAAGTTTCATACTGAATTGTCAACACGTCTACCTTAGAGGCATTCACATCCGTAGTTCCTTCATGATGACTCCTCAAGCAATGCCAGATCTTTTTGGCATTTTCACAAGATGATATCCTATTATATTCATTAGGCCCTTTGCCAAAAACTAACAGTTTCTTGGCCTTGTAGTATTTTTTCAATTTTTTTATCTTCATCATCATATTCTCTCCTTCTTTTCACTACTATTCTTGTTATTTATCCTTATTTGAATTTTTTAACATGAACATGAGGAGCATCAAGAATTATGCCCATAAGCTTATTATCCTCAACTATAAGAAGTAAAATATCTTGGATTTCCACCACCCATAACACTATCCATGAAATCTAGGTGCTCTAGTGGCAGATTTCCCTTCTTCCAGCTTTAGGCGGTGCAACCATGCTAACCAAATCACTCTAGGTGTTAACCTTTTATAGTGTTTTGTCTCTGATACCTATTGTTAGAGCCTTAGAGGTTGCACCAAACAGTGGGGTACCGAATCCCTCAAAGTCAATCACAGGTAATAAAGCAGTAAATCAACTAGGAATATAAAGCAGTGCGGGAAACTTAAATAACAGAAGATTTAACATGGAAAACCCCTTGCTTAAGGGAGGAAAAAACATTATTTATCCTCATAAGCCACCAAAACTCTGCTATAATCAAACTCTTGATTACAGACTCTACAGAACCTAACTCTAGGATCCTCCAACTTATAGTAATTCTACTACAATCTCAACTTGAAACCTCTACCAAGACTCTCTCAATACTTGTTAACTTTAACCAGTTCTGGACTTACACAACTCTATCTAAGAACTCTCAAAGAAATAAAAAAAGATCATTACTCATATAGACTGAGTAATTCATTTACAAACTCAAATTAGAGTCAAGAACATTTGCTATTTTAGAAAACAAGAAAATAAGAACTTGAGCAGTGTAGAAATTATGATATTACCTCTCTTTCACTCTTTATCTCTCTAATTTGAATACGCAAAAACTACTTGATGAAGAAGCATCATTTTATTATTATAAATGAGTGATGATTAGGGTTTAAATTCCATTAGACCAAGTGTCCGTAATAGTACAAGTAGTACCTGCACAGATTATTACACAAGAGGACAAAACTATGCAGATGGATGCCCACTGTACTGTTACCTAGAACATCAAGGGACCTGGTCCCTTATAGTTATCTTTTTATCATCAAAAAAAGATACATCAGAACCTTTGGTTAATTTCCTTAATTTACATATAATTTCAAATATTTTGAGCCCTTCCACAATAGCTATAGGTCATTATGACTTACCGAAACTATCAATTCGGTTATCAGGTAGTTCATTTGTGTTTTATACTTATTTTCCAATTTTGGAAATTTTGTTGTTAAAAAATTAGATTCATAACAAAACTCCTAGTAAATGATCCCAAATGAGAATTCCAACACTATCATTAGCTCTAAAACGTTAATTTTAGGCTAGGGAGACACTTGATTTAGGACCCATCGCTTCCAGAATCATTTTGGGTTATTAGGTAGATTATATGATAAATGAAACTTTAGATGTGGGCCCCATATTTAGGTGAAATAATATCAGCTGAAAGTTTTGATGGTTCCACTAAGTCTGAAATGTTAAATTTTGTATGGTGGCATAGTTTATTTGTGCGCACGGGGTTCTAAATGAATATCGAGACCCCAATCGGAGTTTATTTTAGAAATAAACAATTTTGTGGATGATATTTGGTTTGACTACTTAAGAGGTCAAAGAGCTACTTAAGCGGTAATCGCTTAAGCGACCTTGAGCTGTTTTAGCGGCCTTGGATATCTGGCTAAGGCTTTCCTTAGTGGTCAATGTATGCTTGAGCAAATATCACTCTAGAAGCCAGGAGACCGCTTTAGTGATACTCTCATTTCATTACCTAAATGCTTTAGCATACTTGTGCCGCTTAAGCGGTAGCCACTTAAGAGGACAATTGGCCACTTTAGTGGCACCTAAGATTGCCAAATCCCTCTTCTTTACTCGATATTCCACTTATTTCTCAACTATTTTCAACCATTTTTGATTTCTTAGAGTTTGGGAAGTGTGGGGAATCATCCATTGAAGCTATGTAAGCTAGTCTATCAATCTTTGGTTCCCCATTATTTTTTACATTAAATTCCATCTTTTTTCATTGAAAATTTATTAGAAATTTGGTCTTAAAATATTTAGATCTTAGGGGCTAATTTGGGACCCATATTTTTCACCATTTGTTCTCAACTTCTAAGTATGCATCCTTGACTCTTAGGGACCTCGTGATGAATTCAATTTTGGATTTTGTTAGGGGACCCCATGGGCCCATTCTTGATTTGACTTCTGACTCGACCCTTTATAAAGCTATATGGGTCTTATTTTACTCGTATTCATGTATATATTATCATATCAATAGAATGGTGGCATTTTGATGTTATGGAGAAAAGAAGCATGGTATCTAGATAATTAAAGAATTGCGGTTCGACATTGAGGTGGGCTTTGGTCTACTCTTCATTATGAAATAGTGTATAATATATATTGCATATTAGGTGGGTATGGTAGGACATATTTATGACCAGAATATCATGACTTAGCCTAATTTAGGAGTTTGGGGATATATAGATGAACCAACCCTTAAGATGAAATACTTGTTATATTTATTGAATTCTATTACCCTAGGCTATAAGCATATTAATCATAGTTTGATATTAAGGATCCTTTAGTATGAGGTTTTCTATTTGATTTGGTGGATTGGATCATAGTTCCCAAATTATAATTTTATCATTATGCTAGTTATACACCATTGGGCCTAAGGTCATAGTTACGTTACTAGTTGGACTCCAGGTTTGTATTCTATTATTTTAAAGGTTGTGGCTTTAATCTATAGCAGCTTAGATGCTTATGATTGTATTGTTTGGATACTAGTGATGGCATGCATAGATTATGATACATTCATGCTCACTTAGTTGTATAGTTCCTACAAAAAATATGATTATACTACTATTTTCTAAAAAGGGATTTATTCTCACTTTTCACTTTTAAAATAGATTATTTTATAATGGAGTTAATTGATGATTTATGAGGTTTTTGAAATTATACTGAAATTGATTTCAATCCATGATCTATCCACTCTTTTACCACTACTATTTACTTCGATCGAGATAAATTTAGATCCTTTCTACCCTATGATACTTTTTATTCTATCAAGTAATAGATTTACAAACTTATACTAATTTAGTCCCTATTTGAGTTTGGAATTTTATTATATATACATCTCTCTGATACTGGATGGAGTAAATTGATGATGATGATTGGAAATTCTAGATCAAGATCATATAACTATATACAGATATTCCTAAATCCTCAGGAGGCCCCATTGTATGTGAGCTATTATGCCAGAGAAGAAAGATCCTCGTAGGTCCTGCCTTTTTGAATTATTGAGCTGGAGAAGGTGTATACACCTAGTACATTATGGCTCCGGGATCAGATATGGTACTATGGATCTAATTTGTATTCATTCATTCATATGCATTACCTATTACTAGTATATGTTTGGTGTTTATATCTATAAGCCTTATAGAGGGTTGCATAGGTATAGACTGTTATTGTTGTTTTCTAAGTGTTGATTGACCATTCTAGATTTTTGGGACCCTAAAAAGGTATTGTTTGTCCCCGTTATCCAGTTACTTTATTATTATTATTATTATTATTATGGTTATTTTGTGGCAGGTGGAGTATGGATTAGTATCAAAAGTCATCAGCATGTTTTTGAGCCCTTTACTTTATTATAGTAAATTACATCATAGATAATCTATTTCTAGTCAGCTATTTTGACTATAGTCCCTCATCATTCTAGCATTAGCTTCCTACTTGATTAGGATCCAATGGAGAGGTTAGGTTAACTCTCTTAGGTTGTTACCTTTGAGTTAGTCTCATATACCTATATATATATATATATATATATATATATATATATATATATATATATATATATATATATATATATATATATATATATTTATATATGGTATTACCATATATCCCTTTTATCCTTCTATACTATTATATATCCTCCTTTCTCGGTTTGTTCGTATATTGGATAGTTATATATCGTATAGTACTTTAGTTCCTGAATATTGTCAGAATAGGATTGTTTATCCTTATTGCCTCACTAGCTTTATCATGATTAGCTTCCTGGGTAGCTGCCTATACTTTACATTCCTACGTTGCATGATACTTTATGCTTGCATTATCTATGGACCACGTTATTAGTTTCCTACTGAGTACCATGTATTTGGTACTCATACTACCATTCTGCAGCCTACAGATCATAATATGAGTTTTTTTCGTTGGTGTGTGTATCCTATGGAGCAGTTATGGATTGGCGATTTTGGGTGAACTCTTGATATTTGGAGCATTGCTACTTTTTCTCTTATGGATTAGACTGATCTCTATGTGTTATTTAGAGATGGGTTGTACCTGCATATTTATTCATATTTTACTTTGTACTCTTATTATATTAGAAGCTCTTCTACTAACTTCACCAGGTCTTGGGGTTGTTTTATATATATTAGCCCCTTTATTATATTTATTCCTCTATTTCCTCTTTATAATCTGTTATGAGTGGTTCTGCACTGTGGATTGGCTTACCTGATGATGGGTTATAGTAGGTTCCATCATTACTTGAGAAATTGATCTGTGAAAAGAATAACATTAGGACACATACATAAGAAAATTAGGTTATTTATATAATTCATGCTAGAGTTCCGGATAACCTTTGTTCATCGTTATTCATTATTAAAGCTTGAAGTATTATATACTAATAAGAATAATGTATAGGTCACCATTTTGTATTATAGATCTGTTACTTCTATGATCATATGTCCTTTATCTTAATATCTGATTCACATGAGCATCCTTACTTTTTTACTTGTTATTCTATTTATTTGCGTACTAGAACATTTTTTATATGTACTGCTATTCCTACATTTGAGGGTGCTGCAATTTAGTTTGAAAAATAGGATTAAATATGTTTGTTAGTAGACTAGCATACTAGGCACTCATTTTGTATTCAACAAAGTAGTTGCTGAGCTTCTTTCTTATTTAGAGCTATAAATTTTGTGCTATTCATATTCATAGTTCAAGTTTGGATATGTCAGGATTCTGTCCCAACCATCTTCCATTGTATAGTTAAAATTATATTAGTGGCTTCATAGACAACGTAAAATTGTCAAACATAATTATAAGTTCATTAGTCTATATTTGTAATGTGTCCAATAGGCTAGTATTATATATATACAGAGTCCCTTATTATAGTGTATGGGTTAGTAATTCTTTCGTTTAGCTAGGTCATTTGTATAGCACTTGCTCATATAGTTCATGCCCACCATATCTAGGCTTGGAATGTGACAACATATCATACTATTGCAATCCAAAGGTAGTTCTTTTTAATTCTATGTTAGAGTTATTAGAATTTATCTATATTTATTGAATTAATTATGAGAAGACCATTTAAAAATAGAGAAGTTTTTAGAAAAATTAAAGAATCTTTAATTAGTAATTATTCAGAATATATAAGTCTAAATAAAACAAAAGAAAATCCACAAAGATTAGCCTATCTAATTACATTAATATCTAGTATTGAAGCAAAATTAATAATCCATTTAAAATCTAGAAGAATGAGACACATACCACCTAATTATGATAAAATTAGATTTAGATATCCGCCAAAATATCATAAATATAATTTAAATGAATAAAGGACAAAAATACAAGGAATTAAAATAGTTTATTTCTGAAAAACGTAAAGAATTAAAAATAAGAATAGAAAGACTACATTATAACATATTTGCTGGAGTTAGTAAAAACTCAATAAACACACAAAAAGATGAAATATCAAAATTAGAATCACAAATAGATAGTTTAGAATATATATACCAACATGAACTATTCACAATAAAATGAATAAAGAAGAATTTATAATAGATGAAAAAATATACGAAAATCACGAAGGATTAAAACTAAAAATAGTATTTTCTAATCTAGGAAGAAGATATAAGAAAATAGGTGAACATTTATATCTAATGTTAGAAAAAGAAGAATTAAAATTAGAAGATAAATTAACAGCAATGGTAAGAATAGAAAAAGAAAATGAAGAAATAGATAGTGAAATAGATGAATCAAATGACTGAAGAAGATATAAAAATAATAACAAAGGAAGAATATTTAAATGATGAAGGAACGGAACAAAAAATAATATTTGACAGTAACATATTTGATGAAATAAAAGGAAAAGAATTAGATTTAAGTGTAGGAAAAAATATTTAAAATACCAACAATAAAAAATATTTTTACTAGGAAAAAGGATGAATATTATGTAGTATGCCAAAAAGAACATGTAATAGACTGTAGATATGTAAAAGGCAAAGCTAGTATACCAGTAGTAACAAAAAGAATAATTAATAAAGAGATAAATGATATAAAAAGTAAAGGAGATCCAATAAAATATGTACACCTTGGAGGTACAGAAATATTAATAAAAGCATGTTTTAGAGAAGGTATAGATACACCAATATAATTATATTTAGCAGATGATAGAATTATAAAACCTACAGAAAAAAGCATAATAACTGCCATAAAAGGAAATCTAATATACCATAAATTTAAATTTATAATAAGTGCAAATTATTCAGTAGCGGTAACAGATAGAAATATAGATAAATCACTAGTATTATATTGGAAGATATGAGGAATAGAATTAACCTCAGGAAGTAAAATATTTAAAGCAAGATGCAAAAATTTATATGTATTAACAACAAAACATAAAATAACAGGAAAAAATAAGATTAACAAGATACGAATAGAAAGCCCATTTGAACAAATTGTAAAAACAATATATTATAATGATTATAGCTATAAAGACATAGATATAGAAGAAAATTTAGAAATAGTAAATGATAAAATATGTACAACAAAAAGAATAGCTGATGAAAAACCAAAATCATCAAGCTCATCAAAAAGAACAAGTTATGAAACAAATTCAATAAGTAATTTAAACCAATATTACATAACAGGAAAAATAAATGAAAAAGAATATTTAATACTCTTAAATACAGGACAAGAAGGAAATTATATAGTAAAATATCTAGTAAAAAATGAAGAAATAAAAACTGATAATGATATGTGCCCAGATCTACCAAGAAGTTCAATAAATAATAAAAATATAGCAGAAAAAGAAATAATAATAGGAGTTAGAAAAATAAAAATAGAATTTGAAGTAAAGGAAGAAATGCGAAAAACAGATATAATATTAGGAATAAAATGGTTAGAACAAGTAAAACCATATAATATAGAACATACACAATTAACCTTAACATATAATAAAGAGAAATTATTCTTAAAAAGAGCCTTAACATAAAATGAAAATATATGTATTAATGAAGATAGTAGTGGAAGGATATTACAGTAGATATTATACGCCTATGATAGATACAGGAGCAGAAGCTAATTTATATAGATATAATTGCTAACCAGAAAGTAAATGAGATAAATTAAAAAAACCAATAATAGTTAAAGGATTTAATAATGAAGGAAGCTTAATTACTTAGAAAGCTAGGAATGTAAAAGTACAAATATGGGATAAGATATTAACAATAAAAGAAATTTATAATTATGAGCTAATATCAAAAGATATACTTTTAGGAATGCCATTTTTAGATAAATTATACCCACATATAATAACTATAAACGACTGGTGGTTTACAACACCATGTAAAAAAAAAGTAAGAGCAAAAAGAGTTAATAACAAAATAAGAAATAAAACTGATTGGATAAAAGAAAGTGAAAAAATTACACAAAAGTTAGAAAATATAAAAAATACTGAAGATACAATAGAACTAGTAGTATTTTCGATAAATAAAACAGAAATAACTATATTTTCAATAAATAAGATAGAAATAATTAAGAAAAAATTAGAACAATTATATAGTGAAGATCCATTAAAAGGATGGGAAAAACATAAAACTACCATAAAAATTGAATTAACAGATAAAAATAGTATAATAACCCAAAAACCATTAACATATAATTTTGACGATTTAAAAGAATTTAAAATGAATATAGATGAATTATTAAAAAAATAATATATACAAAAAAAGTAATAGTAAACATAATAGTCCAGCATTTATAGTAAATAAACATAGTGAACAAAAAAGAGAAAACAGTAGGATGGTTATTGATTATAGAAATCTAAATGCAAAAATTATAACATATAATTATCCAATACCAAATAAGATATTAAAAATAAGACAAATACAAGGATATAATTACTTTAGCAAATTCGATGGTAAATCAGGATTTTACCATCTAAAGTTAGAAGAAGAATCTAAAGAATTAACCGCATTTACGGTACCACAAGGATTTTATGAATGGAATGTATTACCATTTGGCTATAAAAATGCACCAGGTAGATATCAACATTTTATGGATAATTATTTTAAACAATTATCTAATTGTATAGTATACATAGATGATATATTATTATATACAAAAACTAAAGAAGAACATATAAAATTATTGGAATAGTTTACAGATATAATAGAAAAATAGGGAATAAGTCTAAGCGAAAAGAAAGCTGAAATTATGAAAAACCAGATAGAATTTCTAGGAATACAAATAGATAAAAGTGGAGTAAAAATGCAACAACATATAGTACAAAAAATAATAAATTCAAAAGAAGAATTAGATACAAAAAAGAAATTACAATCATTTTTAGGATTAGTAAACTAAGTAAGAGAATATATTCCAAAATTAGCAGAAAACTTAAAACCACTACAGAAAAAATTAAAAAAGGATATAGAATATAACTATAATGAAGAAGATAAAAAACAAGTTCAAAAAATAAAATTACTTTGTAAAGAATTACCAAAATTACAATTTCCAGATGAAAATAGAAAATTTATATACATAGTAGAAGCAGATGCTAGTGAATATAGTTACGGAGGAGTACTTAAATATCGATATGAAGCAGAAAAAATAGAACACCATTGTAGATACTACTCAGGTACGTTCAATGAGACAGAAATAAAATGGGAAATAAATAGGAAGGAATTATGTTCATTATATAAATGTTTGTTAGCGTTTGAGCCATATATTGTATATGACAAATTTATTGTAGGAACAGATAATACACAGGTACGTTGGTGGTTAACAAAGAAAATACAAAACTCAGTTACAACGAAAGAGATTCGGAGACTAGTTTTAAATATATTAAATTTCACATTTATAATATAAGTGATCAGTACTAACAAAAATGTTATTGCAGATTACATATCAAGACAAAGCTACACAGACTGAAATGATAGAAGAAGATACTCTAGAAAAAATACACAACACCCTAACTACGCTTTCATTGAAAGTAGACAGTATGGGTACTGAGATAGAAAAGCTAAAGCTAAAGACTAATGAAGATAAACTGAAGTCTATAGCTACAAATCAGCTAACTCAGTAGTGTGCATAGCTATGTCTATCAGAAGATAATAAAATTCCAAAGCTAGAAGGAGACGTTGGGACACTCCATAAAACCCATAACATTTATCAATCTACTTCTGCAGGTACAAGCAAAGGAGTTAGTCGACCAAGATACCAAAACATGAACATGAATAAAATATTTGAAAAACCATTTACACAAAAAATACAAAAAGACCACTTGTTCATACCCCCACAAGTTACCACATACCGAGAGAGCTTAAACCAAGATAAAAAAGTTTACAATTATACAGCTCAGAAATACATAGAAAATATCTATAGAGTACAAACCTTTCTAAACCATAACCCCAGAGCTACAAACATAAAAGAACCAAACACCAACTACATAACTCAAAAATTACAAGGATATAACAAACTAATCGCACTACCCAAAACTAACCCAGGCCTAGTAAAAACTTATTTTGACTACGGACTACTAAACACCATATACACCCAAGACGGAGAAGAATTAACAGCTATGGAAGAACTAAACAAGATATTCACTACCTATAAAAGAATAACGAAAGGCAATCTATTTTATATAAAGTGTTATACTACACCCGCAAAGATATTATATGACGAGATAAAACCAGTTATACAAGTTGTAAAGATAGGACTAACTAGAGATATGATCATACCAGAAGATATTACGCAACAACCGGAGATACCCAGAATCGAGATACCCGATTTCTACGCAAATAAAAGACTTATTAGATTAGCTACGATTATCCAAGAACTAGCAAATAATTATACTAATGGAAACTCAATATGGAGCTACTATTCGAGAGATCATCAAATGATTTACTCAAATTCAAAAGAGCTACGACCAGCAGATATGGAGGATGTCAGACAATGGATAATGACACTACTCAACCCAAAGAAACAATCTACCGCAAGAGCTATTAAAAAAGGATTTATTTCAGACGGACTACTAAAAAGATATTGTAAAATAATTGGACATAAATATCCAGATCACCAATGTTCAAGGTGTAATAGAGAAGATAATATTATTCCAGAAGTACATCTAGAATAAAAATCAAGAAGACAAAATGCCAGTTGGAAAGATAAGATAAGAAGCAATAATGGAGATATAGCAGATACGACAACACCAACTGGAGACAAGATATCGAGATATTGGACCATATATTGTATAGATTTGTATAAATTTTTAGTATTTACGTAAAGATTGATAAGATTGTAGGATAGCATTATTGTAAAGCACTAAATGTAGTTTGGATTTTTCTTAGCCTTTAAAGGCTATGTAGACTTTTTAGGCCTAGGTAGGCCTTATAGGCTTTTTGACCTTTTTAGTTCTCTTTTAGCATTTAGTTGACATTTAAAAAACATGTAAACAAATGTAAAGTTCTTTCTTTCATTCTATAAATAAAGAGAGCTGAAGGCATTGCAAAGCAAGCCTTCTCACGTTAAAGAAAATACTCTCTCCATTCCATAAAAAATATTTTGCCCAGTTAATTAAAAACATACATACTTCAATGGAAAAAGCTATGGAGAAACAAACTTCAGAAATATCAAAACTACCCGAACAAGTATATCTATTTATGATTATGAATAGCTAAATTCATGGTTTCCAACAATCATGATATGATAAAATAAATTCATATTAGTTACTTTATAGTGGAATTATTCGAAGAATAATATGTTAAGAAGTTTATTAGCAAAGTGGAAACGAAGAAAAATCCCTAAGAACTATGTCATCCTAAAGGTGAAACCAATGAGGCAAGAAGCCGTGGCGGAGAGTAACCAGAGTAGAGGCGCTGTTTAAGGGAAAAAGTATCCAAATTACCATGCTAATAGTTACCGAAGAACATGTTATTTAAGAATAATCTAGTATATAGTAATCTAAAATGACCATATTTTGTTATGTACATGGTTGAAGGAAATATTTTGAAAAAAGCAATTTTATGAAAATGAATGATAATTTATCTGATGTGATGGTAGATAAATTTAAAATACTTATTTTGTATGCACTTAGAGATATAAAAGTAACAGATATAAGAAAAATCATATTAGAAAAAGCATTTGGTGAATATTACATGACTAGAGTAAATTATATACCCTGCCTACCTAACTACTCTTATAAATACTTATCATGATAAATTACATTGAATTTTTAGAAAAACAAATATGCGAAATATACAGTTACTAGAAAAACGGATGAAAACAAATATAGACAAATACATGAAAAATAAAAATTAAAAATATATAAAATCTCTTAATAAAAATATGCAAAAACTACTAAGGCTAAAACAAACAACTATAAACCATCAATTTTAGAAAATAGATCATTTAGACTATCTTAAAGTTTTAATCTTATATATACTTAAAGATATAGAAATTATAGATATTAAGAAAATAATATTAGAAAAAGTAATAGACTATGAAATTGAAACCATAAATTGGCTAGAACAGTTATATGAAGAAATTTACCCAGAAGGATATTATTCAGATCAAGGATGTTAGAATATATTAGAAAAACTAGAGAAAACCAAGATAATCTAAATAATGAAATTAATTATAGAAACCGAATTAGAAAAATAATGGAAAATCTTAAAGAAAAGTTAATATGGATAGAAGAAACCTTAGAAAATTTAGAAAAAAGTACATGTTATGGTTTGTATAATCTAAAAAACTCACTACGAGAAGAACAACACAAGATAATAAATAACATAGAAAATCTAGAATTAGATATATACTACAGTACAGATAGGATAAATTACTATACAGAAATTTGTAACTCTACAGTTACTACTGGATAAAATAATTAATTAATACATCTAAACCAAATATTGAAACAAAATTTAAGAAATATCCACGCATAAAGAAAAATAGATTCATTAGACGGTAAAACGACTATTGATTGCTTTACTTCCTTAATTATGCTTTTAAAGAGCATTGTCAATTTTGAGTAGAAGGATCTATAATTCATGAAAAAAGAAATGGAAAAATATCAAAGTTTGGGGTATTTCTAGTACTAGATATATCATATTTGTTCATTCCTTAGTTATTTGTTTTAACCTTATTAATTCTTCTATATTATTTTTAAGGTATACTATATGCTCCATATTTCTAGTTTTTATGTAGTCGAGTAGATTCTTTTTTATAAGTATTTTTATTAATCTTATTTGTTCCATATCTTTCCTCCACTATTCTAAGTAATCATAATTTATCATTTTAGTCTGAGTAATACCAATCTGAATAATAATATCTACCATCAAAATCTATATTTTTTAACTCTTGTTCTATCCATTCAGTATTTAGTAACTCATCTTCAAAATCAAATACCTTTTCCCATATGAGTTTTCTTATATCTATTATTTCTATATGCTTAAGTATATACAAAATAAGTATCTTGACCCTATCTATCATTTCATCAGATAAGTAGTTAATCAGTTTATTTCATATGATGCTTATTTCAAAATATTCCTTTCAATCATATACATAACAAAATATAATCATCTTAGATCACTATGTACTACATTATTCTTAGATAATTACGTTCCTCTGTCACTATTAGCATGGTATTTTTGGATACTTCTTCCCTAAACAGTGCCTCAACTCTGGCTACTACCCTTTCACGACTTCTCTACCTTACTGGTTTCACCTTTAGGATGGTATTGTTTTGGAAATTTTTCTCCTTTTCCTCTTTGCTAATAAACTTCGTAACATATTATCCTTCGAATAATTCTATTATATAGTAACTAACATGAACTTGTTTTATTATATCATGATTGTCAGGAATTTATGAATTTAGCAATTCATAATTATAAATAAAAATACCTATAATTGTAGGTTTGATGATTCTAAGCTTTGATTTTCCATAGCTGATTATAAAACTAAATATCTTTATTGAATATTTAAGAGAATTTTGGTTGTGTACAAGGAGGCTTGCTTTCCGTGTAGAAAGTCATGCCTTAGATCTGCCGACTGGCTTACATTTATAATCTACAAAATGAAAATCCTAACACTATTCCTATTCTACACTTGTCAAAAAGGTGAAAAACTAATAATGGCACTTGCCAGAAAAGTCAAAAGCTCATAATGTTATACAGTAATTTACGTCTAAAAACTATCTAATAATTCACATGTCACTTTCATAGATTTAATATCTTGTCTCCTTGTCTCTTGCCTTTATTTTTTCATTGGTCCATTTTTCTTTTTGTTGCTTTCTATCTCCCGTTGTCTATCTTCCAGTTGGCTTCTTTTCATCCTTATCTTCTTGGTTGATTTTTGTCTTTATCTTTCATTCTAGTTGGACTTCTAGGATAATATTATCTTTTCTATTACATCTCGATCATTGATGACCTGGATATTTATGTCCTATTAATTTGCAATATCTTGTCAATAATTCTTCTGAAATAAATTCCTTCTTAATTACTCTCGTAGTTGGTTGTCTTTTTGGATTGAGTAATGTCATTATCCTTTTTTGAACTTCTTCCATATCTGACTGTCGTAGTTCCCTTGAATTTTAATAGATCATTAGCTGGTCTCGCAAATAATAACTCCATATAGAGTTTCCATTGAGATGATTATTTGCTAGCTTTTGAATAATCGTTGATATTCCAATAATTCGTTTAGTATTTCTACCTTAGGTATTTCTGGATATCGTCCAATATGTTCTTGTATAATCATATCTCTGGTTAATTCAATTTTTAAAACTTGTATAACTGGTTTAATTTCATCATATCATATCTCTACTGGGGCAGTATAAAACTTTATAAAAAATAGGTTTCCTTTGGTTATTTTTTTGTAGGTCCAAAATGCTCTATATATTTCAGGTATAGCTGATAATTCATTTCCGTCTTGGGTATACATGGTATTAAGTCCGTAACTAAAAAAAGTTCTAACTAGGCTTGGATTGGTTTTTCGTCGTGCAATTAACTTGTTGTATCCTTGTAGTTTTTGAGTTATATAGTCTTTGTTCGGTTCTTGGATATTTATATCTTTGGGTTTAAGATTAAGGTAAGTTTGTATTTTCTGGATATTTTCTATGTATGCTCGGGTTATATGGTTATAGGCTTTTTTGTCTTGGTTTAAACTTTCTCGATATGTGGTAGTTTGTGGAGGTATAAATAAAGGGTCTTTTGGTATTTTTGGTATAAAGGGTTTGTTAAATATCTTGTTCAGATTTAATCCTTGTCTACTAACTCCTTTGCTTGTACCTATAGACATAGATTGATAAAGATTATAGGTTTTATGGAGTGTCCCAACGTCTTCTTTTAGCTCTGAATTTTTGATGTCTTCCGATCGACATAGCTCTGCATTTTTATAGCCATGTGGCTGACTTGTAGCTTTAGACTTCAGTTTACCTTCATTAGTCTTTAGCTTTTCTACCTCATTGCCCATACTGTCTACTTTCAGTGAAAGCGTAGTTAGGGTTTTGAGTATCTCTTCTAATGTATCATTTTCTGTTATATCAGTCTGTGTAGCTTTGTCTTGATATGTAATCTGCAATAACATTCTTGTTAGTATTGATTATTTTAACTGTAAATGTAAAATTCAATATATTTAATATCAATCTCCATATTTCTTTTATTGTTACTGAATTTTGTATTTTCTTTATTAGCTACCATTGTACCTGTGTATTATCTGTTCGTACAATAAATTTGTTATATACAAGATATTGTTCAAATGCTAATAAACACTTATATAATGAACACAATTCTTTTATATTTATTTTCTATTTTATTTCTATTTCATTAAATCTTCCTGAGTAATATCTACAATGATGTTCTATTTTCTTGTGTTCATACCTATATTTGAGTACTTCTCCATAGCTATGCTCACTTGCATCTGCTTCAACTATATATATAAAGTTTTTATTTTCACCTGAAAATTGTAATTTTGGTAGATTTTTACAAAGTGTCTTTATTTTTTGCACTTGTTTTTTATATTCTTCACTATAATTATATTCTACATCCTTTTTTAATTTCTTTTGTAATGGTTTTAAATTCTCTGCTAGTTTTGGTATATATTCCCTTATTTGATTTACTAATCCTAAAAATGATTGTAATTTCTTTTTTGTATCTAATTCTTCTTTTGAATTTATTATTTGTGTACTATATGCTGTTGCATTTTTAGTCCCTTTTATCTGTTTATATTCCTAAGAATTCTATCTGGGTTTATATTATTTCTGCCTTTTTCTTATTAGGCTTATTCCTAAATTTTTTATTATATTTGTAAATTGTTCTAATAACTTTAGATGTTCATCTTTAGTTTTTGAATATAGTAATATATCGTCTATATACACTATACAATTAGGTAGTTGTTTAAAATAATTATCCATAAAATGTTGATACCTACCTGGTGCATTTTTATATTCAAATAGTAGCACATTCCATTCATAAAATCCTTGTGGCACTGTAAATGCAATTAGCTTTTTAGATTCTTCTTCATGTTTTAAAAGGTAAAATCCTGATTTACAATCAAATTTGCTAAAATAGTTATATCCTTGTATTTGTCTTATTTTTAGTATTTTGTTTGGTATTGGGTAATTACATGTTATTGTTTTTGCATTTAAATTCCTATAGTCAATAACCATTCTACTTTTTCCTCTTTTTTGTTCACTATGTTTATTTACTATAAATGCTGGGTTAGTGTGTTTGCTATTACTTTTTTGTATATATTGTTTTTCTAATAGTTCATCTATATGCATTTCAATTTCTTATAGATCGTCAAAATTATACGTTAGTGGTTTTTGAGTTATTATATCAATTTCTTATTTTATCAAAAACTCTTTTTGCTCTTACTTTTTGTTTGCATGGTGTTGTAAACCACTAGTGTGTTTTAGTTATATGTGTGGATATAGTTTATCTAAAAATGACATTCCTAAAAGCATATCTTTTGATGTTAGTTCATAATTATGAATTTCTTCTATTATTAATATTTATCCCATATTTGTATTTTTACATTTCTAGCTTTATATGTAATTAGACTCCCTTCATTATTAAATCCTTTAACTACTATTGGTGTTCTTAACTTATCCCATTTACTTTCTGGTAAACAGTTATATGGGAGAATACTCACAAAAATACCTGAAGTTTGACCGAATTTCCTGTTGAGCATACTGAACTTTGCGGGGGTCCTATTACGCCCCTAGACTTTTTTAAAGTAGAATTAATTCACCCCTAAAATGTTGTGTCCAGTTTTAGAGTAGAAAATATAATACACGCGCCATTCACATATTGACACGTGTATTTTTATTTAAAATTAATTTTTATTTACTTTGTTTTCCATTCTTTATCAATTTTCATCATTTTTCACCAAAATCTTGACCACCATTGCCAAAATTTGCTTCATTTTTCTGTGAATCCAAAAAGAACTTGATCAATGTTGCTCCAACACATTAAGTATTTTTCAAATTGATTCGTCAAACACAAATAGCTACTCTTCAAAAACACTTCCAAAATAAATAAAATTTAAGAACTTGACCGAACATAGCTAATATCACAAGTTGTGTATGAACAATTCTAAAAGCGTGCACAAACAACTTGTCATATGAGAGAAAGCAAATCATTTTCACTATGGCAACAATGAAGTTATTGGTACATTGAAAATCTAGAATCTGAAGAACGTAACATAAATGACATTTAATTTCATTTCCTCAGCTTGTAGGCTACACTTGATTTCAACTTAGTATGTAGGCTACACTCAAAACTTGCTCAGTTCTCGTGTTGAGCCTTCATCAGATATAATCTACTGACGCTTTGTCCCCCATCTCTGCAAAATCCACATACAAAAGTTTATATCAAAAGAACATAACTTTTTGCATTTGTCTTCATTCTTATTTCAGAATAAACTTCTTGTTTTCGTCTCAAATCTATGTTAGTTTCTATTTTGATGGAATTGAAGAAGGTTAATTTTACAATTTTAATGGAATTGTAAAAGACCCATTTGGTGTGTGTGTTGAAATAAGGTCAAATTGATGAAAATGAATTGGGTGTGTTGAAGATAACCCATTTGGGTACGTGTGTGTGATGAAATTGTGTTCAATTGCAATTCAACAATGGAGCAACTATGGTGCTTTGTTGAAGCCTCCATTGTTGAAGAGAAGAAAAAAGAAGAGAGAAGAGAAAGCAAATAAAAAAATAAATAAAAACTATAGATTTATTAAAATACAGAAAATTGAGGAGTTATGTGACAAAAAAAAGTTTTATAACGATTTTTTACACTTTCATGCGTTGAATGTGTGTGAATTACATACACTTTTCCACATAGGCAGATATATGCCATTAAAATACGAAAAAAAGTTTAGGAGGGTAATAGGGCCCCCGTAAAGTTCAGTATACTCAACTGGAAATCTGGTCAAACTTCAGGTATTTTTGTGAGTATTCTTCCCAGTTATATCTACATAAATTGGCTTATGCTCTTGTATCTATCATTGGCGTATAAGATCTATTATAATATCATTCTACTATTATCTTCATAAGTACATATATTTTCATATTAAAGCTCCTTTTATTAACAATTTTTCTTTATTATACGTTATAGTTAATTGGTTATGTTCTATATTGTATGATTTTACTTGTTCCAACCATTTTATTCCCAACATTATATTTGTTTTTTGTGTTTCTTCTTTTACTTCAAATTCAATTTTTATCTTTCTGACTCCTATTATAATTTCTTTTTCAGTTGTAGTTTTAATAATTATTAGGTTTCTTGGCAAATCTGGACATTTATCATTATTTATTTTAATTTCTTCATTTTTTACTAAGTATTTCATTATATAATTATCTTCTTGTCCTGTGTTTATTAGTATTAAATATTCTTTTTCATCTATTGTTCCTATTATATAATATTGAGTTAGGTTAGGTTTTGGAGTTATCTCATGTGCTATTCTTTTTTTATAGTTCTAGTTTTTCATAAGATATTCTCTTTGGTGTTCTTATTCTTTCATTTACTATTTCTAAATCTTCTTCTATATCTACATTCTGGTAGCTATAGTCATTATTATCTATGATTTTTACAAATTGCTCAAAAGGACTTTCTATTTGAATTTTATTTATTTTATTTTTTCCAGTTATTTTGTGCTTTGTTGTTAATACATATAAAATTTTACATCTTGCTGTAAATATTTTACTTCCTAGGGTCAATTCTATTCCTGATATTTTCTATTATAGTACTAATGACTTATCTATATTTTTATCTGTTACTGATACTGAATAATTTGCACTTATTATAAATTTAAATTTTTGGTATATTAGATTCCCTCTTATAGCACTTATTATGTTTTTTTCTACAGGTTTTACAATCCTATTATCTGCTAAATATAGTTCGATTGGTGTATCTATTCCTTCTCTAAAACATGCTTTTATTAATATTTCTGTTCTTCCAAGGTGTACATATTTTATTTCGTCTTTACTTTTTATATCTTGTATTTCTTTATTAACTATTCTTTTTGTTACTAGTAGTATACTACCTTTTCCTTTTGCGTATCTACAATCTATTACATGTTCTTTTTGGTTTACTAAGTAGTATTCTTATTTCCTTCTATTAAATATATTCCTTCTTGTTGGTACTTTAAATATTTTTTCTACACTTAAGTCTAATTCTTTTCCTTTTATTTCTTCAAATATATTACTATCAAATATAATTTTTTGGTCTATTTCTTCTTCATTTAAATATTCTTCCTTTTTTATTATTTGTATACTTTCTTTAGTCATTTAATTCATCTAATTCGCTATCTGTTTCATTTTCCGAGATTTCATATATTCTATCTTTACTTTATAATTCATAATCTATGTAATCTATTTGCACATATTCTATATTTTCTATCTTTGTTTCTGATATTTGTTTCTTTTTTGGATCTTTGTGTACTTTACAATCTTTAGTTAGGTGTACTAATTTTCCACAATTATAACATTTACATTCTTTTATAGATTTTATCTTTCTATATGGTCTTTTATGTTTATAGTCTTTTATGTAATATCTTTTTCTTAATTTTTATATTTATATTGGGATTTCTTATATTTATTATATTTCTTATGTCTTTTCTTTTCTTGTAGTATTTTTCTTCACATCCAAATTGGGGTGCTATTTTATTTTTCCAACATGCTAATTTTTTTGTTAATGTTTTTTTCACTTTTAATTCTTCCCTATATTTTTCACATATATTCCTATACCATTGTTATAAAAAATTTATCCTTGCTCCTAAAGTATCTACTATTTTTGCTTCATCCCAACTTTTTTTTATTTTTGAACTAAATGGTTCAGGTGGTTTGCTAAAATATAATCTCCTTATTTCCTTACTTTCTAAATCTTCTATTCTTTCTAAAATTTCTATATATGTTTCACTATCTTCTGAATCATAATCATTTATTTTTTCAGTATCTATTGTATTTATTTCTAATTCATTGGTCTTTAATTCTTCATTTTTTATTTGTAATTTTTCTTTAAATTGGTTTATTTCATCTAGTAGTTTCTGTTCTTTATCCTTTTCGTTTCTCAGATAATATTTGTTTTAATTCCTTATATTTTTGGGATTGGTCTATTTTATTCATTGGCTATAAAAATGCAGAGCTATGTTGATCGGAAGACATAAAAAATCTAGAACTAAACGGAGACGTTGGGACACTCCATAAAACCCATAATCTTAATCAATCTGTGTCTGCAGGTACAAGCAAAGGAGTAAGTAGACAAGGATTAAATCTGAACAAGATATTTGACAAACCATTTATACCAAAAATACCAAAAGACCCTTTATTCATACCTCCACAAACTACCACATATCGAGAAAGTTTGGACCAAGATGAAAAAGCCTATAACCATATAACCCTAGCATACATAGAAAATATCCACAAAATACAAACTTACCTAAACCAAGAACCGAACACTGACTATACAACCCAAAAACTACAAGGATACAACAAGTTAATTGCACTACCAAAAACCAATCCAAACCTAGTTAGAACCCCCCCCCCCCCCCCCCCCCCCCCCCCCAACTTTGGTATAAGAGCTATGTTATTTAAAAATAGAGGAGTTGAATGTATTTATTTATTTAAGGAATGCATATTATGATAAAACTAAATTTAGAAATCTACCAAAATATTATAAATAATAATGAATAAAATAGACCAATCCCAAAAATATAAGGAACTAAAACAAATATTATCTGAGAAACGAAGAGAATTAAAAATAAGAAAAGAAAGACTGCAATATAATTTAATTGTTGGAGTATGTCAAAAATCAATAAAATCACAATGAAAAGAAATATCATATTTAGAAGCTCTAATAGATAACCTAGAGTACATATATCAACATGACTTATATACAGTCAAATAGATAAAAGAAATAAATAAGAATTCATAATAGATGAAAAAACATATGAAAATCACGAAAGGTTAAAAATAAGAACAGTATTTTCTAATTTAGGAAGAAGATATAAGAAAATAGGTGAATATTTATATTTAATGTTAGAAAAGAAAGAATTAAAATTAGAAGATAAACTAACAACTATGGTAAGAATAGCAAAAGAAAATAAAGAAATAGACAGGAAAAAAGAAATAGAAAAAATAAAACAATAAACTACAGATGAAATACGGAAAATAGAAGAAATAAAAAATAATAGGATTACTGAGTTAGAAAAAGAATTACAATTCTAAAAGATCTTTATGAAAAAAGACAAAGAGAAAAAGACAAAAAGGATAAAGAACAGAAAAATAAACCAATTAAAAGAAATATTACAAACAAAAATTGAAGAATTAAAGACCAATGAATTAGAAATAAATACAATAGATACTGAAAAAACAAATGATTATGATTCAAAAGATAGTGAAACATATACAGAAATTTTAGAAAGAATAGAAGATCTAGAAATTAAGGAAAAAGAAGAAGCAGTTAATAAAGAAAATATAGAAGAAATAAATACTCTTGCTAAAAATGATGATGAAAACATAATACCTAGTACATCAAAAATAAGAAAGCCAAAATATAATTACAAAAATAAGTATAAAAATGAATACAGATGGACACCAAAACAAATAGTGAATAAAAATTACAACTTCTTAGATTTAGACTGTGTAATAGACACAAATGAGACGATACAATTATGGGTAGGATATATATCAAAGCAATTACTAAATAATTGTCACGCCTCAAATCCTATTGGGGCGGACTGGAACCCGTAACCGAGGAGGCCTGAGAGAACCAGCTCATAACCTTATACTTCCTATGCATACCTTTATGACAACCCGAAATTCGGCCAACATCAGGTCTCATATAAAAGAAAATAATCATCTGTATAAGCTCGAGCACACATATATATGTATATACAATACTTGGCCATTGGAGCCATTACGTCTATTAACAAAACACCACCTTGACTATACATTAGGTTTACAAAGCCTCTAGACAATATACAGAGTTTAACTAAGGTCGAGACACACCCTGCCATATAACTAACTTCTATACAATACCAAAAGTGGCTGGATATAACACGAAAAGCCCCGAAGCAAATTGGAGCTCACCAAAAGCAGCTGGATATCCTGTCTTCTACTTGTGCGGTATATGATCTGAGGTACCTGTGCCTGCTGTATAAAATGCAGGTCCCCCATGGGGGACGTCAGTACGAAATATGTATTGAGTATGTAAAGCTGTAATAATTACATATGATATAGGAGCTCAATAGAAATCAAAAACAAGTGAATAAATCATAATAGGAGTGGACCATACTTATTAGAACTTGTGACAACCTGTACATTGTATTTATTCAATCACTTTACCTTCGTTCTTATCATCTTTGTAATCATTACTGTACTATACTGTGACCATTAGGCTGCCTCCAGTACATATCAACTGGGATCGACTTATGATAGGCTTATGCCCCTGGGATACCACCCATAAACACATAAATAGGGATGGACCCATGATAGGCTTATACCCCTAGGACACCACCCTATAAGAGAGAACTTCCATCGCTTAGTTCAATTAATCTTTGAGATTGTTATTTCGGTTGCCATCGTATTTTTGATACTTTGAAACAATGATACATCAATAAGAGACATATAAATAGATCATCAATGCAATAACTATGGAGTAAGAACTCATTGGCACATCAATGAAGTGTTTTGGAGTCATCAATGCCATAACAATGAAGTAGGAACTTATTGGTATACCAATGAAATGTTTTGGAGTCATTAATAGCACATGGATCTTGTTTGAGTAACGGATACCTTCTGACATTCATTAGTACAATAAACATGTAAGATTTGGAAAATAAGCAAGTATTGGAATGTCTTGACATCTTGTAGGGTGGAAACAAGTTCATTGGTAACGTAGGGCATCATACAAAACCATTTTGGATCACATGTTAATGAATAACTTTGGAAACTTTCTTAATAGAACAATTGTTCACTTTCATGCCAAAGATATGGTATAGAGTATGCTTTACATACCTGACTATCAACCTTCAATACTAGTCCCAAATGGACTTCCCGTCTTTTCGGATTGCTTATATACAATGAACATATATAGCAATCTAGTATTAGTAACCAAACGTCACAATTCAATTATTTGAATTCACCAAACTATTGGTTAAGTAGTAAGCCTTAATTAAACCATAAAGGGAGTCACTTTAACCCTCTTATACTCCAATTACATTCACATATGGTGCATATTCATACAACATCCTCCAATACCAAGTTTGGATTCATTTACCCTTCCAACAAATCCATTAAACCAAATTCAGCCATAGACATAAATAATCATCAATTCAATAGTATATCACCATATTCACCTTCCATAAGTCAATTTCCATATCCACCTTCCATAACTCAATTACCATATCCACCTACCACATTTCAATACAACCAAACCATGCAAAATAGTCCATAACCCTATTTCCATCACTTTTCAATAACAACCAATACATATAATCCTCTATCACACATATACATATGGAAAAGAATAAAAGCAAACAATATTCATACCTTAGAATTCACCTCTTGATTATGCAATCCTGTTTGCACAAATAATAGGTGCCGTTCGAAGCTCTTGAGATGACAAATGCAGTTATCGGATTACTTTGGAATTCTACGGTTGAATCAAAAGTAATTTAAGGTCAAATTTGCCTAGAGTTTGTTCTTTCTAAATGATTGATGATGAAAATGAGTTTTTGAATTCATATACATGTATATATACACATATTCCCATCCATAATATAATAGGAAATGACCAAAATGCCTTTAAAATTTAAATAATGTCAAATCTGTCCATTGGTGGACTATTTTAATAAGCTAAAGTAGATTGATCATAACTCTTTCCTTCGATATCTGATTTGGGTGAAATTGGTATTATTGGAAGGATAATTCAAAGAGCTTTCATTTCATATAAAGTAGGCCACCAAGTTCATCCTGTACAAGGAGTTATGGTCATTTGAAGTTGACCCTAAAAATCGGTTTTGATAGGCTGAAGTAAAACGAGTATAACTCCTTACGCAGACGTTGGATTTGGACGAAACCAATTGCATTGGAAAGAAGACTCAAAGATATTTCTTTTCATAGGTCGTAGATCTCCCAGTTCATTATATTAAGGGAGTTATGATCATTAGAATTTGACCCAAAAATTCGGTTGACCTCAGTAGTTTGTGTGCAGGAAATTTTCCTGCAGATTTACTATTTCCAAATATCCTGGCCACCGTTTTATAGTTTCGAACGTGTTAGATTATATCCGAAACCTATCCATTTTTGGAAATCTTTATATCGTTGGAAATCTTATTCAATAACCTTCGCATGGAACCATCGACGGGCAAATTCTAGTATAAATAAAATAAAATAAAAATTAATTTCATATAATAAGACCAATGCACATAATTGAATACACCAATACACGTACTTGAATATGGGGTGTTACAATAATAGCATAGACACAACAAATACACCAGAATATATAGAAAGAACACTAATATGAACAGTAAAATTATGACTATTAAATTTAACTGAAGAAAGCAAAAAAGTACTAAGATCTGACAAAAATACAGAAGGAACAACTAAAGAAGGAAGAAATAAAGTATCACCCATAGAAATATTAAAAAAATATGAAACGACTATAAGAAATGGATTTTTAAGTATAGAAACAGAAGAAGAAGGACAAAATATTGAAAAGGATACAAATAAAAATTTAATGTTAAAATTAGCAATATGTAATATGTGCTACAGAGATGAATATACATGTGCATTCAAAGAATATTATTATAAGGGAAAATATAATATAGAAGTAAGTAAGGAAATAAGGAGATTATATTTTAGCAAGCTACCTGAACCATTTAGTTCAAAAATAATAAAAAGTTGGTATGAAGCAAAAATAGTAGATACTCTAGGAGCAAGGATAAAATTTTTACAACAATGGTATAGGAATATATGTGAAAAATACAGGGAAGAATAAAAAATGGAAAAAACATTAATAAAGAATTTAGCATATCGCAAAGATAAAATAGCACCCTAATTTGGGTGTGAAGAAAAATACTACAAGGAAAGAAAAAGACATAACAAATATAATAAATATAAGAAATCCCAATATAAATATAAAAAACCAAGAAAAGATATAAAAGACCATATAGAAAGAAGAAATCTACAAAAGAATATAAATGTTATAATTGTGGAAAATTAGGACAACTAGCTAAAGATTGTAAAGTACCCAAGAATCCAAAAAAGAAACAAATATCAGAAATAAAGATAGAAAAAACAGAATACATGCAAATAGATTATATAGATTATGAATTAAAAAGTGAAGATAGTATATATGAAATATCGAAAAATGAAACAAATAATGAAATAGATAGCGAATTAGATGAATTAAATGACTGAAGAAAGTATACAAATAATGAAAAAAGGAAGAATATTTAAATGAAGAAGAAATAGACCAAAGAATTATATTTGATAGTAATATATTTGAAGAAATAAAAGGAAAAGAATTAGACTTAAGGGTAGAAAAAATATTTAAAATACCAACAATAAGGAATATATTCAATAGACGGAAAGAAGAATACTGCGTAGTAAGCCAAAAAGAACATATAATAGATTGTAGATACGCGAAAGGAAAAGCTAGTATACCACTAGTAATAAAAAGAATAGTTAATAAGGAAATACAAGATATAAAAAGTAAAGACCCAATAAAATACGTACACCTTGGAGGAACAGAAATATTAATAAAAGCATGTTTTAGAGAAGGAATAGATACACCAATAGAACTATATTTAGTAGACGATAGGATCGTTAAACCTATAGAAAAAAGCATAGTAAGTGTTATAAGAGTGAATCTAATATACCAAAAATTTAAATTTATAATAAGTGAAAATTATTCAGTACCAATAATAGATAAAAATATAGATAAGTCAATAGTACTATATTGAAAAAATATCAGGAATAGAATTAACCCCATGAAGTAAAATATTTACAGCAAGATGTAAACATTTATATGTATTAACAACAAAGCATAAAATAACTGGAAAAAATAAAATAAACAAAATGCAAATAGAAAGCTCTTTTGAGCAATTTGTAAAAATCATAGATAATAATGATTATAGCTACCAGAATATAGATATAGAAGAAGATTTAGAAATAGTAAATGAGAGAATAAGAACACCAAAGAGAATATCTTATGAAAAACCAGAACCATAAAAAAGAATAGCATATGAGATAACTCCAAAACCTAACCTAACCCAATATTATATAATAAGAACAATAGATAAAAAAGAATATTTAATACTAATAAACACCGGACAAGAAAATAATTATATAATGAAATACCTAGTAAGAACTGAATAAATTAAAACATATAATGATAAATGTCCAGATTTGTCAAGCAACCTAATAATTATTTAAAATACAACTGAAAAAGAAATTATAATGGGAGTCAGAAAGATAAAAATTGAATTAGAAGTAAAAGAAGAAAAACAAAAAATAGATATAATATTAGGAATAAAATGGTTGGAACAAGTAAAACCATACAATATAGAACATACCCAATTAACCATAACGTATAAAAAAGAAAAATTGTTAATAAAAAGATCTTTAATATGAAAATATACGTACTCATGAAGATAATAGTAGAAGGATATTATAATAGATATTATACGCCAATGATACATACAGGAGTAGAAGCCAATTTATGTAGATATAATTGTTTACCAGAAAGTAAATGGGATAAGTTAAAAATACCAATAGTAGTTAAAATATTTAATAATGAAGGAAGTCTAATTACATATAAAGCTAGAAATGTAAAAATACAAATATGGGATAAAATATTAATAATAGAAAAATTTATAATTACGAACTAACCTCAAAAGATATACTTTTAGGAATGTCATTTTTAGATAAACTATATCCACACATAATAACTGATGTTGGGCGTATTTACACGCCTAAACACCATAATTTACCCATGTTATAGCTAAGTTTTGAGGATAAAATATATAATTCCTGCACTTTTAGTCCATTTTCCTGTAAGTGAGCTAACCTACGTGATTAGCATGTTTCTCAGGTATTAATGATGAAGATTTCAGCACTTTGTGGACCTTTGGGCAGCAAAGGAAAACTTCACACATGAGGGAAGGCAGCTTTTGGAAGCTTGTGGACTGAATGTGATGCATGGAAAATCTATCCCGAGCAAAATCAGTATTTCTAAATACTTAGGGATGCAGCAGTAACTTAGTAGGACAAGGATGTTATAAAAGCCTTATTTGCTGAATTTTTCAGCATTCATTCATTCGACAATTTTAGCATTATTCAGTTTACAGATTCTGTAAGTTTAGATAGAGAAAAACGCTAAGGCTACAAAACGGATAGAGAAAAAACATCAAGATCTTCTTTGACGTTAAAATCAGTCCATCGTGAAGTTTCTTCTCGGTTTGGTATGATGATTAAGCCTATGGTGATTTCCGTTGTAGTCATGAGTAGCTAAACTTCTCTGTTAGGGTTATGAAAACTTTGTGAGATACTATCTATTACTATGAGTTTGTGAATTCTTGATGTGTATGCTACTTATATCATTACTCTCTTCGTTTTAATTTAATTCTCATGGTTGCAAACATAGAGAACATGCCATTACAGCATTAAGTTGTTCGAGAGAAAAGTTACATGTTTGGAAAAGAGAGTGTGACAAGGAAATAGGGCTACCAACCCCTATTTACACGTTAATGCTTTAACCGGATTAATTTCTTGGAGAGTTCGTACCATTAGTTATACGCTTTAGGCTTGAGAGAGTTAAAGTGAAATAATCCTTGATGGTTGAGAAACACTAGGAATTACCATTAGAATACGAATCTCTATAAGTGCATGCATGTTTGAATTCCGCATTACTCATAGTTAACAGATACGTAGAACTCAAAAGGTGGACATAACCCTAACTTATTATTCTCTGTGATTAAATCTTACTAAATAAAGCATTCCATCGTTACTTTAATAATAGTAGTTCACGCCAAACCCAAATTCCCCCTTTTCCGTAGAATTTTTGACCAACAGTCTACTAATAATTGCAACACTTAGTGACCAAGTATTCCCTGTGGGATTCGACACCCAACCCAATTGGGTTCTATATTTGACATCGACCGCTTACACTTTCTAACGAGAGCTGTAGTTTGGGCGTTAGCAATTTTTCGCGCCGTTGTCGGGGAATACGTTTGTCGACTAAGTTTGTGATAGTTAATAGACCCTTTGGTCAAAGATTCTCGAATTTTACTTTTAGTTGTTGTTTTGGTTTTATTCAGGTTTGTTTGAGTGCATGCCAAACACTCGAAGTTCAGGTCAACCGTTATTATCTATCAATCCTGAACCACATCTTATTGGTAGAATGGATGCACAATGTGACATTGAAAGAAGGAATGCTCAACAGGAGCAGGCTAGATTAGCTTCACTGGCAGCTGCTCAAGTGTATCAACAGAATATTGATAACCCAGGGCGAGCAACAAATCTTGATGATGAGGACCTAGGTGATGATGAGTTACTGAATCCTAGGCGTACTGATGAAGTGGCAGCACCTATGCATAGGAGAGATCGTCAAGCTAGAATGAGACCTGAACGCCGAGCTGTGCAGGTTCCTTGTGATTATGATGATGAAGATTTGGATGGAGCTGGTGCCACAGGGGCTATTATTCCTCCACCCTTGGCACCTGGAGCCAAGTTCAATATCACTAGCACCATGATTCAGCTATTGCAGCTCAAGGGGTTATTTGGTGGACTTGCAGGCGATGATCCGAATCTGCATCTGATCAATTTTATTTCAACATGCAAGTCGTTTGACAATCCTGGAGTTGGACAGAATGCAATTCGGCTACGCTTATTTCCATTGTCTCTATATGGAGAGGCAACTCTATAGTTGAATGGGCTAACTCCTGACTCTATTACTAATTGGAGACAACTGAAAGACGCTTTCCTAGAAAGATTTTTTCCGCCATCCAAGAGAGCACAATTAAGAGATGAGATCAGCAATTTTCGATAGCTTCCAACTGAAGCTCTCTACGAAACATGGGAGAGGTTCAAGAAGAAGCTTATGCGGTGCCCAAATCATCAGATGACCAATATCCACTTGATGGAAATATTATACAGGGCTTTGAACTCGGTGACAAAGCCAGTGGTTGATAATGCTGCAGGTGGGTCATTCATGGACCTTATTTTTATTGAGGCAAGTGATATGCTGGATCGTATGACAAAGCAGAGTAGAGCTTGGCATACCAGGGATTCTGAGGTAGCGAGCTCTACTGTATCTATTGGCATGACAGCAGAACAGAGGCGAAGACAAGAGAAACGTGACCAATATATGGCTCACATGAAAACGCAGATGGATCTTTTTACCAAGCACTTATTATCAGGGAAGACCGAAAAGGTTAAGGCCGTGGTATCACAGGGAAGCGATGAATCCGACTCTGAGGAAGAAGAGAATTACTTGAATAATTAGGGGGGTTTCCGAGGCAATGCCCAAGGAAACCAAGGTCGGAACTATTATGATAAAACTGGATACAAGGACCGTGATTAAGGTGGTTGGAAGAATAAGAATGACAGGAGTGGTTTGTATGTTCCTCCTGGAAATCATGAGGCCGCGACATCTGGTTCAGGGAAGATGTCCAAGGAAGATATGATGGCTAAGCTGTTGAGAGGAGTGGAGGCAACCAACACGGGAGTAACAGAGGTAAAAAGTGATTTGTCATCAATTAATAAATTGGTTGACTTGCATTCTACTGTAATAAAATAGGTGGAGAAACAATTGAGTCAACTATTAGCGGCATTCAATCAAAGAAAAGCTGGCACCCTACCTAGAGACACTGTGCAAAACCCAAGGAACGACAGATTATGTATGGCTATTACTACCAGGAGTGGTAAGGTATTGGAAAATCTATCCAAAGGCAAGCAGGTGGTTGATGATATAGTAGATAATGTTATTGATGCAGAGTGTGAAGATGCCGTAAAAGCTGAAGAGAGTGTTCATGACGTTACCCCTAGACGTCTGCAGCCTGAAAAGATCGATAATCAGAAGCAAGATAAAAAGGAAGTGGTGTAGAAAACTATTCCCCTTCCACCACCACCTTTTCCTCAAAGACTGAAGAAGAAAACTGATGACACCAGGTTCAATAAATTCATGACTATGTTGAAGCAGCTGACTATTAATGTTCCTTTGGTGGAGGCGCTGGAGCAGATGCCTGGATACGCTAAATTCATGAAGGACCTTTTGACAAAGAAGCAGGCAGCAAGCTATGAGCTGGCAGATAATGTTCATCATTGCAGTGCAATCGCTACAAGATCGCTAGTTCAGAAGAAGGCAGATCCTGGTGCTTTCACTATTCCTTGCACGATTGGATCTTTGGATTTTGCTAAGGCATTGTGCGATCTGGGAGCCAGCATCAATTTGATGCCGCTATCCATTTATAAAAAGTTGGGGTTGGGCGTCCTTTCCTTGCAACAGGAAGTGTGCTTATTGATTTAAGAGCTAATGAGCTTTTATTTCGGATGAATGACGAAGTGGTCCATTTTGATGTATGCAAATCAATGCAGCAGCCCAAAGATATGAATGTGTTCTCTGTAGTTGATGTTTATTATGATGATGATAAGGAATTATCTATAGAGAAGCAGCTTATTGTTGATCCATTGGCGGCTGTGCTTATGAATTTTGAGCGTGAGGGCGTTGAAGAGTATGAAGCCACTATTTGTGCTCTAACAGGAATAGGCTCCTTTTCTCATACTCCTAAGAAGCTAGATCTAGATCTTAAAAATTGACCTTCACCACCAGCAAAGCCATCCATTGAAGAACCACCAGTGCTAGAATTGAAAGAGCTGCCCAGTTACCTGAAATATGCATTTTTGGGAAGTGGTGATACACTTCCAGTTATTATTGTAACAGATTTAGGTGAACATCAGGTTGCAGCTCTCATCTCTATTCTGAGAAGATACAAGAGAGCCATCGGTTGGACTATTGCTGATATTATTAGTATCCCTCCTGGGATATGTATGCACAAGATTCAGCTCAAAGAAAATTGTGCGCCCACCATTGAGCATCAACGACGTTTGAATCCACCCATGCAGGAGGTGGTGAAGAAAGAAATTATTAAGTGGTTAGATGCTGGGGTGGTGTATCCAATCTCCGACAGTAAATGGGTGAGTTCGGTACAGTGTGTGCCCAAGAAAGGGGGCATGACGGTAGTCGCAAAAAAAAAATGAGCTGATTCCACTCAGACCTTTCACAGGGTGGAGAGTGTGTATGGACTACCATAAGATGAATTCATGGACGCTAAAGGATTACTTCCTAATGCCATTCATGGACCAAATGCTTGATCGATTGGCAGGGAAGGGTTGGTTTTGTTTCTTAGATGGTTATTCCGGTATCAGATTTGCATTGCTCCTGAAGATTAAGAGAAGACCACTTTTACATGCCCGTATGGTACGTTTGCCTTCAAACGTATGCAATTTGGGCTATGTAACGCACCTGCCATTTTTCAGCGTTGTATGATGTCCATTTTTCTGATATGGTTGAAGATACCTTGGAGGTGTTCATAGATAATTTTTCAGTTGTGGGTAAGTCATTTGAATCGTTCTTGGCGAATCTGAGTATGGCATTGCAAAAATGTGTTAAATTCAACTTGGTGCTAAACTGGGAGAAGTGCCATTTTATGGTTAAGGAAGGCGTTGTTCTTGGGCATAAAGTCTTTGAAAGAGGAATTGAGGTTGATCGAGCCAAGATCGAAGTTATCGAGAAACTACCACCTCCAATTTCTGTGAAGGGAGTTCGTAGTTTCCTTGGTCATGCAGGTTTTTGTCGAAGGTTTATTAAAGACTTCTCCAAGATTGCTAGTCCATTATGCAAACTTTTGGAGAAGGATGCAAAGTTCGACTTTGGTGAAGATTGCTTGAAGGCATTTGAATGCCTCAAAGAGAAGTTAGTTGAAGCTCCTATTATTGTAGTCCCTGATTGGTCTCTACCATTTGAAGTCATGTGTGATGCAAGCGGGGTAGCTTTGGGTGTTGTACTTGGTCAGAAAAGAGAAAGGTTATTTCATCCAATCTACTATACGAGCAAGGACTTGAATGGAGCCCAGAAGAACATACCGTCACGACACAAGAGTTCTAGCAGTTGTTTATGCTTTTGAAAAGTTCCATGCTTACTTGTTGGGAACCAAAGTGGTGGTTCATACTGATCATGCTGCTCTGAGATATTTAATGGCAAAGAAAGATGCTAAGCCAAGGCTAATTCGGTGGGTGTTATTGCTTCAAGAATTTGATTTCGAGGTAAAAGATAGAAAAGGTTATGAAAACCAAGTAGCTGATCATCTATCTAGACTTTAGAGTGAGCACATAGCACAACCCGACCTCGAGATTGATGATGCATTTCCCGACGAAGAGATCCTAGCCACTATGGTGGAGGACTTACCGTGGTATGCAGACTTTGCGAATTACGTGGTAAGTAAAGTGATGCCTGAGAATCTCTCCTTTCATCAAAAGAGAAAGTTCATGCATGATGTTAAACACTACTTCTGGGATGAACCATATCTTTTTCGACGATGTGCGGATGGGGTTATTAGGCGATGCGTCCCAGATGTGTAGGTGCCTAGAATATTGGAAGCAAGTCATGCTTCCCAAGTTGGGGGTCACCATGCAGGTGATCGAATAGCCAGGAAGGTATTGCAAAATGGCTATTATTGGCCTTTATTATTCAAGGATGCCTATGATTTTGTGAGAAGATGTGATCAGTGTCAGAGGCAAGGCGCAATTTTGAAGCACCATGAGATGCCCATGTCTAAAATTCTTGAAGTAGAGCTATTTGATGTATGGGGTATTGATTTCATGGGCCCATTTATGAGTTTGTTTGGGATGAAATATATATTCTAGTTGTTGTGGATTATGCATCCAAATGGGTCGAAGCAGTAGCACTGGCTGATAATAAAGGTAAGCGTGTTGTAGCATTCTTAAAAAGAAATATCTTCTCTCATTTTGGGGTACCACGTACCATCATAAGCGACGGAGGATCACACTTTTGCAACAAGTTGTTCAGAGCCGTGTTGGTGAAATATGGGGTCAAGCAACATAAGGTAGCTACACCTTACCACCCACAAACTAGTGGGCAGGTAGAGGTTTCTAATCGGGAGATCAAGCTGATCCTTGCTAAGACTGTAAATGCTAGTAGGAAAGATTGGTCTCGGAAGTTGGACGATGCCTTATGGGATTATAGGACTGTGTTCAAGAGACCAATTGGCATGTCCCCGTACCAACTAGTTTATGAAAAGGCTTGTCACTTGCCAATTGAGCTCGAACATAAAGCATTGTGGGAGTTGAAGCGGCTTAACCTGAATTGGGATGATGCTATTAATCTGAGATTGGAACAGCTGAATGAGATGGATGAATTCCGTCTACATGCAAATGAAAGGGCAGACATCTACAAGGAACGAATTAAAAAGTAACATGATCGGCGGATTATCCAACGAAACTTTTAGAAGGGTGATATGGTACTTATTTTCAACTCTAGACTGAAGCTATTTCCAGGTAAGTTGAAGTCTAAATGGTCTGGTCCGTTCAGAATTAGCCAAGTCTACTCGTCTGGAGTAGTAGAGTTAGAAGACAATAATGGTGGTGTCTTTAAGGTGAATGGCCAACGAGTGAAGCCATATATCGGTCCTCTAGACTCGATAAAATGCATGGCCACCATCTATCTCGACGAAGTCTAAGTAATCGAGATAACTATGTCGTGCCGCGACAATAAATCAAGCGCTATATGGGAGGCAACCCATCGTTTTTAATCATTTTATTTTATTAAGAGTTTGTTTTTGTTAAATAAAAATCCAAAAAGAAGAGTTGAGCCACGACAAAAAACTAAGGCGCTTGGTGGGAGGCAACCCATCTTTCTAATCATTTTTGTTGTTTTTGAGTAAGTGTAGGCACAAGACGTACAAAGGAGGGGATTAATCCCAAACTTTTGATTTGAAAGTGAGCCATGTTAAAGGTGGTAAGTTAGGAATGAAGGAGCAAAGGCTATCGGTTAGGCATTGCCTATGCTAATCTAGGCAAGGGACAAGGCAATGCCTATGCGAATCTAGGCAACGAATAAGGCAGGGCCTATACAAATCTAGGCAATGGACAAGGCAAGGCCTATACCATTGCCTATGCTCACTGCCTCAACTAGGCAACGGACAAGGCATTGCCTATGCAAATCTAGGCAATAACATAGGCGCCACCTATGCAAATCTAGGCAAAGATAAAGGCACCGCCTATGCCATTTCCTATGCTCACTGTTTCAACAAGGCAATAGAATAGGCGCCGCCTATGCTCAACTAGGCAATAGCATAAGCGCTGCCTATGCTCAACTAGGCAAAGCAAAAGGCGCCGCCTATGCCAAGCATAGGCAAAGCATTAGGCGCCGCCTACTTATGGATTTTTGTCTCCTAACCTAATTTTGCATGGGTCAAACCCGACCTATGGCTTGGTCTATAAATAGATCCCCAATCTTAGAACACATTCCTATTGTTTGTTCAAGATAGGTGCTGCCCAACCTTCCAATTTCTCTCAAAATTTTTCTTTTTGCTCATCTAATCTTGCAAACTCATCTTCTGGAATCCATCACCTAGTAAGTTATTCTTTTATATTCCGTAGTTGTTGAAATGCTACGTTTATAATGATTTGTTAGATCTTGAAGTGGTGTTGGTGATTTGAATGTGGTTGGTTTGTTATGATACATCTAGTTGAGTGAAAGAATACGTGTAGGTGTTCTTGACTTTGTTCCGACTTGTATTTGATTGTTATACACTCTCATAGTTTTATGAAGTCGAAATTGTGAAGTTAATACATAATCTGGTAAGTTGAAATCTTGAATGTTTGAATGACTCGTTCATCGAGATACCGATTATGATTGACCACAAGCATGAGATGGTGTGATTATGCCTATCCAATAACTTGTTTCTATTTGTGATACGATCCTTATGTGGTAGTCTTGTTCAAAAAGTGCATTCATCCAAACATGAAAGTATAGACAAAATTACATGAAATAGAATTGGAAAGGGAAGTTAAGATAACATGAACGTAAAACTGTGCTGAACATATTATCAGAACATATCGCCTAAATGTATGTCGATAAAGTCTGGGTAATCGACATCATTTACTTAAGTATTCTGTGCCAACAGATTAAGTGTGGGGTGGTTCCACTACTGTTTGAATTTACCGAGATGAAGCTAACATGACTCTATTTAAATCTCAGGTAGAATGGCCCTAAAAGGACGACAAGGAAAAGAAAAAGTATCCACCTCGTAGAAAGGTCAGAAAAGGGGAAGAAAAGATCAAGCTGAATCCTCCTCTCTATAAATACCTCGATGCACTTTCGGAATAAAGTGGGTCTAGAGGAGGAAGGAAAGGAGTGGTACAAGAACAACAAAGTAAAAAAATATGTTCACGTGGATTTGATGCAGAAGGAGAGTCTAGCAAAGAGAGAGCCACGCATGTTGGCTAAAATCATGGCGCTAAATCTTGATTTCATTTTCCAAGATATGGGGGAATGCAATCTTGATCTAACGCGATAGTTCTATGCCAATTGGTCCCCAAAAAATACCGGAAGTGAAGTGAAGATTCGGGGCCAAGTCTTGCAACTGAATGCGGAGTTCTTCAACTCTTTTCTGGGTATTCCAACTGTGGATCCATCACCGCTCAAGGAGCTTTATCACAGACCTCCCTATAGGGCAATTAGACACACACTATGCGGAACAAGGTCAATGGCACGGTGGATTCGTCACAAGGATACCGGTTGGCACAATACCTTCCCGTATGCTTCCTTGAACAGAAAAGCTCGGATATGGTTGAGGATAGTCAACTCTTGCCTAATTCCTGGGACACAGTACACAAAGATCACATGTGATATTGTATGCTTATTGTACGCTCTGATGACTAATATTCCCATCAACATTGGTGCGGTTATACGATCGTCAATACATAAGGCTAGGCTGTACAAGAGGTCTCATTTCAGCTTTGGCAATTTGTTGACTGCGATATTGAGGAAGGAGCACATTGAAGAGGAACCTGCAGATCATAAGCTTCCACACAACCCGAAGAAGGTTGATCTCACGAAGGTGAAAGATCCTGAAACTAGGCATGGCATCAACCTGACCACTGCAGAAAGACATGCTCGCGACGAAAGCTTCTTTCGCCATTTATATGGTATGACGAGGTTTACCATGATGAGTGGGGGTCGTGTTCAAACTGATGCACAGCTCTAGCAGTTGGATTATGACTATCCGATGAATGAGCATGCGCGGGCTATGTGTGGAGTAGGGGTACATTTTGAGGAACCTCTCGATGATGACGTGCCGACTGACGATGATTGCCGACTGCCCGACTCAGATGTGGAAGACAAATCTGATGATGACAACTCTGATGATGATTCCGATGCAGGGGGTATTACCCCAGACATAGAGGAGGAGTCCGACTAATCAGGTTTTCCTTATTTATTTTCCACTGAGGACAGTGTGTCCCGTCTAAGTGTGGGGTGCTGGTATTTGTATGCTGTATTGTACTTCTTTGCCTGCATTTATTATTTATTCTTGTTTGGAGTTAGATTTTTAGATTTTTAGATTTTGTTTTTTAGATTTTGTATGGAATTGTTCTGATAGGCGGCATGGTATTATGACAAGAGTTTGTGCTAAAATCATTACTACTGAGACATTTAGGCTCTAAGTGTGACTCACTGTGTGATAAGTGTGTGGTTTAATTCATTCATCTGTTGGGTCAAAAGTCGATACTGCTCCCAATAAAGTTGACCATGTGCCTTGTGTGTGTGAGGTTATAGTATATTCTGTGTTGTGACTGATGCTAGGACTTGCCTGGTGTGTGTGTAAAGCAAAATAAAGAGTGTGAGTTTAGGAGATGATTTAGGCATTTCTTTGGCAGCCTGTAATTGTTTACCTTCTTTTTACCTACCTGAGTACATTATCCTAGTTAACTCCCTTTGAGCCTTTAGCTATTTTCTTTGACAGCCTCATATGTAGCCTAATCCATTTTTTTTCAAGACCATAATTTGATCCAAATTCCTAAGCGCTTTAAATTGTAGAGTCATGTGACAAAATAAGAGGAAATTGGGTGAGAGTGAAACCTCAGAGTGTATTGGTACTTGAAATTATTGTGAAAAAGAGTGGCTATCATAGAGGTGTTTTATAAAAAAAAATATATATAATAAATAAATAAATCAAAAAAAAATAAAAAGAAAAAAAAAGAAAAAGAAAAAAAAGAAAAGATAGTTGCGTTTAAAATAGGTGAAAAGGGGTGGTAGATGAAAGAAAGGTAGAGGGGTTGTTAAAAGATGTTGTAAATGGCATAACGTAGTGTATTAAAGCACATAGGGAACATAGTCACTATTTCTGGCCAAAATAGTCCTACCTGTCCCTTATCCTACATTACAACCTGTAAAGACCTATTTGATCCTAATCTTAGCATTCTGATATTAGTGGAGCATTACACTAAGGGCAAGCCTATGGTCATCAGTTGCAACATATGAATTCTTTGTGAGAGTGAGAGCAAGGAGAATCTTGTACCCATGTTTCGAAAAATGCAAAACTTGTGAGTGATTATGGGTGATATCTTGTGTGAGACACACATGGTTGATGAGTATTGGGTAGTGTTATATGATTCTTTGTGGCTTAACGTGTGGATACGAATTAACCATCATCTCGAGTCTATGTTGGAGGTTGAATTGTTTCTAGTAGTGATCAAGAAAACTACTCTTTGTAAATAGTTGCCGTGCATGTCTTGTTGAACATTTTGTGTTGCTATTGTAAAATTCTAGTTAGGTGTTTGCATGGACGTAATATTTTGTTCAAGGACGAACAAAGCTTTCAGTGTGGGGTGGTGATGTTGGGCGTATTTACACGCCTAAACACCATAATTTACCCATGTTATAGCTAAGTTTTGAGGATAAAATATATAATTCCTGCACTTTTAGTCCATTTTCCTGTAAGTGAGCTAACCTACGTGATTAGCATGTTTCTCAGGTATTAATGATGAAGATTTCAGCACTTTGTGGACCTTTGGGCAGCAAAGGAAAACTTCACATATGAGGGAAGGCAGCTTTTGGAAGCTTGTGGACTGAATGTGATGCATGGAAAATCTATCCCGAGCAAAATCAGTATTTCTAAATACTTAGGGATGCAGCAGTAACTTAGTAGGACAAGGATGTTATAGAAGCCTTATTTGCTGAATTTTTCAGCATTCATTCATTCGACAATTTTAGCATTATTCAGTTTACAGATTCTGTAAGTTTAGATAGAGAAAAACGCTAAGGCTACAAAACGGATAGAGAAAAAACATCAAGATCTTCTTTGACGTTAAAATCAGTCCATCGTGAAGTTTCTTCTCGGTTTGGTATGATGATTAAGCCTATGGTGATTTCCGTTGTAGTCATGAGTAGCTAAACTTCTCTGTTAGGGTTATGAAAACTTTGTGAGATACTATCTATTACTATGAGTTTGTGAATTCTTGATGTGTATGCTACTTATATCATTACTCTCTTCGTTTTAATTTAATTCTCATGGTTGCAAACATAGAGAACATGCCATTACAGCATTAAGTTGTTCGAGAGAAAAGTTACATGTTTGGAAAAGAGAGTGTGACAAGGAAATAGGGCTACCAACCCCTATTTACACGTTAATGCTTTAACCGGATTAATTTCTTGGAGAGTTCGTACCATTAGTTATACGCTTTAGGCTCGAGAGAGTTAAAGTAAAATAATCCTTGATGGTTGAGAAACACTAGGATTTACCATTAGAATACGAATCTCTCTAAGTGCATGCATGTCTAAATTCCACATTACTTATAGTTAATAGATACGTAGAACTCAGAAGGTGGAAATAACCCTAACTTATTATTCTCTGTGATTAAATCTTACTAAACAAATTATTCCATCGTTACTTTAATAATAGTAGTTCACGCCAAACCCAAATCCCCCCTTTTCCGTAGAATTTTCGACCAACAGTCTACTAACAATTGCAACACTTAGTGACCAAGTATTCCCTGTGGGATTTGACACCCAACCCAGTTGGGTTCTATATTTGACATCGACCGCTTACACTTTCTAACGAGAGCTGTAGTTTGGGCGTTATCAATAACTAAAACACACCGGTGGTTTACAACACCATGCAAACAAAAAGTAAGAGCAAAAAGAGTTACTAATAAAATAAGAAAGAAAACTGATTGGATAAAAGGAAGTGAAAAAATTACACAAAAATTAGAAAATATAAAAACTACTGAAAACACGATAGAATTAATTATATTCTCTATAAATAAGGAAGAAATGACCATATTTTCAATAGACAAATTAGAAATAATAAAAAATAAATTAAAACAACTATATCGTGAAGATCCACTAAGAGGATGGGAAAAACATAAAACTACTATAAAAATTGAGCTAATAAATAAAGCTATTATAATAACTCAAAAATCACTAACGTATAATTTTGACGATCTAAAAGAATTTGAAATGCATAGAAATGAACTATTAGAAAAACAATATATACAAAAAAATGTAATAGCAAACACACTAGCCCAGCATTTATAGTAAATGAACAGAGTGAACAAAAAAGAGGAAAAAGTAGAATGGTTATTGAATATAGGACTTTAAATGCAAAAACTATAACATATAATTACCCAATACCAAACAAAATACTAAAAATAAGAGAAATACAAGGATATAACTATTTTAGCAAATTTGATTGTAAATCAGATTTTACCATTTAAAACTAGAAGAAGAATCTAAAAAGCTAACTACATTTACAGTGCCACAAGGATTTTATGAATGGAATGTGTTACCATTTGGATATAAAAATACACCAGGTAGGTATCAATATTTTATGGATAATTATTTTAAACGACTACCTAACTGCATAGTGTATATAGACAATATATTACTATATTCGAAAACTAAAGATGAACACCTAAAGTTATTAGAACAATTTACAAATATAATAGAAAAATCAGGATTAAGCCTGAAATACCCTGAATTTTCTTCCTAGCTGATTTCTTTCCAAAAATGCCTAGTATTAGTTTTTAAAATTAATGATGATTATTCCATGATATATTTTCAAGATTTTCACCTTTTTTCATGTGGAAAATTCAACAAGCTTTTCATCGATATAAAATTTATCCAAATCCGACACCTGGGCAAAGAGTTAGAGCCTTTTTAGAGAGACAATGTATCACCTGACCCTCCAGCGCGTCGCAGAGAGAGCTCAAATGGAAATTGTTAATTTTTAGTGTTGGTCAACGATAACGGCATATCGCGCCAAACTTTCAGGTCGCAGGCAAGGTGGCAACGCGATAGCTCCGCGTGACTTGGCGCGATAGTGGTGCGTCGCTCCAAGGATGAAAATTGAGAATTTTTTTCAAAAATTAAAGACGTGTCTTAGGGTTAAAAGGGTCAATTTCCTTACCCTATATAAGCCTTGTAACACGAGATTTGGACATAATTCAACAACTTATACTTAATTACTCTCAAAAACTCTCAAGAACAAGCCCTAGTTTCATAGAAGGTTCAATTCCAAGGGAATTCATCATCAAATTTCATGAATCTCTTCGTCAATCTTTACGAAATCACGAACTAAGGTATGCGTAGTGTTTATCCATGGATCCCTTTCATTCGTGGAGTCCAAGAATCTTGTTTTAAATAACCTATTGTGATTTTCTTTTTGTGATTTGATCAAGTTCATGTTAATAGTTGTTATTTATGTTTCAAGATGGTGTCTTGATGACTTTCCATGGATTATGTGAGTATGTTGATTGAAAACCTATGAGTTTGGGTAGTTTTAGATTCTTAAATTGACGATTTCACTTATGCTATAAAGTGTGCATGTAAGGTGTTTGATAAAATGCCTAGAATGATAGAATCATGTTCCTTATGACTCAATAGTATCTAAATGACAAGTCCATGCTAACCCTTATGATGCAACACAATTTCGATGCTCTTGTTGTGTATTGAATTTTGTGTTATGCAACGTTCATGATATTGAAATCATGCAAGTATGTACATGTTATATGCATTTCCTTCCATGATCAAGACTATGATAACCATGTGAAGCATGAAATCCCTTATTTATGGCATTATGAATTATGAACTCTATTCTTATGATTAAGAAGTATTATGGATTGTTGGTGTTGGTCATGTATTCAGGAATGTCATGCCTTGTCAGTTTACTTCTATCGAGTCCTGGGGGTACTTGTACCTGAAAAATATAGTTGTGTGCCTAGAGCCATGTCATTTTTTATGGTACTCTCAGTTAATCCACGTTCCATAGAAGTCAGTCAGTTATGTGACTCAGAAAATCTCAGAAATCTCATAAACTCAGTACTCAGTAAGATTAGTAATCTCATGAACTCAGTCAGTTATCAAATATCAATAGTATTCCATCAGTCGACGGAATTCCGTAAACTCAATCCATGTATAGTCAGTCAATCATGTTCAGTCTCTTTAGATGGGAGTAGAAATTAGCACCGAGTAAACCCAAGGGTGGGAACACACACTATCAGATGAGGGTGTGCTTCTTAGTAGTCATCCTTGTGGTCCAGAGTTACTAACATAAATACCAACCTTTTAAAAGTAATTACACTCTCTCCCACTTTTTTAATGTCTTTACTCTTTCTCCCTATTAATATACATAACATAGCCGACATATACATAACATTTTGTGTATATGTGGAATTTTTGTAATATGTTTAGCGAGTTGGATGTTTTGTAATATTGAAAACATACATTGTATATTTGTGTAATTTTTAGATTTTAATATCCATCATTGTTGCCTTATGGTCAAAATGAATCAAATTGTGGTATTAAATAATTAAACTCTTCAACAATTAAACCTAACAACTCAACATTTTGTGAGCATGAACAATTACTTGGTGTAAGGAATATGTGTTCCACTGATCATTTTCTTGATTAGGAAGCTGAAAACATGCCAAAAGTAAAACTCCAAAGAAATATGGTTTCATGTAGTGAATATTATAGCTACAAATTATAAATAAGAAATGAAAAAAGTTAATTTAGTTTTCTATCGTCACCACCCAAAATCAAGGGTATGATCACGCTTATCGTGGCAAACATTGACAAGTAACCTATCCCCAAACTGATATGAAATGAGAAATTTATACTAAAACCCAAGACAAGGCTTCTAGAGCAAAGCATAACCATACAAAGATGATAATAGCGGAAATATAATCAAGATACTAAATCAAATCTCAAAACCTATTGTCACAATGTAAGAACTATTAAATACATCCCACATGTCAAAGATACAATAATAGTCTAAAAAGGATCAAAATATATCTCAGAATACTACGTAAGACAAAAAACTAGACAGGAAGAGATACTAGTTATCTACTAGTTATCCAAGTACAAGTTTATCCACGCAAATTACCCGCACTATCTGTACCCCCCTACAATTGGTATCAGAGTTATATTATTTAAAAAATGTACAAGTAGATATGTGCTAATAGTGATAAATGTTAGAAATGTTAATGTTAGAAGTGTTAATTTAGTTAATTCAATTGTTGATTATGAGACTATTATTAAGTTATTTTGTTAACTATGTTGCTATTTATTTGTTCAATATGAGAAGACCATTTAAAAATACACAAGTTTTTAGAGAATTTAAAAGAATTTTAACTAGTTACTACCCAGAATATAAGAATTTAAATAAAACAAAAGAAAATTCCCATAGATTAGCTTACTTAATTACCTTAATATCTAGCAATGAGACAAAAGTAATAATTCATTTAAAATCTAGAAGAATGAGATACATACCACCTAATTATGATAAAATCAAATTTCGTTATCCACCAAAATATTATAAATATTGTACAGATGAATGACATAACAAAATCACAAAAATCTAAAGAACTAAAACAAATAATGTCTGAGAAACGAAGAGAATTAAAAATAAGAAAAGAAAGACTACAATATAATATGATTGTAGGAGTATGTCAAAAATCAATAAATATACAAAAAGAAGAAATATCATATTTAGAAGCACAAATAGATAGTTTAGAATGCATATATCAACATGATCTATACACTATGAAGTAGGTAAATTGAACAAAGAAAAATTTATAATAGATGAAAAAACATATGAAAACCATGAAGGATTAAAAATAAGAATAGTGTTTTCTAATTTAGGAAGAAGATATAAGAAAATAGGTGAAAATTTATATTTAATGTTAGACAAAGAGGAATTAAAATTAGAAGACAAATTAATAGCTATGGTAAGAATGACAAAAGAAAATGAAGAAATCGACAGGAAAAAAGAAATAGATAAAATAAAACAACAGACTACAGAAGAAATACGAAAAATAGAAGAAACTAAAAATAATAGGATTGCTGAATTAGAAAACGAACTGCAAATGCTAAAAAGAGCTGTATGAAAAAAGACAGAAAGAAAAAGAAGAAAAAGATAGAGAACAAAAATTATTAGTTGAGATAAATCAATTTAAAGAAAAATTAGAAAATAAAAAATTAGAAAATAATGAAATAGAAATAAATACAATAGATGCTGAAGAAACAGATAATTATGATTCAGAAGATAGTGAAACATATACAAAAATCTTAACAAATATAGAAAAATTAGAAATTAATGAATAACAAGAAGTAATTAATAAAGAAAACTTAGAAAATACAAATACAGAAATAAACACTCTTGATAAAAAAGACGATAAAAATATAATACCTAGTATATCAAAAATAAGAAAACCTAAATATTATTATAAAAATAAGTTTAAAAAATATAACCTAAAGGATGAATATAGCAAATGAACACCAAAATAAATAATTAATAAAAATTATAACTTCTTAGACCTAGATTGTGTAATAGATGTAGATAAAACGATATAATTATGAATAGGATATATAATAAAATAATTATTAGACAATGATATAAATGTAATAGATACACCAAAATATATAGAAAAAACACTAATAGGAACAACAAAATTATGGTTTTTAAGTTTAACTGAAAATAGTAAAAAAGTATTAAGAATTGATAAAGAAACAGAAGGAACAACAGTAACTAAACTAACATCTATAGAAATATTGAAAAAATATGAAATGGCTATAAGAGATGAATTTAGCAGTATGACAACAGAAGAAGAAGAACAAAACAAAGAAAAAGATACAAATAGAAATTTAATGTTAAAACTAGCAATATGTAATATGTGCTATATAGATGAATATACGTGTGCATTTAAAGAATACTACATTAAGGGAGTATATAATACAGAAGAAAGTAAAGAAGTGAGAAGATTATATTTTAGTAAATTACCTGAACCATTTAGTTCAAAAATAATAAAGAGTTGGGATGAAGCAAACATAGTAGATACTTTAGGAGCAAGAATAAAATTTCTACAATAATGGTATAGGAATATATGTGAAAAATACAGAGAAGAAATGAAAATGAAAAAAACATTAAAAAGAAATTTAGCATGTTGCAAAGATAAAATGACACCTCAATTTGGATGTGAAAAAAAATATTATAAGAAAAGAAAAAGACATAAGAAATATAAGAAATACAAAAAATCAAAATATAAGTATAAGAAACCAAGAAAAAAAATTTTATGTAAAGAATTATAAATATAAAAGACCATATAGAAAAAAGAAATCTATAAAAGAATGTACTTGTTATAATTGTGGTAAACTAGGACATTTAGCTAGAGATTGTAAAATGCCTAAAGACCCAAAAAAGAAACAAATATCAGAAATAAAGATAGAAAATACAGAATATATGCAAAATAGATTATATAGATTATGAATTAAAAAGTGAAGATAGTATATCTGAAATTTCAAAATATGAAACAAATAATGAAATAGATAGTGAATTAGATGAATTAAATGACTGAAGAAGATATAAAAATAATAACAAAGGAAGAATATTTAAATGAAGAAGGAACAGATCAGAAAATAATATTTGATAGTAATATATTTAACGAGATAAATGAAAAAGAATTAGATTTAAGTGTAGAAAAAATATTTAAAATACCAACAATAGAAAACATATTTAGTAAACGAAAAGAAGAATAATACGTAGTAAGCCAAAAAGAACATGTAATAGACTGTAGATATACAAAAGGTAAAGCTTGTATACCACTAGTAACAAAAAGAATAATTAATAAAGAAAGAAACGATATAAAAAGTAAAGACCCAATAAAATACGTACACCTTGGAGGAATAGAGATATTAATAAAAACATGTTTTAGAGAAGGAATAGATACACAAATATAATTATATTTCGAAGATAATAGAATTATAAAACCTATAGAAAAAAGTATAACAACTGACATAAGAGGAGATTAATTATACCAAAAATTTAAATTTATAATAAGTGCGAATTATTCAGTAGCAATAACAGATAAAAACATAGATAAATCATTAGTATTATATTGGAAAATATCAGGAATAAAATTAACTCCAGGAATTAAATATTTACAGCAAGATGTAAAATCTATATGTATTAACAACAAAACATAAAATAACGGGAAAAAATAAAATTAATAAAATACAAATAGAAAGTCCTTTTGAAAAATTTGTAAAAACAATTGATAATAATGATTATAGTTACAAAGACATAGATTTAGAAGAAGATTTAGAAATAATAAATGATAGAATAAGAACAACAAAAAGATTAGCTTATGCAAAACCAGAATCATCAAGATCATAAAAAAGAACAAATTATGAAACAACTTCAATAGTTAATTTAACTCAATATTATATAACGGGAACAATAAATGAAAAAGAATATTTAATACTTCTAAATACAGAAAAGGAAGAAAATTCTATAGCAAAATATTTAGTAAAAAATGAAGAAATAAAATCAAATAGTAATATATGCCCAGATCTACCAAGAAGTTTAATAACTATAAAAGAAACAACAGAAAAAGAAATAATAATAGGAGTTAGAAAAATAAAAATAGAATTTGAAATAAAGGAAGATATGCAAAAAACAGACATAATATTAGGAATAAAATGGTTAGAACAAGTAAAACCCTACAATATTGAACATACACAAATAACCATAACCTATAATAGAGAAAAATTATTAATAAAAAGAGCTTTGACATGATATGAAAATATATGTAATTATGAAAATAATAGTAGAAGGATATTATAATAGATATTATACACCAATAATAGATACAAGAGCAGAAGCCAACTTATGTAGATATAATTGTTTACCAGAAGACAAATGGGATAAGCTAAAAACACCAATAATAGTCAAAGAATTTAATAATGAAGGAAGCATAATTATCTATAAAGCTAGAAATGTAAAACTACAAGTATGAGATAAAATATTAACAATAGAAGAGATTTATAATTATGAACTAACATCAAAAGATATGCTTTTAGGAATGCCATTTTTAGATAAACTATACTCATATATAATAACTAAAATACACTGCTGGTTTACAACACCATGTAAACAAAAGGTAAGAGCAAAAAGAGTTATTAATAAAATAAGAAAGAAAACTGATTAGATAAAAGGAAGTGAAAAAATCACACAAAAATTAGAAAATATAAAAAATACTGAAGACACAATAGAACTAGTTATATTTTCAATAAATAAAGAAGAAAAAACTATATTTTCAATAGATAAGGTAGAAATTATAAAGAAAAAATTAAGACAACTATACAGTGAAAATCCATTAAAAGGATGGGAAAAACATAAGACGACTGTAAGAATTGAGCTAATAGATAAAAATAGTATAATAACCCAAAAACCATTAACATATAACTTTGATGAGTTAAAAGAATTGAAAATGCATATAGATGAATTATTAAAAAAATAATACATACAAAAAAGTAATAGCAAACACAATAACCCAACATTTATAGTAAATAAACACAGTGAACAAAAAAAAGGAAAAAATAGAATGGTATTGATTATAGAAACCTAAATGTAAAAACTATGACATATAATTATCCAATACCAAATAAGATATTAAAAATAAGACAAATACAAGGATATAATTACTTTAGTAAATTTGATTATAAATATTAAAAATAAGGCAAATACAAGGATATAATTACTTTAGTAAATTTGATTGTAAATTAGGATTTTACCATTTAAAGCTAGAAGAAGAATCTAAAAAGTTAACTGTATTTACAGTACCACAAGAATTTTATGAATTAAATGTATTACCATTTGGATATAAAAATGCACCAGGTAGATACCAACACTTTATGGATAATTATTGTAGACAATTACCTAGTTGTATAGTATACATAGATGATATACTACTATATACAAAAACTAAAAAGGAACATTTAAAATTATTAGAACGATTTGCAGGTATAATAGAAATTTCAAGAATAAGTTAAAGCGAAAAAAGAAAGCTGAAATTATGAAAAATCAGATAGAGTTTTTAGGAATACAAATAGATAAAGGTGGAGTAAAAATGCAATAACATATAATACAGAAAATAATAAATTCAAAAGAAGAATTAGATACAAAAAAGAAATTACAATCATTTTTACGATTAGTAAACCAAGTAAGAGAATATATACCAAAATTAGCAGAAAACCTAAAACCATTACAGAAAAAAAATTAAAAAGGATATTGAATATGATTACAATGAAGTAGATAAAAAACAAGTACAGAAAATAAAAATACTTTGTAAAGAATTACCAAAATTACAATTTCCAAATGAAAATAAAAAATTTACACATATAGTAGATGTAGATTCTAGTGAATATAATTATGGTGGAGTACTTAAATATAGATACGTTTAATGAAACAGAAATAAAATGAGAAATAAATAGAAAAACACTATGCTCATTATATAAATGTTTATTAGCATTTGAGCCATATATTATATATAACAAGTTTATTGTACAAACAGATAATACACAGGTACGATGGTGGTTACCAAGAAAAATACAAAATTCAGTTACAACAAAGGAAATTCGGGGATTAGTATTAAATATAGTAAATTTTACATTTACAATTGAAGTAATCAGTACTAAAAAAAATGTTATTGCAGATTACATATCAAGACAAAGCTACACAGACTGATATAATAGAAGATGATGCTTTAGAAAAGATACTCAAAACCCTAACTACACTTTCACTAAAAATGGACAGTATGGTTAATCAAAATAGAAAAGCTAAAGACTAATGAAGTTAAATTGAAGACTGAAGCTATGACTCAAATAACTTAGCAATGTGCGGAGCTATGTTGATCAGAAGACAGTAAAATTTCAGAGCTAAAAGGAGACATTGGGACATTCCATAAAACCCATAACGTTTATGAATCTACAACTGCATGTACAAGCAAAGGTGTTAGTGGACAAAGATTTCAAAACATGAATATGAACAAGATATTTGAAAAACCATTTATACCAAAAACACAAAAAGACCCCTTGTTCATACCCCCACAAAATACCACATATCGAGAAAGTTTAAACCAAGATAGAAAAGCCTATAACCATATAACTCAAGAATACATAGAAAACATGCACAAAATATAGACTTACGTAAACCTTAAACCCAGAGCCACAAATATCCAACAACCATACGCAAACTATATAACCCAAAAATTATGAGGTTACAATAAGTTAATCACACTACCGAAAACCAGATCAAGCTTAGTTAAAACTTATTTCAGTTATGGATTATTAAATACCCTATATACCTAAGAAAGAGATGAACTAATAGCTATACCAGAATTATATAGAGCATTCGCCACCTATAAGAAAATAACCAAAGGAAATCTATTTTTTATAAAGTTTTATACTGCACCAGTAGAGATATTATATGACGAAATTAAATTAGTTATACCAGCTGTAAAAATAGGATTAACCAGAGGTATAATTATACCGGAAGATATTGTTCAATAGCCAGAGATACCTATTTTATAAGCTTTCATCACTAGTGGGATATAATCGGTATCCCTAATGTTAACAACATACCTGAATTACACAAATGATAAAAATAATAATGTGATAGAAATACATAGGTCTATCCAAACATGAACTGGTAGATGTATGCATAGGCTTATCAATATAATTATCTTCTGGCCTTGTCGGGCATATATCATCATTATAAATATCCTTCGGCCTTTTCGGGTATCATCATATTATCATAATATCCCCCATCCTTTCCAGGTATCATCATCATTATAACATCCTCTGGCCATGTCGGATATCATCACTTCGTCATAATATCCTTCAGCCTTCTCGGGTATTAATTTATATGATAATCATAATTTGTGTCAACATCTATTACATAAGCGATTATATCAAAAAGTTTCATGATTCAAGCATAATTAGCAACATAACTTCCCATAAATCAATAAGCATGAGTTATAATTATAATTCTTGCTATCATTGCTGAAATTATTATAGAGAGTACTTTTAAACGGGATTTCTAGCATACATTCTTGGCATAAGCAATACCATAAGCAATATCATGAGCAATGACACATTAGTAGCATACTGAATGACCTATCATTAGTAAAAGATATTCTATCAATAACTTGGGAAATATCTAATCCAAGGCATAATCCATAGCTTACTCATAGCATAGTAAATATCAAGATTTAAGGCTTAGGCAATAACCTAGACAAGGGATCATTCCATAATATATTTTGAAAGCCTAATCAATAGCCAAAAAAAGCATAAATAATGACTCATCATGAGCTAAGACAATAACTTGTATCCATGGCACAATCGATAAGACATTACTTCTAATGTCATTCACTATAACCCTCAAGTACTAAGGGTTCTTCAACCTTGCCTCAAAAAGGAATTCTCTAAGTATTCAATAAGCGTATACGGGGTTCAAGAGAACTATATCTATTTTTTCTTAAGGTGGGTCAAGATCCCACTTCTAAATCCCCAAAATACCTTTTAAGATCATTTGTACCCAAGACTAGGCTAAGTTATCTAAATGAACTCTTAGATTTATAACAAGACACCATTAACTCCAAGGTATAGATTCTACTCAAGTTCTATCACTAAGTTCATTGGAACTAAAGCAACTCCATTAGTGTAACCAACTAAGGCTAATATTGGCCTAAGCATGAGTGACAAGGTCACTCCCATCTAAGTAGAGTAATTCTAAGCATTCTCATGTAAACATGAGACATTAAGTCTAATCCATTAAGGTTCAAGGAAAAAAAGTAAGCATTTCACTCTAAGGGTCTCAAATGACATAAAAGATTCAACTAATCCCAAGTCTTGCACATCATCAAACCAACATATAAAACTCATCCCAATCTAATGAAAATAACAATTTTACTATGACATAGGTCAATCTAACAAGGGATAAACCTAACCTACCTCAACATCGGAGAAAGCTCAACAATCGCTAAACCTTCACGTTTTCATTTTGAGAAGCCTCTTCAAGATGCCATGCTAACAAAAACACATTCTTTACATAAATACAAGAATATTGATACCCATATTGCACTATTTTGCTTCAGGTCAAAAAATTATTCCAAAACACCACATGGGTCCCACTCATGGAAATACATATTTCCAAGACCAACCCAATAGATATCAAGCTCATGGGATAAAAAAACCTTAAAATGGGTTAAAACCAAGCTAAATTTTAGCTAAAATCAAGCCCTAAAGGATTTGGGGCTTTGGTAAAAACTTTAAAAAATTCAAGCATAAATTGAAAGATTCTTACCTTAAATCTGAAAATATTTACAAAAATATATGTTAATCAAGCTCCCAAGTTAGCCACAAGACTTAATTCTAAGTTATCACCGACTTTTAGAGTTTTTCTCTCTATGGAAAGAGTGGAAATGAGCAACTTCATGACATTAGGGTCTATCTATACCTATATCAGGTTTTTGGGTATTGCAATTGTGCATGGCAGGTTGCAATCACATACTAGTTGCACAAGCAGATACTGTAATTGTAGCAATCCCTATGTCCGATTGCACTACCCCTACACATGAGGTGTAATTGCGGCCCCGTACTAGATGACAACTTGTCCCAACCCGAACCAGGGCCTGGGTGCGACGAGAATCTCAAGTCTAACAAAGACCGGAGGCCACCCCCAATACCCAAGAAGACAACAACCATACACCCCTAATCGGATGAATTTCAAACATATAACAAGACAGGAAAATTCAATCATAAAGAAATTATAATAATCTATAACCAAAACCAATCAAACTAACCCAAATCATACCAAACCATCCTAAGTCCCCAGTAGTCCAAACAAAGCCTTTACCAAATGAGTATCAATAAAACATCGGGGCATGCCCCCAACTTTGAAAATCACAATCATAAAGATAATGTCAATGTGATCTCTTCACTTCTAAATTATGGAAAGAACTAATGAAATGACTAAGTCTTCTAAACAAATTGAAGCTCATCACTTCACCTCCAATGAACAACAAATAGAGCTGGTGCAATTAATTCTGCACAGGAAAAGTAGAAGTTGCTCCAGCGTCTACATTGCATGGGGACGCAGTATCCAAAAACTGTTAGTTGGATGAACACTAGCATGAGCTCAAGGATAAAGATAAAATAATGCCATCAATTCGAAACCAAGTCAAACCAATGCACATAACCACATGCAATTACATACACACATATATATATATATATATATATATATATATATATATATATACACCATATGCCAGGATAGGGAACAAGTCTTAACATGCTTTTCAAAACCTTAATCGAGATTGTGTAGCACAACCACATTATATAATAGTACCCACAGGATATATGGGCCCCAAATCTCACTCCTTGGTTGAGCCTCAATGCATGTAACCACACGAACCAAAGAATAATCTCATATATATATATATATATAAGGGACTCGAACCCTTCAACATACACCAAGGTGACTTAAGCAAACGATCATATAATGATTTACGAGGGACTCTAACCTCCCTAATAATGAAAGAATAAAATGGGGGACTCGAACCTCCCTGGTCACTTTGACCCTTGCATTGGCAAATACAGTTTCTAGTATCGGTCTCTCAGACCTCCACTTTCTCCACTCAGCTACACAACCCTAAATAAAACCCAATTAAAAAAGGTGTCACACATTCCCATTCATTTAACCACATTCCACATTAAGGCATGCATTGTTAGTATCATCATACCAACTATACTTGTAAGGTAACACAATTACCAAAACAACTCCCATTAACTCGAGGGGAACAATTCCCTTTGCTCATTAATACATATTAGAGAACACCTACTCCCTTTGTTCATTAAATCAAACCATTGTATTTCAAATACCTTTTTTATCATGCAATAATTTAATTTCACAAATTCCCACAGTTCTCATAACTAAAACCAATTTCATATTTGGGGATTGGGGACATAACCACTACAAAAGTCACAAGTTTGGGAAAATCACAATTCTCTAGTTCATTCACCATCCCTATGCACCCATAAGTTCAAAACCATATTTAAAGCATGAAAATTATATATAAATCATGAGAACATCATTCAGTTCATAAACATTAACAAAACCAAACCCGTGTTGCAAAACCATTAAAATAATTTCATGAACAATATTTTAAATCACATGCTTTTACAAAATTAATAATGAGAGAAGAGTAACATGCCTTAATCACCAAGAACTACAGAGAGAGATCACCCTTGAAATCCCCAATTGATTAGCTTGAGGAAATTCTAGGTGTTCTTGATCTTAAGGATTTGGGAGTGTTCTGAGAGGTTATTTTATGTGTTTGTTATAGCTAATGATGCCCTAATAAATTTTTATGACATGGGTTTTAAGTTGGAAAAAGGGGAAAATGTCCAGAATTCCCTCAACTTAAAAGCTGGAAAAAGTTGCCTTTGCTTAGGAGTCAACCCCTTGACTCGTACTCATACCTTATGATTCGTGACCACGATTCGTAACCAAGACAGTGACTAGGACCCCATAGACTACCCACCTTATGACTCCACGAACCAACTCATAATAAGTTGTTATGACTCGTAAGGTCTAGTCATAAGCAACACATAACCCAAATGAATTGAACACTAGATATCCTATAATTTGAACCTATGACTCGTAACATATCCTCACGGCTCATAGTGAGCCACTCATACTCAGAGTAGAACAAATCCACAATCTTACTAGTTTGGTTATGACTCATACCAACTAGTCTTCAAGACACCCTATAACTCCGGGTCCAGTCGTAACAAAGCAGTGCTCCCAAAGCTCAAGAATTTTCAAGGGCCAAAATTTTGAGGTGTTACCTTCTCGCCCACTTGGATCATTCATCCTAGGATGATGGGTCAAGTAAACAAAAGAACAATTGGACTCCATATACCTCTATGCTTACCTTTAACCAAGTTAGAAAGAAAGGATGCCAAGGAAATCTCCCTTTCCTTTAAAAAAGATGTGAAGAATAACACATACCTTATGCACTATTTTCTAGAATAGGGAATAGGAATTGATATTTTGACTTCATGTCCTCTTCGAATTTCCAAGTAACCTCTTCAACCTTGTGGTTCCTCTATAGGACCTTTACCAAAGCTACATCCTTCATTCATAACTAACGAACTTGTCGATCAAAAATTTCAATTGGGATTTCCTTATAAGTAAAGGTATCCTAAATACTAATATCCTTGATAAGCACACTCAGTGATGGATCACCCACACACTTTCTCAACATTGACACATGAAATACTGAGTGAATGAAGCTCAACCTAGGAGGATCCTCAAACTTATACGCAATATTACCAACCCTTTTCTAGTCTAAGTATGGGATGACATATTGGGTACTGAGCTTTCTCTTTTTTCCCAAACCGTGTTACTCTTTTCATGGCAGATACCTTAAAAAATACCCAATCGTCAACCTCAAACTGTAACTCCCTACGCCTCACATTCGCATTGGAATTTTTCCAACTTTAGGTAGCTTTAAGTCTATCTCGAATCACCTTCACCTTCTCCATCACTTGGTGAACCAAATCCGGGCCAAACATCTTCACCTGACCAACCTCCAACTACACAATAGGAGACACCTAACATTAAAGTGGTAGCTATTATTATACACAAAATCCATAAGAGGATAATGATAAACCCAACTACTACTATAGTCAATAACACAAACCTGAAGCATATCTTCCAGTACTAAGGTTCACCTTAGTTTCTAAACTTCTCTGAAATAAATGCCAAAAATGCGATGAGAACTGAGTACCATGATCTAAAATGATAGAAATAGGAGCCCCATGCAACTTCATAATATCTTGGAGGAACAACTTTGCACAATCCTCTACTGCATAATTAGTCCTCACTAGAAAGAAATGGGCAGACTTGGCCATCCTATCCACGATGACCCAAATTGAATCAAATAATTTCAGGACCGAAGAAGACCGATAACAAAATACATATTAATCATTTCCCACCTTCACACAGGCAACTCAATCTCTTGAGTTAACCTACCAGGCCTCAAGTGTTCATTCTTCACTTATGACACACCATGCATTTAGCCACAAAACTGGCCACATCTTATTTCATATTATTCTGCCAATAAATCTCCTTAATATCATAATACATCTTCATCAAACCAGGATAAATAACGTAATGCGGCTTATGGTCTTAATCTAAGATCTTTTCTCTCAACCCATCTACATTGGGAATACATAATCTGCCTTGGTACCTCAAGATACCATCACCACCGATCTCAAAATCTACAACGTTTTGCTGACCCATATCTCTCTTAATCTTTATTAAGACAGGATCCAGAACCTATTTCTCCTTTTTTTAGCAACAAGGGATGACTTTACCACCTCTTACACAAAAACACCACCATCCCCAGAGTGCTAGAGATGAACTCCAAAGTTATCCAAATGGTGAATATCTTTTACCAATTCCCGCTTATCCTTATCCACATAAGATAGACTCCCCATGGATAACGTGTTAAGAGCATCAGCAACCATATTAGCTTTACCTAGGTGATAGTTGAGATTCATGTCATAATATTTTAGTAAATCAACGCACCTTCTCTGCCTGAGATTCAACTCTTTATGGGTGAACAAATATTGCAGGATCTTATGATCAGAAAAGATATCAACATGGACTCCATACAAGTAGTGACACCAGATTTTCAATGCAAACACCACAACCAACAACTCTAAGTCGTAAGTCGAGTAATTTTTTCATGAACTTTCGACAGCCTAGAACCATAGGCAACCACTCTTCCATGCTTCATCAACACACAACCAAGTCCCATATGGGATGCATCACAATAGACAAAAAAATTATTAGTACCTTCAGGAAAAGTCAAAAACCAGAGCTGACGTCAACTTACCTTTCAGCTTCTCAAAACTCCCTTTACATCCCTCAAACCATAAGAACTTTACCTTTTTCTAGGTCAATTCAGTCAACAGGGAAATTGTAACCAAGAAACTCTCCACAAATCTCCTATAGTAACTAGATAAACCTCAAAACCTCTGAATATTGATTGGAGTCATGGGCTTAGGCCACTTCTTAACAACTACAACTTTCTGCAGATCCACCATGATCCCTTTACTAGAAATGATATAACCTAAAAAAGTAACAACCTTCAACAAGAATTCACACTTCAAAAACTTAGCATAAAAATATTAATCTTCCAAGGTTTTCAACATGACACGGAGGTGATCGACATGATCTGAATCACTCTTTGAGTACACCATAATATCATTTATAAACATGACAACGAACAAATCTAGAAACTAACGGAATACCCTATTCATGAAGTCCTAGAATATCATCGAGGCATTAGTAAAACAAAAAGACACGACTAAGTACCCATAGTGACCATACCGTATTTAAAAGGCAGTCTTAGGGATATCTATCTCCCTAATCTTTAGCTGATGATAACCAGACCTAAGATCAATCTTACAGAAATATCTAGCACCCTAAAGTTGGTAAAAACATCATCAATTCAAGGAAGAGGATACTTATTCTTCACCATTACCATATTCAACTGACGGTAATCAATACACATTAGAAGGGAACTATCCTTCTTACTCTCAAACAAAACATAAGCACCCCATAGAGATACACTAGGATGAATAAAACCCTTATATAGAAGGTTTTTCAACTGATCCTTAAGCTCTTTTAACTCCGATGGAGCCATTCTATAACGAGGGATAGAGATAGGATGGGTGTTCGATAAAAGATCAATCCCAAAATCAATCTCACTATCGGGAGGGATAACAAGAATATCGTTAGGAAAAAACTCAGGAAACACACTAACCATGGGAATAGATTTCAATGAAGGACCCTCTAAGTTAGAATCTTTAACTCGGACCAAATGATAGATACACCCCTTGGAAATCAACTTCCAAGCTCTAAGATATGATATGAATCTTTTCTTAGTAACTAGAGAACCCTCTTCCCACTCAATAACCGTCTTAGTAGGGCATTTAAACATTACCTTATTGATCCAACAATCTAATGAGGTATAACATGAGTGCAACTAGTCCATCCCTAATATGACATCAAAATCGGTCATGTCTAACTCTATTAGATCTACCAGAGTTTCTCTACCACTAACAAATACTAAAAAACCCCTATATGCTCTTCTAGTAACCACAGAGTCACCCACCAAGGTTGAAATAAAAAAGGAATCGGGGATACACTCGGGATTAAAACCAAAATATACAATCATAAATAATATCATCAATATATCCTTCAGACTTACTGGGTATCATCATATCATCAATATATCCTTAGGATGTACCAGGCATCATCATATCATTAGTATATCTTCCAGATGTACTGAGAATCATCATAACATCAATATATCCTCTGGAAGTACCAGGCATCATAATATCATTAATATATCCTTCAAATTCACTATGCATCACCATATCATCAATATTCATCATGACATCAATATGTATATATATATATATATATAAAATTCAATAACAAGTGAAATCCCCATAAATAATAGAGTGTAAGAGAAATAAAGAAGGACCTATCATGGTACCTCACCAGTTATTATGAATACATTATAATTGTAAGGGCATAAAAATGTAGATCCATATGGTATAAACACTCAATAAATTATTGGGCTTGACATGATTACAAATATGGTCAATTACAAGCCATGGTTATACTTTTTAGAAACTCTATTATATGGCATGATTTACATTACTCGCACAAAGGGGATTCTTTGGAACAAACATAAGTTTAGTCACTTGGCTTGAACATGATATGAGTAATGACATAATCCAAGGCTCACATAGTAAACTAGCCAATAAGTTAAGTGATTCTATAGTGAAAGGTTCAATTTACAAGACTTTCCATTGTTATCCAAGTAATGACAATAAGAGAACCATCAACTATGCACATTATTTCAAAAAAAAACATCATGAATAAACCATTTATCGGGTTTGTCCATCATATTACCAAAATAATATACTAGTCATTTAACAAGTATCTAGGTCACTAATGAAGCTACATAGTTCAAGCTTAAGGTGGGTTAATACCCATTTCTAATATGCCAAGTTATATTTTCAAGTCTAACTTCTACCTAAAACTAGACTAAGTTGTCCAAATCATGTCTTAAAGGTTTATCAATCCACACTTGTTCTATAGGAAAATGTTTCTTAAAGTATTACTCTTAAGTCATCCAAAAACATCTAAGGCCAATTTAATAAATATGCATATCTAGGTCAACTTACTCTCAAGATGAGTGAACAAGGTCACTCCCATCTAACTAGAGCAACTAGAGCATTCTCATTCTATTCAAGAGATAACAAGTCCAACTAACCAAGGTTCTAGACAATAAGTCAAGTATCCCATTTTATGTGTTCAATAGGCTAAGTGGTTCAACTAATCCTAATCACTACCAACTACTGTTTCAACACCTAAGGCCCTGCCCAATCTTATCAAGATATCAAAGTGATACTATAATAAAACTCAATCTAACAAAAATAAGCATAACCTACCTCAAATCCAAATATTGCTCACGAACCAAACCTTCAGTTTTCCTTTCTTGGAAGCTTTTTTAACGAGCCTAGCTACCAAAAACATAATCTATGCATTATTATGAGAATATGAATACCCATATTATACCATTATGCTTTGGGTCAAAAACAATACCAAAAATACCTAAGTGGGTCCCCCATATGATGGATGAGTTTTTGAGACCAACTCATTGTTCAAACACCATTAGGGAGTTAGAACCCCCCATAAATTGGTGCCTATCAATCATATTTAGGATAAAATCAAGCCTAAAGACATTTGGTGTTTTGGATCAAACAATCAATAATTTAAAACCAAAATTAAAGGACTCATATGTTAGATTCGATGCTAATCATAAATATGCCAGTTATTTAAGCTCCCAATCAACACCCAAGACTAAATTTAAGGACTACACACTCTATTAGGGTTTTAGGGTCTCAAGACAATGGAAACCAAATGAGATTTTCAATGATCTTTCCCAAGTCCTTAACTAGGGCGATAACGGATACACACGAGTCGCGATTACGGCATCATAATTGTTATGGAGCCTTTGTAATTGTGATACTTTGTTGCAATAAATGACAGCTGAAAATTGGAATGCCAATGCCTCAGGATGTATCTAAAGTCAAATATGAGCAAAAAATATGTAGCTACACTGATTTTGACTTTTTGGATACAATGGTGAATTTGTCTTTCCTTTTGAGGTTGTTTCGACCAAATATGGGCCCCATACTCAAATTTTTAATTAATTAACTTTTTGACCAATAGGTCGAAATGAGTTTGGGTGTAGCAGGACCCAAGCCAAGTATCTACCCAACCTAAAATCAATATTCTGGAGCTGTTGGCATAGTCAAAATTTGAATCCGTTATCATTTTGTTAAAGTTTTCATTTGGTTTCCATTTGGAACTAGCGAAGACTTCCATATAGGGAAATGGTTCTAAAAACCAAATAAACTTCTCAGTAATCAAACAATCAGTTCCAACAAGTCATTAATGACTTAGGTATCTATGGAAAAGCTTCAATGGCAAAAATAAGAAAAATCACGAGAAATGACCTGAAGGGTCATTACAACATCCACTACTAAGGAACTTTCATCCTCAAAAGTTAAAGATTAATAAAAATACCTAAATTCTCAAACAAGTGAGAATAATGGTCCCGCATATCACTCTCAACCTCCCTAGTGGCCTCTTCCACTGGGTGATGCTTCTACTGAACCTTAATTATAGGAATCTCTCTAGTACACAACTATCTCATATCACTAGCCAAAATAAGCATGGGTTCCTCCACAAAGATCAACTGCTCATCTAACTAGATTGAGTCCCATCTAAGAACATAAGACAATTAAAGAATATACTTCTTCAATATAGAGACTTGAAAAATTGGATGAACAACAGCAAAATCTGAGGGCAAGGCCAACTCATAGTCCACCTCACTAACTGTGTGAAGAATCTCGAAAGGACCAATATATTGGGGGTTGGTCTTACCCTTCCTTTCGAACCTCATCACACCTCTTATGGGAAAAAAACAAAAGAACACATGGTCACCAATTTCAAATCTCAATGCACGAAGCCTACGGTCGGAATATTGTAAGAGTTAGCTATTTTACCTTAAATTTCTTGAGTAGATTCTTCTTTGCCGTGGTGTGAAGGTGTCCCACATGCTTCGGAAGCAACTTCTCCTTGGCCTTGTGCTCCTCCGCTTGCTATGTTAGTAACTATACAAATGTCCTTAGAAATAGAAGGACAAACATAGTTAGAATGGTTTGGTGGAAACCCCCTCACTTTACTCCATACAACCTCTCCTTTTTCCACTCTTGGATTGCCATCTTGTATACCCTTAATCCTCTTAATTTTTTGTCTTTCATAATCATTCGGCTTGGAGCAAGTGATCATATTTCCTTGCGGTTTAGGAAGAATTGAGGTAAAGAGATAATTTCCCCAATGGTCCACTACAACCTTAGGCCAATTTAGCACATTTGGAACTCTATGCTGTTCAAACCAATCAGCACCCAAGCATACATGACCTGGTGTTAAGGAGAAGATATCGTACCACACCTCCTCATAGTATTCAAATTGGGTGAAGATAATCTTCACTTTCTCGGTAACCATATACCCGTCTAAGGAATATGGAACAAGTACAGGTTCTTAAAACAACCCTAAATAGTCAAACATAGATGGCGTGATGCAGTTCTTATAGCTCCAATCATCTAGCACAAGGAGACAGCTCGGTACCCCATAAATTCTTACCTTTCTGGAGTGAACACTTCTCCTAGGATCAAAATTGTAGAGTTTAGGACAACCCATGGGCACATGAGTACCCCTCAGCCTTGGAGATGTATTCTCTCTTCTTCTCATGGGATGACCTACATTATAGCTAGTGTACCCATTCACACCACTTCGACCTTGATAAGATGTAATACAATGTGAAGAATATGAATCTTCATGCTCCACACGTGCACTCTCACCATAGATCTCATAAGCTTTATGAAGGAAGGGGTTATACCTTACACCAATTCTAGGTTCAGAGTGGGAAGTGTAAAACTGCTTACATGTAACAACTTCATCATAAGAACCATCACAAGGCCCTACATCATCTCCATATTTACCATAAGCACTAGGAACTTCATTCACAACATTTTCTCCCTTAAAACCATAACTCTCAATTCTTCCCATGTCTTGATCATGGATATATTCATAGCCCCCATAATCTCCAACATCATCATAGCCATAAAATCCCCCACTACAATCATAGTCTCCCATGTTGTAGTCATAATAGTTCGAGGCTACCAAGATATGTTCCCCTTATATCACCTTGTACCTACAAAATGAACAAAATAAGATTAGTAGTAAAAACTCCTCACCAACACTCATATACACTCACCTTTGTGATCCTCACAATTGGAGCGATGAATATTGAAAGTTGCTTATAGTCCGGTAGTCAATAAGGTCTCAATCACTACTTAGCGTGCAGAATAGATTTTTGTTTGATCGACTCAAGACACAAAATAAAATCTACTTACGAACTTGAAACAAAAAAATTCAATGAATCAAAATGAGAAGGCCACATGAAGAACAGAAACAAGAAGAAAATGGACTCAAACAACTAATTCACAACTAATTAAGTGATTACTAGTTGTTAATTAGTTCTAGAATCAAAAAATGAAACTAAAGAAACAAAGAAAAGAAACTTAGAACCTAAATTTGAGCTTCAAGGTATTTAAGAAGTTGATGATGTGGAACTTTGATGATGTGGCAACCTTGGTTAAAATTGGTCAACGATTTGGAGTTGACTTGTTTCCAATTTAAAATTCAACAATCTTCTTCTTGATAGTGTGGTAATTGGTTTTGGTGAAGAAAGCACAAAGAATGGACCCTTTTTCAAGATTAAAAGAGTTTGAATTTGTTACGGTCCCCCCTTGTACTTTCCATTGTCCTCTTGTTTGAGAATATTTCCTTTTTGATGCTTTTGGACTCTTTCTTCCTTTAGAAGACTTGGAATATGCTTGGAATATTTTTTTACAAACAAGGACCACACTCTTTTTCTTATTTTTTTGATCAAACAACCACTTTTTGAATGTTCTTCTTCAACAACATATGAAGAACATGAAGAACGCCAAGAACATTCAAAAGTGGAACCTAACCAAAATAAACTCCAAATTGAATGATTTTTGAATATTCAAGCACACTTTGAACTCCCAAATACCAATATCACGTTTTCAAGACACAAATCTCACAGAAACCCTTCCAAATTTGAGATCCACCTTTCAAGTTTCTTCAACTTCAAGTTCAACAATGGTGGATGGCTCAAAACAACCCAGAAATAGCTCAAATTCAAGATCTAGACTCCTATAGGCTTAGAGAACACAATTCTAACACTAAAAATACAAGAAAAACACAAAATAAAAAACTCAAATTTTGACCTAGGGTTAAAAATGGGAATAGTACTTTTTTGGGTTTTTTTATTTTTGACCCTTCTTTTTTTGTGATTTTCAATTTCTAGACTCTAATAGTGTTAGGGAACAAGAATATAACACTAGAAACACCAAAAGACACAAAAAATCTAGGACCTAAAATTTTGTCCTAGGGATAAAAACAGGATAACAATTTTTTTTTTTTGCAATTTTTAGATTTGAAACTTCTTTTTTTGTTGATTTTCTAGATATCAATCCCAATATTGATTTTATTGGAATAAAATCAAACCTTTCTCTTGATACCAAATGATAGAAGAATGACCTAAAGAGATGAAGACTAAGAGAAGCAAGATAATAAACAAATGCCATAAAGTAAGATAGATAGCTTGACATACGAGATTACAAGAAAAAGAAACCAAATCGTGTATCATACAATAAGACCCCTATGACCTGCAATAACAACACCAAACTCTTACGGTGACTGCTAAGGGAATCAACTCCACCTTACAACCACCATTTCTAAGCAGGGATCAATAATAGTTTTTCCAAGTCCTACACTTCTTGGCTATTCCAATACCTATACTACACTCCCAATGCGAGAAGAAAAAGTCTTTCAATGACTCTCAAATATCCATAATAAACTAATAAGCAAATGATCTAATATAAGACTATTTATAGGCTAGCTTATTACATAGAAAAATGGCCAAAATACCCTTAATGAAAGGGGTGGTCATGGAGTGTCTTTCCAACAAGTGTAATCCCCAAAATACCCTTAGCGAAGGGTGGTTCTTCTATGCTCCAAAACCAAGGGGTCATGCTTCAACACTTGTGGACTCGGGTTGGCATCAAAGGTAAGCCCCCTATGCAATCTTACACATATAGGTTTGCTTTATGTTAGGCTCAAAATGGGTCCTCTATGCATGTTCTTGTATCCTCGAGGTGACCAAGTCTTGAGTCTTTATGCATTGGCCTCTAATGATGTATTCAAAAGCATAGATAGCCATTTGGCTTGTATCACTTGTGTAGCTTAATAGTCCTCTCGGATGGTCATCCACCTACGGATGAAAAGCTGTACCCAATTCCACTCGAGTACCCAATCCCTCTTGGAACCATGGTTTTATATGATAGAAATGGGCACTCCATGCAAACGAACTATATTTTGCACATAAATATGGGAGTCTTTAGACACTGAAAGTCATCTGAATAGGAATGAAATATGCCAACTTGGTCAAACGATCTACAATAATACAAATACAATCAAGACCACATAAAGTACGAGGCAAACCACTCGTGAAGTTTATTATAATTCATTCCCACTTCCACTTAGGAATGGGCAACCTCTGCGTCAATCCTTCTGGATGCTGATGATCAACCTTCTCCTACTGACAACGTAGGAAATGAACCACAAAGTTTGCCACATTTTTCTTCATACCATCCCACTAGCAATGTTGTCTCAAATCTCTATATATCTTAGCTATTCCAGGATAAATAGAATATCTAGAGCTGTGAGAATCACAAAGAATAGATTGAATCAAATCATCAAGTTGAAGAACACAAATACGACCCTAAAATCTCAAAATAACTTCGAAATCAATGATGTCCCTCCCAAACTCACCAATCAGAACCTAATCACAGAGGAAGAACAAATTTCTATCCTCATACTAAAGATCACGAATTTGCTAAAATAGGGAGGACATCCCCACCACACAAGCCAAAATCCTTGAAGGATCTGAAATATCAATGCATACTTTCAAATTGTCTAAGGACTGAATGTCCCATGCCATAGGCCTCTAAGAAATTGATATACATGCCAAGCTACCAATACTCACTGCTTTGTGAATCAAGGCATCAGCTACCATATTTCCCTTACCCGAATGATATAAGATGGAAATATCATAGTCCTTTAATAACTCCATCCATCTATGTTGGTAAGAATTAAATTCCAACTCATAAGATGCTAAAAGATGTGACGATTAGTGAAAATCTCACAATGCACTCCATACAAATAATGCCTCCAAATATTGAGCGAAAAAACTATCGCTACCAACTCCAAATCATGGGTGAGGTAGTTATACTCTTTAACTTTAAGATGTCTAGAAGCATAAGTAATGACACGACCTTACTGTATCAAAATACAACAAGACCAACACCTGAAGCGTAAAAAAATATGGTGAATCCCTCAACCTCAACAGGAAGAGTTAACATTGGAGACGAACTATGACAATCCTTGAGCTTTTACCTCAACCTCAATAGGAAGAGCTAACATTGGAGATAAACAATGACAATCCTTGAGATTTTCAAAGCTCAACTCGCACACCTCGAACTATCAAAAAGGAACTTCTTTTTGAGTCAACCTAGTCATAGGGGTTAAAATAGTAGCAAAGCACCTGTAACAACCAACCAAACCAATTAAACTTCAAACCTCAGTCAGAGACATAGTCCTATCCTAATCATGTACTAATGAAATCTTAGCTGGGTCTACCATAATATCAACTTTAGATACCACATGGCCAAGGAATGACACTAACTCAAGCCAAAACTCATGCTTAGAGAACTTGGCAAAAAGCACATGATTTTGCAAAATCTAAAGCACAATCCTTAAGTGTTATGAATGCTCCTTACTACACCTCAAATACACAAGAATATCATCAATGAACACAATAACGAAATAGTCTAGATAGGGTCTGAACACACGATTCATCAAATCCATGAATGCTGCTAGGGCATTAGTCAGCCCAAAAGACATTACTATAAGATTATAATGAACATCACAGGTCCTGAAAGCTATCTTCAATATATCCTGAATCATTAGCTAATGATAATCGGACCTCAAATCAATCTTAAAAACAGAGAGACACCCTAAAGTTGGTCGAACAAATCATCGATGTGAGGCATAAGATAATGGTTCTTTCACTATCACCTTATTAAGCTACCTATAATTGATACATATATGCATTGAGCCATCTTTCTTCTTCACAAACAATATAGGAGATCCCCAAGGGGACACACTCGGTATGATAAAAACTTTACCAAAAAGGACCTGAAGCTGAGAACTCAACTCATTAAGATCAGCAGGATCCATCCGATAAGGTTCCATAGAAATAGGTCGGGTGCCAGGCTTAAGGTCAATAGCAAACTTAATCTCACGGTCAAGTCAGTAGGGAATACATCAGGAAAATAAAAAATAATAGGAATAGAGTCAAGTGACAGACTCTCAATGCGAGTATCATATATATAAGAAAGATAAGACTTGCAACCCCTCAATATCAATCTCCTAGCAGAAACATAAAAAATAGCACCTGTCAGCTCGTGGATAATCTCTCCCGACCACACAGGTTGGGCACGCTGGGCATGGCTATGGTAACAATCTTAGAAAAATAATCCATGACCGCATGATAGTGAGATAACAAGTCCATTCCCAAAATCACATCAAAATAAAGCATATCCAGAATAATAAGATTAGAATAAGTGTCAACATCACTAACTTTCATAATACATGATTTGAATACTCGATCCACTACTTAAGAATCACCTATGGGAGTAGATATGTGCAATAAAATAGATAATAAGAAACTAGTCAAGTACAACCATAGTGCATAATAAGCAGATATATAAGAATAAGTGGATTTAAGATCAAATAAAGCAAGAGATAACTCAAGAAATACCAAAATCATACCTATAACTATAGCATCTGAAGTCTTAGCCTCGGGTCTAGCAGGTATTGCATATAACTAACCACGCCCGCCACTTGGTTAGGCACTTGAATGACCTCCTATCCTACATGCCTGAGTACTACCTCAAGCACCCTAGTAAAAACCCCTATAGCCTCGTGAACCACCTCTACATGAGGGATAAACTGTCCTAATAGGGGTAGCACCCTAGGCTGAAATAATCATCACCCTATGACTAGGGTAGTTTTATAAGAAATAACTAGGAAGTCGACAAGTAAAACAAGAGTCAGGAGTAGAACAAGAACTCATAGATCTGGCTAAACTGGAGTAACCACCACGTCTAGCATGGCCTGTAAAAGAACCTCTCAAAGACTAATCACTAGCCTTACTAGGGCAGTCATTAGTACCAAACTGACCTCCATCAATAGTATGAAGAACTGCCTGAACTGGTCGATTAGTCTGACCCTAAGGCTAAAAATATGATCACAAAGGAAACCCAACATGAGAGCTACCACCTCAGAATTAGGAACTACTATGGCTCTCACCAAATGTACCATGGTACTTGGGACTCTTATCATAACCCTCATGGTGTATATCCTCCAGCAATCTAGCATGGTATGAAACCTCAGCAAAAGTCCTACCCACAAAAACTAGATTCTTAGTAACCATCCAAATAGGGATACTTAATTTTCTCATAAAGAAGAAACTCTCTCATAATTAGTATCCAAAATAGAAGTCGCATGTCTGGCCAACTTATGGAAACAAGCCTTATAATATACATTATCATAGAGCCCTACTCAAATCTGGTGACTTGATCTCTTATTTGATCTCTAAGGTTGCATGGCATATACTTCTCCAAGAATATCTCAGAGAACTAATTTTATGATAAGAGAGAATATCCAACCAGCCTAGAACTTATAAAACTTCTCCACTAGTGTCAAGCGGACAAATCCAAGTTGAATATGGTGTAATTTACACCATGAGTCTCAAAAAGGCCTAAACCACAAAATATATGCTCACAAGAAGTAGGAAACTCAAATACATTCTCTCCAGAAGCACCAAAAAACCCAGGTAAAGCCATCCTCAGAATTCTACCCAGCATATTCTGCTCCTCAGAAGACATAAAAGACTAGTTGATAACTAGCTGAGCAACCATTAGTTAAACAATTGCCGACATAGGAAAAACCTCAACTCTAGGACCTGTAGATCTAGACTGCACTCCTACCCCAGTAGTCTGCATACCATTAATAATACCCAAAAGCCAAACCAAGGTATCTCTAAGAAAAGAAGAGGGAATAAAACTTGGAGGAGCTTAGGATAGTCCATGGCCCACCGCTGACTATGGCAGAGGAATATTTGTCTCAGGTGTAGGAATAGGGTTTTTAGGTGGCCTATCCTGATCCCTAATTAGGGATTCATCATGAGGCTGTCCTCAAACATAAGTAGGATCACTGGGATTAGTCTTGGGACCCTCCTTATGCATAGGATCACTGGGATTTCCTTCTGTGAATGACTTTGTCTGCTATATTCCATGGACTCTCTCATTCCTTACTTGATATCTTTTGCATGGATAAGGAATCAGTCTAAATGATCACTTTGTATTGCTCTGATTGATTGCAATGAATTATTGCATGTAGTATTACCATAGCCTTTGCTTCCATGCTATTGGTATCCTCTATTATTGTTCCATTGGTATGTAATAGATCACCATGTAAATCTCTCAAATTGAATTCCCATGACCTGCTCCCTAAATTCCCTTTTGATGCTCCATCTGTGTTGTACTTAACCCAACCTGTATTTGGAAACTCCCATAAAACTATTATAGCTTTAATCTTAGGCTTCAATTATTTGAACTCTTATAGGATTATTGGCCATTCAAAAGAGAAATCCAACTTTGGCTTGCTAACTTTCAATAGCATCCTCAATTGCGTTGTAACATTAAAGATCAACCTTTGCACTGTTACCCATTTTCCTTCAAGTTTCAATGCATTCCTCCTTTTCCACAGCTCCTAAAATATTATTCCTTGTATTACTATGAAGTAAACCTTCTCTGTCTTTTTCATATGTACATTCCACCTTGAATTTATTATATCTCTTAAGTTCAATCCTTGAATGTTAATCCCTGTAAAACAAAAAAAATAGGACCAAGTCCTGTTAGCAATATAGGATCTTAATAGCACATAAGACATAGTCTCTTGTGCTGGATTTTGGCAACACCAATATTTGGAAGGACCCTGTACTCCCCATCTTCTTACATATTATCCACTGGGATTTTCCCCTTCTACATTCTTCTCATAAAAAACACAATCTTAAAAGGTAGCCCTTTAATCCATAATTTCATATAAAATTCATTAGGCTCTTCTCTATGTCTCACATATTGCTATGTTGATTTAACTGTGAACTTTCCTACTACTTCAACTATAATACCCCAAATCCGGTACCCAGAATGCCACACGGTAATCATGACCTCGAAGGACCATAAGATAACCCATGACTGATATTTGTATCTGTACCTTGCATAATATACTGTATAAATATGAAAATCAAAGTTGAAAGGCCACAAGGTTCAAAGATCTGATAAAACATAACATATGGGGATATGGCATATCAATACCAAAAAACTAAAATAATTGTCTGAACATGCTAGTCTGAAAGCCTCGAAACTATCTGAATAAGGAGTTGATGAGACATGTCCCCAACTAACTCCAAATACTGAAATAAACTAAGTAATGACATAATAAAGTAATGATCATGTCCTCAAAGGATGTGGACTCACTGCTAACTCTGACTGCTGAGACTAGAATGCTACTGATGCTCTAGAGCTCGTGCTTTTAAACCGATGATATAAAATGCCATAGCACAAGTGTGTCAGTACGATTGAATATATTGATATACAAGTAAGGTAGGCTGAATGCAAGGGGTTTATATGCATGAACAATTCTAACTGACTGAATAACATGAATGTGAGAATACATATATGGCAACATAAATTGTAACTAATATCATGGCATCACTAAATCTGAATACTGATTACATAAATATAGATAACTGATACTGAGCAACTGTATCGGGTAGTCTAGGTTCTGAAGGAACTAACTGAGTGTCGTACTATTCTGAGTTGACTGTATAGGATAGTCCTGAATTCTGTAGAACTATCCGAGTTCTATTACTGAGGCTGAGACTTAAACTGTAACTGTGGAAAGTAGTCATCTAACCGACATGCCCCAAATAAAGCATTATAGTGGATTAGGGTCCAATCTGTAACCCTAATTGGAAGGGTGTCAATATCACATCACTGGTAAGGACAAGCTTTGAGTGACCCCTCATCTAATAGGTACTCTAAAGAGAATGGTGGGACCCTCATCTAACAGGTTAAGACACCTCATCAACCCTCATCTACAAGGTTAGATATCTCAACCTACACTGGCTACGTAGTTCTGGAGCGTAAGGATTGCTTCTAAGAATCAGACCCTCTACTCGCAGGTGAGTTTTCATCCTTAGGCTCACTCAGTGCTGAATTCTACTTCCATCTGATTAGACACTGGATTAATTATACTGAAATGAGTTTGCTGAGTTTTGTTAATAGATGGAGTATCACTGTGATTTGATAAATGATTGAGATTTCTGAGATTACTCAGATTACTTAGTTTTCCTGAGTCATTAGACTGACTGAATTCTATTGAACATGGCTTGACTGAGAGTATCTTTAAAACATAACACTAGCTCTAGGCACACGGTTAAATTGTTAGGTAAAAGTACCCCCAGGACTCGATAGCACAAAATTGACAAGACATGACACTTCTTGATATATGACCATAGTCAACAATTCATAGTACAATCATTAGGGATATTCATGAAGTTTTTGCATGACAAAAGCTCACACGAAAAGAAATGCAAGTAAACATGTCATAATTTCATAAGACTAATCTTATGAGCATTACATCAATCCATCACAAAGCATAACAATAACATGGGAGTCATTTGAACTTAAGGGTAACATAGGTTCATTATTTTGGTCACAATTGAGTAATAAGGCATGCTTCCTATTCTCTTAGGAATTTTATAAAACACCTTGCATGCGTAACTATAAACTTAGGCTTGGACATTAAATTAATTCCTCATGGTTGCATAAAACAACAAAATTTAGTAGATTTCAATCCACATGCTAGCATAAATTAATGAAAACACATTTAACGATTCCAAGTTGGGTATCATACACAACCTCAACATGATCATAATCAATCCACAACATAAACATCAAAATTTATAATTTAAAATTTGATTCTTGGGCTTCATGGATGAAAGGAATCCATAAATGAACACTTTACATACATGGGTGGATGATTTCTCGAAGATTTATGGATAAAATCTTGAATTCTTGACTTGGAATAAAGCACTTAAGGTTTTTTGTTCTTGGGGATTGATATTTGATAGAACCCCTAATTGGATATTGTGAATGAATAATGAAGTTATGATTGATTCTCTGATATAATTAGGAGTTAAAACGGGTGGAAATAGACCTAAATATCCTTTTAAAATGGCTTTAAATTACTGAACGAGATCTATGATAGCTTGTGCGATGGTCCGTCACTGGCTCGACGGTTCTTTATTTTTACCATCAAACTTGGGAAAGAATAGGGATTCACTGCCTTAGTAGCGACGGCTTGGGCTATGGTCCGTTGCTAGCTCGATGGTCTGTCCTCATGTCCGTCACACCTTAGATAGAAGGTTGACTTTCTTCCTTAGCTGCGATGTCTTGGGTGATGGTCCGTCGCTAGCTCGATGGCCCGTCGCTAGCTGATGGTCTGTCAACCTATCCATCGCACCTGGGCTATTCTAACAGCTCTTAGTAAAACGTCCATAACTTTCTACTCCGATACCAGATTGGACAAAATTGGTATCATTGGAAATCTAATTCAATTTTCCCCAATATAAAAAGTTTAAATTGGGGAAATTATAAATGATTTAAATTTTAATAATTTAAGAAGTAATCACTAACTTTTCTAAAGACTAGATTTGACTTAAAGAAAGTTTGGGGTATTACAATAACTCCCTCTTGGGAATATTCATCCTCAAATGGGGCTAGCTGAAAGGAGAGAAATAAAAGACTGAAGCACATCCCGAACATGAATGACTGAAACATGACTGATAAACTAAATATATATATTATACTGAACGTGCATATCTGATGTATGAGTTACTGATTTATGACTGCATGACTGAATTACTGATGAGATGAGTTTCTTATCAAACTGAACATGCATATCTGATGTATTAATATATCACTGAACTGACACATGAATGCATGGCTGACTATTCAATGGTACTTAATACCAAGTTTATAATGGAATTCTGAACATGAAATTGATCCCAAGCTTGTCACTAAAATTTGAACATAAAATTGAAAAGCTTAAGGAGAACTATTACCTTGAGCTAGATCTAAGTTTACAGAGAAGATGAGAGGATACTTGGTCTGCATGTCCGCTTTTGCTTCCCAAGTAGCTCCCTCAACGGACTAATTCTGCTAAAGAACTTGGACTAGAGGGACTTCTTTGTTCCTCAGTTTACGAGTCTGGTAGTCAAGAAGTTTGACTAGAATCTCTTTATAAGAGAGGCTGTTCTGAACATCTATGCTCTGAATTGGGAATACAACTACTGGGGTCACCTATGCACCTCTTGAGCAAAGAGACATGGAAGACTAGATGAACTGAGGCTAGATCTGAAGGCAATTTGAGCTCATAAGCTACCTTGCCAAAGTGACTAAGAATTTTGAAGGGACCGATATATCGGGGACTGAGCTTTCCCTTCTTGCCGAATCGCTTTAATCCATTCATGGGAGAGATCTTTAGAGAGATATAATCACCAATATCAAACTCGAGATACTGTCTACGCACATCTGCATAAGACTTCTATCGGCTCTGAGCATCTCGGAGTCTTTCTCTGATCTACTGGATTTTTCTAAGGCATAGAATACTAAGTCAGGACCTATAACTGAGGCCTCACTAACTTCGAACCAACCAACTAGAGATGTATATCTCCTACCATAAAGAGCTTCAAATAGAGCCATCTTAATACTGCAATGATAGTTATTATTGTATGCAAACTAAATCAAAGGCAAATGGTCATCCCAACTACCCTTGAAATCAATTGTACATGCCCTTAGCAAGTATTCTAAAGTTTGAATGGTCCTTTATGCTTGAACATTTGTCTGATGATGAAAGGCTGTACTGAGATAAACTTAGGTTCGAAGACCCTTTTGGAATACTTTCCAGATATGAGAAGTGAACTGGGTACCTCTATCTTAGATAATAGATAATAGAACACTGTGCAATCTGACCAACTCTCTAATATAGAGTTTGGAATAATCCTTGGCTGAATAAGAGGTATGGACTGGAAGGAAATGAGCTGATTTGGTCTCCTATCTACAATAATCCAAACTGAATTATGCTAGAGATGAGTACGAGGCAAACCCATCACAAAGTCCATGTTCACTTCTTCCCACTTCCAAGTAAGATTACTGAACTCTTGCATGGACCCACTAGGCTTCTGATGCTCTATCTTAACTTACTGACATGTAGAGCACTTAGCCACAAACCTTGAAACATCTCTCTTTATCCCACTCCACCAATAGATCTCCCACAAGTCATAGTACATCTTTGTGGACCCTGGATGAATAGAGTAATGCACACCATGTGCTTCTACATGGATTTTTTGCCTTAAGTCATCTACACCTGGAACACACGGACGACCCTGACAACGTAGAACACTATATCCCCGTTGGGAGAAAACCTCTACTTTCTGATCCTTGACTGACTCTTTCAACTTTACTATACTGGGATCTCTATCTTGCTTTTCTTTCACCTCAGAAGCTAGAGATGATTCTGAACTATTCTGAACCCATATATTACACTCTGAAGAATCAACTAGGTAGACACCTAGTTGGGCAAGCTGATGGACTTCCTGATCTAACTTCTTTTATGGTCCTCAACATGAGCAACACTACCCATAGACAGTCTACTGAGAGCGTCGTCCACCACATTGGCCTTGCCCGAATGATAAAGGATACTCATGTTGTAATCTTTCAAGATCTCTAACCACCTTCTCTAATGAAGATTGAGATTTTTCTGAGAAAAAAAATATTGAAGGCTCTTATGTTCTGTGAAGACATACACATGAACTCCATATAGATAATGCCTCCAAATCTTTAAGGAAAATACTATGGACGCTAACTAAAGATCATGCGTTGGATATTTCTTCTCATGGGGTTTAAGTTGCCTGAAGGTGTAGGATATGACCTTACAATGCTGCATGAGGACATAACCCAAACCTACTCTAGATGTATCACAATACACTACGAACCCATCTTGACCATAGTAAAGAGCTAAGACTGGAACTGAGATGAGTTGAGTCTTCAACTACTGAAAACTCTTCTCACAAGGATCTGACAACTGAAACTTGACTTTTTTCTGAGTTAATTTGGACATAGGAGATACAATAGAAGAAAAACCCTCATCAAGCCATCTGTAATAGCCAACCAAACCCAAGAAACTACTAATATCTTATGGAGATACAGGGCAAGGCCAGTTTCTTACTGCTTCAGTATTTTGAGGACCAACTCTAATGCCATCACAAAAAATAATATGACCAAGGAATGCTACTGACCTTAGCCAAAATTTGCTCTTACTAAATTTAGTGAACAACTGATGATCTTTGAGAGTCTGAAGCATGATTCTAAGATGGTCTGCATGGTCATGGTTACTACGAGAGTAAACAAGAATATTATCTATGAAGACTATGACAAACATGTCCAAGTACTGCCTTAACACATGGTTCATCAAGTCAATAAAAGGAGCTGGGCCATTGGTAAGACCAAAAAAAATAACTAGAAATTCAAAGTGACCATACCGAGTATGGAAAGCTATTTTTGAAATGTCACATTCTCTGACTCTGAGCTGATGATAGCCTGATTTGAGGTCTATCTTAGAGACATAACTGTCACCCTGAAGTTGGACAAACAATTAGTTGATTCTGGGAAGTGGATACTTGTTCTTGACTGTGACTTTGTTGAGCTGATGGTATTCTATACATATTCTAAGAGAACCATCTTTCTTGTGCACGTATAAGATGGGTGTGCCCCACGGGCACATACTGGTCCTGATGAATCCCTTATATAAAATATTCTTTAACTTCTCCTTTAATTATCTGATTTTTGCTAGTGCCATTCTATATGGCGGAATAGATATTGGCTGATTATAAGGAAGAGGATCAATGCTGAAGTCTATTTCCCTTTTGAGAGAAATTCCTGGAAGATCTTTGGGAAAGACATCTGAATATTCATTCACAACTGGGACTGATTCGAGACTGGGAGTTTAAAAACTAGTGTCCTTTACTCGAACAAGATGATAGATACATCCTTTAGATATCATTTTCCTTGCCTGAAGGTAGAAAACAAGCTGGCCTCTAAAAGCTGAAGTACTACCCCTCCATTCTAGGAAAGGTTCATTTAGAAACTAAACTTGGACTATTCTATTTCTATTGTCGATTGTGGCATAGAAGGAATGAAGCCAATCCATGCCGAGAATGACATCAAAATCAGTCATCTTTAATTCGACTAAGTCTACTAAAGTGATTTGCTAAGATTCCATAATGGGACAGTTCTTGTATACCCGTTGGGCTATGATAGCTTTACCCACCAGGGTAGATACTAAGAAGGGCTCTACTAGAATTTAGGGACTGAATCTGAAATCAACTGCTATGTAAGGAGTAACAAAAAAAAAGAAGCTCCTGGATTTAGCAAAGCGTAAACATGCAAGTAAAAGATTTGTAACTGACTAGTAACCACATCAGGAGAATTTTCCTGATCCTATCGAGAATAGAGATCATAAAGTCAATTTGGGCATTTCCCACTAGTATCGCTGGAAGTGGCACCCTGCTTATTTGGGTGACCAAATTGGGCTGAGGAGTGGTTCTGCTGACCCTGATAACCTGATTGGGGACAATCTCTAAATTTGTACCCTGGCTTGCCATATTTGGAATAGACATCGTTGCCAGCTCTGCATATACTCTTGTGGTTCTTACCATAAGCCTGACAAAGGGGATTAATTTGGGCATTGCTAATACTGCCCTGAGACTTAGAGCCTGGTACCCTATCTCTATTACCATCCTTTCACTTAGGAGATGGCGAACTGGCTGAGGAAGGATATAGAATGGATGACTTAGGATGAAACTAAGAATGGTTTCCTTCCCCAGACTTAGGTTGACCAAAGCTAAAACTACCTGTCCTTGCTCTCTTGTTCTGATTCCTCCTCATCTTAATCTTTTGCTCCTCTATTTTTTGAGCATGAGTCATAATCCTTGCTATGTTCATGGCACTATTCAATATCGTAGACCTGTACTCATTGACCACACTATTATTCACCCCAGAAATAAACTTACTCATCGTGGCCCTGCTATTTGCAACCACATGAGGAGCATATCTTTCTAATTAAGTAAACTTAAGAGAATACTCTTTCACCATCATGTTTCCCTGCCCGAGGTTGATAAATTCTAACACCTTAGATTCCCTCAGCTCTAGAGGAAAGAATCTCTCTAAGAAGGTGGTGACAAACTCCTCTCACTCTATAGATCCTGCATCTACTGACCTCTTAGACTTCCAATGTTTGAACCAAGTGTGACTAACATTCTACAAATGATATGCAGCAAGATCATCCCTCTTACTAGGAGTAACCCCCATAATGTCAGTAACCTTATAAACCTGATCAATAAATTACTGAGGGTCCTCATCTGACTTAGTCCCAAAAAAGGATGGAGAATTTATTTGGGTGAAGTTCCCAATTCTGACTGCAGTTGAATTGGCCACTGGATTAGCTGGAACGACAGCTGGTCATTCATTCTGAGCATAAACTGACTGAGCAAGAGTAGTAAATGCAACTTTGAACTCTGCATGAGAGACGTGTTCGCCCAAAGGATCTTCGAGCTGAGGGGCTGGCTGATTCCTATTTCTTCTTTTTGGAGGCATGTTCTGTAGAAGAAAGGGAGAAATGGATTAGACTAAGAGAATGATGTGAGATTATGCTCACTGGCACAACATGAATAGTGAAAGAAAGGAAACTATTCCTAAAACATCTTATAGCCTCCTACACATAAATGTGGCATGCAACACACCCATGTACAAGACTCTACTAGATACGACTTTTCAGACTTCCTAGGATACTATTGAACCTTAGGCTCTGATACCAAGTTTGTAGCACCCTAAATCTAGTACCCGAAATGCCACACGATGCTCATAACCCTGAAGGATCATAAGCTAACCCATGACCGATATATGTACCTATACACTACATAATATACTGTATAAATACAAAAATAAAAGACGAAAGACCATAAGGTTCGAAGATCTGATAAAACATAACATTTGGAGATATGGTGTATCAATACCAAAATAACTGAAATAACTGTCTAAACATGCTAGTCTGAAAGACTCTAAACTATTTGAATAAGGAGTTGATGGGATTTGTCCCCAACTAATTCCAACTACTAAAATAAACTAAGTAATGACATAATAAAGTAATGATCAGTCCTCGAAGGATGAGGACTCACTGCTAACTCTTACTGCTGAGACTAGAATGCTTCTAATACTCTAGAGCTCATGCTTTTGAACCTATGGTATAAAACACCATAGCATAAATGTGTCAGTACAATTGAATGTACTGGTATACAAGTAAGGTAGGCTGAATACAAGGGGTTTATACACATGAATAATGCTAACTGACTAAATAACATAAATGTGAGAATAGATATATGGCAACATAAAATGTAACTTAGATCATGGCATCACTAAATTTGAATACTAATAACATAAGTGCTGATAACTGATTCTAAGTGACTATATCTGATAGTCTAGGTTTTGATAGAACTAACTGAGTCCCATACTATTCTGAGTTAACTGTATCTGACTATCCTAAATAATGAAAAACTATCTGAGTTCTATTACTGAGGTTGAGACTAAAACTGTAACTGTGATAAGTAGTCATCTAACCGACACACCCCAAATAAATCATTATAGCTAAGTTGTGGTTCAATCTATAACACCAATTGAAAGGGTGTCAATATCGCTCCACTGGTAAGGACAAGATTTGAATGATCCCTTATCTAATAAGTACTATAAAGAGAATGGTGAGACCTCAATCTAACAGGTTAAGACACCCCATCAACCCTTATCTAACGCGTTATATGTCTTAACCTACGCTGGCTACATAGTTCTAGAGCGCAAGGATTGCTTCTTAGAATCACACCCTCTACTCGCATGTGAGTTCCCATCCTTGGGCTTACTCGGTGTTGAATTCTACACCCATCTGATTAAATACTGAATTAACTATACTAAACTGCTGGATTGAGTTTACTGAGTTTCGTTAACTGATGGAGTATCATTGAGATCTGATAATTGATTGAGATTACTGAGATTTCTGAGATTACTGAGAGTACTGAGTTTTCCTGAGTCATAAGACTGACTGAATTCTATTGAACATGGCATGACTGAGAGTATCTTGAAATCATGACACTGGCTCTAGGCACATAGCTTAATTTTCGGGTACAAGTACCCCCAGGAATCAAGAGCATAAAACTTATAAGACATGACACTTCTTGACAAATGACCATAGTCAACAATTCATAGTACAATCATTAGGGATATTCATGAAGTACTTTCATGCCACAAGATCACACATGAATAGAAGTGCATGTAAACATGTCCTAGTTTCAAAAGCCTAATCTCATGAGCATTACATCAATCTATCACAAAGCATAACAGTAACATGGGAGTCATTTGAACTTAAGGGTGAAACATAGGTTCATTATTTTGGTTACAATTGAGTCATAAGGCATGTTTCCTATTCTCTTAGGCATTTTATCTAACACCCTGCATGGATAACTATAATCTTAGGCTTGGACATTAAATTAATTCTTCATGGTTGCATAAATCAACATAATTTAGTAGATTTCAATCCACATGCTAGAAAAAATTAATGAAAACACATTTAGCAATTCCAACTTAGGTATCATACATAACCTCAACATGATTATAATCAGTCCACAACATAAACATCAGAATTTATAATTTAAAATTTGATTCTGGGGCTTCATGGATAAAAGGAATCCATGAATGAGCACTGGACATACATGGGTGGATGATTTCTCGAAGATTTGAGGAGGAAAGCTTGAATTCTTGACTTGGAATTAAGTACCTAGGGTTTATTTTTCTTGGGGATTGATTTTTGAGAGAAACCCTAATTGGATGTTGTGAATGAATAATAAAGTTATGAGCTATTATCTGGTATAATTAGAGGTTAAAACGGGTGGAAAAGGATCCAAATACCCTTTTAAAAATAACTTTAAATTGATGAATGGGATCTATGATGGCTCGTGCAATGGTCCATCGTTGGCTAGAAGGTCTGTCGTTCTGACCATTATACTTGGGCAAGAATAGGGACTCACTGCCTTAGTAGCGACGACTTGGGTTACGGTCCATCGCTAGCTCGATGGTCTGTCAACCTGTCTGTCACACCTTAGATAGAAGGTTGACTTACTACCTTAGCTGTGATGACTTGGGCGACGGTCTGTTGCTAGCTCGACGGTCCATCAACTTGTCCGTCACACCTGGGAGGTTTTGATAGCTCTCAGTAAAACATCCATAACTTTCTACTCTGATACCATATTTGGATGAAATTGGTATCATTGGAAAGCTAATCCAATTTCCCACATGATAAAAAGTCAAAATTGGGGAAATTCTAACTGATTTAATCATTAATCATTTAGAAAATCATCACTAACTCTTCTGGAGACTAAATTTGACTTAAAGAAAGTTTGGAGTATTACATTAATACTCCATATTGCTTTATCATTTTCTGATGGTTGGTCTAGGGTTCTTAATTTATGAAGTATATGATCCACTATCTCTTCAGTAAACAACTTCTTTATTAATTCTTCATTCAGTGTCAATTCCACATCAAATCCTTAACCAGTTGATATCTATCATCCCATTCTTTACTATCCTGCATAAGAAAATAAATATCGCTTACCCCAATCCAATTGTCATACCTAATATGTGCATCACCTTCTCTAATCTGCCATTTTATAAGATGATCAGTGAGATCTCTTACTTGCAATATCTTCTTCAAGACTTGAGATCCTCCCCATGCCTTCCATATTACTTCCTTAGGATGATATCTTCTGCAATATTTATTATGCATATAATCACTCTTGGTAGATTTCTTAGTTCTAAAGTTCCACCATAATTTACTAAAGAGAGTTGTGGAAACATTATGCAACAATCTGAACCCCAAGACTTTTTTTTCTTTAGGTAAACACATAGTGTTCCATGCTACCCAATGTCTTCCTCTACCACCGGTAGTACTACTCCTAAAGAACTTTGATAATATCTTCTAGACACTAGTTAAAACATTCTTAGGACGATTCATAACTGAGAGACAATGTATAGGAATGCTTTGCAAAACATGATTAATTAAAACTACTATACCTCCAAAAGAAAGTAGTTTCCCTTTCCATGATTGCAATATGTTGCTAATTCTATTCATAATCTGCTAATAGTACACCTTCTTATTTCTCATGTAGAAGACAGGACATCCGAAATAATTGAAAGGGAATTTCAATCTCAAAATCTCAGTTTCTACTTCTGCCATTACCACTGCACCATTAGGCATGCTTTCATGTAAATACAAAGCACTTTTCTCCTAGTCTAATTTTTTACTAGAAACCACTTCATACTCCTTCAATGTTGTTGTGAGAATCTGCAATGTACCTAATTCAACCTTACACAGTATAACCATATCATCTGCAAATGCAAGATGATTGATTTTTGGACTACCTCTAGGCCTACCAAAAAGTTTGAATTCTTTCCTGAGTAGTAATTCTTTTAAGCTTCTTGATAATACCTCAGCTGTAATTATGAACAAAGTAGGTGAAAGTGGATCCCCTTGTTTTAGTTCTCTAGAGGATTTAAAAAAACCTTTAGGCTGTCCATTTAGCAATATAGAATACCAATTAATTGCTAGCAATTAGAACACAATATCAATGATTTCTTCACAAAAGCCTATCCTTCTCAACATTTTAGTAAGAGACAACCACTCTACTCTGTCATATGCTTTCATCATGTCTAGTTTTATCACCATGTTAGGGGGTTTTCCCTTTTTTTCTAATTTCAAACACTATTTTCTAAACTATTAAAATATTCTCAGCAATACTTCTTCCTTGATCAAAACCAGTTTGTTCTTCAGAAACAATGTCAGGCAGAATACACTTAATTCTTTCATGAATAATTCTAGAAAATATTTTATTAACAAAATTACTAAGTGAGATAGGTCTCTGTTATGAAAAGGTGTTCACTTTTAACTTTTTTGGTAGCAGCACTAAATTAGTATGTGTGATAAACCTTGGAAGCTCATATCCACAGAAAAAAACTATAATTATTTGATGCATATCCTTGGAAATAATATTCTATGCATCCTTATAAAAAAAACACTAGTCATACCACTGGACCTCCAATACTATTTCTATTCAACCCCATAACTGCCAATTTTACTTCCTCAATTATTTGGACCTTTTTTAACTCCCCATTCTGAGCTTCTATTACTATTTTAGGAAGAACATCCAACATTGAAAAATCTCAACATCCTTCTGCTTTTCAAATTATTTTTGAAAGAAATTAGTTGGATTTTCTACAATTTTATCTTGACTGTCCAACCAACTTCGTTCTTCATTCTGGAATCCTTGAATTCTTAATCTTGACCTTCTTCCCTTCAACATTGCATGAACAAATCTTTTGTTCCTTTCTCCATCTTTGAATCATTCAAATCCTGCTTTCTGTCTCCAGAAGTCCTCCTCTCTTCTTAATTGCATTGTTAATTCTTCTTGTGCTTTTAGCAAATTAGATCTATTGATACCTGTAGGCTCCTCTTTAAATTGTTGCTCTCTTACTTTAATCACCTCCTTTAAAGTATTAATCTCTTGGAATATGTTTCCAAAAGTTTAATTACTCTAGTCAGTCAAAGCAGCTTTAATTCTTTTCAACTTTTGATGAAAGATAACAAAAGAATTACCTTCTCTATCAGTCTTCCAGTTTTGTCTAATTACCTCCATGCATAATTCTTCTTTTATCCAAAAGTTGAGAAATTTTAATGGCTTGATTACCTACCCACTTGACCTGCTAAACTGTAACAACATTGGATCATGTTTTGAACCACTTCCTACCAAATTCTCTATATCCATAATAGGAAAGACTTCATGCAACTTATCACTATACAGTACCCTGCCAACCTTTTGAATATACAATATTCATCAATCTTGTCATTCCACCATGTATATTTACTTCTCTTAAAACCACTTTCTTCAAGATTACAAATGTTAATACAGTGATTAAAATCCTTTGTCATATTTACTGTACCTAGCAATCCTCCAAATTTGTCCTCCTTACTTCTTATCACATTAAAATCTCCACCCACTAACCAAGGTTATTATACCATACCAGCCATTTAATTACACTTTGCATACACTTGTGTAACCAACCCAACTACTCTTGCATGCTGATTTTCTAGGTTTAGAGAGAGTTGTTGTTCTTCATCCCTAATGATAGTGTACTCCATTATTGAGTCAATTAAAGACCAAATTTTTCTTGATGTATTTACAACTGCATGTTGCATTTCCAGTCTTCTTTAATAATTATCAATGTTATGGCTTTCCTGAAATGGTTTCATAAGGCTAATGAAATAAAATTGATATCTTCTATGCATTGTTATCAGTCTTGGGAATGCTTTCTATGTATTAATAGATCTGATGTTCCAAATTAATGCATTAATTGTACATAATCTTCTAGTTGATTCAATCTTGTCAATATCTGTCTTGTATCTATTACTCCTATCGTGCAATCTCCTTTTATTCTACATTGAATTGGAATTGATTTTCGTAGTTCAGTAATATCAGGTTTTCCATATGAGAACTTACCAATGATTGCATACTATAAATTCTCCTGTATTATCAAACTCTTCACTTCTGAGGATTTCCACATAACACTTGGCTCTCTATGCATCATTATGAAATATTTTTGAGGAACCCTAGTATTTTCATCCATGTATGTCTTATTCTTTAATAAGTCAACATATTTTGGAGCTGCTAGATTCAACTTGATCTCCCTTTCGTTGTTCTGCTTTGAAGATTCCTCTGGTGGGTTAGTCCCACCAGAAGAAGTAGCAATAATGGTTGGAAAATATTTAAAATTTTAGGATCTTTTCATGCGCACGACCTGGTAACAACTGTGCAATAGCATCTAAGTTTGACAATAGGAAATACAACTCATAAGTCTAAGATAGTCAATAAATTTGTCTCGAATATAGAAAACTGAATAAAGATATAGGGAAATGGGCATCTCAAAAATCCAAGAGATCACCCGATCTCCATATGATCAACACTACATGATCTCAACTCAACGGCAACAAGTAGTACTCGGTTCTGCAACAAAAAAGTTTAGAAGAGTAGTATGAGTACTAGAACAACGGGTACTCAGTAGGTAACATTGGCCGACTTAGCTAAATTATGATATAAAGATGATATCAAGCAAGATAATATATCTAAGTCAAGGTAGAGAATAGAACCTGAATCCTCTTTATCATCACTGTACAAAATAAGTAATCAAATAGAACAATAATAAGATATCTCATATCAATATATAGCAATATCATCATATAAAATGGATGATCGATCCGAAAGCGTAAAGCATCACTAATATAATTACAACTGCATAAATACAAAGTTCAACCCACATACATTCATTAGAGCATAAAGTAAAAGAACTCGCCACAATGTCCCATACCACCGGGGAGTACACCCAAAAGAACATAAAGCAAAGAACCTATCACGATGTCCCATACCACCGGAGAGTGCATGAAAGGATCAAATCATCAAGTCTGTAAGCTCATAACGAACTTCTCATCATCCATGGTTCACCACCTTTCGTATCCACAGTCATTTGCCAAGATTTATAATCATCATTAATAACTACAATTGAAATAACATATACCATGGTAATCATAACCATAGTCATATAGCCATTTAGATATCTATGACATCAATACACTCTGTCTACTCATTATTAGATTACCAACACTTATCATCATTAGACTACTAATTCACTGATTTTCATAGGACCCAATTATCGCTAGACCGATTCTTAACATGATCCCCATTCATGAGATAGCACTACCTATTGTTCACTAAATAGACAACATCCACATCTAGTCAAGATGAACTACTAATCTATAGACGCTATTTGACCAAAACTTATTTCTAGTTATCATAGGCACACTAGTCAGCATATAGGAAAAAGGTTACATATCATCAAATACACATATCTATCAACCAACGCCTCTTACTACCTAGTATCATAAATCTACAAATCCTTATTTAACAACCAAACAACATTATACTCTAGGCATTAATATCACTAATCAACAACAACGCTACACCTATTATCGTCATTAGCCATGTAACAAACGAAATTTCCAATGACCACTTTTCAACTTAGCAAGGTTCACCAACTAGCACTCTAGACTTCTAGGCATAAAAGTAGTATAATCACTCAAGAGACAACTAGATACAACATAACTCATTTTACTAGGCAATATCCCTTATTAATCCCTTTATTCAAGAAAAATAAGCCCACCAGGTGAATTCTAAGTTCTACACAACATTCAACTTACAAATTAGTCTTAACTCTTTATTCGGCATATTCTACATCTACTCACTACTCATCACTGGCAAAAACTACATGGCTTAACAAGTGATTAGTATTGAGGGATTATAACTGACATCCCATGATTAACATTATGTCTTCAAAGTACATATCGATGCAATCATATAAAGGCATAATCACACATAAACATATATACACATGTTTACCATACATAACATCAATATATATTCTCCGGATTTATCGAGCATATTATATCAGAACTATATCCTCCAAACTTACCAGGTGTCACACTATCATTATTATATCCTCTGGACTTATCAGGCATCATCATAATATCAATATATTCTCTAGACTAACCAGCCATCATCATATCATCAATATATCCTCTAGACATACCAGGCATCATCATATTATCAATATATCCTTAGGATGTATTGAGCACCATCATATCATTAGTATATCCTCTGGATGTATCGGGCATCATCATAATATCTATATATCCTCCAAATGTATCAAGCATCATAATACCATCAATATATCCTCTGAATTCACCGGGCATCACCATATTATCAATATTCATCATGACATATATATATATATATATGTATGTATGTATCCAATTCAATAACAAGTTCGAGCCCCCCAAAAAATAGTGTAAGAAAAATAACGAAAGACCTATCATGGTACCTCACCATTTATTGTCAAAACATTATAATAGTAAGTGCATGAACATTCATATCATTATGGGATCAACACTTAGTACATTACGAGGCTTGACATGAATATTAACATGGTCAATTACAAGCCATGGTTATATATTTTAGAATTTCTTTATATGGCATAATTCACATTACCATCACAAAAGGGATTCTTTGGCACAAACATAAGTTTAGTTACTAGGCTTGAACATGATATGAGTAATTAAATAATCCAAGGATCGCATAGTAACTAGCCAATAATTTAAGTTAGAGCATAGTCATAGGTTCAATTTACAAGACATTCCATTCCTATCCAAGTAATGACAATAAGATAACCATTAAGTATGTACATTATTTCCAAAATCAACATTATGAATAAACCATTTACCGAGTTTGGCCATCATATTAACAAAAGCATATTCTAGGCGTTTAACAAGTATCTAGGTCACTACTGAAGCTACATAATTCAAGCTTAAGGCGGGTCAAGTTCCGCTTATAATATCATAAGTTATATCTTCAAGTCTAACTTCCACCCATAACTAAACTAAGTTGTCTAAATTATGTCTTAAAGGTTAATCAATCCACACTTGTTCTATAGGACAATTCTTCCTCAAGTATTATTCTCAAGTCATTAAAATCATCTAAGGCCAATTTCACAACTATACATATCTAGGTCAACTTACTCTTAAGATGAGTGAACAAGGTCACTCCAGTCTAGCTAGAGCATTCTTATGCTATTCATGAGATAACAAGTCCAACTAACCAAGGTTCTACACAAAAAGTCAAGAATCACCATTTATGAATTCAATAGCCTATGTGGTTCAACGAATCACAAACATTACCATCTACCATTTCAACACTCAAGACCCCACACAATCTTATCAAGATATCAAAGTATACTGACATGACCCAAATTGGGGCCTAGTCATGTCAAGCATCTCTAGTTTGAACGAGATTAGAGGCTGCCCATAATTTCAAATGGTAACCTCCTTGTGCCCTATGTCAAATGAATTCCGAACATATAACAAGATAAAACAACAATAATTGAAAGACATTTAATAAAGTCCATAACCACAACCAACTAAATATCCAACCAAATATCTAACCGGTGTCAACTCCAATGCCAATATCAATAAAAGGTTTAGACCAATACCGATACCGCCCATGCCTATAGTATCCCACAAAGCCTCTAACCAAAATCAATAACAACCGTTCAGGATATGCCCCCGATTATAGCCAAAACCAAATCAAAGAAATGACAATAATGAAGGAATTCCATAGAATGAAATTGAGTCTTTTGAAGTATGGAAGCTTACCACTTCAGTCTGACACAAAATAATCCTCGAATCCAAGTCACTAAGTAGGAGGAGTAGTATGGTCGGTTCCTACACCGCATAGGGATATAGCGACCGAAGATAGTTAGCGAAATAAAGGCTAGCATGTACTCAGGAAAAAGGATAAAATAATGGTATTATTCATAAAAAAGTAAATAACCATATGCAATCACATACATATATATAGATCATGCCGAAAAAAGGAACCGGATTTAGCATGCATTTAAAACCTTTAACCTGGGTTGTGTAGCTTTTCCATCCTAAAAACACCCATGGGCTACATGGGTTTAGCTCCTCTTGCTGAAAATGCCTCGATGCGTGTTAGCCGTACGAACCGAATAAAAAGATGAGATGACTAGTACATCTCCAAAAATAAAATTATAACATCATGCACACGATCAACAAGATCCAACCTCACATCGACAAATATAAGTTTCCAGTTTTGGTCCACCGAGACCTCCACCTTTTTGGCTTTCCTAACATATCCCTCTTTTAGACCATATTAAAACAATTCACACAAAAGCATCCATTTGACCAGGAGTCTTTTTAATTAGGCATTTACCATAGGTATTGTCATTCAAAAATAAGAGCTTGCGAGTGTATCCATTTATGCCATACCAAAGCCATTAAACCAATTTGACTCCAAAGTTTCCAATTAAACTAAAACCATGGCTACCAAGACCTTTCCAAACCTCTTAAAACTATCCAAACTAATTTAGGTTCCATTACTACATTATACAATGCAAAGATTTCAAGAATACTCAAACCATGTGGCAAAATCATTTTCATTAGCATTTTAACAAACATGTTGAGGGCATATGATTTCCAAAACAAAAACCAAGTATCAATTGACCATTCCAATGCAACCACATGTTCAAACCATAATTATAACATCAAAAAACATTAGTAAAGCATGGGAAAACATTATACAAAAATGAACAACCAAAACCCCCAACGTCTATTTCAAAACCAAAACTATACCACAATAATACCTTGAAAACCATTCATTAAAACATGCTTTTAGTTGATTTAATAATGAGGGAGGAGTAATATGCTTTGGACACTAAGGAAGATGGAGAGATTCACTCTTGAAAGCCCCTAATTGATTTCTTTGTATAAACCCTAGCCTTTTCTTGAACCAAGAGTTTGAGAGAGATTTAAGAGATTTTTTTTAAGAGTGTTTGATTGAGAATAGGAGGTTAATGATATCCTAAAAGATGTTTTATATTGTGGGGTCAAAAGGAGCTAAGAGGGAAAATGTCAAAAATACCCCAACTTAAAATTGTAAAAATCACCGCAGAAAGGTATGAGTTGACCCTCTAACTCTTCACCACATCATATGACTGGTACCATCTAGTCGTAACCAGAATAGAAAGTTGGACTTCCATACACTGTCCACCATATGACACCATTTCCTGAACTTGTCAACATACCTTACGACTAGTACCATCATGTATTATCCTACGCAGAAAATTAAGGGCTAGACACTTCACAACATATAATTAGACTATAGCATTTATCATATGAATATGCGACTCGTGAGGAGTGTCTCGTAACTAGGATAGAAATTAGCCAATAACATACTGGTTGACATACAACTAGGGTCCCTAGACCCATAACCACACCATATGACTCGTATTGTGTGTTGTATGATCGATATAAAGCTCAAGACTCGAGAAATTTCAAAGGGCCAAAACCCAGGGTATTTTAATTATCCCCCACTTGGATCACTCATCCACGAATGATAGAAAAGGGAAGTACAAGCATGAGTTAAACCCCAACACCACAATTCTAACCTTCAACTAAGTTAGAAAACAAAGATACAAGGAAATCAATCTTTCCTTTAACTTAGTTAGAAACAAAGATGTTATAAAGAACACATACCTTCCAAACGAATTCCCAGAGCAAAAATTAGGAACGGATAATTGGACTTCATGTCCTCTTTAACTTCATAAGTACCCTCTTCAACCTTGTGGTTCCTCCATAGAACCTTTACCAAAGCTATGTCCTTGGTTCGCAACCAGCGAACCTGCCAATCCAAGATCTCAACTGGGATCTCTTCATAGGATAGGGAATCCGAAATACCAATATCCTTGATAGGCATAACTTATGATGGATTACCCATACACTTTCTCAATATAGAAACAAGGAACACCAAGTGAACGGGTCTCAAATGAGAAGGTAACTCCAACTTATACGTAACATTACCAACCCTCCTCAAAACCAAGTATGGATTAACATACTGGGGACTAAGCTTTCCCTTCTTCATAAACTACATCACTCTCTTCATGGGAGATGCTTTCAAAAACACCCTAACCCCATCCTCAAACTCTAACTTCCTATGCCTCATATCTACATAGGACTTTTTGTAGATTTGGGCAGCTTTAAGTCTATCCCGAAACACCTTCACCTTCACCATGGCTTGGTGAACCAAATCTGGGCCAAACATCTCTGCCTCACGAACCTCAAACCAGCCAATCAAAGACCTACATCTCCTACCATACAATACCTCAAATAAAGCTATCCCAATGCTAGAGTGGTAGCTATTATTGTAAGCAAACTCTATAAGAAGAAAATTCTCAACCTAATTACCACTATAGTCAATCACGCAAGCTCGAAGAATATTCTCTGATATCTGGATAGTCCTTTATGCTTGCCCATTTGACTGTGGGTGAAAAGCTATACTAAGACTCACCTTGGTCCCCAAACCTTTCTGAAACAACCGCTAAAAGTGAGATGAAAACTTTATACCATAATTTGAAATGATAAACACAGGTACCCCATGCAACTTCACAATCTCGTAGCGATATAACCTCGCATAATCCACAACCGAGAAATTAGTCCTCTTGGAAAAAAGTGAGCAGACCTTGTAATCCTTCCCACAATGACTGAAACTAAATCAAATTGATTTCGAGACCAAGGAAGACCGGTAACGAAATCCATATTGATCACTTCCCACTTCCACACAGTCAACTCAATCTCTTGATATAATCCTCTGAGCCTCATGTGCTCAACTTTTATTAGTGGTCACACCATGCACTTAGCCAAAAATATAGCCACATCCCACTTCATATTATTCCACTAATACATTTCCTTAAGTTCATGATACATTTTTGTTAAACTAGGATAAACAGCACAGCTTGACTCAAGCGCCTAAGCCAAGATCCTCTCTCGCAAACCATGTACATTAGGAACACATAATCTTCCTTGGAACAATTAAAGTACCATCACCACTAATCTTGAATGTCATTACCTTCTGCCCACCTATATCACCCTTGATCCTTATTAAGATAGGATCTAACATCTGCTTCTCTTTGATTTCAGCATCAAAAGACGACCATGCCACCTCTAGTACAAATATGCCCCCATTCTCAAAGTCTAAGAGATGAATGCAAAGGTTAGCCAGATGGTGAATATCCTTCACCAACTCCCATTTCTTCTCATCCACATAAGCTAAACTCTCTATGGACAACTTGATAAGAGCATCAACAATCAGATTAGCTTTACCTTGGTGGTAGTGAACATCATGTCACAATCCTTGAGAAGCTCAACCAATCTTCTTTGCTTGAGGTTTAGATCTTTCTGAGTAAACACATAATGTAGGCTCTTATGATCAAACAAAATATCTACATGCACTCCATACAAATAGTAATACAAGATTTTCAATGCGAACACCACAAACCAAAGCTCTAAGACATATGTCGAATAATTTTTCTTATGCACCTTTAACTATCTAGAGGAACAAGCTATCACCTTGCCATACTTCATTAAAATCAAACCAACCCCCATACGGGATGCATCATAATAGACTACAAACCTATTTATGCCTTTGGGCAAATTCAAGACTGGAGGAAGTCAACTTATCTGTCGACTTTTAAAAACTACCCTCACATGCATCAGACCATGAGAACTTCACCTTCTTCTGAGTTAACTTAGTCAATGAGGAATCTATAGTGAAAAACCTCTCAATAAACTTTCTGTAGTAGCCAGATAAACCTAAGAAGCTCTGAATATCAGTTGGATTCGTGCATCCAGGCCACTTCTTAACCACTGCTACCATCTACAAATCCACCATGATTCCTTACTAGAAATGATATGACCTAAAAAAGTGATAGCGTTCAACCAAAATTCACATTTTGAAAATTTGGCATACAACTGCTGCTCTTTCAGGGTTTGCAATACAAAGTAGAGGTGATCAACATGATCCACCCTGCTCATAGAGTACAACAGAATATTGTTTATGAAAATGATGATGAACAAATCTAGAAACTGATAAAAGACCCTATTCATCAAATCTTTGAATTTTGCCAGGGCATTGGTCAACCCAAAAGACATAACCAAAAACTCAAAATGCCCATACTAGATTAAAAAAGTAGTCTTAGGGATATCCTCTTCCCTAATCATTAACTATTGATATCCAAATTGAAGATCGATTTTAGAGATAAACTTAGCACCCTGCAATTGGTAAAACAATTCATCTATCCTTGGAAGAGGTACTTATTCTTTATCGTTACCTTATTCAACTATTGGTGATCAATACATATTCAAAGGGAACCATCTTTCTTACATATAAATAACATAGGTCCACCCCATTGGCACACACTAGGATGAATGAAACCCTTTTCTAAATGATTATTCAAGTGCTTCTTAAGCTCCTTCAACTCAACTAGAGCCATTCTATATAGAGGAATAGAAATAGGACTAGTGTCCGAAATAAGATCAATCCCCAACTCAATCTCCTCATCAATAGGAACACCAGGAAGGTCATCAGGGAAGACCTCAGGAAATTCATTTACCACCGGGACAAAATCCAAAGAAGGACTCTCCAAGTTAGAATCTTTAACCCAAACAAGATGATAGAGACACCTCTTGGAGATTAATCTCTAAGCTCTAAGATACTATATAAACTTCCCCTTAGGAGCTAGGGAACTACTCTCCCACTCAATAACCAACACATTAGGGAACTTAAAGATAACCTTATGGGTATGATAGTCTAAGAAGCATAGTACAATTGAAACTAATCCATCCCTAATATAACATTGAAATCAACCATATCTAATTCAAACATATCAAATTGAGTCTCTTAAAGAACCACAGATACCACACAATCCCTATAGACTCTGGTAGCCACCAGAGAATCACCCATCAAAGTAGAAATAAAAAAAGGGCCTGAAACACACTTAGGACCAAAACCAAAATACACAGCCACAAATATTGTCCCTTAAGAAAGAGTGGACCCCAGATCAAGTAAATAGTACACAACATGGGAAAAAAATTTCAACATATCAGTCATAACATCAGGTGATACTTCAGACTCCTAGCGAGTACTGAGAGTATAGAGATGATTCTGACCAGTGCCCAAAACAGATGGTGCACTCTTTGGTGATAGATCTTATAAAGAGAAAACTAGAACATTGTTCTCCCCTGAAGCAAACTTGGCCACTGGACAGTTTCTAATCATGTGCCTTAGCTGACCATAGCTGAAGCACTTATCCTTTCTTTCTTCATAGTAACCCTAATGCAATCAATCATAAAACTTGCAGAGAGGATACGATGGAGCTGATTGGACTCCACCACCCTAAGATTGGGCACCCTATGCCCTATAATTATTGCCACTATAGAAATGACTATCATTTGACAGCTTTGGGTATGGAGCATTAGCTATTGAGTAAGACCCAAATTACCCTACTTCTTATTGGGCCACTTCCCACCATCCCCGCCACTCTATTGTTGGCCACCATTCTACTAAAAAAATCTAAACTTCTTGCTTAACCTCTCCCATATCTCAACTTGCTTCTTTTTATGTTTCTTAACCTGCTGCATATACACAACCAACCTGGAGATATCCATGCCTTTTTAATCAAAGCAACCTTTCTTTCCACAATCAACTCACTTGACAACCTGTAAGTCAACTTTCTCATTCTAGCCTTCATGCTATAAACTAATTCCAGAGCATATCGAGGTAATTAGTGGAACTTAAAGGTATAATCCTTAACTGACATCTTTCCTTGTTTCAGATTTATAAACTTCTTTGCCTTAGGTTCCCTCAACACCTAAGGAAAGAAGTGGTCCAAAAATATATTAAGGAAATCCTCCCATACAGTTGACTCAGCACCATCACCCCTAGTAAGTTCCCATTCTTCATACCATTGGTATGTTACATCCTTTAGTTGATAGGTAGCAAATTCCACACCATCCACATTTATGGCATGCATAAAATGAATATCCTTTTCACCTTATCCAGAAAATATCAAGGATACTCTTCAACATAATACAAGTAAAGGTCATAGGATTCAATCTCATGAATATGCCAACACTTATAGCCTCAGAAGATTAAGTAACAGATACACCACACTCAGCCTAAGAAGCTATCAACTGATCTAACATATGAATAAACTGAAGAAACTTAGTATTTGTCACATCATCCTAAAGATCTCGAGAAGGACTAGAGGGAATCAGTGGAACTCTAGGAGCGTAATCTGGAAATAGACCCCTAGACCAAGTATGGACCATATAAGTAGAACGAATCCCATCAACATTGTCCTCAAGCATTATAGAAGAGTTTTTGTGAGATTTAGATCATCGAGGAGGCATGATCTGAAAAGAGAACAAACAGGAATAAAATTTAGGACCTTAAACTCTATATCTTATTATCAGAACACGAGAAATGAAAACATTCCTAACTACCTTGTAGCCTATCCCTTATGATTATGGCAAGCTATAAACTCTTAAAAGAGACTCTACTTAACACAACTTTGTGGACTCCAAATTGACCATGAACCTAGGGTTCTGATATAAATCTAATATGACCTGAACTAGGGACTAGTCGTGTCTGTCTTCTCAAGTCCGACCGAACAAGAGACTGCCCCAATACCCAACTATAACCATCTTGTACCCTATGTTGAATGAATTCCAAAATTATAACATGATAAAATAACAACAATTAAAAGACATTTAGTAAAGTCCATAACCACAACCAACATAATATCCAACCGGTATCAACCCTAATGTAAATACCAATACCAAGGCTGACACCAATACATATACCGCCCATGCCCATAGTAGTCCCACAAAGCCTCTAACTAAAATAAATAACATCCAGTTAGGACATGCCCCCGACCATAGAAAAACTAAACCAAAGAAATAATAATAATGAAGAATTCCATAGCATGAAATAGAGTCTTTCGGAGTATGAAAGCTCACCACTTCAGTCTGACACAAAGTTATCCTTGAATCTAAGTCACTGAGAGGAGGAGTAGTATGGCCAGCTCCTAAATTGCATGGGGATATAGCTCTCATAGTTAGTTGGCATAATGAACACTAGCATGTACTCAGGAATATGGAAAAACTAATGCCATTATTCAAAACCAAAGTAAATAACCATATGTAATCACCTAGATACATATATATATATATATGTATATATCATGATGGGAAATATAATCAGTTTTAGCATGCATTTAAAACCTTTAACTTACGCTGTGTAGCTTTGCTATTCTAACACCATCCATGGGCTATATGGGTTCAGCTCTCCCTGCTGAAAGGGCTCTAGTGTATATTAGCCACACGAACTAGAGAAAACTCAAGATTACTAGAATATCTCCAAAAATATGTGTGACATCATGCACACGGTCAACAAGATCAAACCTCACATAGGCAAATATAAGTTTTCAATTTTGATCCCGTCGGGACCTCTACCTTCCACGACTTTTCTAACACATTCCACTTTAAGCCCATGTTAAAACCATTAACATATAACCAACCATTTACCAAGAAGTATTTTTACTTAGGAATTAACCATTGATATCATCATACTAAAATTAAAGCTAGCAAGTCTATCCATTTATGCCATACTAAAGCCATTAAACCAATTTGACTCCAAAGTTTCTAATTAAACTAAATCCAAGGAAGCCAAGGCCTTTCCAAATCTTTTAAAACCATCCAAACCAATTTAGTTTCCATTACAATATCATGCAATGCAAAGATATCAAAAATAGTCAAACTATGTGACAAAATCATTCTCATTAGCATTTTAACAAACATGTTGAGGGCCTATGATTTCCAAAATAGAAACCAAGTATCAATTGACCATTCCCATGCAAACATATGTTTAAACCATAATTATAACATAAAATTATAAGTAAAACATGGGAAAAATTTTTCCAACCATCAACAACCAAAACCCCCAACATCTATTTCAAAACCAAAATAATACCACAATAATACCATGAAAACTAATAATTAAAATATGTTTACGGTTGAATAAAAAATGAGGGAGGAATAACATGCCTTAGAAACCAAGGAAGATGGAGAGATGAACTATTGAAAGACCAAAATTTATTTCCTTGTAGAAACCCTAACCTTTTCTTGAACCAAGAGCTTGAGAGAGATTTAAGAGATTGTTTTTTTTTAAAAGTGTTTGATTGACGAGGATGTCTCGCACCGTATCGGGGCGGGATGGTTGAAGTGGAAGCTCGTGTCGGGGGTGTTGTGTGATAAGAAGGTGCCGCCCAAGCTTAAAGGCAAATTCTACAGGATGGTAGTCCGTCCGACCATGTTGTATGGAGCGGAGTGTTGGCCAGTTAAGAACTCCCACATCCAAAAAATGAAGGTGGCGGAAATGCGGATGTTGCGCTGGATGTGTGGGATGACTCGAGGGGATAGAGTTAGGAATAAGACTATCAGGGAGAAGGTTGGTGTGGCTCCAGTGGAGTGCAAGATGCGGGAAGTCCGATTGAGTTGGTTTGGACACGTGAAGAGGAGGGACACGGATGCCCCGGTCCGTAGGTGTGAGAGGCTAGCGTTGGATAGTTTTAGGCGGGGGAGGGGGAGGCCGAAGAAGTAATGGGGTGAGGTGATTAGGCGGGATATGGAGCAGCTACAACTCACCGAGGACATGACCCTAGATAGGAAGGTCTGGAGGGCGCGAATTAGGGCAGAAAACTAGGGTCAGTTTGGGGCGTTAGGGTAGGGAAGTATTTGGTGGGTGTTTTATTCCTGTTATTCTTCCTATTCTTATTTTTATTCCTATTTTCTATTCTTCTTCTTGTTATGCTTTCGGTGTTCCATGTTTTATTACGAATCTGGGTGCTTTCCGATGTTTCCTACTACTTATGGGTGTCGTATTTACGTTATGAAATCCTGTTCTGTGCGTTACTTTATATTTGTGTGGTGTCCTGTATCTTGAGCCGGGGGTCTATCGGAAACAGCCTTTCTACTTCTTCAGAGGTAGAGGTATGGACTGCGTACATCTTACCCCCAGACCCCACTAGGTGGGAATACACTGGGTTTGTTGTTGTTGTTTTTGTTGTTATTTGATTGAGAATAGTAGGTTAATGAAGTACCAAAAGATGTTTTATGTTGTGGTGTCAAAAGGAGTAAATATGGGAAATGCCAAGAATACCCCAACTTAAAACTATAAAAATTACCACATGTGGGTACGAGTTGACCCTCCAACTCATCACCACATCATACAAAAGGTACCATCCAATCATAACTAGAACAAAAATTTGGACATCTACACACTGTCCTCTATACGACTTCATTGCCCAAACTCATGACCATACCATATGACTAGTACCATTAAGCCGTATCCTAAGCAGAACATTAAGGGCTAGAAACTAGACAATAAATAATTATACTATACCATTTGTCACATGCATATATGGCTCATCAGGTGTCTTTTATAACCAGGATAGAATTTGGCCACTAACACACCGGTTGACATAAATACCATACAACTTATATGGTGAGTCATATGATCGACCAAAAGTTTAAGACTCAATAAATTTTCAAGGTCCAAAACCTATGTTGTTTCATATACTATAATACCTCAAATCTAAATATTACTTATGACCGAACGACCTTCTTTTTCCCTTTTCTCGAAGCTTCGTCAATGAGCTAAGATACTAAAAACACAATCTATGCATTGTTACAAGAATATCATCACCCATATTTCAACTTTGTGCTTCGGGCCCAAAATGATAGGAAAACCCCTAAATTGGTCCCACATATAGAAAATGAGTTTTCGTGTCCAACCCATTATTCAAACACCATTAGGGAGTTACAAACCTCAAGAAATTTGAGCCAATCAATCATATTTGGGCTTAAATCAAGCCTCAAGATATTTGGAGTTTTGAGTCAAATAATTAAGAATTTAACACCAAAAATGAAGGATTCATACCTTAGATTCGATGTTAATCATAAATATGCAAGTTATTCAAGATCCCAATCAACACCCAAGACTCAATTTAAGGACTACACACTCTATTAGGGGTTTTAGGTCTCCACACAACGGAGAAATAGCCAGTTCTCAGCCAAAAGAGCATTAAAATGAACCATCCCAGGTCTCCAGCTAGGGCAATCATGCACACACATAGGCCGTAACTGTGGCATCGCGATCACTATGGAGCCTCCATGATTGTGGTACCTTTTCTACACTAAATGACTATTGAAACTTGTAATTTATTCCATGTTTTAGCCACTTTCTTTGGATGTTTCCGAAGTCTAATATGAATAAACATAATAAGTAACCACACCGATTTTGACATTCCAGATGCATTGGTGAAGTCAAATTTTTCATTAGAGATTGTTTGGACAATATGGGCCCCACACTTGAATTTCCAATTTATAAACTTTCCAACTAATAGGTTGAATGAGTTCGGGTGTAGCAGGACCCAAACCAAGGGTCTACCCAACCTAAATGATATTCCAACGCTTCTAGCACAGTTAAAATTTGCATTCGATATCATTTTCTTAATGGTTTTGTTCGGTGGATATTTGAAACTACCTAATACTTTTAAATAGGGAAAGGGTTCTAAAAACCAAATGAAATTTCTAATAACCGAACTATCAGTTCCAATAAGTCATAAATGACTTGGGCAACTATGGAAAAGGTCTAAAGGCAAAAATAAGAGGAATCATAAGAAATGACCTGAAGAGTCCTTACATTTTGTAATTTGTCCAATAGGACCTAAGGACATCATCTAACTTTCTCACTAGTCAGTCCGATTGGCATTCACAGTCTCTACCAAAATAGACTTGATCTCCCAATCGAAGACCTCAACTTAACCACTTGTCTGTGGATGGTAAGGTATTACCACCATAGGTTTGACTCTATATTTCTTAAGTAGGGATTTGAATAGACTATTACAAAAATAGCACCCACCATCACTGATGATAGCTCGTATAGTACTAAATCGAGAGAAAATATTTTTTCTTCAAAAATATTGTGACACTTTGACATTTTTTATTGGGATGCGTAATTTCTTTCACCCAAGTAGACACATAGTCAACTGCCACTATACTTCATACCATGTGAACTCATGAATGGACCTATAAATTCAATACCCCACAAATTAAATAGTTCAAGCTCAAAAATGGTTGTCATGGGGAGCTCATGCTTCTGTGAGATAGTTTTCTTCGTTTGGCATTTGTCATAGGCCAGAGCATAGTCATCTTCATATTTATAGATATTTGGCCAATACTAACCATATTGCAGAATTTTATGGGCAGCGTAAGTACCTCCATGGTGACCCCTAAATAGAGATGAATAACATGCCTCTATAATAATCATCATCTCAAGTTTGGGAATACACCTCCAAATCACACCATCAGCTCACACTTAAAATAAGTATGTTCATCTCAAAATAACTTTCGTACCTCATACATAAATCTTTTTTGCTACTAAAATACAATGTTTTTTAGGATGAGGTCACTTGCCAAATAATTGGAAAAGTCAACACACTTAGGGATTAAGTTTTGTGATTCTTCCAAGATGTGCTCATTTGTAAACATCAATCTCAAGTGCATCCCCTAGTTTAAGTGGTGCCTCTTTTTCTAGGCAAGAAATATGGTCTGCAACCTGATTTTTGGTGGTCTTTTTGTTCTTTACCTCAAAGTCAAACTCTTACAGTAATAGTACCCTTTGAATCAACTTAGGCTTAGTATCCTTGTTTTCAATAAGGTACCTAATAGCAACATGATCAATGTGCACAATGAATTTGGTATAAATCAAATAGGACTAGAACTTTTGAAAAAAGAACTCCTCCGCAAGTAATTCTTGTTTAGTAACTGTACAATTTTTTAATGTATTGGGTTGATTTATTTGCTGGCATAATAAATGGGATAAAATATCATCTTGTGGTATTTGGCCTAGGACTGATCATAGGTCTACATCACTGAGTCACACATCACCTCATAACAATGGTCCAATCTGGACACACAATAATAGGACTTGAGATTAACCTCTCTTTAAGGTTGTCAAAAGCTTTAAGACAAGAATCATCAAAAATAAAATTTACCACCATCTCTAGCAACTTGAAAAATAGATTTGTGATCTTAGAGAATTCCTTAATGAACCTTTTATAAATACCTGTATGACCCAAGAAACATCAAACACCTTTCCCAGATATCGATGGAGGCAATTTTAATCACCTCAATTTCAGCCTTATCGACCTTTATCCCCTTTTATAAAATTTTGTGTTCAAGAACTATCCCCTCTTTAAATATGATATGACACTTCTCCTAATTCATAATTAGGTTGCAGTCATCATATTTTGTATTGCATTGGCAAAGTGAGCAGAAAAGTCATCAAATAAGTCACCCATAATAAAGAAATCATCCATGAAGACCTTAATAGTATCCTATACCATATTTAAATATAGACAATATGCAAAATTAAAAAGTGGTGGGAGCATTACAAAGACCAAAAAGCATACTCTTAAATACAAACATACCATATAGACAAGTGAAAGTGGTTTTCTCTTGGTCCTAAAGAGCAATAGAAATCTAATTATACCTCAAATAACTATTAAGAAAATAATACCATTATCTACCTGTAAGACAGTTTAATGTTTGGTCCATAAATGGCATAGAAAATGATTCTTCTACGTCTAAGTATTGAGCTTTCGATAATCCATGCAAACTCGTCATCCTATAACTGGTCTCATGGGAACTAACTTATTCTTATCATTGTGGACAATAGTGATCCCACCCTTATTTGGCATATACTAAATAGTTTAGCTACCATCTGGCAGAATAGGGTACAACACACCTGCATCTAACCACTTAATAATATCATTCTTCACTGCCTTTTCAATAGGTGGATTTAGACAACGTTGATGCTCAGTACTAAGCACACATTCGTGTTTAAGCTGAATCTTGTAAGCATAAATTCTGTGTGAAATTTTAATAATGTCAGCAATAGTCCAACCAATTCCCCAATTAAACCTCTATACACCTAAATTAAGGCATTAAGCTATGAATCCAACAAATCTATTGTAATAATAATCAGCAAGGTAATATTGGCCCCACGAATGGATAAAGCAAATGAGAAGGAAGGTCATTAATTCCAAGACTGATGGCTCCTCAATAGATAGTTAAGATGATGGGGTTGATATATTCTTTAAGTCAAGGTCCAACTTATTTGGTGCATAAGTATAAGACCTCTACCAAAAATCATTCTCACCATCTCATCATACCCATTGATAGGTCACTATCAAAATTTATTATCATTATTGCCAGTGCCTCGACACAAATTCTCTCCTCAATGGGTGCAAGCAATGCATCTTCATCTATGGTGTCTATCTCAGAAACAACCCACATAGCTTTTGGTTGCCTCATTGACTAGCACATATTAAAAGACATTTTTTCATTAATTAAGTTTGAATTTTATATATCCATCTCCACGTCAACTAATGTCCTACCTATAATGACCCACTAGATTAATTTTTATATTTGCACTCATTTTCAGTAGTTAGAGCTTTTCTACAGCTTCCCTAGTTATTTTTACTTTCTAAAATTGACAATTCAGTTACTGAGTAGTTTATTTGATTTTTAGAGTCAATTCTCTATTTTGAAGTCTTTGCTGATTTAAATTGGCAACTAGGCTTTAGTCAAAAAACCTGTCATACTAATTCTGATAGTTCTAATAGGACCAAATTTTTATTTTAGGCTAGGTAGAACCTTAGTTTTGGTCCCAAGGCTTCCAAACGTAATTTGATCTATTGGAAAAAAGTTAAGAAAAATGGCAAATGGGTGTGGGACCCATTTTTCAATGAAATGACCTCATACAAAAATTTTAACTGTGCCATTGAGTATGTAACTTTGAATTCTATAGGGTAGAATATTCTATTTACATATACAAGATTCTTGATGAATCTTGAGTGGTTGGTAGAGACTTAGAAAAATTGTAAGTCTTAGTTGGTGCTTGTGCATCGCTTAAGAACCTATGAGGTTGCTAAAGTAAATATTACTAGAGAGGGTTGGTGGTTGCTTAAGAAGACTAGCATCGCCAAACAAAAATAATTAAAGCGATACCTTTGGATCTTAATTGATGGCTGTTGGAGCAGCCAAATCTCTTAAGCAGCCAAAGGTCACTTAAGCTATATTGGATCTGAAACCAGATGTAGCTAAACTCACACTAGGTCACTTAAGCGACACCTATGGGCCTGGAAAGGGTATAGAAACCCCACTTAGCCTAAATTTCACTATTTTACATCCATTCTTAAGATATATTGAACCCTAAAAAGTGGGAAAACTTGGGAAAATAAATTAGGGGTTATTTTGGAGCTTGAAAAAAGTTAATTTATGCATTTCTTGGTGGCTTTATGCATTGAATTCTCCATATTTTTAATAAAATTTGTAAGAGATTGGTGGCTTGATTATAAAATCATTAGATCTTATAATTCACCCATTTTTTAGGGTAAATGTTCCTTGAGCATAGAGGGGTGTTGCTTTGGTTTTGAAAGTGTGACTTTATAAATTGGTCGCAAATGGGATTTACTCGAAGCACAATAGTGTTATATGGGTATTATTTTTCTCATTTTAATGAGTAGACTCTAATTTTTATAGTGTGGCACCTTGCATAGACTTCTCAAAATGGCAAATAGGTGGTTTAGTGGATTCTTTTGGCTTATCTTCGGTGTTTAGGTAGGATAGGTTTACCTTCTTCATAGATTGATTTAATTCATAGTATGATTATGATATTATGATAGACATAGGATTTAGGTATCATATGTATGATTGGTAAGTTTAGTTTTATTTAGATAATATAGGCTATCTTTGAACTATAATTTAGGTGAAATTGACTTTGTTTAGGTTTATTTAGACTATTTAGGCCATCTTAGAACTATAATTTAGGTGAAATTGACTTAGTTTCTCATGTTTTAAGGAGAATTTCTTTCTTGGGGATAATTATGGATTATTTAACAACTAGAACTAAATTTAGATACCTTAGCCTAGTTTGGGGTAGAATTTGCCTAAAAATGGATTTTTGGGATTAAAAGAGGGCCCCTCTATCCCACCTTAGGCCAAGACTCGTGTTAGAATTTTTAGACTTACTTACATATGACATACCCTTATTAATGCTTATTTTGGGACTTTGAGGAGATTGTATGCTTATTGAATACACTAGTTTTGTCGTTGAGACTTAGTGCTAATTCTGGGTAAGGTCCAATGGGCAATTATTGGGATTTAAGTGATATGGCTTATGATTATGGTTTATGTGTATGGTCTATTGATATGATATTGGTATATGAGTTCTATGGAAAGTCCAAAAATTAATGATGGTATTGATATATAAGTTTTGGTTCAACTCTGGCTATTGATGATGGTATTGTTAAATGAGTTTCAGCTCAAGTACAGTAATTGATGATGATATTGATACTATGAGTTCTAGTTCAAGTTTTTCAATTTGAGGCTTTTATATTGATAATATTGAGGATGTAATGATAATGATGCATTGAGTTTTGATTCAAGACTGACATTGAGAGTTATTCATGTTAGGATATGGTATGGATGGATTATTGGTTATGGCATGATAAATGGGTAATTTATGGTTATTTACTTTCCTTTGATTATATCCTTCAGTATTATAGGGGCCTACATTGAGTTATTTACTTTTTTTTTGTACGTATTGGCTTATGAAGGCCAATTTAGTAGTTATAATCGTCTGATCTCTATGCTACTTTTTCATATTTATTTATTTATTTACATATAAGGGTATTGGAGCTTATTTCTAGGTTTGCCCTTTTACCTTGTCCTTGTTATTTTATCTTGTATTTTATCATATTTATATCATAATTTAGCTTAGTCGGTAGATAATTCCTACTAAATAGTTATGGTTTTTGTAGTCATACTACACTTCTATATCTTTTTGGTGTAGATTAAGTAGTATATGTTGTTGTTGATATGCCACTCATGCTGTATTGATTTCAAAGATTTGGTGAGCTCTTAGAGTTGGAGTTTCCCTTTTCCCATATATTATCGAGATCTAGTCTTTCATTTTCTAAGACAAATTGTATTTGACAGTTTTAGTACTTATGTTTCATTTATAGTAGCTCTGTACCAACATTACTAGGTCTTGGGATAATTGTTGAACTTTTGTCTATTTATTAGACTATTATGACTTCTTTATTGTTGATAAAAGACTATAAATGTTGATTTTTGGCTTTTAGGCCATTTTCCACCAAGTTAGCCCATTGCATGTAGCCTTGGGCTATGGTTTTCCTTACCTATTGGTAGGATAAATTGGTTATATCATGGATCATAAATTAGGTCATGATAAATTGGTATAAGATCCTAGGTTTCATACGTATTATTAGTATAAGAGAAAGTGTCTAGTAGAGTCCCGTGGATCAGAATGATAATATCTATTTCTTATCTTAAGGAGTCTATAGGACATTATTAAGAGTTCTTCACTTCTTTCACTCATTTTATGCTAAGAGTATAAGTTGCTTTAGGGAATTTCTTTGCTTTCACTCTTTTGCAAATGGCTAGGATACGTGTTATCACTACACAAACTAAGGTTCCTAAGACCAAGCCTAGGGATTTTTTCACTATTCATGGATAACCTATAGGTCATGGATAGCCTAGGTATGTGTCCCTACCTAAGGATTAGGCTAGAGGGCCTTCACTAAGTCCTATTCCTTCTCTCGAGCTAAAGGTTCTTCAGGCCTATCTAGTGATTGGCTAGGGACCAACCTAGGCTCTACCAGGATTGATTTCTTCTTCAGTGCTTAAAGATAGATTGTTTTAGATTTTGGGATTGGTTGTGGTGCACTATTTTATGGTGCAAAATCTATAGATCAGAGTGGTATAAAGGTTGGGCCGCAGCCTATAGTTGAGGTTCCCAAAGTTGAGGTCCCTCTTACACTGGTCGTTGCCCAATCAATAATTGCTTAGTAGATACTTTCCCTGCCTACTATTTCTGTTGAGGAGGATAAAATATTGGGTAGAATCTTAAGATTATCTTTGCCTATGTTTTCTGGTGCACCAAGCGAGGATGCGTATAAATTCTTGATTGCTTGTGAGGGTAGGATCCAAAATTTGGGCCTAGTTGAGACTCGTGGTGTGGATTACACTACCTTTTAGTTGGAGTTGGCAGCTTAAAATTAGTGGAGAGGTCATCTTTATTCAAGGCCAGTTAGATCTCCCTAATTAATATGGACTCAATTGTTTGAGATCTTCTTAGAGAAGTATATACATCCAAGTCTTAGGGATCATGTATGGGATCAATTTTTAAGGATGAAGCAGGGCTCTATGACTATTGTAGAGTATAAGTCTTGATTTCATGAGTTGCCTCAGAATGTTACTTCTATTTTGACTACTAAGTATGAAAGGGTTCATTAGTTTTTAGGGGATTAAGACTTTCTCTTTGTATGTCTACACAGATTTTGGTTATTGTAGGTAGGTCTTTTGCTAATGTTTTTAATCATGCTCAGGTTATGTAAGAGATACGATGTGAGGCCCAAGGGTGAATGATAACATATCACAATATCAGGGTAGTTTTAGTAGGAGATGTAGTGGATCATGTGCTAGAGGCAGAGGTTCTAAGGATAGATACCCTTTTCATCAATCGTATCACTATTAGGGTCAGTCTAGTAGGCCAGTTTAGGTTGCACTCTAGATTACAAATGAAGGGCAAACTAGTTTCATTGGTCGTCCTAACTAGGGTAGTAATCAGTCTTTAAGAGGTTTGTATTTTGGTTATTCTAGTTATGATGGTTATTCTAGGTCAGACCAATCTTCTAGTTTCATTTCAGCGCCTGGGGTATGTTATAGTTATAGAGATTTTAAGCATTTCTCGAGAAAGTTCCCCAGTCATAGAGCGATGGTTCCTTCAGTTTAGAGTATTCCATAAATTCAAGAAATTCCTCCCCCAGTTAGAGATGGTATGCATGGTCGTAGGAGTAGTCCCTAGGGTGTTATTGTAAGTTCTCAGATGAGTAACATGGTCGAACAAAAGCCCAGCCAGGTAGTGGGTGTGGGAAGTTGTATGTCATACCTGCTAGACACAAGGTTGAGTCTTCAGATATTGTTATTACAAGTACGATCTTTGTGTTCCATTAGTTGGATTTTTCTTTATTTGATTTGGTTTCCACTTATTCTTATGTTTCTGCTTATTACATCCAGCAGTTAGAGTTATCTTGGGATTCATTATCCATGTCGTTATGTATATCTACTCTAGTGGGTAATTCTTTAGTAGTGGATTAGGTTTATAAATCATGTGTTATGACTATTCCAGAGTATGATATTCAGGCTAATCTTATTATGTTAGATATGGTGGATTTTGATATGATTATTGTCATAAACTAGTTATCCTACCATCTTGCCATCCTAGACTATTTTCCCAAAAATGTTATATTTGCCATGCCCATCATACCCACAGTTGTATGGCAGAAGTAGTTAGTGATATGTCAATAGGGGATATTTATTATATTTGGTCTAGGAGACTTATTTTTAGGGGTTTCAATTCTTACCTCACCTATATTCATAATATTAGGGTAGAGAGTTCATCGCATGACTCTATTTCTATAGTTTGTGAGTTTCTAGATATTTTCCCAACCGACCTACTTGGTATTCTGATGTATGAGCCGATGCTAACATATTTGAGGCTTTTAGCTGAGAATAATTGCAAAGTCTTAAGCAACTTTTGTCGATTTTGATAGTTTCTATTTGATATTGCAGTAAAATTCAAAATGCAAGAGAACTAGCAATAATGGAAGTAAAAGAGTTAATTTTTGAGCAAGTACAGAGGAAAGTATAGCTGACAACTTGTTTGATAAGTCATCAGCCTTGTGATAAGCTATCAGAGTTGCTATCAGCCTTAGACAGAGAATGGGCTTTAGATGGAATTCGTGATGACATTTGTGATAGGCTGTCAGAAGTGTGATAAGCCATCAGGATCATCGTTAGGCTTAGACAGAGAATTGGCTTTAGCTGGAATTTGTGATGACATCTGTGATAGGCCGTCAGAAGTGTGATAAGCCGTCAAACTCGTCATTAGTCTTAGGCAGAAAATAGGATTTGAAGTGAAGAAGCAATGACAATTTTGATAAGTCACCACATGTCAGATAAGCCATCACGTCTTATCATCAAACTAAGGCAGAGATTGTCAAAAGTGAAAAGGAGCTGACAACATTCCTGATAAGTCATCAGATTCCTAATAAGCCATCACATACGTCGTCGCCTATCCGAGAAAATACTATGATCTATGAATTTGTTTTCATAATTAGGTTGAAGTATTTAAAGCATATGTTAGGGTTTTCTAATAAAAAGGGGGGGCGGAACATCTTGAACTAATTCCAAAAAGGGAGGTCACCTCTCTTTTGGGGCTCTTAACTGAGAATTCAATTTTCAACTCTTTGATTTAGTTGTGGGAATTTTCTCTTGAACTTAGAAAAGAATCAACTTCAAACTTTATCGTTTGTAAGTTTAATTACTTTGAATGATGATTATAATTCTTGCTATCTCTTTCTTTCTCATGTAGAACTAAAACCCACAACTAGGGTTGTGGGATCTATGATTATTCCACCATGGATTTAATAGTTGGTTAGGGTTTGAGTAAGTGTGGGGACATCTTGATAATTCCTTTATTATGATTGTTATTATTGGTTGCAAACAATAAATCCCGCCTTAGGTTTATTTGCTCGAACTGAGAAATAAACTAAAGGTCGCGAATTATATACAAAGATTTAGAAAGGTTAAGATCCCATCTAATGATTAATATTGTAACAAGATTAATCAACTTTAGATAAAATTAGTATGAAAAGAATGATTTCCTAAGTTCGAGAGAATTAGGGAGTTCAACATCTAGGTAGGTTGAGAAACACTTAAGATGAAGTATCAAAACTGATAATTTGGTGTTTCCCACAAGTCATGAGAATCCAATACTACATTTATTAATTAATGAGGATTAATAATCATAGTGATCCCAACCTTAGTTCCTCTCTATCACTGATTTGAACCATTGAAATTTTAGTTTTGAGCTTTGAAGCAAGTCGAAACTTTAATATTTGTTTGATTATCAAAAACCCCTTATTTTATCTTTTTGCAACATTTGTTTAAATTCAACTTGTAGCTATAGTTTCAAATTAGTTTAATCGCCACTCACATTGTTCCTCATGAATTCGACCCCGACTCCAAAGTTGGGTAAATATATTAACGACAACCGCGTTACACTAAATTGACGTGTAAGTTGAGCGTTATAAAAAATGGCGCCATTGTCAGGGAACAATTTGGCGTATTGAGTTGGTTTGAAATTTTAGCCTACTTTCTTGAATTAAAACTTGTAAATATTTATTTTTAGTTTTCTTGTATGTCTAGTGTTAGGTAGATTTTTATTTTAGTTTACATATTACTATGGCATCGTGGAATGAACATGATCTTAGTGGGTGAAAATATTATTTAGATGATCCATGTCCATATTGTGATGGATCGCACTTTTAGCAAGATTGTAGAATGCCCCCTGGAGAGAGATGTTTGCACTATCTCCATCCTACCGGGATTATTATTTTTCTTTATGTGGTGGTCAAGATGGACATTGGATTGATTTTCCAAATGCCCTTTCCCCTATTGTGCTAACCCAAATTCTAGTTCTTCTGATGAGTTTGATAGGTTTTATGGTCAAGAAAAGGAAGAATGAAGCACAAGTAAGAGTGGCATTGAAGCTATGTTTCAACAAATATTAGATCTCTAGAAAGAAAAATATGATATAGTATATGATATGCGTCAATACATGAAGCTAATCATTCATGAGAAGATAGATATAGAGGTCAATCATTTAAAGAATTCTACTATATTATGTTTAGATGATATCTTGTCTGTGGAATCATTTAAAATAATAAAAGAGTGTGAAGATGAGGATCAAGAACCCTATATTGATGTTGAGCTTGATATTGAGAAACCCTCAAGGATTTCCCAACCAACAGAACCAACCATGAGAGATGATGCCAAGATTGAGGACATAGTGCTAGAGGCAAAAGAAGAAATAAAGAAAATCTCTAATAAAGACTAGCCCAATTCGTAGTGAAGATGTCGAGAGGTGAATAAAAGTGAATGTGTAGTAGATATTGTAAATTTTGAAGTAGGATTGATTGGGCCTCATTCAAAGAAATTTTCTACATTATATTTAAATGATATCTTATCTGTGGAATCATTTCAAATAGTAGAAGAGTGTGAAGATGAGGAACAAGAATCCTATCTTCTTGATTTTACATTAGACAAGCAACATAAAAACACACCTCATTTTAAGGCCGAGTGGTTTACCATGCTCAATACATTACTTGACTTTTTAATTTTTGTACCACCCCTCTACGAGCTAGGTAAGAATATAGATTCTAAGTTGGGAGTGAAATTCATATCCTCAAGGTGGAGGAAAAAGCTGAGTTGGGTCGTGCCGCAATATTAAATTAGGCCATACTTGGGAGGCAACCCAAGGTATTTTTTTTTGCATTCGTATTATGTGATTAACATCAGATCTTCGCACCCATGGTGCCACAGGTATGTTTCTAACTCTCTTGTTTTGGTTTGATGCATTGGGGACATTACATAATTTTAAGTTGAGGGTAGGGTTACTTGTGGGTGTTGATGTTCTCTTGGAATTTTTGTTGCCATGCCTCTTTTTCCTGGAGTCTTGTTCCTAGTAGAGCCGGCATATTTAGGCGTATTATGATTTATTGTAAAATATTATAGTCGATTAGGAGAAATACAAGTACCTTAGGCAGTTAACATATTTTTGTTGATTTTTGAACACCTTTCCAATGGTTTATTTTATAACTGTGTGATGTTCATTTATGTATGAACACTGTACATCTTGTTATGGCATTAGTACTAGTGACATGATAACTATTGCTAAACAATTGCATGAACCGAATAGGTAGTAGCTTGTGATGTACCTTTGTGCCATGTGTGTGTCAGATACTACCTAGTTCCCGTTGTGTGTTTAATCCAGAACTTACCCAGTTGGTCTTGCCTTGGTTGTAGGATAGCGGTTAAGAGAGGATCATTGGTCGTTGTTGATATTAGTCCACATTTAGCCTAAATGACCTTCCATGTGTAAATAATGTCCCTTGATCTTGATTTTGATCCTGAATTCCTATTCTTTTTATTATACCTATCACCTTCCCATTTGTATCACAATGAACCTATTTGTCCCTGGTCTTCCTTGGACATTGTGCACTTTAGCTTAGGAAAATAGCCTAAGTTGAGAGTGGCAACCATAGGGGTGCATGATGTAAAATGAGTATAAAGAAAGGTAGAATAAAATAAAAGAATAAAAAGCTGGGTGCAGTGGAAAAAGAATAAGAAAACAAAAATGGTGAAAAAGAAGAAATGATTGTCAAAAAGACCTCACCCATCCTGATTATATGTGATCAAGAAAAGACAAGAATAGAAAAAGGTTAATAAGTGAGACCCCAGAAGCTAGTGTAGTGTCAAGGAGGCTTAGTCACTTTAAATATCATCGACTATCATACCAGCCCCTAGCCTACATTACAAGCCAAAGAGAAGACCTATAGTGATCCTAGCTGACCTGTCTAAAAATCTTAGTGATAAGAATAAGGGCAAGCCTATGTTATTTGGCATACATTGCTTGGAACTTCATTCTGAGAGTGAGCATCTTTTGACTGTCCCCATTGTTACATATGTAATGTTTGATAAAAGTGAAGTGGGACTACTTTATAGTGAGGGAACAATGGTTACATTTCTAGTTTCGAACTTGTTTGGATAGTGTAATCTTAGCACATGCATGGTTGTTATTGCTGAATTGATGCCATTTCTTGATTCCTGTGTGTCGCATTGTTGTTCTTCAATAATATACATAGTTATTTTTAAATTAATTGACCTTGGAGATGGTGAAGATGTTTTGAGATAATATGGATGGATGACTGCTGAATGTACTTTGTATCCTCTTAGTTGTGTTTTAGTTGCTTGAGGACAAACAATTGTTTTAAGTTGAGGGTGTTGATGTGTGAGCAGATGCTAACACATTTGAGACTTTTAACTGAGAATAATTGCAAAGCCTTAAGCAACTTTTGTCATTTTTAATTGTTTTCTTTCTAATATTGCAGTAAAAGTCAAGATGCAAAAGAACCAACAATAATGGAAGTAAAAGAGTTGATTTCTAAGCAAGTAGAGAGGGAAGTATAGATGACGACTTATCAGATAATTCGTCAGCCTTGTGATAAGCTATCAGAGTTGTCGTCATCCTTAGATAGAGAATGGGCTTTAGCTGGAATTCGTGGTGACATCTGTGATAGGCTGTTAGAAGTGTGATAAGCCGTCAGACTTGTTATTAGGCTTAGACAAAGAATGGGCTTCTGTTGGAATTCATGCCGACATCTGTGATAGGCCGTCAGAAGTGTGATAAGCCATCAGTCTTATTATTAGTCTTAGGCAGGGAATGGGATATAAAATGAAGAAGCAACGACAATTTTGATAAGTCGTTACATGTATGATAAGCCGTCATATCTTATCATCAACCTTAGATAGAGATTGTCTAAAGTGAAGAGGAGCTGACGACATTCTTGATAAGTTGTCAGACTCCTAATAAGTCATCACATACATCATCACCTTTCCAAGAAAATATTGTGATCTACGATTTTGTTTCCATAATTAGGCTTAAGTATTTAAAGCATATGTTAGGGTTTTCTAATAAAAATAGGGGCGAAACATCTTGAACTTATTCCAAAAAGGGAGTTCAGCTCTCTTTGGGGGCTTTTAACTTAGAATTCAATTTTCAACTCTTTTATTTGGTTGTGGGAATTTTCTCTTGAACTTAGAAGAGAATCAACTTCAAATTTCATCTTTTGTAAGTTTAATTACTTTGAATGATGATTATAATTATTACTATCTCTTTATTTCACATGTGGAACTAAAACCCACAACTAGGGTTGTGGGATCTATGATTATTCCCCCATGGATTTAATAGTTGGTTAGGGTTTGAGTGAGTGTGGGGACATTTTGATAATTCCTTTGTTATGATTGTTATTTATTGGTTGGAAACAATAAATCCCGCCTTAATTTGATTTGCTCAAACTGAGAAATAAACTATAGGTAGCGAATTATCAACAAGGATTTGGGAAGGTTAAGCTCCCATCTAATGATTAATGCTGTAACAAAATTGATCAACTTGAGATAAAATCAGTATGAATATAATGATTTCCTAAGTTCGACAAAATCAAGAAGTTCAACATCTAGGCAGGTTGAGAAACACTTAGATAGACTGTCGAAACTGATAATTTGGTGTTTCCCACAAGTCATGAGAATCCAATACTATAGTTATTATTTAATGGAGATTAATAATCATAGTGATCACAACCTTAGTTCCTCTCTATCACTGATTTGAACCTTTGAAATTTTAGTTTTGAGCTCTGAAGCAAGTCAAAACTTTAACATTTGTTTGATCATCAAAACCCCCCTATTTTGTCTTTTCGCAAAATTTGTTTAAATTTAACTTGTAGCTATAGTTTCAAATTAGTTTAATTGCCACTCACATTATTCCTCATGGATTCGACCCCGACTCCAAACTTGGGTAAATATATTGACGATGACTGTCGTGCACTAAATTAACGTGTAAGTTGAGCGTTATCATCTTTCTTCTAAGCGTGATATTGATTTTGTTCTTTATCTTGACCCAAGTACCCTACCTATTGTATGTCACTTTACCGAATGGCTCCTGCTGTGCTTAAGGAGATAAACACTCAAATTTAGGATTTTTTAGTAAGGGTTTTATTAGACCGAGTGTGCCTTTTTAGGGATCTCCAGTGTTTTTTATAAAGAATATGTATGGTTTCATGCGTATGTGTATTGATTTTAGGCAGCTAAATAAAGTGACAGTGAAGAACTGATATCCTATGCCTTACATTGATGATTTGCTAGACCAACTTCAGGGAGAAATGGTGATTTAGAAGATTGATTTAAGATTTAGTTACCATCAGTTGAGGATATGATGATACATGTATCATGGGCTTGAGACCAATCACTACGAGCCAAGCTCGGGAACTACAAAGGTTTCAAGGCACGTTTATGAAAATGGACTTGTTTGAGCATATTGTGAACTCACCCAAAGAAGTATATGAATTAATATGTGAGGTCTTACCTTAGGCGCTCTAAAATACACCCAGGGCTGCCCAAGTTGCACTCCAAACCCGCCACTCCTCATTAAGGGTAGAGGACTCTTTTGCATCACTTTTGTACTAGACTATATAAAGGATTATCTTAGTATTTTGTTAGTAGTTAGTTCATTTTTAAAGTTTTAATAACTTGAAACATCATCCTCTCAAGAGAGAGTAGAACACCCAAACCTAACATCACAAGTGAAGGTTCCTCTTGTGTTGTGTATTGGCTAGAAACATGAGTTCTTGAGTGAACCGAGTTCCTCTTGGGTTTTCTAATAACTTGGTGTTAGTTTACTTTTTTTAGGGGTTTTAGAGTTTAATATACTCTCTAATTCTTACCTTACATATTCTCTCTATGTCAAGTTATTTATCCCTTTATCTCTTAAGTTAGTTTGTGTTTGTTGTTTCAGTTTGGTGTCTTGTATGTGTGGACTATTTGTGAGATTGTGGACTGTTTTTTAGCTCTTTTAGATACGTTTTTGTATCATTTGGTATCAAAACCATCAAACAAAATCAATCTTGGTCTTGTGAGTTGAAAAAAATAAAAAAAAGAGTAGTGTTCTTGCGTTCATTCTTGGCCAAAACTTAATGTTCTTGTTGTTTTCTTTGCCGAGATTTGTCCTTTGAACATATAGCTATGATTGTCTTGTTTTTTTTGAGTGTTGTTGGTGTTATTTTCTTCTTCACTAACACTAGTAGAATCAAGATCCAAGTTGGGCTTCTTTTTTGTGTTGTTATGCGGATTCAAAGGGTGGGCCGAAGTGTGGATGGTGTTGTTATTGTGGGTTCAAATTTTAATGTTTTTGGTGTGTTGTCGTTGTGAAAATCTGAAGTTTAAAGGTCTGTTGTTGTTATTGTTGTTTTGGATTTGTGTTTTAATGAGGTGTTGTTGTTGTGGGTTCAAATTTGAACGTTTTTGGTGTGTTGTGGTTGTTAAAATCTGAAGTTTAAAGGTAATATTTGTATTGTTGTTGTGGATTAGTGTTTTAAAGAGGTGTTGTTGTTGTTGGGGGGTTCAACTTGAACCTTGGTCTTCAAATCTTGTTGAAGGTTCTTGGTGTTCTTGGCCAATCTTCATGTCTTGTGATAAGAGGAACCTTTAATAAGTAGTGTTGATATTAAGACCAAGTGGAAGAGTGTAGTCTTCTTGTTTATCTTGAAACAAGTTCCAAGACTATACCAAAGTAGTAAGGGATAAAAAGGTTTTCAAAAATACTAGTTACCAAAAGGGATTAAGGGGACTTTTCAAGACTAACCAAAAGAGGAAAGAATCAACCACCCTTCAAAAAGGCATTTTGCCCAAAGGTACAAAGAAAGTCATCCTATTTGAAATGTGGAAAAGGCTCCAAAACTTGTATTTCCCCTCCAAAACTGAATTCACACTTCCACAAGTTGGAAAAATACTAAAATTTTCAAATTCCACAACCATTCCAAGACTGCCACGCCACTATCTGCAACCAATCAAAGGATTCCACATCACCCCTTTGTAAATTTAACTTCTTTTCTGTTTTGTAGGTAACCATTTGGCCATAATAAAAACCATTTTGGCCAGCCTTGATGCTATTTCCCGAGACATGGCTAAGGCGAACGCGGGCCTTGAAAAAATTAGCTTGGATATGTCTACTATACTTGAGAGGTTGGAACGATTGGAGAGTCGAAGGAACTCTCGTGTTTCTACTCCCAAAAATTTACCTCAAATGATCAATCCTCCAAGACCACTATCAAGTGACATAGAGATAAGAAAAGATATAAAATGCCCTCCAACCTGAGACCTAACTAGGTCACTTCCCCCTCAATTTGATCTAGCCCAACAAGAAGGACTTGGAAGCCAATTCCTCCCATCCAAGCTCCACAACTGAATCTCCACATTACCAAAAGAATTCTCTCAACTGAAACTCCACTTCCCTAAAAGTAATATGTCCATATAGAGGAGTATGGTAAAAAGGAACATGAGGGACATGGAGCCTACGATAATGCTTATATGATGGAAGGGATGTTTAGGGGAAGACGTAGAGAACCACAAGGAACCCGTCACCAAGAAAAGAGGTGGGATGTGTTTCGGATAATATTAAAGACAAGGCTCAAGATGGAGAGAAAACCGAGGTTCAAAATAAAGATGTTGGCCTAGACTTGTGTTATTGAGCTCTCAGGCTCCTCATGTGTTTTTGCGGACTGTTTTGAGTAGGTTTCTTTTGAAGTACCCAATTGAACAAGGTGAAGCTATGAATTTGTGGACAAATTCCTCTCAAGATATAGAAGATGATACAAGAATAATCACGGATATGGACCTATAAGAGTGAGTGTTGAACCCGATACTTTGTGTTGCAAGTAAAGAGCCAAAGATGACCTAATGATATACCAAAACCATCCATACACTACAGTTGGACTACACTTGATAGGTGCCTCACACTTAAGGGCCTTTTGGTCATTTTAGTTTCTATTATGTAATACACTATATAAAGAACAATTTAGGATTTCATATGATATTTTGTGTCTTGTAGGACTTTTGAAACACTAATTCCTCTCTCCTTTGAGGCAAACTAAAACTACGACAATAAACTAGTGTGGATTCATTAGTGGTTGTATTTTGATTAGAAACGCCGATGCTTGGGAGGTGGATTCCGGTCTTGTGTCTACATAGGAGATTGATGATAGTTTTTGTAGGTTGTAAGGTTCCTTACATTTCATATATCTTAGGGTTCTTAGGGTCTATACACTTCTTTGTCAATCTATTTATCCTTTAATTTATTGCATTTCATTTCTTGTTCTTGTGTTGTGTTCTTGTGTCGTTTTTAGTGTCTTATTATTGTGGACTATTTTGTAACGTCTTGTGGCTGTTTTGTGTCTTCTTTGGACCATTTGGTATCATTTTGTATCAAAGCCAAAGCTAGAATAGTGTCTAGATTCAGGTGTGTTTTTGTTTGTCTTAGTGGTTTCTTGTGTTAGCTTATTGTTCACTAACACCCCTTGAGTCTAAGTCCAAGACTCGGGCTCTTGACAAAGTGTTGTCGGAAGGTTGGGTGGCTAGAAGTTGTTGTGGTTCATGTTGTTCTTGAAGTGGTGTTCAAGAAAAAAGTTGTTGTTTGATTTTGAAAAGAAAAAAAGAAGACAAGACTTTGTGTTTGTCTTGGAAACACTTTCAAGACAACACCAAACTGGTAAAAGAAAAACAAGTGTTCAAAAATCAAACATACCAAAGGGGAGTAAAACACTTTTCAAGGATATCCAAAAGAAGAAAGAGACAAAGCTACCTCAAAAAGTTGTTTTTCCAAAAAGGTGTAAGTTGGTGAAAAGTTGATAGGATCCTTTTGACTCTTGAAAAGAGAGTCCAAAGTCTTGTCCACCTACACAAAAACTTAAAATTTATCATCAAAGTAGTAAGATTGAACAACTCACATCTTGAACTAACACACTTCAACTTCAACAACAATAATCAATGGCCAAACATTGTAGGCCACATCAACAACAAGACTCAAGTTCTTGGGAATTCCTAGTTTCTTTCCTTGTCTCCAATAGTTTCATTTTTATTGACTCCTATACTAGTTGGCAGCAAGTAAAAATCTGTTAAGTTGTGAACTAGTTATTGAGTAGTTCTTTCATGATTAGCTTTACTTGTGATGCTTTGTGCGTTTATAACTCGTAGTTGTTTTTTATTCAAGTACGTACAAAACTTCATAGATTCTTCAAACCAAAAATCCATTCCAACCTAATATTAGACTTATTCCCAAGTTCTCCCAAGTTGATAGCCAGTTTACAACACTTGATGGACCAAGTGTGAGGAAGCTGAGTGTGAAGATTGTGTGCGAGTGATTTGAACTAACATTTGTTTGTTTTGTAGGTACAAGTGCAAATGAAACCCAAAACTTTCAATGCTCCAACTGTGGATAATAATGTCATAAATGTTGTCTTGGATAGTCTTGAAACTTTGTCTCGAGACTTGGACAGGGTAAGTGCAAATATTAAGAAGTTGGTATCGGATGTGGTCTCCATAAGTAGGAGGTTGGAGAGGGTGAAAAGACAAAGGATTTCTCGACCATCTACCCCTCAAAATGCCTCACCTACTATAACTCCCAAATCCTTGCACCAAAGGTTGTACCCACCAAATACTACAAACCAAGTCAACCTATACTCCCAAAGCTGTGAACAAGATAGACCTAGCCATTTCTCACTCTACCAAGTACCACAAGAAAGACTTGGAACCCAAATGCCATCCTTAAACCTGAATTCCCCACTCCAAAATCCTCCAATTCAAAGACCTCCTCCACTAAATGCAAACCCACATTACAAAATTCCACTTGTCTAAAATCCACCCATTCAAAAAAAGGGGTATAGTAGAGAGAACCATAGGGAAGGGTATGGAGTGTATGATGATCCTTACTTGAAGGAAGATGGGATTAGAGGTAGAAGGATGGAGCCTAGGGGAAACCATGGAATTGAAGGTAGAGTTAGCAAAGGTGATAGAGGTAGGGATGTAGGCCTTAACACTATCAAAATGGGACTTCTAATCTTCAAAGGAGAAAGTGATCCCAAAGAGTTTCATGCATGGAAATTTGCATGTGAGAGGGTCTTCCAAGTGAATGAACTCATGGAAAAGAAGAAGAGTAGTTATGCAATTTCTCATTTTGAGGGATATGCTACCACTGGTGGGAGTATGTTGAACATTTTGGAAATATCTTGATTAAAGGGAAACCCCCTCAGTGGTTTCAGCTAAGGTATTTTATAAGGCAAATATATCTTCCCAAAAGTTCTCAACATGAACTCCTTACTAAATTGTACAATTTTAAGACAAGAAACAAGAGTGTCCTGGCTTACTATGATAAGTTTCAAAAACTAATTTTGGAACTTGATCATAGAGGGGAACAAGGGAGCCATGACATCATTCGATTCAAGGTCAGCCTAAAAAAAGAAATCTCTACGCACATGATACTTCATAAGTTTGAAACTATTGAAGGGATCTTTAAAGCGGTTTTAGGGATTAAAAGAGAAAACAAAGAGATGTGTACATACAAGACCAAGAGTTACCAAGGGTCCACAGGCTGGACCAAGAACATGGAGGTGATTCTATCAACTACAGGGTAGAACAAGTCCAAGCCACCTCCATCAAATTCTCCTCAAACTATGCATAAGGCTGCCCAAACTCAAACTCTAAGACATGAAGGTAAAATGGTACTACATCTAATTCCAAGGGATTCCAACATTTTAAATGCCATGAGTATGGACACAAGGCTAGTGAGTGTCCTAATCGGAGAAATGTGATCCCATGGGAGGGAAAATTATATTTCTGAGGGGAAAAAGTAGGACTTGAAGAGATTAAGAATGATGAAGGCTCTCAAGATGGAGAGAGAGAGAAGGCTGAGAGTCTTAATGATGATGATGAGGAAGAATTTTGGCCTCAAGAGGGTGAACTTGAAGTACCTAATTATGTGGTATGGAGAGTTATGATTAGCAAGGCATTAGATGATCCAAGCCAATGGGAGAACCTCTTTCATACTAAATGTCTCATTAAGGAGAGTGTGTGTTCCTTGATTATTGATAGTTGAATTTTTGCCAATGTGGCTAGTTCCGCATTGGTGGAACACTTAAAGTTGCCAAATACTCCACATGCAAGTCTGTATAAGCTCCAATGGTTGAACGAATGTGGAGAATTGAAAGTAACACATCAAATAGTAATTCAGTTCAAAGTTGGAAACTATGTAGATGAGGTACTTTGTGACATCATTCCAATGCAAGCTTGTCACCTCTTGTTAGGTCGTCTATGGAAATATGATAGGTCAATCAAGCATGATGGCCAAACCAATTACTTTTATTTTGAGTTCAAGGGTCGAAAGTACAACCTTTAACTACTTTCATCACCATAAGTGTGTGAAGCTCACCAATAATTGAAGGTCTTAAAGGGAAAGATAAGAAATGAGAAGGAACCCAAGGGTAGGGGTGTTGAACTCAAGAGTGGAAAGAGTGAGGGAGAAGAGGGAATTTTGGGCTTGAAGGGTAGGGATTCTATGGTAATGTTAGCTCAGAAGGGAGACCTCTTTAAAGAGTATGATGATACCGCTCCTATGTTACTTTTGGCTACTTTTTTTGACACTAATCCATCCACTTCCCCTATCCCTTCTTCTATTTCTAGTACTTTGTAGGAATTTGAAGATTTGTTTCCTAGTGATTTGCCACAAGTTCTACCTCCACTTCGAGGTATTGAGTACTAAATAGACTTTGTTATGGGGTCTCAATTTCAAAACAAGCTGACTAATAAAAGCTACCCCAGGGATACAAAAGAACTTCAATGGTAAGTTAAGGATCTCCTTAACAAAGGGTATATCAAGGAAAGTAAGATTCCATACGTGGTTCTGGTGTAGCTAGTTCCAGAAAAGTATGGAACATGGCATATGTGCATGGATTACTGATCCATAAACAAGATTACGATAAAGTATCATTATCCTATACCTAGATTAGATGATATACTTGATGAATTAAATGGATTTTGTGCATTTTCTAAGGTTGATCTAGGAGTGGTTATCACCAAATCCAAATGCAACCAGGTGATGAATGGAAGACCGCATTCAAGATCAAGTTCAGTCTATATGAATAAATGGCCATGCCATTCGATTTTATCAATGCTCCTAGTACCTTTATACAACTAATGAATCATGTGACGAAGTCCTTTATTAGAAAGTTTGTGGTTGTATTCTTCGATGATGTTTTGGTTTATAGTAAGTCCCTTAATGAACATGTATTGCATCTAAAGAGTGTGTTTGAAGTACTTAGGAAAGAGAAGTTGTATACTAATATTGAAAAATGATCTTTTGGTAATGATTAAATTGTGTTTTGGGGATTTTTTGTAAGCTCAAGGGGGGTAGAGGTTGATGACTCCAAGATAATTGCCATTAAAAATTGGCCAACCCCTCAAACCGTTGGTGAAGTATGAAGCTTCGACAAGTTGGAAAGTTTTTATAGGAGGTTCGTCAAAGGGTTTAGCACCATTGCCGCTCCCTTGACCGAGATAATGCAAAAGTACCAACCCTTTAAATAGGATGATGAGCAAGCTAAGGCTTTTGAGTCCTTGAAAGCTATGCTCATCTCAACACCTTTATTGCAATTGTCTAATTTTAATAAGATGTTTGAAGTTAAATGGGATTCTAGTAAAGTAGGTATAGGGGATGTTTTTATACAATATTTAAAACCCATTGCTTATTTTAGTGAAAAGCTCAAAAGTTCCACTCTAAACTACTCCACTTATAATTTAGAGTTGTATGCCTTGATTAGAGAGCTGGGCAATTGGCAACACTACTTGTGGCCTAAAAATTTTGTGATCCGAATGGACCACAAATCCTTGAAGAACCTTTGGGCACAAGATAAACTTAACAAACGGCATGCCAAATGGATTGAGTTTCTTGAACCCTTTCCTTATGTTATTCAATACAAAAAGGGCAAGGATAATGTTATAGCCGATGATTTTTCTAGAAAACATGTTCTTGTGTCTACTTTATCTTTAAAATTTATGGGTTTTGAGAAATTAAAATAATTGTATCTCGAGGACCCTTACTTCACTCCTATCTATAGTTAAAGTGAAGCTTTGGATAGGGAGAGATGGTATTTGGATAGGGATTCTAATCCCTATGCTAAGTTTGAAGGTTACTTATTTCAGGAAAGACAATTATGTGTATTCTTTACCTTATGGAAAGAGTTGTTTGTGAGGGAGCACACGATGGCGGTCTTATGGGTCATTTTTGAGTTTAAAATACCCTAGGGATATTGGAGGAACAATTTTATTGGCCAAGAATGCGCAAGGATGTTGTAAAAGTTTGTGGCCAACGCATGGACTGTAGAAGTATTAAGTTTAGGCTCCTTTCTCACGGGTTGTACACCCCAGTTCCTACTTTTTTACGTTCTTGGTTCAATATTTCTATGGATTTTGTGTTGGGGATTCCAAGGACTAAAAGAGGTCATGATAGTATCTTTATTATTGATGACCATTTCTCCAAACTGCGACACTTCATTCCTTGCTCCAATAGTGAAAATGCAACTAGTGTAGCTTATTTGTTTATTGAAAATATTGTTAAATTGTACAACATCCCAAGAACTATTGTGAGTGATAGGGACTCTAAGTTCCTTAGTCACTTTTGGAAGTCAATGTGGGGTAGGCTTGGTACCAAGTTATTGTTTTCCATGACTTGCCACCCACAAAGTGATGGCCAAATAAAAGTACTGAATAGGACCTTAGGTTCTATGCTTTGTTCCATGGTTAAATATAATTTGGCATCTTAGGAAAACCACCTATCTCTAATTGAATTTTCTTACCATTGGGGTGATCTATTCAAGAATGGGTATAACACCCTTTGAATGTGTATACGGCTTCAAAACCCTAACCTCTATGGATTGAAATCCTTTGACAAGTGATGTTGTTGTTAGCTTAGATAGAAACAAGAGGGCCTAAGCTATGAAAAGATTGCATGAGAAGGTGAGGATGAGACTTGAGAAGAAAAATCAAGAGGTTGCTAATAGAGTTAACAAAGGAAGGAGAAAGCTTCTTCATAAGATGGGAGATTAGGTGTGGGTACACCTTAGAAAAGATCAATTTCCCAGCAAAAGAAAGGTCAAGTTGCCAAGAGGTGATGTTCCATTCCAAGTGCTTGAAAGGATCAACGATAATTATTATAAGATAAACATACCTCTAAAATACCAAGTGCATAACACGTTCAATTTGTGTGATCTCTCACGGATTGATGCCATTAAAGATGCAGAACCCATGAGTTTGGGGTCAAACTCTTCTCAATATGGATAGGATAATACAAGTATTATGCGCTCGAGACCAATCACTAGGAGCCAAGCTTGGGAACTACAAAGGCTTCAAGGCACGTTTATGAAAATGGATGTTTTTGAGCATGTTGTGAACTCGTAAAAAAAAGTATATGCATTGACATGTGAGGGCTTACCTTAGGTTCTCTAAATTACACCCAAGGCTACCCAAGTTGCACTCCAAATCTGAAACTTCTCATTAAGGGTAGATGAGTCTTTTGCATCACTTTTTGTACCAGACTATACAAAGTATTCTCTTAATCTTTTGTCAGTAGTTAGTTCATTTTTAAAATTTTAATATCTTGAAACATCATCCTCTTAAGAGAGAGTAGACTATTCAAACCTAATATCACAAGTGAAGGTTCTTCTTGTGTTGTGTATTGGCTAGAAACATGAGTTCTTGAGTGAACTGAGTTCCCTTGGGTTTGAGTAAGAACTTGGTGTTAGTTTACATGTTTGTAGGGGTTTTAGAGTTTAATATACTCTTTAGTTCTTACCTTACATGTTCTCTGTATGTTAAGTCATTTATCCCTTTATCTCTTAAGTTAGTTTGTGTTTGTTTTTTCTATTTGGTGTCTTATATGTGTAGACTATTTGTGAGACTATTTTGGAGCTCTTTTAGATACCGTTTGGTATCATACGGGCTGATTATATCCCAAAGACAACATTTAGGACCCATTATGATCATTATGTGTTTCTACTTATGTTTTTCGGGTTGACTAACACCCCAGGCATATTTTTGGATTTGATAAATCTTGTGTTCAAGCATTATTTGGATTCTGTAGTGATTATTTTTATCGAGAACATCCTTGTGTATTTTGGAAGTAAAGATGAGCATATGTAATATTTAAAGATTATGCTCTAGACTTTGAGAGATCATGTGATTTTTGCTAAATTCTCTAAGTATGAGTTTCGGGTTGATTCCCTAACATTCCTTAGGCATGTGGTGTCTAATGGTGGCATAATGATAGACTCAAGAAAGATTGAGGCTATTCGTGAGTAGGATAGACCTACTTCCTTGATTGAGGTCCATAACTTCATTTGTTTGGTTGGTTACTATAGATGGTTTGTTGAGAGTTTTGCTACTATTACAGTACCGATGACCAGATTGACTCAAAAGGAGGTTCCCTTCTGATTATTTGAGGAGTGTGAGTTGAGCTTTGGAAATATCAAGGGATTTCTCACTTTAGCTCCTATTTATCTCCTATTTTGGCTTTTCTTACTGAGGGTGAGGGATTCATCATGTATTGTCATAATTTGGTGTTGGTTTGGGTTGTGTATTAATGAACTAGGGTTGAGTTATTGTTAATACATCGAGACATTTAAAGGTGCATGAGTGAAACTACCCTACTCACAGTTTGGTATTTGCGGTGATAGTTTTCATACTTAAGACTCAAAGGCATTATCTTAATGTTATGCATTGTGAGATCTTTATGGATTATCATATTCTTCATCATTTTTTGACCCAGAGAGAGGTCAATCCAGGAACTATATATTGATGGAGTTTCTTAAGGATTATAACATCTCTATCTTGTATCATTCAGGGAAGGCAAATGTGGTAGCGAATACCTTGAGTTCAAAGGCGGTGAGTATGGATTACTTGTCTTGTATTTTAGTTTCTTAGAGGTAGTTAGCACAGGACATTTAGTATTTAGCTAACTTGATGGTACGACGTTATATTTTAGACCCTAGTAGGATTTTTGATAGTGTTGAGGTAAGATCTTTGCTATTTCAGCAAATTTGGGGTCATAATTTGAGTATAATAGTCTTTTCATCATTAGTGACCAGGTGTTGAGTGATGAATTCAGGAGGACTGCTATAGATTCTAAGGGAATGTTTAGATTTGATAGTTGTATTTGTGTTTTGAGGGTTGATGGCTTGACTCAATTGATTCTATATTAGGCTTACCTTTTCAGATATTCTATTCACCCAGGAACAACTTAGATGTATAGAAATTTGAAGCATAAGTACTAGAGTGGTATGAAGAGAGATGCGGTGAATTTTGTAGCTCGTTGTCTATGTTTCAGCAGGTTGAAGATCGTGCATTAGAGACCTGGTGGTGTTATTCAGAGGTTTCCCTTTCCCGAGTGGAAATAGGAGAAGATTACTGTAGACTTTGTTAGTGGTTGGACTCATACTTCTCGTAGTTTCAATGGTATTTGGTTATTGTTGATCGATTGATCAATTTGGCTTATTTCATTCCTATTCAGATGTCCTAGAGTCCCGACAGGTTAGCCTATATCCATATTAGTGAGATAGTCTATTTGCATGGTGTGCCTATATTTGTCATTTCAGATCAAGGTTAGTATTCACTTCTATCTTTTGGAGAGATTTTTAGGAAAATTTGGGTACTTAGGTGGATCTTAGTACAACCTTCCATCCTCAGACCAATGGGCAGCTAGAGTAGCCTTCCATCCTATGTAATGGATTTTATAGGACAGCTGTAGCAGCTTTTATCATTGGAAGAGTTTGCGAATAATAGCTACCATTCAAGTATTAAGATGGCACCTTTTGAGCCCTTTTATTTTAGGAAATGTCATTCTCCTACTGGTTGGTTTGAGACTTCTGATATTAGAGCCCGCTGTACTGACTTGCTTCAAGAGCCATTATATAGAGTTAGGGTAACTCAGGATAAGTTTAGGGTAGAACAAAGTAGGAAAATGCTTATGTGGATCATAGCCTTTGTGACTTGAGATTTGGAATTGGTGACCAGGTATTCCTTCGAGTATCCCTTGCAAAGGGTGTGATGAGATTCGGGATGAAAGAAAAGATCATCCCTAGATAGATTGGACCCTTTGAGATTCTTTGCATAGTTCGTGAGGTGGCTTATGAGTTAGAATTAACCCCATATTTTGATATTGTTGATCCAACCTTCCATGTTTATATGTTGCATCAATAAATTCCTAACCCATCTCATGTTCTTAGATAGGACTTGGTTTAGTTGGATAAGCAGTGGACCTTTGTGGAGGCGCTTATGCTCATTTTGGCTACTTATGTTAGGCGGTTATACATTGGAAAGATTCCAGTAGTTAACATTCAGTTGAGGCTCCACCCGGTAGAGAATTCTACTTAAGAGATTGAGAGCAAGACGCAGACCTAGTATCCTCACCTATTCGCTTCAGATAAATCCCAATTCTTTACTTTTGCGGAAAATAGTTATTTTTGTAGTGAATATTGTAGTGACCCTCTAGGTCATTTTATGTATTTCCACTTTTTTTTTTCATTTGGAGCTTTCATATAACTGCCCGAAGTCATTTATGTCTTGTTAGAACTGACAGTTCGGTTATCGAGCAGTTCGTTTAATTTTAGAGCCAATTCCCTATTTTGAAGTCTTTGCTGGTTCAAATTGGTTACTAGTTGAAAACTTTAGGCAACCACCATCGTGTGCAAATTTTGATAGTTGTAAAATCTCTAAAATGTTAATTTTAGGCTAGGTGGACCCCTGGTTTGGTCACGAGGCTTCTGAACTCATTTTGGGCTATTGGCCAAAAGTTAAGAAAAATGGCATATTGGTGTGGGACCTACCTGTTATCGAATTAATCTTGGATTGAAATTTTGGCTACGCCATTGAGTCTGGAACATTAAATTTGATATGTTATCATACTTTGTTTGAGTATAAGGGATTCTGGATGAATCCCAAGGGGTTGGCAGAGACTTGGAAAAATTCCAAGTCTCAGTGTTGCTGGCGCATATCTTAAGCGCCCATGAGATAGCTTAAGAAAATGCAGCTGAAGAAACCTGGTGGTCACTTAAGTAGCTTGGCATTGCCTAGCAGGTATCGCTTAAGCAGTATAAAAGATAACACAAGATATTGCAAAAGCAACACTTGGTCATTTAAACGGTGATCGCTTAAATGACCCAGTGTCCACTTAAGAAACACCCGTGGGCCTGTGAAAGGTATTAAAAACCCCCCACTTAGCTTGATTTTCACAATTTTTCATCAATTCCCAAGGTATATTGGACCCTAAAAATTAGGAAAGCTTGGGAGAATCATTTGTGGGTGATTTTGGAGCTTGGAAAAAGTTAATTTATGCATTTCTTCTTTGAATTTGTGATAAGCTTCCATTAGTTTCTTAGTTTAATTCTCCATCATCTTCTAAAAACCTTAATGGTTAGTGGATTTATTGTAGCACAATTAGAGATTTAGGGTAAATGTTCCTTAAGCATAAAGGGGCATTGCATTGGTTTCAAAAGTGCAATTCCATAAATTGGACCCACAAGGGATTTTAACATAATTTTTGACCCAAAGTATAATATTGCAATATGGGTATCAATATTCTTATTTTTATGAGTAGTTCAAGAATTTTATTGTGTGGTACCTTGCAAAAGCTTCTTGATCTTAGGTTTATTATATGTCCAAACAACGCTATCTACCCAAATTTGGACTTGTTTTGAGAACAAAAATTATGTTAATTATATTTTATTGGGAGCTAAATTGTGTTTCGTGGATAACCAATGTGATTAGTGATACAAGGTAAATTTCCAAAGGATTCTGACAAAAAATGGACACATATTATGAAGCAATTGTTTATTGATGGTGTGGAAGTAATCATGATTGAGGTGGAAGACCATTTTTATAGAGTCCAAGAACATGTGTAGATGCACGAGACCAAAGATAAAAGGAAGCGGCTGAAAAAAAGGATTTACTAGAGTTAAGTGAATATTTGGAGTGAATTTCCAGTGATGCGATGCTAACTCAACGCGTCGTGTCATCCCGTAAATTCTATGCCTTAGCCAAAATTTTATAAGGAACTTCCATAATATCGATGCAAAGTTGACGCGTCACGTCGATGTGTGAGTTTGAGGACTTATTTGAAATTTCAGATGATAATTCCAGTGACACGACGCGATGTCCATGCATTGCATCGTGTGTTGTGAAATAAGACTTAGTCGAATTTTTAAAGTGAAGTTCCAGCGCATCAATGCAAAGTTGATGCGACGCGTTGTCCTAAGCAACGTGATTAGTGACATGCTGATTAGTATTGCAGATCTGGTAAAATTTTCCCAAGTATAAAAGGAACACGTGAGCACAATTCCAAGGACTTTTTGCAAGCATAGCAGTGGCGGAAAAGCAGAAAATTCTCTCTTTTAGGGTTCATATTCTTTCTTTTGAATTTCTTACTTCAAGATAAATTTTGGGTATGATTAATTACTTGTTTTTGATGTTTAATTCAAACATGAGGGGCAAAATACCCTTTTCCTGGGGTTGAGGTCAAAAACATGAGTACTCTTTGATATTCTTTATAGTAGTTTCTTTTTGGATTATCATCTGGGTTGTTCTTAATTTCTTGAGCTTACTATTTTGATGAGTGGTCACCATTAGAATAAATCTATATTTCTATGTGCATCCAAAAAGAGAATTGTAGGTTAGAATGAAGAAATTAAGGAGCAAGGTTCTTATCCTTTTATGAAACATGGGGTTTGAATTAGCATCTAGGATAGGGATATACATAGAAGTCTTTCTTGGTTCAATTACAAGAATAAAAATTTATAAATCTAGAAGAATTGTTGTATCTCTACGGGAGTGGTAGTTGCAATATTCAAAATATAGAATATTTGAGGCCGGGAGACCAAGATCGTAGCATAAACCTTGCGAATCAACAACCCGATAACCAATCAGACAGCTACAAGAATAGAGATTTGTATGATTATTCAATATGCCTCAACCCTGAAATTCTTATAATTACTATTCACAATCGTTGATCACTTTGCACTAGTTGTAAACTATTATTTATTATTTATTAATTTACATTCTTCTTTTTAATACACAATTATCTTGATAATTTATAACATTTAATACTATGATTGTCTAAAACTAAAAGCTACGTAAATTTCTAGTTGCTTAGTCCTCGTGGGAATGATATTTGACTATCTAAGTCACTATATTACTTGTACGATCGCGTGCACTTGCATCTGCATTTGAGTTGCAACAAGTTTTTGGTGTAGTTGTCGGGTACTAGTCTAATTAGTAAATTGCTAAATTTTTAGTTTTTGATAATAAGTTTAAGTGTTAACAACTTGATCTTAGCTTCTGAATTTTTGCAGGTTTAGTTAAATACCAGACTGGCGAGATATAAATAGTTGGTAGAGCCTTTTGTAGACCCAGAATAGATCTTTCAACAAAGAAGAAGAGCTCACTATCCAAATCAACAGGTCCAAATGGTTGAAATAAGAGATCCAAATGACCCTATCGATCCAAATGTTGGAAATGTCCCACCTCCGATTATTCCAGTGACTCCTGCTCAACTAGTTGCTATACCTGTTCGTGAGGTGGCACTCCCACTCATGAACCATGTGATGAACAGTATTTGCAAGCCCAAACCAGGTGGTAGATTTGAATTATAGTAGAACATAGTGCAATTGTTGAATTCAGCGGGGCAATTCCATGGCCTTTCACATTAAGATCCGCAGCAGCACATACAGGCCTTCCTGGAAATAAGCGATACTTACATTCCTTAAGGTGTGAATTCTAATTATGTCAGACTAAAACAATTTCCTTTTTCTCTAATGGGGGAAGCAAAATGGTTTTTACATGCTGAACCATCACTCTCTACCACTTTATGGGAAGATCTAGCTCGGAAGTTCCCTATTCGATTCTTTCAATCAGGGAAGACTGCATTTTTTAGAAGAGAGATTCTGAGTTTCAAATAGAAAGAAAGAATCTTTACCAAGCTTGGGAGAGATTTTAGGGTATGCTCAGAAATTTCCCTCACCATCATCAGTCCAACGATTTTGTTGTTCATACTTTTATTAAGGGATTGGAGCCAAAATAAAGATACTCTTGGATTCAGTAGCAGGTGGGAAGTTTCTTGAAAAGACGTAAGAAGAATTAACACACTACTGAATCGAATTTCACAAGGGAATCCTTATTGGCATGCTGACTCGAGGAGTGCTCCTAGAAAGGCTTCAGGGGTATTGGAGGTAGACCAATTTACCACATTACAAGCACAGATTGCAGCAATGCAAAATCATGTGATTACTCAGCTTAATAGCATAAAGTTGGGGATTACACAAACTGTAGTTACAGATAATACAGTTTAACAGGTGAATTCTTAGTGTGAGGTTTGTGGAAGTGGTGAGCATGAAGCAGAAGCTTGTATGGCTAATCCAGATTCTATCAACTATGTGGGGAATGCAAATCGTTAGGGATAACTAAATTTTTATAACACGTATAATCCCAACTGAAGGAACCATCCCAATTTCTCATGTAGTGGAAATCAGTCACAGAACGCTAATCAGGCTACTGATCAAGCTAGTAATATGGAGGAGATAATAAAGAAACTTTTAGCTCAGCAAGCTCAGTTTACAACAGAAGTAAAGACTCAACAGGCACAGTTTATAGAAGAGTTGAAGAGTCAATAGTTGCTTACAAGAAATCTGGAATTACAACTCATTTAGATTCCAGAAGCATAAAATACAATGCCTCAAGGAGTCCTACCCAGTAATACCAAGGAAAATCTGAAGCAAGTTAATGTGGTAACAACAAAAAGTGGATTACAAACTAAGGAGATGATTTAGGATAAGGTTATTTCCATATTTACTGATGATGGTTCTAAGGACAATGAGGAGAATAGAGTCAATAAAAAATATGCAAGTAAAGAAATTCACATGGAAAAGAGAATAAGGGTTATCAAAAATGGCTCCGTTGCCTGGGAATACGGTAGTAAACTAGATTTACATTTATTTGTTGTTTTTGTTTAATTGTAGAGTCCTTGTTGTTTATGCCAAAACAAGAAGTTTCAAAGAACCATTATTACCAATTAATTTAAAATCGCAACTGATCGGGAGAATGGCAGAACAACAAGAGGTTGACAGACTGGCAGCCTTGGCCAAGGCTTAGGTGAATGTATAGAATAAGGTTCAATAAGTATGTCATCCAAACCTTGATGATGAAGACTTGGGTGATGAGGAATTTCTGAATCCTCAAAACCCAAGGCGAGCAGAGCAAATTGCTGCACCAGTGCAGCGAAACATTAATAGAAATCGTCTAGTCAAAGGATGGTATGGTCAACAGCCTGTCCAATATGAGATTGATGATGATGATGAAGGAATGGATGGAGCAGTTGCAATGGGTGCTATCATTTCTCTACCGTTGGAACCTGGTGCATAATTCAGAATAACTAGTACCATGATTCAACTCCTAAATCTGAAGGGAATTTTCAGTGGCTTGCCTGGAGAGGATCCGAACATGCACTTGGTGAACTTTATCACCATTTACAAATCTTTTGATAATTTGGGAGTGAGCTAGAATGCAATCCGATTGAGATTGTTTCCATTGTCTCTGTCTGGAGAGGCAACAATGTGGTTAAATGAGCTTATGCCTGATTCCACTACCCACTAGAAGGAGTTGACAGAAGCGTTCTTAAAATAGTTTTTTCCACCCTCCAGGAGGGTACAGTTGAGAGATAAGATCAACAACTTTAGACAGCTCCCTACCAAAACTTTGCATGAGACATAAGAGAGGTGCAAGAAGAAGCTGACACAGTGTCTGAACCACAATATAACGGACCAATACTAGATGGAGACTTTGTATAGGTCTCTCAACTCTGTAACAAAACCAATTGTAGATAATGCTGCTAGTGGTTCGTTTATTGATTTTTCTTTTTAAGATTCCTCAAATATGCTGAATAGGATGACCAAATAGATTTAGGCTTGTCATACCAGGGATTATGTTGTACCTAGCCCAACTATTTATGTTGGTATAACTATAGAGAAGCACAGAAAAGATGAGGAGCGATACCAAGACATGACCCATTTAAAAACACAAATGGACTTGCTGACCAAGCACTTGCTATCAGGAAAGACTGAAAAGGTTAAAGTTGTGGAAGCCTAGGGCACTGTGTCTACTAATGCAGATGAGGGGGCAAACTATATGGGAAATTAGAGGGGTTTTCGAGGTAGTATCCAAGGGAATTAAGGTCAAAACTTTTATGACAAGACTAATTATAAAGATAGAGAGCAAGGAAACTGGAGAAGCTATAATGATAGGAGTGGTTTAAATGTTCCTTCTGGAAGTTAGGATGTTGCACCAACTAACTCTGGCAAGATATCCATGGAGGACATGATGGAAAAATTCTGGAAGGGAGTTTAAGCTACTAACTCGGGGGTAACTACAATGAAGAGTGAATTCTCTACCCTGAGTCAGCTGGTTAGTTCACACTTCACTTCTATCAAGCATCGGAGCAGTAGATGAGTCAACTTTCCACAATACTGAACCAAAGAAAAGGTGGTACTTTACCTAGTGATTCGGTTCAGAATCCACAGAATGATGGCTCATGTATGGCAATTACCACTAGGAGTGGTAAGATGTTACTTGGATCATCTATGGGCAAATTTGTAGATAGTGAAGTAGTTGATGAATTTGAATAAAGCAAACCAGTGGAGTTTGAGAAGCTAAATAGTTTGGTTGATGCTTCGAATAAGGAAAAAGAGAAAGAAGAGGAAGTGGTGTTGAAAACTATTCCAGCACCACCACCTCCCTTTCCTCAACGATTGAACAAAAAGGTTGAGGATGCCAAATTCAGCAAATTCATGGCAATGCTCAAGCAATTGACAATAAATATTCCTTTGATTGAGGTACTTGAGCAAACGCAAGGATACACAAAGTTCATGAAAGACCTTGTAACCAAGAAACGGAAGGTTAGACATGAGCCGGAGGACAATATTATCCATTGTGGTGCTATCTCTACAAGGTCTTTAGTGCAAAAAAAGGTAGATCCAGGAGAATTTACCATCCCGTGTGCTATTGGTTCCCTGAAATTTACAAAAGCACTGTGCGATCTAGGAGCCAGTATAAATCTAATGCCACTGGCTGTGTACAAGAAATTGGGTTTGGGGGATCCTACCCCAACAAATATGCGGTTGGTAATGGTAGATAGGTTTGTGAAGCAGCTTGTGGGCATACTGCATGATGTTTTGATAAAGGTAGCCAATTTTATTCTGTCTGCTAATTTTGTGGTCCTAGATTGTGAGGTGTATTTTGAAGTGCCCATCATCATAGGTAGGCCATTACTTGCAACTGGGAGAGTACTAGTAGACATGGAGTTGAATGAGCTAAAGTTTAGGTTTAATGAAAAAAAAGCACATTTCAAAATACACTCATCCATGATTCAACAAAAAGAGATAAGTGCTTTCTCAATCATTGATGTCTTCTATGATGATGGTAAAGGGATATTAATAGGTTGTCTTGGTGAAGTCTGAGTAGTCAAGATAACCAAGTTGTGCCGCGACAGTTAATCAGGCGCTATTAGGAGGAAACCTAAAGTTTTTATGTTTAAGCAAGTGTTTTTACTTTTACAATTAGGATTTAGTATAAAGAAGGTGAAAAATAAGGATGTCAGCTGAAAGTTTATGACGACATCTCTTATAAGCCATCACAACTATGATAAGCTATCAGAAATATTGTCAGATAGGCAAAACTTGAGGCAGTTTCTGTTAAGGATGACGACATCAGTGATAATCTATCACACTTGTGATAAGCCATCACAAGATGTCATAAAAAAATTTGAAAGCATTACAAGACCATTTTGGGCCCAGCTCAAAAATTCTGACCCGACCCGCAGTCGAACCTTCTCATATTCCTTCCTATGATCTTTTCTTTCCTTCTTTAGTTTATTTCCATATTTACTTAGGTTATTTAGTTACTCATTCCAAATAATTTCCCAGATTTAATCAAGAAAAACAAGTTCCCTTGAGTGTGGGTTTGAAATTCAAAATCAAGAATTTCTTTCAACTTTCTCTTGTGAGTGTAATCTCAATGTCGGCTCCCATTAGGTATGCTCTACGTTTAACTTTTCTATTCTTGAGGTAAGTGATAGAGTGATGAAAAACCAAGTTCCCAAGAGGCTTGAACCAAGTTCAACTTGGTTAGGAGCTAAAATTCGCACCTAGGGTTTGTTATGCAAGCCTAAGGCTTAAAGTTCAGCTCGCAAATCGAAACTCAAGTGGATTTTGAGAAATAATGGGACCAAAAATTGAGTTGAGGTCAAAAGTAGGGTTCTGATAAAAGCTGACAACATTTATGATAAGCTATCACACCTGTGATGGCTTATCAGAAATATCATCAAAGGTTGATGAGAATGAAGTAGATTTTGTTTAGAGCTGACAACATTCATGATAGGCTATGACACTTATGATGGCTTATCATAGATTTTGTCATAAGTTGATAAAGTGTTGTAGGTTATGTCTGAGGTTGATGACAACTGTGATAAGTTATCACAGTTGTGATGGCTTATCAAGAAATATCATCACACCTGGAGCCTGAAGCATGAATGATCTTTCTCAAATGATATAAAGCTTAAATGATTAATGTGTTTGTGCTTATGCTCTTAAGGTTTGACTAATTTTTTTTCTATTGCTATAGAAATCTTATAATGGCACCCAAAGAAAAGAGTCATCATCTTACCAAGAAGGATCAATAGAAAAGTGTACGCCGAAAACTCATCGATGAGGAGTCTGATTATGAAGAGGAAGAACCTCTGCTCTGGAAGCAAAAGAAGGATCAAAGCCCTAAAAAACCTCCACCACCACCACCATTTGAGGTGGAGGATAGTGATGACACTGAAACAACAATAGCTTCTGAGAAGGAGCTATCTGAACATTCTAAACATGAGCAGCATGAGTCTGAACATGTTGAGTCTGAAAAAGAGGAACATGAAGGGTTTGAGGAGTCTGAGTCTGAGGGAACAACATCTGGATCCCCGTTCATAGAACAATAAGATGATCAAGAGTCCTCATCTCAGTGAACACTTATCAAACGTATTAACCCTGAAGTTTGAGACAATGCTAGATGGAAAATTCCTAAAGCAGAGGGCATCTTTACTACTGGGCTTCGTAGAGTTGACAGAAGAGCTAAAAGGATGATTTAGGAAGAAAAGTGGATTATCCCCCACAGGTTGAGCAGGTACCCTAAAGTGGAACAAAAATTCCAAGAGTATGGCTTAGGATGTACCACAAAAGGGGGAGGCTGATTTTGCCCTGCACTGGTCTGGGAGTTTTACGAAAACTACCAAGATCAATTAGAAAACATGTGAAAATCAAGAGAAGATGACATTCACATGCCCATATGGCACCTTTGCATTTAAGAGGATGCCATTTGGGCTATACAATGCACCCGCCACTTTTCAACAGTGTATGATGTCTATCTTCTTAGATATAGTGGAGGACACCATAGAGGTATTCATGGATGATTTCTCTTTGGTGGGTGATTCATTTGATATGTTTTTGGAAAATCTGAATCTAGCCTTGCAAAGATGTGTAGAATTTAATTTGGTGATTAACTGGGAAAAATGTCATTTCATGGTAAAGAAAGGCATCGTTCTCGACCATAAAATTTCTAAAAAAATAATATCGAGAAAAAATGGAAGTTATTGAGAAACTACCACCTCCCATTTTAGTAATGTGAGTGCGTAGTTTTCTTTGACATGCTGGATTTTATCGGATATTTATAAAAAACTTCTCAATGGTTGCAAATCCACTTTTCAAAATTTTAGATAAAGAAGTGAAATTTTCCTTCAATAACGAGTGATTGTAGGAATTTGAATGCCTTAAAAAGAAGCTGATTGAGGCCCCTATTATTATTGCACCTGACTGGGTAAAACCATTTGAGATCATGTGTAATGCAAGTAGTGTTGCCCTTGGGGCTGTATTGGGACAAAAGAGGGACAAACTATTTCATTTGATATATTACGCTAGCAAAGAAAAAAATGGAGTACGAACGAATTACACCATTACTGAACAGGAGCTTCTAGGTGAAGTGTATGCTTTTGAGAAGTTCAGAGCTTATCTTGGGACCAAAGTGGTAGTCCACATCAACCATACTTCCTTGAGCTATTTGATGGCTAAGAAGGATAGAACACCAAGGTTGATTAGATGGTTATTATTGCTACAAGAATTTGACTTTGAGGTCAAAGATAGGGAAGGTTGTGAAAAATAGGTTACAGATCATCTGTCTAGAATGGAATTTGAATAGACAATTAGTGATGAAATGAAGATAAATGATGTATTTCCCGATGAGGAGATCCTAGCTTCCGCTGTGGAAAAATTGTATTGGTATGTATATTATACAAATTATATTGTGAGTGAGGTAATCCTAGATAATCTTGCTTTCCATAAAAGGAAGAAGTTCTTACATGATGTGACACATTACTTCTGGGATGATCCGTATTATTTTTGGCAATGTGTAGGCAATATTATAAGGAGATGCATGTCGGAAGTAGATGTATTATGCATATTGGAAGCATGTCATGCTTCCTCGATAGGGGGTCACCATGCAGGTGACCATATGACTAGGAAGGTATTACAGAGTGGCTGTTACTGGCTGATATTGTTCAGGCATGCCCACGATTTTATGTTGAAATGTGATCAATGCCAGAGGCAAGGTTCAATCTCTAAAAGACATGAGACGCCCATGACAAAGATGCTTGTAGTGGAATTATTTAATGTCTGGGGCATCGATTTCATGGGTCCTTTTGTAAGATCATACAGGATAAACTATATTTAGTTGTTGTTGACTACCGATCGAAATGAGTCAAAGTTGTGGACTTTTCTGATAATGAAGGGAAGAGGGTTGTTTCTTTTCTCAGGAAGAACATCTTCTCTCACTTTGGAGTACCATGTACTATCATAAGCGATAGAGGATCCCATTTTTGTAACAAAGTGTTTCGAGCAGCTTTGGAAAAATATAACGTGAAATAGAATAGAGTGGCTACTCCATACCACCCACAAACCAGTGGGAAAGTAGAGGTTTCAAATCATGATATTAAAGCCATTTTAGCCAAAACGGTGAACGCTAGACAGAAAGATTGGTCTCAAAAGCTCGATGATGCCTTGTTGGTATATCAAAATTCTTTCAAGACACCCATTGGCATGACACCATTTCAGCTGGTCTATGGGAAAGCTTGCCACCTACCAATAGAGCTGGAGCACAAGGCCTTATGGACACTCAAAAGGTTAAATCTGAATTGGAAGAAAGCAGTAGAGCTGAAACTGGGGCAATTGAATTAGATGGATGAATTATATCTCAGTGCATATGAATGAGTAGATCTATATAAATAAAAGATAAAAAAGTACCATGATTGAAGAATAGGAAACGAGAATTTCAAAAAGGTGACTTAGTGCTTCTGTTCAATTCCAGACTTAAATCATTCCCAGGAAAGCTAAAATCTAAGTGGTCAGGCCGTTTTAAAGTTAGTCAAGTCTACTCATCTAGAGTAGTGGAACTTGAAAATGAAGATAGCAGTACCTTCAAAGTAAATGGGCAACATATCAAGCTTTATATTGGCCCAAATAAATCGATGAAGAGTATCACCATTATCTGTCTCGATAAAGTCTAAAGTAATCAAGATATCGGAGTCGTGCCGCGATGTTAAACCAGGTGTTGCATGAAAGGCAACCCATGACCCCCGAGATTGATCCATTCCAGGTATACTCTAACCCTTAGTTTAGTTTTGCTTTAATTTTAAGTTGAGGGTGTAGGGTATTCTATTGTTGTAACATATTTTGTGGTGACAAGGAGAAATACAAGTACAAAAAGCATTTAACATGTGTTTTATTGATTTTTGAACACCTCTCCAATGTTTTATTTGCAAAACTGTGTGAACTATATTTACTTGTGACCATTGTGAAACTTGTTGTGGCATTAGTTCTAGCTGCTTGATGATCATTGATGAGCAATTGCATGAACTAGATAAATGATATCCTGCGATATACTTGTGTGCTATGTGTGTGTGAGCAGCTACTTAATTCCCTCTGTATGCGAAAGCTAGAACTTGCCTAGTTAGTCTTACCATGGTTGAAGGGTAGAGGGTTAGGAAAGGATCATAGGTTGTTTTGTTGATTAACCTACTTTAGACTAAATAGCTTTCCCTGTGCGCATAATACCCCTTGATCCCTGTTTTGAGACTAAATTGATAATTTATTTCTTATGACACCTTTCACCTTCCCATTTATGCCATAATTAACCGGTTTTAGCCCTGGTCCTCCTTGGACACTATACACCTTGACCTAGGCAAACAACCTAAATTGAGGATGGCTATCATAGGGGTGCATGGTGTAAAATGAGTATGAAGAAGGTTAGAATAAAAGAAAATGAATAAAAGTTAGGTACTTATTCAAAAAAAGCACCCAACTCGAATATATGTGATCAAGAGAAGAGAAAAAGAGAAAGAGGTTAATAAGTGAACCCCAATAGAGTAGTGTAGTGTCATGGAGGCATATTTAATCTAAATGTACTTGAATATCATACCAGCCCCAGCCTACATTACAAGCCTAAAAGAAGTCTTATAGAGATCCTAGCTGGCCTATCTGAAGGTCTTGGTAATGAAAATAAGGGCAAGCCTATGGTAATTAGCATGCACTAATTGGAACTTTGTTTTAAGAGTGAGAGTATTTTGATGACCCCCACTATTACATTTTTGGTTTGTTATATAAGAGGAGGGGGGGTTTCTTTATTGTGAGGGCACACTGGTATCGTTGCTAGCTACTTGCTTGTTTAGATAGTGTAGCATTTGTATATGAATGGTTGTTGTGGCTAAGACTGATGTCATCTCTTGAGTCCTTTGCATTACATTATTGTTTTTCAATGGTATACATGATTAGTTTTAATTGGATTGACCTTGTAGGTGGTAACTATGTCCTGAGATTAACTGAAAAATGGGCTGCTGAATGTGCTATGTACTCTTCTTAGTTGGGGCTGAGTTGCTTGAGGACAAGAAATTGTTTTGAGTTGAGGGTATTGATGTGTGAGCAATTTCTAATGCATTTAAGGTCTTTAACTTAGAATAATTGTGAATTCTTAACTTTTGTCATTTTTGATTTGTTTATGTTTGATTTTATAGTTTAAGCTGATGAGATAGAGAACCAACAACAATAGAAGCAAAGAAGTTAAAATTTAGAGAAATCTAAAGAGAAGTGTGGCTGATGACATCTGTGATAAGTCATCAACCCAATGATAGGCTATCATAGTTGTCGTCGGACTTAAACAAAGATTTGGCATGACTTAAAGCCTGTGACGACATCTGGTGATAGGTTGTAAAAAGTGTGATAAGATATTAATGCCAATGTTAGCTTTAACCATAGAATGAGATTTTAAGAGAAGTTGTGATGATATTTTGTGATAAGGCATCAGGATGGCTATAAGGCGTCAAGAATACCGTCAGACTTAGGCACAACATGGAAGCTAAGAAAAAGTCTTGACGACATTGGTGATAAGCCGTCAAAATCCTGATAAGCCATTTTCGTCGTCAGCCTTAGAAAGCAAGAGCCAAAAGTGAAGAGGAGCTGACGACATCCGTGATAAGTTGCCAGACTCCTGATAAGCTATCACGGATGTCGCCGTCTATTTCGCCAAAAAGATGTAACCTTGATTTTGTTTCCATAATTAGGTTAAACTATTTGAAGCTTTATTTTAGGGTTTTCTAGGAACCATTATTCATTATTATTCGACACTTTGAGTTCGGGAACATACTTTGATATTTTCTCTCTCTACTTCTAGACTTAAAAACACAACTATTTGGAGAGATTATTATCAGTATTGGAGGATTTGTCCTTTGAGATCTAATCTATGATTCACTGGTTTTTATTCATCACTATAAGTTTATCTTTTAAATCATGAATTCAATTATGTGTTTTATTCTTTGCGTCATGAGAGTCTAAACTCCATTAACTTGAATTATGGGATCTAGGGTTAGGTCTTGATAAGGTGCTAGGTATTCAAAATTCAATAGGTGGTAGGATTTCTTGATAATTCTGATGCTTTAATTAACGTCTATTGGTTGCAAATAGTAGACAAACCATCTTTTATTTGCTTGAGAAAGAAATCAAATATAGTAGGAAGTGAATTATCAGTAGCGACTCAGAAATACTTCATTTAATAATTAGCGTTGTAACAAGGTTGGTTAACCTGAAGTAAAATTTGGGCAGTGAATAGAAATTCCCTAAGTCCGAGAGGATTAGAAAATTAAATGCTTAAGTAGGATGAGAGACATTTGGGCATAACATTAATAAAGATAGCTTGTTATCCTACCCATCATGAGAATCTTAAATCACCTTTAGCATCTGTCATGTACCGTAAGCCCTAGTGAACATAATTCTGGTTATTTTATAAAATCTTGATTACAAACATCGAAATTAAAGTGCCAAACAATTATTCGTGACACTTAAACCCCCTCATTTTAGGAAACATTAAACTGTCAGTGAATTAAATTGCAAACGACTTGGGTTCATACCTTATTCCCTGTGGGATTCGACCCAACCTAGTTGAGTTTTATATTGACAACGATTGGTTACACCCATTCAAGAGAGTAATCTGAGCGTTATCAAATTTAAACATAATTTTCATATTCCTCATCTTAATCAAGACTAAGGTAAGTCTTCAAAATTCATATGAGTTTGAATACACTACATGAAGACATGAGATTATTGGTTTATAATTTATGATATTTGAAATTGGCATGCATAAAAGTTAAATATCTAGTGAGTTGTACATAGATTCATTCAAAGTTGCAGGGTAAATTGAGGGCTTTAGCAGAATGTTAATTTAGAGATTTCATCGGGTAAAATTTGGGGCTGATGACATGTGAGTTTTGGGATCCAAAATGGTGTTATGTTATAATTTCTTTGTTGCACTGCTAATCCATTTGTGTGATTGATGAGGAGTTGGGACAGAATAGGATTGTTTTTGTTCTTGCTCTAGTTGAAATAGTAAATTGTACTTTTAAGTTGATCTTGTTCCTACATGATGAATTGCTGAATATTACTATGAATTTGAATAAATTTGGGGTGTTAATGTTAACTTTATGATAGCAATTAATTGTGGGGTGGATCCTGATTTCACACCACCTTAGTGTTAGCTAGAAATTATTGAATTGAGTGCCATTGACGTTAGGTAATATGAATGCACACTTGTGAAATTATTGAAGGAAGGTAATGTGTTAGTAAAGGACAATATGTTCTATGGAGGCTGTTAAACCGTTAAGCTATTATGATGAGATTTTGAATTACCACTTCTTTGAGATGAATTTTGTTTGATGTTGGATGATTGATGACGGTAATTATATGATGAACAGGGGAATTCTGAGTACCTTGGTTTACTTACTTATGTACCTATTCTAGCAACTAAGTGCGGGATGAAATTCATACTTAGTGGTTGCTAGTTCCTAAGGTACTTGTTTGATGTGTGTGTGGCTTGTTGTGATTAATAGGTAAAATGTCTAGCCAGCAATAGAAGAGCAAGGGAAAGAATATGGCTAGTTCATCTGAATCCAGACACAAAAAGAGTTGACATGCTGATCGTGTACCCCCAGCCCCACATATTCCATGGGTTAATTAAAGAGATACAGAACAAAGGTAGTTGTGAAGTCGAGGAGAAAATGGTATTCTTAACACAAGGAGTCTAAGTATTGAGCTGATCAATTCATTGATAGGGTCATCCTGATGAAAGAGTATTCGAGTATAGTGTGCCGAATTGAGGTGTTGCACATGAATTTCTTATTCAAATAGCCATTTGAATGCAACCTCAATCTTGTGATGGAATTTTATGCTAATTGGGCTCCACAAAACAATGATGCAGAGGTTGAGGTAAGGGGTCGTGTGGTTACTTTTTCTGCTAGTTTTATGAATAATCTTCTAGGAACATCTGTGGTGGATGTGGAGCCACTAAAAAGAATGAATGTTGAGCCACCGTACCATCACATTCTCCTTCTCTTATGTGGCACTCGTTCAACAGCCTAGTGGATTCATCACAAAGAGGGTGGTACTCATGTGTCACTCTTATTCGCTCACATGAATAGGGAGGCTCGTTGATGGAAAAAATAATCTATGCTTGCCTTGTTCTTGGGACACATATGAAAAAGGTGACACATGATAGGGTGTGTATCATCTATGCCTTGATGCGCAAAGATGTTGAGTTCAATGTTAGTGCGATTATTTTCTCCGCCTTGAGGAAAGCTAGATTTTTAGGGGGCCATTAATATGGTTCTGGTGGGTTGCTGACCAGGTTTCTGAGGCAACAAGGTGTACCCAAGGAGAATGTGGATTAAAAACCACCTATTAATCTTAGGCCATTGTATTTCTCATGTACAAAGGTACCTGCTACTTATGGTATTACTTTGACTATGCCCGAGCATTAAGCTCGACATAATGAGATCACGGCCCATATGGATGGGCTTACTATGCTGAAATTGAATATTAGGGGGCATTTAGCCACCAAACAGAAGATCTGTGTTGTAGAGTTGGACTACCCACTAGGACCTCATGCTCAGACTATGTTGTGGATTGGCCCTGATTTTGATGAGCCATTGGATGATGATGTACCCATTAAGGAGGAGAGTGGCATGGGCTATTCTAATGATGAGTATGAAGAGAAAGAGCAATCTGATGATGGTGATTCTGGTGATGACGATGGTTTTATTGATGACATGATGGCACTAGCACCATTCAATTGAGAAGGAAGTATAACACCACATTTCCATATGCTTATTTGATAGCACTGGGACAGTATTTTATTTTAAGTGTGGGGTTGGGTGGAATTTCTCATTTTATCTTTTTTCTTATGTTCTATATGGTGGTTGAACAATTTTAATTTTATGTTTTGTTTGGATGATCTTCTAGCTTTTCAGAACAGTATGTCTATAATAGTTAGTAATTTTACAGTTTGGATTATTTCCCTCTTTGGGAAATTCAGTTTAAAGTGTTTGTTTTATTTATTTTTGCCCTCTTTGGTAAATTTTAGTTTACAGTAATTACTTATGCCCTTTTTGGCAGTTCTTATTTCTATATCATCATAGTTAGTTGTCTTCCCCTATGATAGATGGATGACGACCTTCTTAAATAGAGTGCGTGTTTAGAAGCTGAGAAAGTGATAAGCTCTCGATTACGACCTTTGAGAAATGCTTGATGTTGGGCAGATTTTTGGTGATTACAAATTCAATTGCTTTGAAACAAAAGAATGAGTTTTTTTAAATATGAAATCTCAACAGATGTAGTACAATTCGATTGGCTTAATGTTGAATTTGATAAAGAACAAGATTAGGAACCTTAAGGGTCCGACTTGATTCTTAGCATGCACCAAGTGTGTTAGTATTTGTTTGTATTGTACATGTATAGAAATGACTAGAACTTGCCTGGTTTGTTTACAAAGCGAAATAAAGGGTGTTGGAAGTAGAAAGTTATTTAGGCATTTTTTGTTAACCGAATTATAAAGGCTTTATTTACTAACCCTTATGCATGTCCCTAGTTAGCCCTACCATAGTTTTGTTAATGTGCTTAAAAAGATTGGGGCAAAAACAATTGATGTATACAGGTAATGAAGTGAAAAGTTGGGTTGACAAAATGTGATTTTGATTAAAAATGGTTATGTATTAAAGTGCTTAGGGAGATTAGTCACTGTTTCCTAAATAGTTCCTACCTGTCCCTTAGCCTACATTACAACCATGAAATACCTAATTGATCCTACATTTCAACATCCGACTATTAATAGAGTATTACACTAAGGTCAAGCTTATGGTTCATTATCTATTATGTATGAATTCTTTTTTGAGAGTGAGTGATTGAATTTTGATATTCCCCTTATGATAAATATTGAAAAATTGTAAGTGATATAGGAAAAACTTTCTTGTTGCGAGGGTGCATGCGGATGAAAGTTTGGACTACTTATTGTGTTTGGATTACGTGTTTTGATTAAGTTTGCCAATGAATTGAATGTCACTGTTGAGATGATGAAGGTTGAAAAATATTATTTATGTGCCCAACGTTATCATGACTTTTAGGTTGTGATTAGAATGTTCAGTGATTGTGCTTCTTGAAGTTTTTTTAGGACGACCAAGGTTTTAATTGTGGGGTGGTGATCTTTGGCATATTTATATGTCCAAACACCGCTAACTATCCATATTTGGACATATTTTGAGAAGAAAATTTGTGTTAATTATATTTTATTGTGAGCTAAATTGTGTTTCGGGGCTAACCAATGAGATTAGTGATACAAGGTAATTTTCCAAAGGATTCTGACAAAAATTGGACACATATTATGAAGCAGTTGTTTATCGATGGTGTTGAAATAATCATGATTGAGGTGGAAGACCATTTTTAGTGAGTCCAAGAACATGTGTAGATGCATGAAAGCAAGGATAAAAAGAAGCAGCTGGAAAAAAAGATTTACGAGAGTTAAGTGAATATTTGGAGTGAATTTCCAGTGATGCGATGCTAACTTAACACGTTGCGTCGCCCCATAAATTATGTGCCTTAGCCAAAATTTTAGAAGGAACTTTTAGAACATCGACGTGAAGTTGACACATCGCGTCGATACGTGAGTTTAAGGACTTAGTCAAAATTTTAGATGACAATTCCTGTGAACAACGTGATGTCAACGCGTTGCATTGTGTGTTGTAAAATTAGACTTAGTCAAATTTTTAAAGTGAAGTTACAGTACATCAATGCGAATTTGATATGACGTGTTCGCTTGAGCAACGCAATTAGAGATACGTCGCATCAGTTGTGCAGATTTGGTGAAATTTTTCCAAGTATAAAAGGAACACATGAGCACAATTCCAAGGAATTAATGCAAGCATAGTAGCGGTGGAAAAGCATAAAATTCTCTCTTTTAGGGTTCATATTATTTCTTTTGAACTTCCTTTCTTCAAGATAAATTTTGGGTATGATTAATTAATTATTTTTTATGTTTAATTCAAACATGAGTGTCTAAATACCCTTGTTCTGGGGTTGAAGTAAAGAACCTGAGTACTCTTTGATATTATTTATAGTAGTTTTTTTTGGATTATCATCTGGGTTGTTCTTAATTTCTCGAGCTCACTATTTTGATTAGTGGCCACCATTAGAATAAATCTATATTTCTATGTCCATCCAGGAAGAGAATCTTAGTATAGAACGAAGAAATTAAGGAGCAAGGTTCTTATACTTTTATGAAAGAATGGGTTTGAATTAGCAACTAGGATAGGGATATACCTAGAAGCCTTGCTTGGTTCAATTGCAAGAAGATAACTTTATGAATCTAGAAGAATTGTTGCATCTCTGCGGGAGTGGTAGTTGTAATATTCAAAAGATAGAATATTTGAGGTTGGGATACAAAGATTGTAGCATAAACCTGCAAATCAATAACCCGATAACCAATTAGACTGCAATAAGAATAGAGATTTGTATGATTGTTCAATATTCCTCATCCCTGAAATTCTTATCATTACTGTTTACAACCATTTCTCGCTTTGATCTAATCGTAAACTTTTATTTATTATTTATTAATTTACATTCTTCTTTTTAATATACAATCATCTTGATAATTTACAATACTTAATACTTTGATTTTCTAAAACTAAAAGCTGGGTAAATTTCTTATTACTTAGTCCTCGTAGCAACGATATCTGACTGTCTAAGTCACTATATTACTTGTATGGTTGCGTGCACTTACGTATACATTTGAGTCAGAAAACTTATCATAAAGGGAAATTGGTGATTTAGCTGATTTTTTGAGCTTTTCTTTGGCGCCCAGGTAGGCTAGGTTTACCTTTATTATTTATTGATCTAATTCATAATATGATTATGATATTATTCAAGATATGGGTATTAGAAGCATTGTTGGTGAGTTTAGTTTTATTTAGACTATTTAGGCCATATTGGAACTGTAATTTAGGTGAAATTGACTTAGTTGCTTGTGTTTAGGGAGAATTGTTATCTTAGCGCTAGGGGTATTGTAATGACCCGAAATCACCTCCTAGGATGTCACACGGTGCTTAAGGATATAAGTAGCCCTAAGATAACCATTTGAGCCTATTACTGCATATAATAACTCAATTCAAGATGAAATAAACAAAACACGGATACTGTCATATCAAATGATAGGAAATACGAACAAAATACTCGGTCCAAAGGACCACAAAACTGGAAATCTAAACATATTAACAATCTGATAACTAGTCTGACAAACCCTCTGCTACTCCATGAACTACAGAGCCATTAGGACAGGTCCTCAACTGACTCAAACTGAACTGAAAGCAATAATATATATACTAAAACTCTAAAATGTCTGAAAATAGGTCCTTCAACCATGAGGACTCACAACTGTGGAAACGTAGACAAAGGTACTCAGAAAACACTGACGAGGCTGGGACTGAGCACCTGAACCTACATTATTAGATAATGCAGAACATAAACGTACATGTGGATCAGCACATAGTTATGTACTGAGTATATGGGGGTGTATGCATTTACAGAAAACAATATCCATACTCCTTAATCAAATCATGCATGTAATTAGGACTGACTCACATAGCTTAAATAAGTCTGAAATGTAAACCTCATAAATTATGTATAATAAAGAATGTAACACAAATCTCATGAGTCATTATACTTTAGATTTAAAATTTGAACCCTTCTCTTATTCTCATTACTCGAACACTAAAGAAAGCTTTAAGCAATACTTTCAAACTTATGCATGTATCTCATGGAGAGTAAGACTTCTTTAATGATCAAGAACTTAGAACTATTTTAAACTCAAGACACTTGGAACTCAGAATTCTTTAACTCTTACTAGTAGAGAAAACTACTTTCTTCTTGGGAAAATTTTACTTCAAGAAACTATTTTTAAAATCTTACTATTATGAAAAATCACTTATCTCAAAATTTTAGGTAAAATATTCTATCTCAAGGGAAAATAGTTTTGGGAGGTTATCTTAACCAATATAAACCATGCGAGCTACATGGAGTCCAATGTTTTTTCCTCCAAAGGAATAAACCTCATGTTAGGGAGAGGCGTCAAACTCTTGCCAAGGAGTATAACCTCAACCCAGTGATCACTTATCTTGGCCTCAGGTCGATAAATCTCAATCTTATAGTGGCACATAGTTCTATGGTATGAAACCGTAGTAACTTACCCAACTCGCTGCTAAATACTACTCCCTTTAGTTAGCTACGCTCATCTCATGGAAATCCACTTTAAAAATAATCTCGTGGTTCATAAAGAACCCAACTATAAAATCTGTAATCTCATGTAATAAGGTCCATTTCAAAGCTACTATGACAGTTAAGGTCAAAAATTTCTCAATAATCTCAAAGTACTCAAATTGTGGGTTCTTATATCACCAAAGTTCATGAAATTACAAATCTCAAGTAGGGCTTAATGACCCATAATCAAATCTCAAGTTAAGACTCATCAAAATACATACTATATATCATATGGACTCATAAATCATATAGAAATTTGGAATTTACAGCAATTTGTCTCAAAATCTCAAACGTGCTCATATACTTCAATTTCTAGAGCATTGCAACCATTAAATTCTCAAGGAATAACAATATATGGTAGAAACCCAGCTTCAATTTCTTAAGAAAACATGTAAAATTATGCTATTTGACTTTCAATTCATGGGAAACAACAAAAGCTTGCAACCAATAACAATAGGTGAAAACCCCTAATTTAATTTCATGTAAAATCTCATAAATTTCAGAAAACTTATAGTTTAAAATAAGTCTTTGGGAACAAGGGTGAAAGGATTACCATTGTTTAAGAACCCACATACCTTAGACTGTGTAATTGGATGTACAAGCTTGTTTGAAACTCTTCCTCTTACTCTTTGAGAGAGTGTTCTTAAAGCCTTGGACTAGGGGAACTCAAATATCAACTCAATTTGAAGAATCTATGGTGAGTTTTTGAATTTCTGAGAGAAGGGTTTTGTATTTGCTCTTGAGGGAGAAACCCTAGCTCTTGGATATTTTGGGAAATAATGAGGCTATCTACTTTGTTTTGAATATATCAAGGTATTAAAAAGGAAAAGACCGAAAAGATCCTTTTAAAAATGACATAAAAATAATGAACGGGATTTACGATGGTCGGAGCGATGGTCCATTGCTAGTCTGATGGTCTGTTGATCGTCCCTCGCACATTGGTCAGAAAAAGACCATACTGCCTTTATTACAAAGGTCCTAACAACGGTCCGTCACTAGCTTGACGGTTGACAGTCCGTCGTCTCGGCCATCACACTTAGGACAGAAGAGGGAGTCACTGCCTTGTTGTGATGGTCCTGACAACGGTCCATCGTAAACTCGATGGTCTGTCAACCTGTCTGTCGCACCTGGGCGGTTTTACAACTATCAGTAAAACGTCCATAACTTCTCACCCTGATACCATATTTAGAAGAAATTGGTATAGTTGGAACGCTAATTCAATTCGCTACATGACAAAAAAGTCGATATTAGGGAAATTCTACATGGTTTAAAATATTTCTCACTTGGGAAGTCAGCCCTCATTCTTCTTAAAGATAAAACTCATCTTAAAAAAAATCCGGGGTATTACAATATCTCCCCCTTGAGAACATTAGTCCTCGAATGTCTCTTGTTAGACCAAGAACACATGAGAAATTGAGTACACATAGCTAAAGCAATTTTCTAATTGGCTCAAAATCTTTCTAAACTCTTGAATACTTCGAAAATTGCAAGAACTCATGCAAGAATAGATATATATCTAAACTTTGGATTTAGAAGGGCTGGAGTAAGGAAAATAATACCTTTGGCTTGATTTGAACTCGCAAAAAATAGGTTCGGGTACTTGGCTTGCATGTCTACTTCAGCCTCCCAAGTAGCGCCCTCAACTGACTGGTTCTGCCACAAAACTTTAACCAAGGAAACCTTTTTGTTCCTCAGTCTACGGATCTAAAAATCTAGGATCTCAACAGGAATCTCATCAAATGAAAGACTGTTCTAAATATCAGTACTCTCCAAAGGATCCACTACAACGGAATCACCAATATGCTTCTTAAGCATGGAGACATGAAAAATAGGATAAATGGCTGACAACTCTGTGGGTAACTCAACTTCAAAGGCTACTTTCCCAACACGGCTCAAAACTCTATAAGGTCCAATATAACGGGAACTAAGCTTCCCCTTTTTACCAAACCTCTTCACCCCTTTCATGGGTGAAATCTTTAAGTACACCAAATCACCCACCTCAAACTCAAGACCTCTTCTTCTAACATCGGCATATGACTTTTGACGACTCTGAGATATCTTCAACCTTTCTCTAATCTAAACTTTCTCCATAGCCTCAAACACTGCATTAGGTCCAATCACAACATCTTCACCCACTTCAAACCAATCTATGGGTGATCTACATCTTCTACCATATAAGGCGTCAAATTGTGCCATCTCGATTTTAGCATGGTAACTATTGTTATAAGCAACTCTATCAATGGAAAATGCTCATCCCAACTAGTTTTAAAATCAAGAGAACATGCCCTCAACACATCTTCTAGAGTCTAAATGGTCCGCAAAAGCCTAACCATCTATTTGCGGATGAAAAGCAGAACTAAAATAAACTTAGGTACCAAGACCCTACTGAAATACTCTCCAAAACTGAGAAGTAAATTGAGACCCCTATCCAAAATGATAGACAAGGGAACTCCATACAACTTGTCAAACTCTCGGATGTACAACCTAGAATAATCCTTAGTTGTATAAGATGTATGCACGGGTAAGAAATGTGCAAACTTAGTCAGCCTTTCTACAACAACCCAAATAGAATCATGATGACGATCCGAAAGAGGTAAACCAGTCACAAAGTCCATATTTACCTCTTCCCATTTCCAAGTGGGTATACCAAACTCTTGAATCACACCACCAGGTCTTTGGTGCTCTTCATTAACCTGTTGGAATGTTGCACACTTTGCTATAAACTCAGCTATATCCTTCTTCATACTGCCCCACCAATATATTTTCCATAAGTCACGGTATATTTTGGTAGCGTCGGGATGAATATAATACCGCGCGCTATGCACTTCAGCCATAATCATCCGCCTCAGATCATCAGCACATGGAACACACAGGATACCCTGCAATCTCAATATACCATCTCCCCCTTAGGAGAAAACCTATACCTTTTGATCCTTAACTTACTCTTCAGTCTGACCAAACTAGGATCTTGATCTTGTTTCTCCTTCTCTTCCGAAACTAAAGACGATTCAGAACTACTTTGCACAAAAGTACTTCCCTCAGTTGAATTAAGCAACATAACACCTAATATAGCCAGACAATGCATATCACGAACTAACTCTTCCTTAACTTCCTCTACATAAGCAACACTACCTATATAAAACCTATTAAGGGCATCTGCCACTACATTGGCCTTGCCGGGTGATACGACACACTCATATCATAGTTTTTTAACAACTCTAACCACTTTCTCTATCTTAGATTCAACTCCCTCTAAGTAAACACATACTTCAGTGTTTTATGATTAGTAAACACTTCAACATGGACACCATAAAGATAGTGTCTCCAGATTTTTAAAGCAAGGACCATAGTAGCTAATTCAAGTTCATGGGTTGGGTAGTTCTTTTCATGCGGCTTTAACTGACTAGAGGCATAGGATATAACCTTAACTCTTTACATCAACAAATAACCCAAACCAACTTTAAAGGTATCATAATACACAAAAAGACCATCTATACCATCAGAAAAAGTCAGCACAGGGGCAAAAGTAAGTCGAGTTTTCAACTCCTGAAAACTCCTCACAGGAATCTAACCATTGGAACTTAACTTTCTTTTGGGTCAATCGGGTCATGAAAGATGCAATAGAAGAGAAACCTTCAATAAAACGATGGTAGTAACTGGCTAGACCCAAGAAACTTCTAATGTCAAATGGGGAAATAGGTCTAGGCCAATTTCTTACAACTTCTGTCTTTTGGGGAACAAATCTAATACCTTTGGCTGAAATGATACAACCCAGAAAGGCTACTGATCTTAGCCAAAATTCACACTTACTGAATTTGGTGAACAACTGGTGATCTCTAAGAGTTTGTAAGATAATTCTAAGGTGATTTGCATAGTCTTTCTCAGTAAGGGAGTACACAAGGATGTCATCTATGAAAACAATAATAACCATATCAAGATATTGTTGGAACACTCAATTTATGAGGTCCATAAAGGTTATTGGGGCATTGGTTAGCCTGAAAGACATGACAAAAAACTCAAAGTGACCATAGCGGGTTCAAAAAGCAGTTTTTGGGATATCACATTCCCTAACTTAAAGCTGGTGATAGCCAGATCTAAGGTCTATCTTGGAGAAATAACTTGTACCTTTCAACTAATCAAACGGGTCATCAATTCTCAAAAGAGGATACTAATTTTTTACTATGACCTTATTAAGCTGACGATAGTCAATGTATATATACAAAGAACCATCTTTCTTTTGCAAAAATAAAATAGGTGTGCCCCAAGAAAAAACACTGGTCCTTATGAAACCTTTGTTGAAAAAATCTTTGAGTTGCACTTTCAACTCCTTAAGATCTACAGGTACCATACTATAGGGCGAGATAGAAATAGGTTGAGTGTTGGGAAGAAGGTTAATCTCAAATTCTATCTCTCTATTGGGAGGTACCCTTGGGAGATCTTCCAAAAAAGCATTAGTAAACTCATTAACAATGTTGACTGCCTGAATAGTTGAAGCCTTGGACTTAGTCTCTTTAACTCTAACTAGGTGATAGATGAAACCTTTGGATATTAGATTTTTGGCTTTAAGATAGGAAATAAAATGACTCTTGGGTGATACAGAACTTCCAGACCACTCGAAAACTAGTTCATCAGGAAACTGAAACTTGACCATATGGGTACGATAATTTATAGATGCATAACAAAAATGAAGCCAATCCATACCCATAATAAGGTCAAAATCCACCATGTCTAACTCTATAAAATCAGCAAATATGACTCTATAAAGAATAGTAACAGGATAATTTTTGTATGCTTGCTTAACAACCACTGACTCCCCTACTGGTGTGGAAACTACGAAAGGCTCAAGAATCTTTTCGGGACTCATTTTAAAATTCACAACGATTAATGAGGTCACATAAGAGAAACTTGACTTGGGGTCCAATAACACATAACCATCGAAGTAAAATACATGGATCATACCAATAAAAATATCGAGAGATTTCTCTTTCTCCTGACAGGATGGTAAGGCCGAAAATCTATTCTACCACTGACCGCCAGTAGTGCTAGATGAAGCACCCTGAATAGGGGCTGGACTAGGTACAGGGGTTGGTGCACTAGTAATCTGTGCCTGATATTGAGAATCTCTATTCCCATATCTAGCATGTGGATAATATATAAGTCTGTGGCCCAGCTTGCCACAACTAAAACAACCCCTTAGATCTTCTAAACACTCATCGGGATGATCTCTACCACACTTAGCACAAGGAGGATAGCGAGGTATGTTACACTGTTCTGTGAACTAGACATAGAAGACCTGTTCCCTTGCTCTTGCCTACCTCAAGGTGTAGGATCACTAGCTGATAAAGGCACTGGCATAGACGAATAACTCTGGAACTGTGGGTGGTTCCCTCCATGGGACCTAGCCTAACTATATTCATGGTGCTCGAATCTAGTCCTCTTGTTACACCTTACTCTATCTCTCTCTCTTATCTAATCTACATCTATCTGATGTACATGTATCATCAACCTAGATAGATCCATATCCCTATTCAGCGTCGCAGTCCTACACTCTTTCAGTAGCACACCAGAAACACCTATCACGAACATGCTCATACTAGCTCGGGTGTTAGAAATCAAATCAGAAGTATACTTGGCCAACTGGTTGAACTTCAAGCAGTACTTCTTTATAGTCATGGAGCCCTTCCTTAAGTTCATAAACTCCTCAATCTTTGGTTCCCTCATCTCATGCAAAAAAAATTTATCCAAGAATGCATCTTGGAACACTTTCTAAGTCATAGGAGCAACACCCTCACCTCTACCCTTCTTTAATGCTACAACCCAGTCATAAGCAATGTCTTTAAACCTGTAAGATGCTAGCTCAACACTTTATTCCTCAAAAATATGCATCACCTGTGTGATTTTTCTCACCTCCTCAAGGTATAATTGTGAGTCCGCACCTGCCTTAGATCCATAAAACTCTGGCGGATTCATCCATATATAATTATAAATCCTAGCAGCAGCTAGATCACCTCCTTTTTGAATTACAACTGTGGCCTAGTTATTGGATTGAACATTAGTGGTGACTACTTGGGCTAACACCCAAAAGACCGCCTGAAACTCAGCATGAGACACTATCTCATTCAAGGGATCAACAGGCTGGGGTTGCTCATTATCGTTTCTGCGGGCATTTGCTCTTTGGGGAGGAATTTTCTAAAATAGGAAAGCATGAATTATTAGATGAGAGGGAAAACTGTAGGCTCAATAGAATCTGGAAGAAAGAAATTACTTTTTCCTAAAATGTCATCTAGCTCTTGCTCATAAATGTGGTGCGCTTTACACCGATGATCAAGACTCTAATCAACATGGCTTGTCAGACTCCCTACGACTCCTTAAATGTTAGGATCTGATTCCAAGTTTGTAATGAACCGAAGTTACCTCCCGAGAAGTCACATAGTGCTTAAGGCTATAAGTAGCCCCAAGCTAATCCTTTGAGCCTATTACTACATATAATAACTCAAATGGAGATAAAATAAACTAAGAACTAGTATTGTCATATCAAATAATAGGAAATATGAAGAAAATACTCAGTCCAAATAGCCATTGTACTAGAAATCTCAACATACTAATAATTTGATAACTAGTCAAACAAAGCCTCTACTATTCCATGAACTGCAGAGCTATTGGGACAGGTCCCCAACTGACTCAAACTGAACTGAAAGCAATAATATATCTACAAAATTCTAAAATATCTCAAAATAGGTCCTCGAACCATGAGGACTCCCCACTGTAGAGATATTGACAAAGGGACTCAAAAATCACTAACAAGGCTGGGACTGAGCACCTGACCTACATTATAATAAAATATAGAACATAGACGTATATGTGGATCAGCACTTGGGAATGTACTGAGTATATGGGGGTATATGCATTTACAGAAAAACAATATACATCCTGTTTAATCAAATCATACATGCAACTAGGAATGACTCACATAGCTTGAATAAGTCTAAAATGTAAAGCTCATAAATTATGTATAATGAAGTATGTAACACAAATCTCATGAGATATTGTACTTTAGCTTTAAAATTTGAACTTTTCTATTGTTCTCATTACTTGAAGACTAAAGAAAGCTTTAAACAATACCTTCAAACTCATGCATACATTTCATGGAGAGTAAAAATTCTTTAATTCTTAAGAACTTAGAAACCTTTTAAACTCAATACACTTGGAACTCAGAATTTATAACTCTTACTAGAAGAGAAAACTACTTTGTTCTTGGGAAAAATTTACTTCAAGAAACTATTTTGAAAATCTTACTATTAGGGAAAATAACTTATCTCAAATCTTTAGGGAAAATATTTTATCTCAAGGGAAAATACTTTAGGGAGGTTATATTAACCGACATAAATCACGTAAGCTACATGGAGTCCAACGTCTTGTCCTCCTAAGAAAGAAACCTCACATTGGGGAGAGGTGTCATACTCTTTCCAGGGAGTATAACCTTAACTCAGTGATCACTTATCTTGGGATCGGGCCCATAAATCTTAATCCTACGATGACACATAGTTCTGGGGTATGAAACATTAGTAACCTACCCAACTTGGTGCTAAATACTACTCCCTTTATTTACTACGCTAATCTCATGAAAATCTACTTTAAAAATAATATCGTGGTTCATAAAAAACCAAACTATAAAATCTGTAATCTCATGTAATAAAGTGGATTTCAAAGCTACTATAACCATTAAGGTCAAAACTTTCTCAATAATCTCAATGTACTCAAATCATAGGTGCTTATAGCACAAAAGTTCATGAAATTGCAAATCTCAAGTAGGGCTTAATGACCCATAATCAAATCTCAAGTTAAGACTCAGCAAAATGCATACTTGATATCATATGGACTCATAAATCATATAGAAATTTTGAATTTACAGCAATTTGTCTTAATATCTCAACGTACTTATATACTTCAATTTCTAGAGCATTGCAAAAATTAAATTCTCAATGAATAATAACATAGGGTATAATCCCAACTTCAATTTCTTAAGAAAATATATAAAATCATGCTATTTGACTTTCAACTCATGAGAAACATCAAAAGCTTGCAACCAATAACAATGGGTGAAAAAACTCTAATTCAATTTGATGTAAAATCTCATAAATTGCATAAAAATTATAGTTTAAAATAAGTCTTTGGGCACAAGGGTGAAAGGATTACCCTTGTTCAAAATCACACATACCTTAGATTGTGTAATTGGATGTACAATCTTGTTTGAAACTCTTCCTCTTACTCTTTGAGAGGGTGTTCTTGAAGCCTTAGACTTGGGGAACTAAATTCTCAACTCAATTTGAAAAATCTATGGTGAGTTATTGAATTTCTTGGAGAAGGGTTTTGAATTTGCTCTCGAGGGAGAAACCCTAGCTCTAGTATGTTTTGGGAGATAATGAGGTTGCCTTCTTCATTTTGAATATATCAGGGTATTAAAAGTGAAAAGACCCAAAAGTTCCTTTTAAAAATGACTTAAAAATATTGAACAGGATTTTCGACAGTCCGTCGCTAGTATGAAGGTACGTCGGATCGTCTGTCACACTTTGGTCAAAAAAAGGACACACTGCCTTAGTTGTGACAGTCCTAGCGATGATCCACTGCTATCTTGATGGTCCTTCGTTATGGCCGTCTCACTTAGTCCAGAAAACAGAATCACTATCTTACTTATGATGGTTTGGGCGATGGTCCATTGCCAACTCGACTGTCCGTCAACCTGTCTGTCACACATAGGTGGTTCCGACAACTCTCAGTAAAATAGTCATAACTTCTCACCCCGATATCGGATTTGGAGGAAATTAGTATTGTTCAAAATCTAATTCGATTCTCTACGTGCCAAAGATTTGATATTAGGGAAATTTTACATGATTTAAAATATTTCTTACTTGGAAAGTCAGCCCTTACTCTTCTTAAAGATGAAACTTGACTTAAAAAAAACCCGGGGTATTACAGGTATTAAATGGACAAGTTGGGCTAAGATTTAAGATATTAAATGGGTTGACCTTTGTATCGAGTTGGTTCATGACCCGCCCAAATTCAATTTGGGTTGAAATGGGTAAAAATCTGGTTAAGTCTTGACCCGCTCAATTTAACCCGCTTAATCCAAAATATATCAACATGTTAATATTTACCCCTTCTAAACAAAATAAATTTGAATGGATTGGAAAAGTTGGGTGGATGAGTAGGGAGTGGGGTAACAATATTTCTTAAAAAATTATTTTTTAAAAACATATAAATTTATTTTTTAGGGAGGGGTGTGGGGTAAAGGGTTGTGGTAGGAGGGGTGAGTATTAGTATGGGGGTTATGGTCATTTTTTTAAAAAATAAAATTTAATTTATTTTTAAAAAAAAATTAGGAGCGGGCACGGTGTAGGGGTGTGGGGGGTAGTGGTTATGGAAAGGATGGTGATTGAGGTAAAAAAAAATTTTAAAATAATAAATTTCATTTTAAATATATATATATATATATATGATTTTTTTGGAGGGGTGGGGGGAGAAAGGAGGGGATATGTCGTACAGAGGAAGAGTGTGTGGGGTTGTAGGGAGTAGGGAGAAATGGGGGTTGGGGTAAGATTAATTTATTTATTAAAAAATTATTTATTTACTTTTAAAATTATAAGATTTTTAATTTTTTAGGGTGGGGGTTCGGGGTAGGAAGGGAGGAATGGGGATGAGATGGAGTGGGAACAAGATAGAAAATTTATAAAGAGTTTTCTAAGAAATAAAAATAATTAATTTAAGGGAGGAGGGGTCGGGGTGGGATAAATTGGATTATGGTGGTGTTGGGGGTAAGGTAGGGGTGAGTTGAGGTGGGTGATTTTGAGAATGGGAGGACATATTGTAATTTTTTTCCCTACTTTCATTAAGAAAATATGTTTTCTATTAAATGGGTTGAAGTAGAGATTGATTGGGTTCATTTTAGCCCAATTTGAAAATGGGTTAGGATTTAATGGGTTGAGATTTACCCAATACTAAATTATCTTGAACCCAACCCATTAACTGTTGGGAGGGTTAACTCTATTTGGGTTCATTTGACACCACCACTTAGGGATAATTATGTCTTATTTAACATCTAGAAATAAAATTAGATACCTTAGCCTAGTTCGAGGTAGAATTTGCCTAAAAATAGATTTTGGGAATTCAAATGGGCCTTTCTAACCCACCGTAGGCCTAGATTCGTGTTAGCTTTTGTAGACTTATTTACGCATGAGACTTTGAGGAGATAGAATTTTAATTAAATATGCTAGTTTGGTAGTTGAGAGTTATTGTTAATTATGGGTAAGGTTTGGTAGGCAATTGTTGGGATTTAGTTCTATTGCTTATGATTATGGCTTCTGTATATGTTCTAATGATATGATATTGATATATTAGTTCTGGTTCAAGTCTGGAAATTGATGATGGTATTGATATATGAGTTCCAGTTCTAGTCCAGCAATTGAGGATAGTATTGATATATGTCTTGTGGTTTATGTCAAGTAATTGATGATGATATTGGTACCATGAGTACTGGTTCAAGTCCAAAAATGATGCTAAATATTCATACTATTGCGGATGGAATGATGATGATACTTTTGAGTTCGGATTCAAGCCGGACACTGGGATTTATTCATGATAGGATACAGTATGAATGGATTCTTGATTATGGGATGATAAATGGGTAATCTATGGTTATTCAATTTTTCACTTTCCTTTGATTGTACCCTCCAGTCTTCTGGCGGCCTATGTTGGGTTATTTACTTTTCGACACTTATTGGCTTATAAGGGTCGATTTAGTAGTTATAATCATGTGATCTTTATGCTACTTTTTCGTATTAATTTATTTATTTATGTACAGTAGTGTTGGCACTTATTTCCAGGTTTTCCTTGTTATTTTATCTTGTATCTTATTATATTCATACTATGATTTAGCACAGTCGACTGATGATGCCTACTGAGTACCCATGATTTTAGTACTCATACTACACTTCTGTACTTTTTGGTACAGATATGAGCACTAGTTGGTGCCATTGATGAGACGCTCGTGTTATGTTAATTTCAGAGATTGGGTAAGCTCTTGGATTTAGAGTTTCCCTTTTTCCTTCTATTATCCATATCTGGTCTTTTAATTTTTTAGACGAATTGTATTTGACATTTTCAGTGCTTATGTTTTATTTGTAGTAGCTCTGTGCCGACATTACTAGGTCTTGTGATGATTGTTGATCTTTTATATATTTATTAGACTATTATGACTTCTTTATTGACGTTTTACATCTTTAAATGTTGATTTATGACTTTTAGGACATTTTCCACCAAGCTATCCAATTGTGTACAACTTAGGCTATGGGTTGGTTTACTGATGTTGCCCAAACCTACACCTCCAAGAGTATAAAGAAGTCGATGTCAAAATATAGTAACCCAACAAGGTTGAGGTCAAACCCATAGGGAATAGGTTACAACTATCTCTCAAACTTATTGAAATAGTCGAGCAATACATAAAAGTAAATAGGGGTATTTGTTTAGTAGAAAGTATCAAAACTCTAATGCTTTTAGTTGTAAAAAATCTGAAAAGAACACTAGGCTTGTGTCCCTTAAGCTTCTAACTCCGTAGGTTTATCGTGTTCAATCCAACTATATCATAGCTACACATGTAGAATCTAACAAGTAATGTCTCACCAACAGCCTCTCGACACCCTTTCGTGAATCTCACTCATCTCTTCTTAGTTTCATAGTGTCTCATTACTAACCCTTGTCTTGGACCCTAGTTTAACCATATCCTCTAGGTCTTAGGTTATTAGACAAAGGCTAATAGCCTTGATCACTATTGTGATCTTATTTTCCCATGTTTGCCCTCTTTCGAGTTTGTAGTGAATACAAGAAGGTTCCTAACCTTTGAAACCATTAAAAAATAAATCAAATTGAAGAAAACCACAATACATGCAACAACAATGATTAGAAAAATTGTGCACTTCCCATACTTCGTTAATCTTCTAGGGTTCCACAACCCAAGCTAAGGGATTTAGCCACTCGTAGTTGTGAAACAATCAATGGAATTCATAAGTGAAAGCATGGAAACAATCACACAATAATAGATAAAGAAATCCAAAGTCTCAAATCAAAAAATAAATCAAAAACTAAGACCTCAAGAATCCCAAGATCAAAATCCAATAATCATAATATATGTTTGTGAATAGTCAGTTTGTAAACTAACTAAAAATATCAAAAGATAATTTATAGATTACATGAGAAGCCTTCCAAAACAAAAGAAGAAAGCTAGAGTTGGTGACCACCAATGGTGCCACTTACGGGCCATAGGTGGTATCTACAGTCCATAGGTGGCCCCACACAGGTGAGAGGATCTTAAAAACATATACAGGATCTCTTAAATTTGAATTTTTTCACATACTCTGGCACCTATGGGTCGTAGGTACCCCATCTTGGGTAGCAGGGCAAAAATTTCAACTTCTGAATCTCTGAAATTTAGGTCTCTGACACTTGTTCTGGCACCTACGCCATGTAGGCAGTATATACGGGTCATAGGTTCCCACATAGTTGGTCCAAAACTTTAGTTTTTACTTATTTTCTCTTGTTTTTCTCCTAAAACCTGGTTTCCTATAAAACACAACACAAAACACGTAATATATAACAAAATGACCTAAGTTACTATATACTTTCATAGTTTTAAGCGTCGAAAGTTCTATGAAACCATTGCACATCACACCCTCTACTTAGAAAGTTTTCATGTCATCAGTGAAGAAAAACACAATAAATAACAAAACAACGCTTATCCAGGAGAAATCCAAGATACCTATAGCATCCAATCAGCAAATTTAGCTAAAAATATTACCAAATCAAATTTTCACACTTCAAAACTAATTGTGTGTATTAATTATGTACAACATTGTGACACAAGGGAATCTATACATGGATTTATATTAAAAACAAACAATAATGCATATATACAAGTTACACTATGCGAACAAATAACTTTCTTGCAACACAACCCATGTACCCTCACAACAAAGAAATCCCACTCACTCAATAGAATAATGCATGTTGATGCAGGGATAATCATGAGACACGCACACTCACAAAGAAGTTCCAACAACGTGCTCAAAATATCATAGGCTTGCCCCTATTTTCTTTACCTTAGTTTTTAAATAGTCGGGTTAGGATCACTAAGGACTTTACTCGGTTTGTAATGTAGGCTTGGAGGCCGATATGCATATGTGAATTTAGTGACTTAGCCTTTTGGCACTACACTTATGTTAGGGGTCCTCTTATCAACCAATTTTTTTTCATTCCAACCTTATTTCTCCCTTTTTATTCATTTATAGCTCATTCAGGTTGGGTCTGATTTTCTTTTTATTCGTTCTTTTTCTTTTTCAAGTTTTCATTTCTTTTTTCTTTTCTATTTCTTTTTCTAATTTTTCAACTTGACTGGCCCTACTTTCTTTTCTCTTATTTACCCTTCTTCATACCAAATTCAAATCATGCACCCCTGTGATAGCCAGCCCCAACTTAGGCAATTTTCCTGAGTTGAGGTGCACAATGTCCAAGGAGAACCAAGGCCAAAACAAGTTCATTGTAATAAAAATTGTAAGGGTAAAGGCGAAACAAGAAAAAAAGTCTGTACAGGCTCAAAATAGGGATCAAGTGGTACTTATTTACATTGGGAAGGTCATTTAGTGTAAAAGTGGACTAATTTCAAGAACAACCTATTATCCTTTAGTGATCGACTATCCTATAACCTGGCAAGACTAACCGGGAAAGTTCTGGATTCAACGTACAAAGGGAACAAAGCAAGCATCTCACACACACATGGTACACAACATCATAACAAAATACTACCTAAATGGTTCATACAAATGTTAGCTATGATTATTATGTCCCTAATTCTAATTCCATAATGAGATTCACAATTGTTATATATATATACACATACACGCATCACATGATTCAAAAATCAATTTTTTGGAGGGGTATCATTTTTTCTCAAAAGTAAAAATGAAATATATCAACTGCCATAGATACTCTTTTTTCTCCTAGTTAATCAAAAAACTAGCACATTATGAAACAAAACACCATATTACACAATATTTCCTAGACTTGTTGATTTAATAATCCTACTGCGACCGATAAAAAAAAAAGCATGAAAATAAAAAACCCATGACGGTTGTGGTATACTCCACCCCCAACTAAAAAAAGTGCCCCATACCTAATGTGTGACAGTAATATAAAGTAAGGAAAACAGGAAATACCTGGGACGCATTAGGCATTAGATGTGATATAGGGCTAATAGAGGTGTTATTTCTCTTTAGATATGACATTAGGCCTTTAGAGATGTTATTCCTCTTAGATATATTTTTGGCCTATAGAGATGATAGACCTCTTAGATATGATATATGGCCTATAGAGATGATATTCCTCTTAGATATGATAATTGGTCTAGAAAGATAATATTCCTCATAGTCATGATGTATATCCTATAGATGAGAGATGTCTCTTGGATGTGGATGCCTCATGTATGTGAGATGATTATAGATATGGTACTTCTTATAAATAGAATATGAGTTTTGGATAGATATATATGTGTAATACCCCATACTTTTTCCTAGCTTAAAATTGTCCCAAGAATATTAGAAGCTTTCTTTGAAATATGAATCCACTTTTATACATGTGGTATTTTTAAGATTTTCACTTTTTATCATGTGGGAAATTGAATTAGCTTTCCAACGATACCAATTTTGTCTAAATTCGGTATCAGAGTGAAAGGTTATGGATATTTTACCAAGAGCTATGAGAATCACCCAGGTGCGACTGCCAGGTTGATGGATCGTTGATCTAGCGATGGACCATCGCAGCCAAGGCAGTGAAGCAATCTTCTGGATAAGGTATGATAGATAGTTTGATGGACCATCGAACTTGTGATAGACCGTCACCCGAGCCATCACTACTTAGGCAGTGAGTCATTTTCCTGGTCCACATGCGACAGACGAAACGAATGACCGTCGAGCCAGCGATGAACCGTCGCACCCACTGCCGCACATCCCATTCAGTTATTTTTAAGTCATTTTTAAAGGGAATTTTCGGTCTTTAACCACCCGTTAATATACCTAGTAATATCCGACCAAGGCTTCAAAAATTCATTATTCTTCCATAACATCAAAAATTAGGTTTTTCTCCCTAAGAGCAATTCTTAAGCAACAAAATCCAAATCTTCTTCAAGAACTAAAAGATTCAAATTCTTCAAGTTCAAGAACTTTAAGAAACTCACTAGCAGGTATGCATAGTGTTCATTTATGAACTTATTTCATCCTTGAAGCCCAAGAATCTCTTTTCAAAGTTCAAGTGTATGGATTACTTTATGAATTTCATGTTGAGTTTTCTATTGTTCATGTTGATAATGACCAATTGAATTCTAATACATGTTGGGTGATCAATTTTATGTGAAATTTATTAGTATAGGTGTAGATTCATGTGAACCTATGATTAAACCCTTGGATGATGAAATTAGAGTTGAATAAAAATGTTTATTTGTTGTGTAATGTTGTTTACATATACTATGCTTACCATGTGTTTGATTAAATGTCTATGTGAAGGAAAAGTACGTAACTAATATGATATTATGCAATCCTCATGCATGTACAAGTTTATGCATATCATATGTTTGACAAAATGCCTCAATAAATGAATTATGGATTGTAATATTGGTCATATATTCAAGAAAGTCATGTTTTGTCAGTTTCTTTCCATCGAGTCCTGGGGGTACTTGTAGCCGATAATTTAGCAATGTGCCTAGAGCCAGTGTCATGTTTTCATGATATGCTCAGTCAAACCATGTTCAGTAGAATTCAATTAGTCATGTGAATTAGGAAAACTCATTAAAACACAGAAATTCCAGTAATCTCAGAAAACTTAGTAATACAGAAATCTTAGTAATTTTTCGTCAGTCAATAGAACTCAGTTAACTCAATCCAGTTTAGTTTAGTAATTCATGTACAGTGTCTATTTAGATAGGAGCAGAAATTAGCACCAAGTGAACCCAAGGATGGGAATACACACTGTCAGATGAGGGTGTGATTCTTAGAAGTCATCCTTGCGTTCCAGAACTAAGTAGTCAACATAGGTTGAGACATCAACACTAGCAGATGAAGGTTGATAAGATGTATAAGAACTGTCATATGAGGGCCCCACTATTCTCTTTTGGGGACACTGTCAAATGAGGGTAATTCACAGCTTGTCCTTACCGGTGACGCGGTATTGACACCCTTCCAATGGGGGTTACAAATTAGACCCCAACTCAGCTATAATGCATTATTTGGGGCATGTCGGTTAGATAACTACTTACCACAATTTCAGCTACAGAAATAGGACTGTCAGATATAGTCATTTAGTTTCAGTAATAGAACTCAGATAGTTCTACAGAATTCAAGACTATCAGATACAGCCAACTCAGAATAGTATGAAACTCATCTAGTTCCATCATATTTAGGACTGTCAAATATAGTCACTCATGTTATCAATTATATTAGTCTCAGAACTCAGTTACCAGTCATGTTAGTTATTAGTAAATTCATGTTATCGTGATCTCAGTTATAGTTACTGTGTATTCATGCATGCATTCTCACGTTCATATTAGTCAGTTAGTCAGTATTTTTCATTCATATGAACCCCATGCATTCATCCTACCTCACATGCATACCAGTACATTCAAAGTACTGATGTATTTGCGCTATGGTGTCTTATACCATAGGTTCAGAGACACGAACTCCAGAGCATAAAAAGATTCCAATCTCAGCAGTCAGAGTTAGCAGTGAGTCCTCATCTTTTGAGGACATGATCATTACTTTATTACCTCATTAATTTATAGTTGGAGTTAGTTGGGTACATGTCCCATCAACTCCTTATTCAGACAGTTCGGTCATGATTTAGAGGCTTTTCAGACTATAGTATATTTCAGACAGTTTATTTCAGTTGTTTTGGGAATTTCATACCCCACCCAGATGTTATATTTTTATCAGATATTACATCTCAGTGTTGAACCTTATGGCCTTTCAATTTATGTTTCTACATTATACAGTATATTATGCAGTATACAGGTACAGATATCAGTCATGGGTTAGCTTGTGCTCCTTCGGGGTCATGAGCACCATGTAGCATTTCGGGTACCAAATTGGGGTGTTACAATATGGGCCTAAGGACATGATTATGATGTTGTGATTACTTCAAAGACATTATTAGTACAAAGGCCATGTTATGATTGAGTTGGATATCCAGGAAGTAATTATCCTTCTAAAGGATGCGGTAGTAGTTTATGGATATATATATATATATATATATAAATCCATCTCTATAGTATGGGATAGAGGAAGATGCGGTATGATGCTTATGATTCCATTGAATTAATACAGGTGATGGCATGCATAGATTCAGCGCTTTCATGATTATTACATTGGTAATTGGTGTTATCCTAGCTAAAAATACGACCTTATCACTGTTTTTCTGAAATCAGTGTTAAAACCCACTTTTCACCTTTAAAATCAAATTCCCAATAATAATTGCATAACTTAATGACACGACCCAAAATAGGGATATTTCATGATGGGTATCTTAAGTCCAACATGAACCGAAGATCACCCCTAACACCACAAACTGTACACCACCTTACACCCATGTCCGATGAATTTCGAACATATAACAAGATAATATGCAGTAGCTTAAGAAAGTCTTAATACATGTCCCTAACCAACAACTGACAACCTTCCAAATGACCGACCGACACCGCCCAATAACCACAGTGGTCCAGACAAAGCCTTCTAAATAGTGAATGAAACTAAATATCAATAAAGTGTCAGGACATGCCTCCGACTATAGCCAAATATAGTATCCAATGGTCTATAACAAAAAAGGAGAAACCTAATCCTAATATGGAGCCTCCCGAGGCATAGAATCTCACCACTTCAGGTCGACTCTCAATCAATCCATGATAATTATGCAGGAAAGTAAAAGTATGGCTAATTTCTGCATCCCATGGGGATACAACGTTCAAAGATAGTTAGCAAGGTGAATGCTAGCATGTATCTCCAAGATAAAGATTAAATAAATATTGTCAATTCAAATCAAGTCAACCAATGCATAATAACCATATGCAAATATTTAAATACATATCATGACAGGATAGGGAATAAGGTTTAGCATGCACTTTAAAATCTTAACCTAGAATGTGTAGCTCAACTATCATATAACCGGACCCATGGGATATATGGTCCCTAACTCTCACCCCTTGGTCGGGCCCTAGTGTGTGTAGCCGCATGAACTAGAGAATAATCTCATATATATGCACAAGGGGGACTCGAACCTCCTAACATATGTTAGGGTGAATTAAGCACCCGATAATATAATTATTTATGGGGACTCAAACCTCCCTAATTATAAATAATAATAAAGGGGACTTAAATATCCCTGGTCACTTTGACCTCTGCATCGGCAAATGCAGTTTCTAGTGTAAGTCACCCGAACCTTCACTTTCACAAATCAGCTACACAGCCCAATTTATAGCCCTGTTAAAACATTCCACACATAATCCCATTCATGAACCACATTTCACATTAAGGCATATATTGTTGGTATCGTCATACCAACTCACCTCCAAGGTAACAACATCATGCCAAAACAATTCCCATTGACTTAGAGAAAACAACTCCCTTTATTCATTAATACAAGGTGGGGGACACCAACTCTCTTTGTTCATCAAATCAGACCATTGTGTTTCAAATACCTATTTATATCATGCAATAGTTCAAGACTAGTTCCATTTTACAAATTCCCACCTTTTTAATTCTACAAATTCCAATCTTTCTCATAACTCAAAACTAATTTCACTCTATGGGTTAGGGTCATAACTATTTCAAAAGTCACAAGTTCAGGAAAATCATAATTCCCTAATTCATTCTCCATACCCATGCACCCACAAGTGCAAATTCATATTTAATGTATGAAATCGTGGAAAAACATTGTTCAGCAACAAACATTCAAAACCCACAACCTTTGATTTCAAACCCAAACAAATACATGTGAATAACACTTTAATAAATATGTTTCTTAAAAAATTAACAATAAGGGAAGAGTCACAAGCCTAAAATAGTAAGATGTACGGAGAGAAATCATCCTTGAGAGCCTAATTGATCAACCTCAGTAAAACCCTCAGTTTTCTTTACCTTGAGGAATTTGAGAGTGTTAAGAAGTTACTTTGATGTGTTTATAAAGGTTACTGATACCCTAAAAGGCTTATAAGACATGGGTTTCAAAGTTGGGTAAGAGGGGAAATATCTAGAATGCCTTTAACTTAAAAGTTGAAAAGGGTCATCTTTGACTACGAGTCGGCCATTAACTCGTAACCACTTCTTACGACTTGTCACCACATATCATAAACAAGGCAGTATCACCAAGGCACCCTACACTTTTATCCTTACAACTCAATGTCACCACTTGTAATGGGACCTTATAACACATAGAGTCCAGTCGTAGTTAACATAGAACCCAATTTGGGACATACACTGCACATCCTGCCATTACACCTAACGACACATAATATATTCGTACGGCTCTTATTTATCCGTATATACTCAAAGCATAACCTAGTGACAAACTTACTAGTTTGGTTATGACTCATCCCAAAGACTCGTTAGGACACCCTATGACTTAAAGGGCGAGTCGTAACCAGGGTAGTGAGCTCAAAGCTCAAGGAATTTTTAAGTGCCAAAATTTGGGGTGTTTCAACTCTCCCCCACTAGGATTATTCATCCTCAAATAATGGGACAAGGCATTTATTAGCAAGAATTGACTCCACATAGCTCAACTCTTACCTTTAACAAAGGCAAAAAATAAATATGCTAAGGAAATCACTCTTTCCTTTAATAAAGTCAGAAAACAAAGATGTCAAGGAATACACATACCTTAAGCATGATTATTCATAGCGAAAAACAAGAATGGATACTAGGACTTCATGTCCTCTTTAGCGTCCGAAGTAGCCACTTCAACCTTATGGTTCCTCCACAACACCATTACCAAAGCTACTTCCTTTATCCACAATCGATGAACTTGCTGATCATAAATTTCAATTGAAACTTCCTCATAAGATAAGGAATCCAAAATACCTACCTCCTCCAAAAGAACAGTCATTGAAGGATAACCCACACACTTTCTCATCATCAAAATGTGAAACATCAGATGAATAGAGCTCAAACTAGATGGAAACATTAATTCATACACAACATTACCAACCCTCTTCAATACCAAGTACATACCAACATATCGGGGCCTGAGCTTCACCTTCTTACAAAACCGCATTACTTCCTTCATGGGGGATACCTTTAGGAACAACCAATCAACAATACTAAACTACAACTTCCTTCACCTTATATCCGCGTAATACCTTTGGAGACTTTGGGTGGTTTTAAGCCTATCCCGAATCACTTTCACCTTCTCTATCGCTTGGTGAGATAAATCTAGGGCAAACATCTTTGCCTCACCAACTTCAAATAACGCGATGGGAGACCTATACCTTCTACTATAGAAGGCCTCAAAAGAAGCCATACTAATACAGGAGTGGTAGCTATTATTATATGCAAACTCTATAAGAGGAAAATGCACAACCCAACTACTACCATAGTCAACACACAAGCTCTAAGCATGTCTTCTAGTGTCTGAATAGTCCTTTATACTTGCCCATCTGACTTCGAGTGAAAAGTAGTACTAAGGCCACCCTAGTTCCCAAACCTCTATGAAATGAACACCAAAATTACAATGAGAACTGTTTTCCATAATGTGACATGATAGAAACAGACGCCCTATGCAACTTCACAATATCCTGGAGGAATAACTTTTCATAATACTCTACCAAATAATCAGTCCTCACTGGAAAGTAGTGAGAAAACTTAGTCATTCTATCTACGATAAGCCAAATTGAATCAAACTAATTTCGAGATCAAGGAAGACCAATAATAAAATCCAATCCATGTTAATCATTTCCCACTTCCACGCAGGTAACTCTGTTCCTTGATATAACCCTCTAGGCTTTAAGTGATCAACCTTCACTTGTTGACACACCATGTATTTAGCTACTAAACTGGCCACATTTTGCTTCATATTGTTCCACCAATAAATATTGATAAGATCATGATACATCTTTGTTGAACACAAATGAATGGCATAACACGAATCATGAGTCTTAGCCAAGATCCTCTCTTATAACCCATCTACATCGGGAATATATAATCTACCTTGGTAGATCAAGATACCATCGCCACTAATTTCAATAGCTACAACCATTTGCTATCCCATATCTCCCTTAATCCTTATTAAGAAAGGATCCAATACCTGTTTCTCCTTTATTTAGTACAAAGACAGGACTACACCACCTTTTGTAAAAACACACCCCCATTCTCAAAGTCTAAGTGACAAACTCCAAGGTAGACACATGGTGAATATCTTTCACTAGTTCTCGCATATCCTTATCCACGTGAGCTAGACTCCACATGGATAACCTACTAAGAGTATCAGCAACTATATTAGCATTACCAAGGTGGTAATGGAGATTTATGTCGTAGTCTTTCAGCAACTTAAGCTATTCCCTTTGCCTGAGATTCAACTTTTTTGGTTGAACATATATTGTAGACTCTTTTGATAATAAGAGATATCTACATGGACCCCATACAAATAGTAATGCCAAATATTCAATGTGAATACCACAACCAATAACTCTAAGTTATGAGTCGAATAATTCCTCTCATAGGCTTTCAACTAGCTAAAAGCATTGGCAACCACCATACCATATTGCATCAGCACACAACCAAGTCCCACACAGGATGTATCGCAATGAACAAAAAATCCATTAATACCTTCAGGCAGGGTCAAAATTGAGGTTGATGTCAACTTATCTTTTAGCTTTACATAATTACCCTCACAAGCATCAGACCACAAGAACTTCCTCTTCTTCTGAGTCAACATAGTCAGTAGGGATGTTATAGTCGAGAAACTCTCCATAAATCTCCTATAGGAACCAGCTAAATCCAAGAAGCTCTGAATATGGATTGGAGTCATGGTCCTAGGCAACTTCTTAACTACTACATATTTTTGTAGATCCACCACGATCCCTTTACTAGAAATAGCATGACCAAGATAAGTAATAGCTTTCAACCAGAACTAGCACTTTCAAAACTTAGCATACAAATATTGATCTTTTAAGGTTTGCAACATCATAAGAAGATGATCGGCGTGACCTACCTCACTCATCGAGTACACTAGAATATCATCTATAAATATGATGATGAAAAATACAGAAATTGATGGAAATTCATCAAGTCCACGAATATTGTCGGGGCATTATTCAAACATAAATGCAAGATTAGGAACTTATAGTGATCATACTGAGTTTGGAAGCCAGCCTTAGGAACATCCACCTCCATAATCTTTAGCTGATGATAACCATACCTAAGAACAACCTTAGAGAAAAATTTAGCATCCTAAAGTTGGTTGAACAAATCATTAATATGAGAAAGAAGATACTTATTCTTTACCGTAACCTTATTCTACTTGCGATAATTGATGCATATCTGAAGGGAACCATTCTTATTATGCATGAACAAAGTGGTATCACCCCAAGGAGACATACTAGAATGGATAAAACCTTTGTCAAGGAGGTTTTTCAACTATTTATTAAGCTCTTTCAACTCAACCGGAGCCATTCCATAAGGAGGAATAGAAATAGGATGAGTGTCTAGAATAAGGTCGATCCTAGAAATAATCTTTCTATTGGGAGGGATACTAGGAAGATCGTCAGAAAAAACTCAAGGAATTTATTAACCACAAGAATGGATTGATAGGAAAGACCCTTCAAGTTTAAATCTTTAACCCAGACCAAATGATAAAGGCATCCCTGGGAAATCAACGTACGAACTCTAAGATACGATATGAATCTTTCCTTAAGCATTAAAGAACCCCTCCCTTCCCACTTAGTAAGTGGCTCATTAGGAAATTTAGATATAACCTTATGAGTTTGGCAATCTAAGGAGGCGTAGTACAAGTAAACTATTCCATCCCCAATATGACATCAAAATCAACCATGTTTAACTCTATCAAATCTACTAGAGTTTCTATGCCTCCAATAGATACCATATAACCCCTATAGACTTTTATAGAAACCATAGAGTTACCTACTAGGGTAGTAACAGAAAAAGGATTAGAGATACACTTGATATCAAAATAAAAATGTACAGCCACACATAAAAAAAGTAGACTCAAGATCAAGCAAGCAACATGCATCATGAGAAAAGAGTCTTAACATACTGGTTTGACATTAGGAGATACCTCAGAGTCCTGGCTGGTAGCAAGAGCATATAAGAAATTATGGCGAGTGTCGGTACTAGAAATAAAAGCAGCACCCTTTAGTGTAGGAGTTGATGAAGTGGCAACAATAATCTTATTTGCCCTTGAAGCAACCTTTGACTGAGAATCCCTCTATAAGTAACCAATCTACCCATATTTAAAAACTTATTCTTCTATCTTCACAAAACCCATAATGTGCCTTCCTATAGAATCAATAAGAAGGATATGATAGGCCGAACTAATCCCCACCATCCTGAGATTAGCCATCCTATGCCTTAAACCTACTATCGTGATAAGAATGATGATTAATCGATAGATTCAGATAGGGAGCACCAGTCATAGTGTAGGAACTAGAACTCACCCATTTCTTCTTAGATCACTTTCCACTATCTCTACCTACCTCTTTTTCTCCTACTCAACCTGCTGTATATACACAACCAATCTGGAGATGTTTATATCCTTATTTAACAAGGTAGCCTTACTCTCTAGAATCAAATCACGAGATAACCTAGGAGCAAATTCCCTCATTTTAGCCCTCATGCTAGACAATAAATTAGGAACATAACAAGACAACTGATGAAATTTCAAGGCATACTCCTTGACCATCATCCTGCCTTGCTTCAGATTAATAAACTCTTCTTTTTCACCTCTATTAGCTCATGAGGAAAGAAGCATTTAAGAAAAGCATAAGAGAAATCATCCCACCATGCAGATTCAACATCGTCTCCTTTAGACTATTTCTATTTCTCATACCATTGGTATGCTACATCTTTTAGTTGATAGGAAGCTAATTCTATACCCTCCATATTAGAAGCATGCATCAAATGAAAGATCTTCTCCATCTCATTAATAAATTTTTTAGGATATTCCTCAACTTTAGAACTAGTGAACGCAAGAGGACTTAACCTCATAAATTAGCCAACCCTTGTGTCCTTAAAAGATGGAGTAACAGAAGCCATATGCTTAGACTGAGAAGCTACCAACTGAGCAACATAAGAATAAATTGATGAAATTTTGCATTTGACACATCAGCCTAAGGAGCTCGAGGAGGACTAGAGGGGACTAATGGAACTCCAGAAGGGCAATTAGGAATAGGACCTCTAGATCAGGTCTGTACACCATAAGCAGGGTGTGTCCTATTAGCATTTTCCTCATGTGGGATAGAATAGTTCCCATGAGATTCAGATCATTTGGGAGGCATGATTTGAAGATCAAACAAATTAGAGTAAAAGGAGATTTACGATATAGCTCGATATAAGACAGCAAGAAAGGGAAAAATTCATAAATGCCTCGTAGCCTCTCCTTTATAAGTGACATGCTACTCACCCATAAATAAGACTCTACTTGACACGACTTTATTGGAAACCCAGTGACACCAAACCTAGTCTCTAAAACTACCTTGAGCTTAAAACTCAAGGAATTTTCAAGGGCGAAAATTCAAGGTGAAACATTAATGGATAAGTTATATATAAAAGAAGTTAATAATTAATGTTTTAAGGTTTTGACTGAGTGGGTTCCAATCCAATATTTTATACTATTATTTACCCCGATCGTGAGACATTCTGCCCCTTTCTACTCTTCATAACAATTTAGTCCTACAATCACTCTAGGTAATGTATTTATGAACCAACACCCTTATAGCCATAGCTTGAGTCCTTTCACCTATTATATATACTTATGTATAATTGATAATGATGATAAGCGAAGAATCATGGAAGTATAATCTAACTTTCTTCTTATTTCATGATTATTCACTTTAGCCCTTTGGGGCTTATTCTTTACTTTAGCCCTTGTGGGGCGTGCACTTTACTTTAGCCTCGTAGGTCTCACTCTCTATTATTGATAATGATTTGGATACTATGATGATGTAATGATTCCTGGTAAGCCCAAAGGATATCATAATAATGTGATGATACCTGACAAGGCTAGAAGATATAATGATGATATGATGATGTCCGGCAAGGCCAGAGGATATTATGATAATGTGATGATATCCAACAATACTAGAGGATCTTATAATGATGATATTGATACCCGGTATGGACAGATAATGATTATATTGATTATGTACCTTACATTCATTCTTGCATATGTGTTACCTATTATTAGTATGTCCCTATGTCTATACGCTAGTAGGGATGGCTACATACATTAAGGTGATGAATTTTCCTTGTGTTGTTGTATGCTAATTGAACCTTCTGAGCCTAGGGCAATGGGGGTATACATAGGCTCGACTAAGTATTTGGTTTTCCAAAATATTCGATTACTTGTGTTATTATTAACAGTGTTATTCTTATTGATATTATCATCATTATGGTCATTATTATGGCTAGTTTATGATATATTGTTCATTGATTTGGTATCAATATTTAAGGTATATTTTAGGCCTTTTCTATCTTACGATTGCATTACTATGCATGTTTGTTTCATGTTTATACATATGGATTAGAAACCCTGAGAATGATAGTACTAAATCCTGATAAGATTATAATAAGGCCTTAAAATTAAGACATGATACTTTTGGTTATTCTTTGAGTTGAGATTATATGTATGTATTTATGTATGTATGTATGTATGTATATATATGTCTAGCTATACGTAGCTATGGTATTACCTTATATCCCTTCCTTTAATTATTCATAATGTATATTCATTCCCTAGCCTTATATATTGTTATATAATCTTCTTTCATCCCTTTTTCGTATATTGACTAAGGACACACGGTATAGTGTTTAGATTTCTAAGTATAACTAGAATAGAATAGTTCATCCTTGATATTTTATTAGCCTTAGTATGTTGATTTTTTGAATATGAATATCATTGTTTATCCTCAATATCTCATTGTCTACCTTAAATTATTGATGAACGTTAAGTGCAGTTTCTATTATGTTTATATATTATATATATATCTTCTTTATCCTTGGAAATCAATTGGCAGACTCCTCTTGAGTACCATCTGTTTGGTACTCATACTGGACTTAACCAGCCTGCAGATCATAATATGGGTTATCATTGTTGATATGTATATCGTGCAAAGAAACCATGGTTCGAATACTTAGAGTGAGTTCCTGATATTTGTAGTATTCCTTATCTCTCTTATGTATTATACTAGTCTTTATTTTTATATTTGGAGATACGTTGTATCAGTGTATTCATTTGTACCTCACTTTGGATTTTTTATATGTAGGAGCTCTTGTACTGATACCACTAGTTTTTGGGATTCATTTATGTATTTGATCTTTTAATGCATCTATTCCGCATTCTTTTCTATATATATTAGATAGTCTGTTACTAGTCGTTCTGGACTACGGGTTTGGCCTGCCTACTGGTGGGTTATAATAGGCGCCACCATGACTTAAGAAATTAGTTCATGACATTAGCCCCTTTATTCGCATCTGAATCATATGATCTATAGGCATTACCTTGAGAACCCACTACATTTACCTTCTCATAATTCATTATTGCAACCTACTTTGTCAACAACCTAACCTCCGACAATAGTTGAGCCACCTTTTAGGTAACTATGTCATCAACAACTCTATTCTACTAAAAGTTCCAATAGCATAAGTACCAGCACCTTTCTCTGCCTGCCGTGTATGACACCTTTGATTGGTGATAGAGACCTGATCTAATATTTTTGATGATGCCTTCCAATACAGGTGCATAAATGCTCCACTAGTAATAGTGTTTGTCCTAGATTACAAATTGGTATTAAGGGCCCAATAGAATATTTCAGGCAAGTTTCTTATCGAAATTCTATGATTCGGCACCATCATCAACTTCCTCTTAAACTAAATTATACCTTATACATTGATTCATAGTGAAACTAGCTAAGATTATACATATCATAATTCAACTATAGCATTCTAGATAGGGAAAATGATAAAAAATTTACCACTACAACTCATTCCAAGTTGTAATTAATCCTTAAGGAAGTTCCCGTAACCATAATATAGATTTACTAGTTAGCAAAAAAGGGAACAACCTAAGTCTGAGAGCTTCCTAATCTACTTCAAGTATAGTGTATGACATGAAAATCCTAATAAGATTTATAAGATGTATGTTTGCATCATCAGTGGGAAAGCCTGCAAACATAGATATCATATTCAATAGCTAGATCATAGCACTAGTGATATCAAACTTCACATTCAATGGAAATACAGAAAGAATGATTGCTCATTTCTCTATACGCTTAAAAGATCCTAAGTCCTTATTTGGATCATCATCTAGTGGTAAGTACTAGTAGACTAGGATTACTTGAGCTGTACCCCCTCTACCTCTATCTTAATTTTTGTCAAGTTCTACTCGATGATTAACTCCTTATCTCTACCTTAAAATATTTTCCTCTTGAGATATACGACATGCCTCTGCATCCCTTGCCATGTTTTCCTCCCATAATAACCCATATGTAGCCTAATATATACTCTATCGAATCACACCAGGTTGAGGGAGAGGTAAATTGTTTTGGTTATTCTAAACCCCTTGAAGTTTACCTTTTCATCCGTATTCTAACATCATATGATTTGGTTGTAAGGTTCTTTCCAGTTCAGGATTAATTGAGAGTAGGGGATTACCTTGACTCCTTATACAAGGCATACACCAACGTATTCCCCACTAACAATAGAGAAATAAAACCTATAAACTTTAACAACTTTAACCAATAAATTGCAACCATATTTACCCAGCAGTGGTGCCAAAATTTTGATGTCGTCTAACACTATACCTCCAAGATTATAAAGCGGCCGATGTCAAAATATAGTAACCCAACTAGGTTAGGATCGAACCTAGATGGAATACATTAGAATTATATCTCAAAAATATTAAAACAGATAAGTAGTATAGAAAAGTAAATGGGGGGATTTGTTTTTAACATTAGAAAGTAACAAAACTCAAATATTTTTGGTTGTAAAAAATATGAAATGAACACTAGCTTTACGTTCTCCTTGGATTCTAACTTATAGGTTTATCGTGTTGAATCTAAATATTTCACTGCAATACATGTAGAATTTAACATGTTATGTCTAACCATGTATTGCCTCATATTTGGTCCTTGGAAATTTATTGAGTTCTAAGCTATCTGCCTTGGCAATGACTCACCTGATAGGTCATAATATGTCTTTATGGGTCATATGACCCAGTCATAATGAGACCAAAAGTATTTTCCTAAGTCACTATCTTGATAATAACTAGACTTAACGGTCATATAAACTCCTAATGGGTTATAAGGATGGTATCTTTTGAGTTGTCAAGTATAATGCCTCTATTGAAACTGTTGAGACTAAAATTTAACCCTATAGTCATAGTCGTATTACCAGACATAAGGTGATAATAGTAGGTTTTACAATGAAGAGCCTAACAGGGTTTTGGTTTGGCTACGACTATGTGATCCAAGTCGTAGGGAGACCATATGAGTCGTAAGGTTACTCATAGCGACTGGGCAATGTTTTTTAGTCTTTTTACTAAGGGTATTTTGGACACTTACCTATTACCCTAAACATAACCCATGACCTGTAAACCCTATTGAGACTTTATTTTCATCTATAACTCATCAAAGAAAACACTCTCCTTTCTCAAAAACTCTCTCAAGTAACAATATTTAGGGCTTCCAAGAAGTGGGTCAACTAGAGATTCTAAGGAAAAATTCTCTCCATAATTTTGGGTATTTTAGGCATGTTACTCTTCCCTAATTGTTAATTTGTAAAAGCATGTGATTTAAAGTATTGTTCATAAGATATTGATATTTGTTTTGAAATAAGGGTTGAGGGTCTTGAATATTCATTGTTGAACAATGTTTTCCCATGGTTTATTGTTAAGTATTAATGCTTTAGTAATGATTTTGAACTTGTGGGTGCATGGGTATGGTGAATGAGCTAGGGAATTATGATTTTTCCCAAACTTGTGACTTCTTAAGTGGTTATAATTCCAACCCCGTATTGTGAAATTGGTTTTTAGTTATGAGAAATATGGGAATTAATGCAATGTTATGTTCAACTGAACCTCATGGATTTGTGTTTTCTCAAGTTATTTTATAATTAAACCAAGGGGGTTATGAATTCCCCTAAGTGGTGTAATTATTTATGCATGTTGTTGTTACCTTAAAAGTGTATTTGATATGACGATATCGACAATGTACGCCTTAATATGAATATGGTTCAATTAATGGGAATGTGTTATAAATTCTTTAACTAGGCTTTAAAAAGAATTGTGTAGCTGAATCATAAAAGTGGAGGTCTGAGTAACTGATACTGGGAACCGTGCTAGCCGGTGTGGGGGTCATTATGGCCTAAGGATTTGAGTCCCCGTGCTTGAGACTAGGTATTTAGAGTCCACCTTATTTTTATTATTAAAATTGAAAGGTTTGATTTCCCCATATCAAATTTCATATTCGGGTCTTTAAGTCACCTTAGTATATGATTAAAGGGTTTGAGTCCCTCGTGCAAAAATATATGGTCTTTCTCTAGTTCATGTGGCTACACGTACTGGTCCTAACAGTGGGCGATACTTGGGACCCATATAGCCCATGGGTACTATTATATCTCGGAAAGCGATATATATATATATATATGCATTTGATTATGTTCATTGGAAATTGAACGAGTTTGAAATTGTTGATCATGTAATTATATTATTCTTATCCCTGAGTTACATGCTAGCATTCACCCTGATGACTATCTTCAGATGTTGTTTCCCCACGCGATATGGGAATCGGCCAAACTTCTACTTCTCCTGCATTGTGATTCAAAGTCAGGATCAGTTTCTAAGCTAACATTGAAGTGGTGAGCTTATATATATCAAAATTCTACATTAAATTGTTTGGTCTCTTATGTGTCAGATTGTTTAGACTTTTTTTTCCTATAGTCAGGGGCATATCCCGATACTTTATTGGTATTCATTTTTGGCCCTTTGTTTAGAAAGCTTTGTTGGATTACTGTGGTCTTGGGTGATGTTGGTAGGTTATTTTTCCAATTTTCGGTTGAAAGATTATAGACGTGGTTTAAATATCTTTAATCTTACCCTTATGTAATTGATATCGCTCAACTTACACGTTAATTTAAGTGCAAGGCAATCATTGTCAATATATTTACCCAACTAAGTGTCAGGGTCGAATCCACAAGGAACAAAATGAGTGCCAATTAGTAAGTTCGAAATAAAAGTTTCTTGCTAGGTTCAAATCTATGGTACAAGATGGTTTGGGGGTTTTCAATGCTTTCTAATGTGAAAGTAATTCTTGGGCTTTTAAGGGACATATTCTAGACCAAGAATAATTAGAGTATAATCAATTAAAATGGATATTGGGAGTATGCTTTTCTAGGGGTAAATTATGCATGGGAACATGATAATTCGATGAAAATTCTAATCAATGATGATGTGGTAGTTTAGTTTTAAAGTCCTTGAAGCTAGTTCTTCAACAAAACCTCAAAGATGTCACTCATTGACCCTTTCGAGTACCTAACGATTGTAACAATTAAAGCCACCCATCACCTTAATTGGGTATCCCTATTTGTAGGATGATACCCATGGTATAGTCAACCTCCTAATCATCCTTATGTCTAAGATAGTGAAAAATTATCAAGACATAAACATAATTAATCTAAAATTTCTTTGGTTCCACATCCCTCTTTCAAGGATGAGGTGGGTTCCTAAAGTTCACCCAAAACCACTCTTTCAAGGATGGTTTGAGCTTTCCAGAGCTTGGGATTTTCGTCTATCAAACCCATTTGGGTATTTGGGACTTTCATCCACAAATCCCAACCAATTTAATCATGCAATAATAGAACACATCATTAATAAACTAAAATATACACAGGTATATTACAACCCACACATAATTGCATCCTACTCTAACATAATCCCAAGAGGTAGATCTAGCAAATCGTAATGATAATAAACACAAATAAACCAATATTTCTATCAAAGTTATCCATAAGAAAATAAAGTGAGGGCAAACCACACTTTAGAATCCAATGAAACTTCAATGTGTGATGCCAAATCTACACTTTGGAGTTACTCTAATTAATTCATATCTCAAATTAATTCAAATTTTAGCTCCAAACCCCAAGAAATTACAAAAATCATAAACTAAGGATAAGTTAAATATGATGGATAGATGAAAAGATGGATGAGAATGAGCTAAAAACCCCTATATTATCCCTAATTCCACATTTAGCAAATATTACAAAAATGTCACCTTACTTTTGGTCTCTTTAAGCAAATTACAATTTTACCCTTGAAGCTTTTCCGCTCAGCTGTGATCGCCATTTGTTGACTGTGTTCATTATTCCCATGATCACGGTAGTCATATCGCGATTGCCCTCAAGCTGACTTGTTGACTGGATGTGATCGTGACCCTTAGGCTACGATTGCGGTAATTGAGGTTTGATTTCTAGGCCGGCAGTTTAGCTTTTATTCTTTTTGCTCATACTTCTTCTCGTTTTGACTTAAATGACTTGCTAATCTTTACTTTTCAACTTTTCCTACACAAATGAGCATTAAGTAAGAGACTAACATAAAATCTATGGAAAAAATATGACAGTTTAGGCTTAAAAGGTGCAAAATCATCATAAAATTAATGACTTATCAACACCCCCAAACTTAGACTATTCCTTGTCCTCAAGAAACCAAGAAAAATTCAATAACATAGGGTATTTAACTCAATTTCACCTAAAAGAAAACTATACAAAAGTACTAAGATAACAAAGCTCTAAAAAGACTTTCCAAACACGTCATGGCAACAAGTGAACCAAAATTTTTCAATAAACACATATTATGAAGAAAGGATGAAATTATGTATCCAATTAGTCTTCAAATTCAACAAAGCATCTTAAGAGTAAACACAAAATCTTCAAAAAAAAAATTCCATCTTCACAATGCAACTTGCTTCACCCATTTACCCAAATTGAGAGTAAGATTTCACCCTCTACTCCAGAGTATCGATGTCACTCACAAGCAAGAGTTAGCCCTACACACACAAAAGACATTGAAATTTCTAAATGAGCTCAAATAATTAAAGAATTCTTACTCACTCTCACAAAGAAACTCAAGTACAATAAGTAGAATCATAGGCTTACCCTTTCTACACCCAAAATTTTCAAACTCTCACCTTGTTCTCCTTTGAATCATTTCCCATACTTCCCTATTTTTTTAGAATTTACTAAACAATTCAAAGACACTATTTTTTTAAAAAGAATTCTTTGGATTTTTCAAGAGACTTTCTAACTTTAATCCCTTCTTAGCCCTTCATTCATCTAATTTCTCATCAAGTTCTATGGGCTAGGCTATTCAATTTTATTATTAAGCATATCTCTTGTCTTTTTAATCACATGAGTTAACAACCTTACATACACCTTGCTTGGACCATCTTAGAACATTGCATTCACCCTCCCCCCCCCCAAAACTTAGAGTTTGAACTACCCTCACATTATTTTCCCAATTATATAAATCCTTCCCCAAACTTAGGTTTTCGCCTATATTTCATTTCTTAGAATCATGCAATGCATAAAAGGAGGTTAATAGACAAAAGAAATATTTTAAATAGGGATTAAGTGTTTTAACAAGGTTATAATTAGACAAAGAAACAAAAATAGGTAAAAAGACTCGAAGGGGTTAAGTAGGGAAAAATGTTAAGGTAGGAACTCGATTATGTGCGGGTCAAAAAATGGCCTTGGGTCATTCTCCAAACCAAGCTTGTCTAGGATTTTGCTTTGAACACACTCGAGGCAAGAAGACTACACATATGTACAAGAATTATACAAAAATCTCACTACACATGACATCGTACTCATAGAGAAAAAATTTAATCTCCCATCCAATTTGAGCAATTTGAGATTAATAAGTTACTCTGATTCATGACTCATCCTTTTAAAGAGAGAGACAAAATTGAATTTAATGGACTCACTCAAAAGAAAGATCAATAACATCCTTGATCTCTATCTTTTTTTTCAAAAAGAAAACTATCATTTTAGTTCTTGTCAATGACATTTTGAAAGAATTTCTTAGCCTTTACCTCTTGCTAAACAATTAATGAAAAACTTTGGGTGAATGCAAGGCAACATTATCATTAAACTTCATGGGATTTTTTCCTCAAAAATTCACATATCATCCATTTAGTTCATAAAACACTCATGGAACTAATGGAAACACAAACGATCCTCTACCCTTAAGAATTGCGTCACCCAATCTATCATAGGGCAAGGTAAGCATTCATATCCCTTGGGTTACTTAGACTTTACCCGGAGGTGCTATGGTAAGCACACTAATCAATCACACCATGGACATAATATTAATCCATAATTTCAACCAAAAACCACCGGTTATACCAATTTTAAGATCAATTGGACTCAAATACATACTCCAAAAATAATCGCACAATGCCTCAACAAAGTTTACGTTAATCTTTATAAGCATATAAGACATGTCTCTCTTATTGACATTTTAACAAACATGTGGTGTGCATGTAAAGTAAGATCTTGAATAGGTAAAATAACAAAACTTTTGAACAAGCCCAATGCACCAATTCATCACCAAAAATACTATTTGTAAACATACTAACCCAATTAAATCACCCACCACTCGATTAAGCAAACAAACTTCAAGTGGGTGTTTCATCAAGCACATGGTGTCCACTAGTGTATAGCATGAATTTTGTAATTTAACATTTGAGACAAGTCAAAAATCTTGATCCCAACAACCACATTCTACCATATTAAGCTCAAATGAATTAAATTTAAACCAAAAGAATCCATGAAATTTAGTCATCATTCGTATTTTAAAGATCATACCTTGTAAGCTTACTAAAGAGAGAAAAGTGATGAAAAGAAAGTCCAATATACTTATCCGAGGTTTTATTCTTGAGGTATCCATTCCAATTTGTGCTATCACCTACAAACACCCAAAAAAAAGCAAAAAATAAATTAAAACATTAGAAAACATAAAGAAAAATTCCTTGGGTTGCCTCCCAAGAAGTTCCTTAGTTAAAGTTGCGGCACGACATCTTTTGCCAATAAAATTTATGTCTCCATTTGGAAGAATTGAAAGGGAGGCCCAACTTTAGATAAACATCTTTGAGGCATTTTGAGCAAAGGTGAGGATACAATGAAATATTTTCTATCTCGCCACTTTGAAGATTTAAACCTTTTACCCAACTTCAAATCAAACTTTATAATAGGCTCCTTAGGGATTGGTGCGAGCATCCAAAATTCACTTGTTACCCACAGAATTTTGCATTTATTTTCTTTCAAGTGACGGGTTTCATTTTACCTTTTGGAATGACAAACTCCAAAATGCAGGGATTTTTCTCCTCATTTTCAAAATTCATCATTTTCTTGGGTGGTTCGAATTCCATCACATCCAACAAGCATAATGTTGAAAAGTGGTTCGAGTGAGGTTTTTTTCCTTAAGTCCAGAGTCTTATCTCTATTGGCATCCTCACCCTGAAATGGACTAGAATCTTCATAAGGAATTTGGTTTGATTCTTATTTTGACTCTAGCCCCATTTCCTCAATCTTTGCATCATCTCTCATAATTGGTTTGGTTGGTTGGGAAATCATCGAGGATTCTTTAACATTGATCTCATTTGGAAGAGTGGCCATATCTATGGTACTTGAATGATTAGCCTTCATACCCACTTCTTCTATCCCTTTAATCTTGTCTATGCATGCCTCCATGGCTTGATGCATGTGGTGTATGTTATCCCTCGTTGTTTCTACCAGATCCAAAATACATTGAAGAATTGCTTCAACACCAATATTTTTAGTGCTTTGTTCTTGGATTGAGTTGAACTCTTCATTGGATTTGGGTATGAGATGCACATTATCCTGCGTTGATTCTTCCCAATCCAACATAAGTTGAAGCATTGCTTCAAAACCATCATTTACGTTGCTTCGTTCTTCCTTTCCTTCATCATAAGACTTATCTAAATCATAAGAAGGAATAGCAACCAGATTAGCATAACAGGGGTAGGGGGAATTCGGACAATCACTCTAATGTCCATCTGGACCACCACATAAAGAACAACCATGCTCTTGATAAGATCGAGATGGTGCACACATCTCCCTCTGAAGAGCATATTGATAATCTTGTCAAAAGTGGGGTCTATTACAATATGGACATGAATTATCAAGATAAGACTTTCAACCAACAAATTAATATTCATTCCATTATGCCATAGTAATAAATAAACAAAAATAAAAATCTACCTAACATTAAAAACAAAAGAAAATCACAAATAAATATTTACAAGTTTGAATCAAAGCAAGTAAGCGAAAGTTCTAAACTAACTTGAAAAGCTAAATTGTTCCTCGGCAACGACGCTATTTTTTATAAATCTTAACTTACACATCAATTTAAGTACAAGGCGGTCATTGTCAAAATATTTACCCAACTAAGAGTCCGGGTTGAATCCACGAGGAACAATATGACTGGCTATTGAGTAAGTCCAAAATAAAATTTGCTTGCTAGGTTCAAACCTATGGTACAAGATTGTTTGAGGGTTTTCAATACTTTATAATGTGAAAGTAATTCTTGGGATTATAAAGGACTAATTCAAGACCAAGAATAATTAGAGTATAATCAATTAAAATGAATCTTGGGTCTATGCTTTCCTAGGGGCAAGTTATGCATGGGAACATGATAATTCAATGCAAATTCTAATTCTTGATGGCGTAGTGGGCTAGGTTTAAAGTTATTGAAGCTAGTTCTTCAACAAAAACACAAATATATCACTCATTGACCCTTTCAAGTACCTAATTAGCGTAACAATTAAAGCCACCCATCACCTTGATTGGGTATCCCTATTTCTAGGATGATACCCATAGTATAGTGAACCTTCAAGTTACCCTTATGTCTAAGATAGTGAAAATTGGCAAGAAATACCCATAAATTTTCTACTTTTGCTTTGGTTCCTATATCTCTCTTTCAAGGATGAGGTGGGTACCTAAAGTTCACCTAAAACCCCTCTTTCAAGGATGGTTTGAGCTTTCAAGAGCTTGGGATTTTCATCCATCAAACCCATTTGGGCATTTGATACTTTCATCGATAAATCCCAACCAATTTAATCAAGAAATAGTAGAACCCATCATCAACATACTAAAATATATACAAATATATCACAACCCACACATAATTGCATCCTACTCTAGTATAATCCCAAGAGGTAGATCTAGCAAATCATAATGGTAATAAACATAAACAAACTAATATTTTTGTCAAAACTATCCATAATAAAATAATGAGAGGGAAACCATACTTTATAATCAAATGAATCTTTAATGGGTGATGCCAAATATACACTTTGGAGTTTCTCTAATTAATCCTTGTCTCAAATTAGTGCAAATTTCATCTCTAAGCCCTAAGAAATTACAAAAACCCTAAGCTAAGGATAAGTTAAAGATGATGGATATTTGATAAATATGGATGATAATGAGATACAAAACCCTCATATTATCCCCAATTCCACATTTGGAAAATATTACAAAAATCCACATTGCTCTTGGTCTCTTTAAGCGAATTACAATTTTGCTATTAAAGCTTTTCCACTCAGCCACGATTGCTATTTCATCATCATGTTCATGACTCCCACGATTTCAGTAGTCATATCCAATCTCCCTTAAGATGACTTGTTGACTAGATGCGATCGCGACCCTCAGGCCGCAATTGCGGTAACAAAAGGTCTATTTTTGGGCCTACAATTCAGCTTTTATTCTTTTTGCTTATATTTCTTATCTTTCTGACTTAAATGACTTGATCATCTTTATTTTTCAACTTTTCCTACACAAATAAGCATTAAGTAAGAGATTAACATAAAGTCAAGGGAAAAGCATGATAGCTTAGGCTTAAAAAGTACTAAAATCATAAAATTGATGAATTATTAGTTATCTTGTCATATGTTTGGAATTCATCCAATATTGGGGATGTTGTTTTGGTTGGTTAGGTATAAGAGGGTGATCGCCGATCCTAGAAGGACTTGAGATACTCGTCATGGCCAGGCCCTAGTTTGGGTAATGACAGATGGCATCAGAGGCTAGGTTTGGTGTCATTGGGTGTACAATAAATCCGTGTCAAGTAGAGTCTCTTTTATGGGTGTATAGCATGTCACACTTATAAGAGAGAGTCTATGAGGAGTTTAGGAATATTTCCTTTTCTTGCAATCTATTATTCAGGCTATGGAGTCTAAGGTCATAAAATCTTATCTAATCCGGTATGTTCTCTTTTCAAATCATACCTCCAAGAAAATTTTATGCTCATGGAAACTCTTCTATCTTATCTAAGAACCAAAATCAACGAAACTCATCCTACCCCTGGGAATAGACTCAGTCTACGATCACTGGTTTTGATTGCCCTAATAGAGTTTCACTGGTCCCCCCTAGTCCTCCTTAGACACCTTAGCGTGAAGTGTCCAATTCTAAGTTTTATCATTTTATTCATCTGTTGACCTAAATAGTAGTCTCTCTATAAAGCCAGTCTAGTCTTATTGGTGGGAGAAGGAAATAGGCTAAGATAGAGGAGAGGCAGAACAAGAAGGTTAGATATTTAGAGTAGGTTAGAGGTCATCACAATAGCGGTAGACATGGGAGATAGTGGACTAAGGAAGAGATTAGGGAAAATTCTGGTTCATACCCACCACTAGAGCCACTTACCCAAAGTTGTTCGGTGATCATCATTTTTAAAAGGGTATTGGTCCTAAGGAATAGGGTTCCTAGTATAAGTCTAGTGGATCCCAGTTAGTCCCTCTCAATCCTCCTTATTGGTTTTGTGGTCAGTGGCATCGTGGGATTTTTTTGTGCGGGAATGATATAGGCACAACTATGAAGATCAATGTGTGTGCAAGTGTGACAAGAGTCCATCCAAGTAAGTGCAATTCTAAAGTGCCAGGAGGACCAAAATGCATACTAAAGTCACCCCACTCTACACTAGAGAGGCGGCCCTTAGTCATAAAGGGGTTTTTTGGATAATTCACTTTTTTATGTAATAGACTATATATCGTTTAGTATTAGGGTTTTCATTCCTTAGTTGATTATTGTTTTAAGTCATGAACCTTGAAACATCAAGTCCTCTGTTCACTTGAGGAAAAACTGAAATTAGGTCACAAGTGTGGATATCAATTGTGTTTCAATTGCTGGCCTAAAACGTTGGTGCTAAAGAAGGTAACGTTCCTCTTGTGTCTTAGTAGGGGATTGGAGATAGTTTGTGTAGGTTGAAATAGCAAAGGTTTCCTATAGTCTATATACTCTTTTTTAAATCTATTTATCCTTTTTATATATGTCTACCCGTTTGTGTTCTTGTGTTGTCATTTTGAATCTGTGTTGTGTCTTGTTATGTGTTGTGAATTTTAGACAATTTGTACCTTGTTTTAACCATTTGGTATCAGATCTAAGGCTGGTTTTTTTCCTGCAATGCCAATCTTGGGCTTGGTAAGTTGAAAAATAAAAAAAAAGGTATTCTAAGTGTTGGTGTTCTTGGCGGAAGTGTTCTTGTTGTTGTTGTTGTGTTTGGCCGAGATTTATGTCTAGATCTAGGTGTGTTTTCCTTGTCTTAGTTATTTCTAGAGTTTGTTTTCCTTTTCTATAACACTTATTGAGTTTAAATCAAGTTCTTGTGTTTATGGCTAAGATAAAAGAGTTGGTCATTGGAACCAATAAGGGAACCAAAACCGTGATGTAGGGCTAAATACTATCAAGATGGGGCTTCTAATATTCAAGGGTGAGAGTGATCCCAAAGAGTTTCTTCCATGGGAAATCCACATATGAGAGGGTCTTCCAAGTTAATGATCTTACCAAGGATAAAAAAGTTTGCTATGCAATCGTTCATATTAAAGGTTATGCTACTACATGGTGGGAGTATGTAAAGCAGTTTGGCAATGTTTTGCTAGAGGGGCAGCCCCCTCCTTGGTTTCTGTTAAGGAATCTCATGAGACAAAGGTACCTACCTGAAATTTACCAACAAGAGCTCCTCGTTAAGTTGTATAACTTGAGGCATGGAAATAAGAGTGTCGTGGCTTACTACAATGAGTTCCAACAACTCATTTTGAAACTTAATCACCGAGGGGAAAAAGTAAGCCATGACATTGTATAATTCAAGTTTGGATTGAATAGGGATATCTCCTCATGATTGATACTTCACAAATTCAACACCATTGATGGCATCTTCCATGCCACTTTAGAGGTTTAAAAGGAGCTAAAGAAGAAACCGAGGTACAAGTACAAGGGACAATCTCCATTGGGTCATCACAAGGACAAGGAGAACTTATCCAAAGCCTAAAAACATAATGTCAAGGCTGCTCAAGCTAAGAATAAGACCTCCCAAAGGTACCCTCCATGAAATGAAGGTAAATCATACTTCTCATCCCATTCTAAGGGCTTTTAATGTTTTTATTACCAAGGTTGTGGGTACAAGGCTAGTGAGTATCCAAATAGTATAAATATTAGCCTAAGGGAGGGGAAATTATACTTTCTTGGAGAGGATGTGTGACTTAAAATGGATGAAATTGATGAACAATCTCAAGATGGAGAGAAGACAGAACTCAAGGGGTCAAAGGAAGGAGGTGAGGAAAATGTTTTGGCATATGATGGTGAGCTTGAAGTTCTATGTTTTTTGGTGAGAAGATCCATGATTAGCAAGGCTTTGGTTGATCATATTCAAAGGGAGAACCTTTTTAACACCAAATGCCTTTTTTAAGGGGGTTCTGTGCTTTATGATCATTGATGTAGGTAGTTGTACCAATATTGAATGAGTGTGGAGAATTAAAGGTAACCTGACAGGTGATGATATGTTTTAAGGTAGACAACTACCTTAATGAGGTGTTTTGTGATGTTATTCCTATGAAACCATGTCATTTATTATTGAGGAGACCATGGAAATATGATACATCTACCGTGCATGATGGAATAACCAATAGGTATACTTTTGAGCTCTATGGAGAAAGATATACACTTCACCCTCTCTCAGTGTTACAAGTGACTAAATTTTATCAACAAGTGAAGGAGTTGAAGGAGAAGACAGAAGAAGAGGATAGGGAAAATCGAGAGTGTAAATAGTAAAGAAGGGGTGGCAGAAATGGTTCAAGGAGGAAATAAGTCCCTACTTGTATGATTTACCCACAAGGCTCACTTATTTCTCACTAACAAAGGTACTAGCATTTTGCCTAGTGACGCCTTTTCTTGTGTGCAGGTTCATGATCATATGCTTCCTAAGGAGGATACCAAGAGGATTACTTACCTAAACATGCTTGATGATCTCAAGGAGCACTTGGCTAAGCATCCAAGACAGAATAAGAAGACTTGATTCAAAGAAGAAGCCGTGAAGGTGATGAATCCATGAATTTGAGGACAAATTTCTTCCAAGATAGAGAGGATGATACAAGCACGACTATAAAGATAGATTTTTGTGCAATTGTATCAAGAGTCCATCAAAGGAAGTGCAATACTAAAGTATGAGGAGGACAAAAATGCACACTAAAGCCTCCCTACTCTACACTAGAGACGCATCCCTTAGTCATTAAGGGTCTTTTAGAAAATTCACTTTGTTATGTAATAGGCTATATATAATTTAGATTTGGAGTTTTCATTCCTTAGTTAATTATTTTTGTAAGTCTTTATCCTTGAAACACCAAGTCCTCTCTTCACTTGAGGCAAAACCAAAATTAAGTCACAAGTGTGGATATCACTTATGTTGCAATTGTTAGCTTGAAATGTTGGTGCTAGAGGAGGTAACATTTCTCTTGTGTCTTTCTAGGAGATTGGTGATAGTTTTTGTAGGTTGAAAGGGTCCTTAGGTTTGAAATATCTTAGGATTCTTATAATCTATACACTTCTTTATCAATCTATTATTCCTCTTTATTTATTGCTACCTATTTATGTTCTTGCGTTTTTATTTAGAATTTATGTTGTATCATGTTGTGTGTTATGAATTGTGGACTATTTGTGCCTTGTTTCTCCTGTTTGGTATTATTAGAATCCGTGCTTCAAGTATGGTCAACCCGACCATATGCAGTGGCATTATTCTTCAGTTAGTATTTCTACTTGAGCCAATAAGATTCCGATTGGTAGCTCTTTAATTTTTGCACCAAGGGGTGCTACTTCTGATATCGACACTTGCCAACATTATCTTTATACTCTTTTACACACCAAGAGTCTGAGGCATCACCAGATGTCATTACTGGTATGTTACAACTCTTTCTCTTTGATATGTATTGCTTTCTTGATCTAGGGTCTAATCTCTCTTATGTGACTCCTTATGTGATAATTAATTATGGTTTTGATCCTGAGTATATTCTAGATCCTTTTTAGTGTCCTCTCCAGTAGGTAACTCCATTGTGGCTAAAAGGGTCTAATAACGCTCAATCTACAGCTCTCGTAGGAGTGTAAAGCGGTCGTTAGCAAATATAGAACCCAACCTGGGTTGGGTATCGATCCCACAGGGAATAGCATGGTCAACAAGTACGCAAAATTAATAGACTTTTGGTGCAAGTCTCGTAAGAAGGGGGGATTGTAATAAGTAACCAAAGTAATGAAATAAAAGCTGAAAATAATAAAGTAAAAAGAGAGTATTTCGTAGGTTGTGAAACAATGAGAATTGAGGCGTTGGGGTTATGTTCACCTTCTGAGGTATACGTCTCTATTGGCTATGAGTGTGTAGAGTCTTGACATGCAATTGCTTATAGAGAATTGTAGTCGATGGTAAATCCAAGCGTCTCTCGACCTAAACAAGGACTATTTCACTTTAACTCTCTCGAGCTTAAAGTGTGTCTAGCGGTACGAATTCTCCAAGAGGTTAGTCCAGTTACGGCACTAGCTTTTTAATAGGAAAGGGTGTCCTACTACCTTGACATTATCTCTTTTCCAGACAAACAACCTTTCTCTCGAACAAGTTAAATGTTAGACTGGCGTTGGTCTATGCGTCTTCTTTTCTAGACAAATAACCTTTCTCTCGAACAGGTTAGATGTTAGAATGGCGTGTTCTTGTGTTTGAACCGCAAAGGATGTAGATTTAAGATGAAGAGAATAATGATATAAGCAATATACGTGTCTTGAACTCACAAGCTCATAGCGATAGATAGTAACTCATTCGGCTTCCATAACCCCAACTAAGAGATTTAGTTACCCATGAATGCGAAGGATATCACGTTTTGCATGGTGGATGGCATGAATAGTAGGTGTTTGGCGTGTGATTTTAGTGATTCCGTAGCAAGTAACGATTCTCTTGTTGTGGAATTTGAGAATAGAAGAATAGATTAGAAGTGTTTGTAGTGGAAGATGAGAGGGATGAAAGAAAATTGATTAAATTGTAAGGAGATGTCTTAAGTGAAGAGTTAATTAAAAATCTCTAACATGATAGGGTATTTATAATACTCCTATCCTACTCCTACAAAGCTAATGAAATAAATAACCAAATCCTAATATACTAATGAAATCCTTGACCCAAATGTACTAGGGTAAGGTTACAAAATTATAATCCAAATAGAATAATGAAACACATAACCTAATTGCACTAGGTTAATGTATTATGGCAAAAATCCAGCTTTGTGTCTGTAAGTCCCAAAGTCTTCAGAATTGCTGTTTTAGCCCGGGACAGATTTTCCATGCAGCAGATTTAGTCCTTTAGGCGTCCAGCTCCTTTCCACTTCGTTTGTGAGCTTTCTTTTGCGTCGAGTAAGCCATAAATTGCTGTATTTTGCATCATTTATACCTGAAACTTTCCTAATCACATTTGTTAGCTCATTTACAGGAAAAAGGACTAAAAGTGTATGAAATAGATAATTAGTTCTCAAAACTAGGCTAAAATATGGGCTAAATATATTGATATAGGCGCGTAAATTCGCCTATCATCAACACCCCACACTTAGAGCTTTGTTCGTCCTCGAACAACATATCATGTCCTTCTAAGCATTGACTTAAGGTTTTTACAGAAACAACACAAAACATTCTTCAAGACAAGCACAACAATTATCAACGAAGAGTAGCTTTCCGATTATAAGTAGAAACAATTTAACCTCAAGCATAGACTCGTGATGGTGATCAACTCGCATGCAAACTTAAGGTACATAGAATCATATACAACTATCCAAAGCTCATCAACCATGTGTGTCTCACAATATAGTACCCATAATCATTCACAAGTATAGCATATTTTTCAAACATGGGTATCAAAATGTCCTTGCACTCACTCTCACAAAGAATTCATATGTAGCAACTAATGACCATAAGCTTGCCTTTAATGTAGTACTCTACTAAATGTCGGAACGTTAAGATTAGGATCAAGTAGGTCTTTAGATGGTTGTAATGTAGGCTAAGGGACGGGTAGGACTATTTTGGCCAGAAATAGTGACTAAGTTCCTAAGCACTTTAATACATCACTTTGAGTCATTGAAACTTTTTTCTCTTTCAACCTTTCTTTACTCTTTTATTCTACCACCCTTGTTCTCCTATTTTGTTTTTCAATTTTAAGCACAACTCACTTTTCAGCTTTCTTTTCCTTTTTCTTTTCACAAAATACCTCTTATGATAGCACTTTCTTCTTTTTCATAACGCATTCAAGCACCATTACAATTTAAAGCATCATACTCACCCAATTTCCTCTTATGTTGTCACATGACTTTTTCACTTTAAAGCACTTAGGAATTTGGATCAAATTACGGTCTTGAAAAAAAAATGGATTAGGCTTACATACAAGGTTGTCAAAGAAATAGGCTAAAGGCTCAAAAGGGTTTAACTAGGATGATTTACATGGGTAGGAACAACTGAAGGTAAACATGTATATGTTGCCAAAGAAATGCCTAAATCATATCCTAAACTTACATTCCTTATTTTCGCTTTGCATACATACGAGGCAAGTTCTAGCATCAGCCACACACATAGAATATACTATTATCTCACACACACAGGGCACATGGTCGACTTGATTAATAGTAATATAGACTCTCGACCCAACAAGTGAAGTAATTGAATCACACACTATCATATAATGAGTCACAACTAGAGCCTAAATGTCTCAATAGTCACAATTGTAGCACATACTCTTGTTCTAATCTCATGCTGCCTATCCAAATAATTTCATGCGTAGCTAGAAAAATTTTCCTCCTAAAAAATAAAAAAAACGTCATACGAAAAAAATCACAAAAAAATAAAAATTTGGACTCAAAACAAAATAAACAAGCAAACATACAAACATAGCATGCAGATTCTGCCGACACCCCACACTTAGACTAGACACTGCCCTCAGTGGAAAATAAAGTCGAAGAACCTGATTAGTCGGACTCTTCCTCAATGTCGGGGGTCATACCCCCTTCGTCCGAATCATCGTAAGAGTCATCGTCAGAGTTCTCCTCAGCATCAGAATCAGGCAAGCGTCTATCATCATCAGTTGGCACGTCATCATCAAGAGGTTCCTCGAAATATACTCCCACTCCACACATCTCCCGGGCATGTCTGTTCATTGGGTAGTCGTGGTCCAGCTGTTGGAGCTCTTCAGCAGTTGGAATACGTCCACCACTCATCATAGTGAATCGTGTCATGCCATAGAGATGACGGAAGAAACTCTCGTCACGAGCGTGTCTCTCCGCAGTGGTAAGGTTGACTCCATGCGTTGTTTCAGCATCTTTGACCTTGGTGAGGTCAACCTTCTTTGGGGTATGTGGGAGTGTGTGGTCAGCTGGTTCCTCTTCTATATCCTCCTTCCGCAACATTGCTGTCAACAAATTGCCAAATGTGAAATGGGACCTGCTGTGGAGTCTGGCTTTTCTCATGGTAGATCGAATGATTGCCCCAAAGTTGATAGGGACATTCGTCATCAACGCATAAACCAAACACACTCTATCTCTCGATATCTTTGTGTATTGCGTCCCAGGAATAAGGCATGAGTTGACAATGCGCATCCAGATTCTTGCTTCCCTATTTAGTGGAGCATAGGGGAATGTGTTGTGACGGCCTGTTTCCTTATGTCTGCCCCATCTTGCCATTGATCTGCTTCCACAAAGCGTGTGTCTTATTGCTCTGTAAGGAGGCCTGCTGTACAGCTCTTTGTATGGTGCAGTGTCGACCGAAGGTAGGCCTAGAAACGAGTTGATCCAATCCGCTGTAAGCTGTAACACTTGGCCCCGAATTTTGACTTCGTTACCTGTTGTGTTTGGCGACCAGTTGGCATAAAACTCTCTTGTCAAGTCAAGATTGCACTCTCCCATGTCACGGAAGATGAAATCCAGCTTCAGAGCCATTATCTTAGCCAACATTTGCGGCTCCTTCTTTGCTAAGGTCTCCTTGTTGATTAAGTCGACGTGCACATATTTCTTTTCTTTGTTGCTGCTGTACCATGCCTTGGCGTCTTCCTCAAGAACCCATTTGATTCTGAACATTCTGCGTGGTAGGTGTGCTGAAGATGATTCTCCTTGGTCTTTTCGGCTTCTCTTTTTATCCTTTCGGGTTGTGGTAGCCTTCTCCTTGCCTTGCCTTGCTTTCGGTGCCATTGTACCTGAGACTAAAAATAATGTTAGTTGCAGCACAATCGCACTTTATACAATCTACATGCAAGCACTAGGGGTACCACCCCACACTTAATCTTGTTAGCACAAATCAGTGAAGTGAAAGTGGTCGAGTACTCAGACTTCGTCGACATACGTTTTAGGATTGTATTCCGACAAGAAAATCAGCATTACATCACTTATGAGCAGCCACTTGGACGTCTTTCATGGTGCATATAGCAACACTACAACATAGGAGTTACCGCATGGAATTGCTATTCGTACAACAAACACTACCTCCTACGTCGATAGTCACTATAACCTTATCCCGATGGCCGGGATGGTTAATCATGCAAGCATCCAAACAACACTCTCAAGCAATATTCATAGCCACATATGTTCAGCAAGTATCATAACAATGCCATTGAAACAAAATTCAAGTCGGAAACAAGTCAAGAATTCCATACGTATATATACAATCACACGATTTTGCAACAATTATCCACACACATGAACATCACCACCAATTTCTTATGATTTAGCATTTTGTAATAAGCATAGCAACGTAGTACTTACGATAAATAGATGAAGAATAAAAGAGCACTTACTTGCTTGAAGAGTGTGGAGAAGTTTGATGTGGATTGGAAGAACAAAGGAAGAAAAATTTGAGAGGATTTGGAGTGATATGCGGCGCCTTTAGGGTTGATTCTAATGTGTTTGTGATAAAAAAACAAGTCCCCTTTATATAGGAGAAGTATGGGTCGGGTTATGACCCATTTTCAATCGGATTTGGGGACAAAATCACCACATATGCGGCGCATATCCCTCGGCATATCACTTACATGTGCGGCGCATTGTCCATGGCATAATAGGACATATGCGCCGCATATCCTATGGCATATCTAGACATATGCGGCGCATATCCTATAGCATTTGGTCTCAGTATCTCAAATGCCATAGCATAGGCGGCGCATAGTCAAAAGCACACCTAGGAATAGGCGGTGCATTGTGTATAGCACACTAGATTCCGAGTCCTTAGGCTATAGAATAGGTTGTGCATCGTTCGTGGCCTATTTTTACCAAGGCCTAGCCTTCCTCGAAGCCTATTATGACATGAGAAAGGCTCAATTCATAGCCTTATTCATCACCATTCCTAACTTACCGACTTTACCATACAATGCGACCAAATCGTCAATTGAAATCAATCTCCTCGTTGCATACTTCTTGCACCTATATTTGCTCAAAACACAATAAAAAAAGATTAGTACGATGGGTTGCCTCCCACCAAGCGCCTTAGTTTTGGTCGTGGCACGACTCTTATTTTTGGATTTTCATTTATCAAAAAGAAAAAAAAAATTAAAACGACGAAACGATAAAACGATAAAACGATAAAACGATGGGTTGCCTCCCATCTAGCGCCTTATTTATTGTCGTGGCTCGATGTAGTAGTCTCGAGTACTTAGACTTCGTCGAGATAAGTGATGGCCATGTCATTTATCGAGTCAAGAGGACCGATATATGGCTTGACACGTTGGCCATTCACTATGAAGATAACACCCTCATTGTTTTCCAATTCGACTACTCCAGACGAGTAGACTTGGGAGACTTTAAATAGACCAGACCACTTTGATTTTAACTTACCTGGGAAGAGCTTGAATCTGGAGTTAAAGAGTAGTACCATGTCACCTTTTTGGAAGTTTCGTCGAACAATCCGCTGATCATGATACTTCTTCATCCGCTCCTTGTATAAATCTGATCTTTCATATGCATGGAGACGGAATTCATCTAGTTCGTTCAGCTGCTCCAACCTCAGGTTCTTCACATCATCCCAATTCAGATTCAAGTGCTTCAATGCCCACAATGCCTTGTACTCAAGCTCGATGGGTAGATGACAAGCCTTCCCATAAACTAGCTGATAGGGTGACATGCCAATGGGTGTTTTGAATGCAGTCCTGTACGCCCATAGTGCATCATCTAGCTTTCGCGACCAATCCTTCCGATTCGCATTGACCGTCTTGGCAAGGATTTGCTTGATCTCACGATTGGAAACCTCTACTTGTCCACTAGTTTGGGGATGATAAGGCGTAGCTACCTTGTGTTGCTTGACTCCATACTTGGCCAATACAGATTTGAATAGCTTGTTGCAGAAGTGAGATCCTCCATCACTTATGATAGTACGAGGTACCCCAAAGCGAGAGAAGATATTCTTCTTTAAAAACGCTACAACACGCTTTCCTTCGTTATCGGCCAATGCTACAGCTTCAACCCATTTTGACACATAATCCACAGCAACCAAGATGTACTTCATTCCAAACAAATTCACGAATGGTCCCATGAAATCAATACCCCACACATCAAAGAGTTCTACCTCCATAATTTTGGACATGGGCATTTCATGGTGTTTTGAAATAGCACCTTGATGTTGGCATTGGTCACACCTTCTCACAGAGTCATGTGCATCTCTGAATATTGTAGGCCAATAATAACCACTTTGCAAGACTTTTCTTGCTGTTCGATTACCCGCATGATGTCCTCCAACTTGCGAAGTGTGGCATGCTTCCAATATAGTAGGCACTTCTTCATGGGATATACATCGTCGAATGATGCCATCCGCGCATCTTCGAAACAAATAAGGCTCATCCCAATAGTAGTGTTGAACGTCATGCATAAACTTCCTCCTCTGGTGGTAAGATAAATTGGAAGGTAACACATTACTCACCACGAAATTTGCAAAGTCGGCATACCATGGTAAGTTCTCCATTGTTATCGCTAGTATCTCCTCGTCAGGGAATGCATCGTCAATCTGATTTTCTGGTTGCGCCACATACTCATTCTCAAGTCTAGATAGGTGATCAGCCACTTGGTTCTCGCAACCTCTTCTATCTTTGACTTCGAAATCAAACTCTTGCAGCAGCAATACCCATCTAATCAGCCTTGGTTTTGCATCCTTCTTTGTCATTAGATATCTAAGAGCTGCATGGTCTGTATGAACGATCACTTTAGTACCCAATAGATAGGCACGGAACTTCTCAAACGCATACACAACCGCTAAGAGCTCTTGTTCAGTAACAGTGTAGTTCTTTTGGGCTTCATTGAGGACCTTACTCGCATAGTAGATAGGATGAAATAATTTCTCCTTTCTCTGTCCAAGAACAGCGCCAACGGCTACACCATTAGCATCACACATAATTTCAAACGGGAGCGTCCAATCTGGTGCTACCATGATATGGGCTTCAATGAGTTTTTCTTTAAGGCATTCGAATGCCTTCAAGCAATCATCATTAAAGTCAAACTTCGCATCTTTCTCCAGTAGCTTGCACAATGGACTTGAAATTTTGGAGAAGTCTTTGATGAATCTACGATAAAACCCAGCATGGCCAAGAAAACTACGAACTCCTTTTACCGAAATTGGAGGTGGTAGCTTCTCAATTACCTCTATTTTGGCGCGATCAACCTCTATTCCTCTTTCGGAGATCTTGTGCCCAAGAACAATTCCTTCTTTTACCATGAAGTGGCACTTCTCCCAATTCAGCACAAGGTTGAACTCTACACATCTTTGTAATGCCATGCTCAAGTTCACCAAACATGCGTCAAAGGACTCACCAACAACTGAAAAATCGTCCATAAATACCTCCAAAGTGTCTTCTACCATATCAGAGAAAATAGACATCATACAACGTTGAAAGGTGGCTGGTGCGTTACATAACCCGAATGGCATGCGTTTGAAGGCAAAGGTACCATATGGGCATGTAAACGTTGTCTTCTCTTGGTCTTCGGGGGCAATACAAATCTGATTGTAACCTGAATAACCATCAAGAAAGCAAAACCATCCTTTCCCCGCTAATCGATCTAGCATTTGGTCCATAAATGGCATGGGGAAATGATCCTTGAGAGTCCAAGAATTCAGCTTGCGGTAGTCCATACATACTCTCCATCCAGTAACGAGCCTGAGTGGAATAAGCTCATTCTTTGCATTAGCAACCACCGTCATGCCTCCTTTCTTGGGAACACATTGTACTGGGCTTACCCATGTACTATCAGAAATAGGATACACAACTCCTGCGTCTAACCACTTGATAATCTCCTTCTTCACCACCTCTTGCATTGGTGGGTTTAGACGTCTTTGGTGTTCGATGGTGGGTGTGAACTTTTCTTGGAGCTGAATTTTATGAGTGCAAATCCCAGGTGGAATACCAAGGATATCCGCAATGGTCCATCCAATAGCTCTAATATACTTGCGTAAAATTGCAATAAGAGCTGCAACTTGTTGCTCACCTAAATCGGCTGCCACTATGACTGGAAGAGTGTTTCCGCTTCCTAAGAATGCGTACTTCAAATGGCTTGGCAGCTCCTTTAATTCTAATGTGGGTGGTTCTTCAATAGATGGCTTAGATGGTGGTGTGGGTCGATTCTTGAGATCAAGATCCAGCTTCTTAGGAGTATAGCGATATGCTCCTAATCCTGATAGAGCACAAACATTATCTTCAGAAATTTCAGCATCATCATCATCTTCTTCCATGAGCAAAACCTCCAAAGGATCATCAAGAATTTGCTCTTCAGCAAGTAACTCATCCTCGTCATCAACGACAACATCAGCCACAGAAAATACACTTAGATCTTTGGGTTGCTTCATTGATTTGCAAACATCAAAGCGCACCACTTCATCATTTATTCGGAATGAAAGCTCATTAGCTCTCAAATCTATGAGCACACTTCCCGTAGCAAGGAAAGGGCGTCCCAAGATTATGGGAACCTCTGAATCTGCTTCACAATCCAAAATGACAAAGTCTGCCGGAAATATGAATGAAGATACCTTCACCAAGACATCGCATAGAATACCCACCGGTCGTTTTACCGACCTATCCGCCATGACAAGCCTCATATTAGTTGGTGTAGGATCTCCTAACCCCAACTTCTTGTAGATTGATAATGGCATCAGGTTGATGCTGGCTCCTAAGTCACATAATGCTTTAGCAAAGTCCAAAGATCCGACGGTGCAAGGAATAGTGAAAGCTCCGGGGTCGGCCTTCTTCTGAACTATGGATCGGGTAGCGATTGCACTACAATGATGCACATCATCTTTCAGCTCATAGCTTGCTGCCCTCTTCTTAGTCAAAAGATCTTTCATAAACTTCGCATACCCAGGCATTTGTTCAAGTGCCTCTACCAATGGGACATTAATAGTCAGCTGCTTCAACATGGTCATAAATTTGCTGAACTTAGTGTCATCGGCCACCTTCTTCAATCTTTGTGGAAAAGGTGGTGGTGGGTATGGAAGTGTTCTCTCCATGGCTTTCTTCTCCTCTTGCTTCCGTTTATTATTTTTTTCAGGCTGCACGTCACTAGGCAACACGTCCTTGACGTTGGAAGTGGATATTGCGGCGTCTTCCCTAGTGGCGTCACTAGGTGTGGCGTCCTTGTCTGCTGTTCCGTCACTTACTTGCTTGCCTGTTGCTGAAGTTTCCAGCACCTTACCACTCCTCGTAGTGATGTCCATGCATGACCCATCATTCCTTGGGTTTTGGACTGTGTCGCTCAGTAAGGTGCCAGCCTTTCTTTGATTGAATGCTGCTGAAAGTTGGCTTAATTGCTGCTCTATTTGCTTGATAGAAGTGGAATGAGAATCAACTAATTGCTTCATGGAGGCCAAATCGTCAATCACCTCCTTAACTCCCGCGCTCGTCGCTTCCACTCCTTTCAATAACTTAGCCATCATGTCTTCCATAGAATTAGATGTGGTGGCATCACGTCTACCAGGGGGAACGTACAAACCACTATTTTCGTTATTTTTCTTCCAACTACCTTGGTCTTTACCTCCAGATTTGTCATAATAGTTCCGACCTTGGTTTCCTTGGGCATTCCCGCGGAAACCCCCCTGATTGTTCAAGTAGTTGGCCTCCTCTTCTGAATCAGATTCGTCTCTTCCCTTTGACGCAATAGCTTTCACTTTTTCAATCTTCCCTAGTAGATGCTTTGTAAGAAGATCCATTTGGGTTTTCATGTGCGCCATATCTTGATCACGTTCTTCTTCTCTTCTTCTTTGGTCTGCAGACATGCCAATAGATAAAGTGGGGCTTGCTACCTCAGAATCCCTGGTATGCCAAGCTCTACTTTGTTTCGTCATACGATCTAGCATGTTGCTTGCTTGACCAAAGGTGAGGTCCATAAAAGAACCTCCAGCTGCGTTGTCCACCACTGGTTTAGTTACTGAATTCAGGGCTCTATACAAGATCTCCATCAAGTGGACATTGGTCATGTGATGGTTTGGGCATCTCGCTAGCTTTGTCTTGAACCTCTCCCATGTTTCGTGAAGAGCTTCAGATGGAAGCTGACGAAAGTTGCTGATTTCATCTCTCAATTGAGCCCTCTTGGATGGCGGAAAGAATCTTTCTAGGAAAGCGTCTCTCAATTGCCTCCAATTTGTAATAGAATCAGGAGTCAGCCCATTCAACCATAATGTTGCCTCCCCAGACAGAGACAATGGAAATAGACGTAATCGAATAGCATTCTGACCAACACCAAGATTGTCAAAAGACTTGCATGTAGAAATAAAGTTGATGAGATGCATATTCGGATCATCGCCTGCTAGTCCACCAAATAATCCCTTGAGTTGCAATAACTGAATCATGGTGCTTGTGATGTTGAACTTGGCTCCGGGCGCTAATGGTGGTGGAATTATAGCTCCAGTGGCTCCGGCACCATCAAGATCATCATCATCGTCGTCGAAAGCTGGTTGCAAAGGTTGGCGATCATATCTGTACCAAGCTTGTCGACCTCTTCTGTTGGCAGGTGTTATAATTTCAGCATCACGCCTAGGGTTCAGTAACTCGTCATCACCTAAATCTTCATCGTCAGGATTTGTTGCTCGTCCAGGATTATCAATGTTTTGTTGTTGGACTTGAGCAGCGGCAAGAGCAGCTAATCTTGCTTGCTCGTGTTGAGCAGCCATCCTGTCGATTTCAGCTTGTGCTTCCATTCTTCTAATTCGTTGCGGTTCCGGATTGATTGGTAATAACGGTTGACCAGAACTTCTAGTATGGGGCATGCACTAAAAGAAAAAAACCTGCAATAAACAAAAACAAAAACTAAACGTAAAAGTGCGAGAATCTTTGACCAAAGGGTCTAGTAATTATCACGAACTTGATTGACACTCATATTCCCCGGCAACGGCGCCAATTTTTGATAACGCTCAATCTACAGCTCTCGTAGGAGTGTAAAGCGGTCGTTAGCAAATATAGAACCCAACCTGGGTTGGGTATCGATCCCACAGGGAATAGCTTGGCCAACAAGTACGCAAAATTAATAGACTTTTGGTGCAAGTCTCGTAAGAAGGGGGGATTGTAATAAGTAACCAAAGTAATGAAATAAAAGCTGAAAATAATAAAGTAAAAAGAGAGTATTTCGTAGGTTGTGAAACAATGAGAATTGAGGCGTTGGGGTTATGTTCACCTTCTGAGGTATACGTCTCTATTGGCTATGAGTGTGTAGAGTCTTGACATGCAATTGCTTATAGAGAATTGTAGTCGATGGTAAATCCAAGCGTCTCTCGACCTAAACAAGGACTATTTCACTTTAACTCTCTCGAGCTTAAAGTGTGTCTAGCGGTACGAATTCTCCAAGAGGTTAGTCCAGTTACGGCACTAGCTTTTTAATAGGAAAGGGTGTCCTACTACCTTGACATTATCTCTTTTCCAGACAAATAACCTTTCTCTCGAACAAGTTAAATGTTAGACTGGCGTTGGTCTATGCGTCTTCTTTTCTAGACAAATAACCTTTTTCTCGAACAGGTTAGATGTTAGAATGGCGTGTTCTTGTGTTTGAACCGCAAAGGATGTAGATTTAAGATGAAGAGAATAATGATATAAGCAATATACGTGTCTTGAACTCACAAGCTCATAGCGATAGATAGTAACTCATTCGGCTTCCATAACCCCAACTAAGAGATTTAGTTACCCATGAATGCGAAGGATATCACGTTTTGCATGGTGGATGGCGTGAATAGTAGGTGTTTGGCGTGTGATTTTAGTGATTCCGTAGCAAGTAACGATTCTCTTGTTGTGGAATTTGAGAATAGAAGAATAGATTAGAAGTGTTTGTAGTGGAAGATGAGAGGGATGAAAGAAAATTGATTAAATTGTAAGGAGATGTCTTAAGTGAAGAGTTAATTAAAAATCTCTAACATGATAGGGTATTTATAATACTCCTATCCTACTCCTACTAAGCTAATGAAATAAATAATCAAATCCTAATATACTAATGAAATCCTTGACCCAAATGTACTAGGGTAAGGTTACAAAATTATAATCCAAATAGAATAATGAAACACATAACCTAATTGCACTAGGTTAATGTATTATGGCAAAAATCCAGCTTTGTGTCTGTAAGTCCCAAAGTCTTCAGAATTGTTGTTTTAGCCCGGGACAGATTTTCCATGCAGCAGATTTAGTCCTTTAGGCGTCCAGCTCCTTTCCACTTTGTTCGTGAGCTTTCTTTTGCGTCGAGTAAGCCATAAATTGCTGTATTTTGCATCATTTATACCTGAAACTTTCCTAATCACATTTGTTAGCTCATTTACAGGAAAAAGGACTAAAAGTGTATGAAATAGATAATTAGTTCTCAAAACTAGGCTAAAATATGGGCTAAATATATTGATATAGGCGCGTAAATTCGCCTATCATCAGGGTCTAAAGGGGTTATGTGATGTCTATCCATGGTAGGGAGACCTTGGTGGATCTAATAAAGTTGGACATAGTAGACTTTGATCTGATTTTGGGAATGGATTGGTTGCATTCACTGTCGGACGTATAGGGTTAATTTCCATTTCCTAAATTAGATGGTAATTAAATTGGAAGGTAGTTCCCTAATGCATAAGAAAAGGTTCATTTCATATCTTAGATCCCAAAAATTGATCTCCAAAAGGGTTCCTCTACCATCTAGTGCATGCTAAGAATTCTAGATTTGAAGTTCCTTCTTTGCAGTCTGTCCCTGTTGTTTGTGAATTTTTTGAGGTGTTTCCTAATGATCTTCCTAATGTTTCTCCTGATAAGAGATTTGATTTTTGGGATTGATCACTTTCCAAACCTTGTCCTATCCCTATCCCCTCTCATGTAATGACTTCAGCTGAGTTGAAATAACTTAAGAAATAGTTGAAAGATCTTTTTGAAAAGGGTTTATTTACTCTAGCATTTCTTTGTACGGTTCTTTTATTCTTTTGTGCGTAGGGATGATGGTTTCCGACGAAGATGTATAGGTTATCGATATATGAATAAGGAATTTAGGGTGAACTCCTTGTGAGGTGGACCCTTTATATATTTTATGCGGGGTACTTTATTAATGGTGCATGATGATTGTTAGACACTAAGTTTGAACCTTAGATATTGATTTTGGTGAAAAGAGTATGTTACCTCGAGGATAGCAATGCGAGATTTATAGGAGTTAATTAGTAGGCTTGATGGGGAATATAGAAGATATGAGGTTGATGACTTAGGGAATACTAGAGTATGAAAGTTAGGATATATAGGCCGGAGGTCCAGCTTTAAACTGATGGATTGGGGGGCTAAGTCATGGTATGTATTAGGAATGGATTTTGTAAGAATATGATGAACCCCAAGTAGCATCTGGATAGATAAGGTTTTAATTATAAGAGAGCCAAGTAGTCGTAGTACATGTCTATAGTGATACCCCTTAGAGCATAGTGTTGTGCTTATAGGTTTAGTAAGATAGAGATAGAGGGCTAATATTAAATTTTCTCCTAGTGGTGGACATCAGGGGAGAGTTGGGGTCAATTTGCTCCTATTATAGCGAGTCCCTCCTATTTTGGTTAAGAGGGCATTCTACTAGTTTCATATGCATTCTAATAGCTCTTATGCCTAAGTCTTACATTTTATATGACGCATCTGTCCATACTCCAGCCCTTGAACCAAAGAAAATAATGGTTTTCTAAAATTTGAGCTTCCAAGTGTTCAATCTCTAAGCCATGACACTCATGATCCATACATTCATGTCTCATGTTATGCCTAATTCTATGAAATGGCAGTTTAAAGCAGAAATCCTTGCCTTATTCCTTAAATATAAATCTTGGCTTTGTGTAATATTACCCATGATATATGCAGTCGTGTTTCTCCTAGTGCCTAGTCCTAAGGACTCGTGCTATGGTATGTTTATGTCAAAATGACCCTTTATTTATAACCTAGGTGGTTACTATGAATTACTTCACACCTATTATATCGTGTCTTATTTAGTGGGTCTTACCTTGAGTAGTACGACAAGTAGGAGTCATAATTTAGAAGTAACCCCTCATTCTTGATGCTTGTACTCTAGCTCCTTAGTGACCTTTCTTATGTTAGGATGGTAGTGTATATGGAAGTTTAGTAATGTTTTGGATGAGGGAGTAGATGTTCTTTATTGTAAAAACTTTTAGGGTAACTACTCAGGCAAAAATTATAGATAAGGATGGAAGAGTAAGATGAACCTTTGTTATGTGAAATAGTTAAGAAGAAGAGATATGGTGAAATCCATCATGATAGTGATTGAAGTTTCTAGTTTTAAGTGGGAGATCTGCAAAAAAAAGGGTAACAAGGAAAGATTGAATGTTGTGATTGATTGATATACAAACCATTGTGTTATTTGATTAGTACTCCTTAATTAAGACCTAAGGTTACTTGATTGATGTGATAAGATCAAGTAGTACTATTTGAGTTGTGTAAAGTATAGTGACCCATGACTTAGACTAGCCTCTTTAACTCTGAGTTAGGCTTTAACATGGGAGGGAGATGCAGCAAATACTCAGGTCATGTAGTTATATGTTTCACGGGGGAGTTAGAAGGTCGAAATGGTGTAGTGTTGTATTCATAGTTAAAAGCTTAGTGGAGTGTGTGGCCATATTTAAGGGTTATTAGATGTATTGTTTGGGAGGAAGGAGCTATGTAAGAAGCTAGAGAGGAAATAAAATCCAAATAATCATTCTTATTCCCCGCTCTTGATAATCGTTCTTGAGGTATGTGCATTTCTTAAATTTTGTTTTCTAACTTTGTTAAAGGGAAATTTTAAATTCCTTGGTACCTTGGTTTTCTATCTTTTTGAAAGGTAAGTTTTGTTGTGTTTTAAGTCTAATAGTGCTAATAAATTCATTGTCCTATTATTCGACGATGAATGATCCTGAGGGGGGAGTATGTAACGCCTTGAGATTTTGGTCCCTTAAAATATTTTTGGTGTTGTAAACTTTCTTCCCTAGAAATGACTCACCTAATGAATTATAATGTGTCTTTATGGGTCATAGGACCCAGTCGTAATGATCCCAGAGAGATTTACCTAGGCCACTTCCTTGATAACGTCTAGACTTAACTAGTTGTATAAACTCCTAACGAGTCATAAGGAGGGTCTTTTGTAAGTTGTCTAGTGTAATGCCTCTATTGAAACTGTTCACACTATGACTTAACCTTAAGAGTCATACTGTCTCATTACGATATGTCAGGTTCCAGTCGTAGAGTATATAGTGAAGAGCCCAATGGGGTTCTGATTTGCCTACGACTAGATGGTCCAAGTCGTATAGATGACCCTACGAGGCGTCAGGTCACTCGTAGCTATTGGGCGATGTTTTTCTATCTTTTTAGTAAGGGTATTTTGGACATTTCCCTATTTCCCTAAACATAACCCATAAACTATAAACCCTATTGAGATTTTATTTTCATCCATAACTCATCAAAGCAAATACTCTCTTCTCTCAAAATCTCTCTTAGCAACAATACTTACGGTTTCAAAAAAGCGGGTCAACTAGAGCTTCCAAGAGCAAACTATCCTCATAATCTTGGGTATTTCTGGCAAGTTGTTAATTTCAAAAAGAATGCAATTTAAAGTGTCGTTCATAAGATATTGATGTTTGCATTGAAACAAGGGTTGAGGGTATTGAATGTTTATTGTTTAACATTATTTTCCCATAGTTTATTATTGAGTATTCATTCTTTAATAATAGCTTTGAAATTATGGGTGCTTGGGTATGGTGAATGATATAGGGAATTGTGATTTTCCCCAAACTTGTGAGTTTTGAAGTGGTTATGATCCCAATCCCATATTTTGAAATTGATATTTAGTTATTAGAAATATGGGAATTGATATATTCTTGAACTATTGCATTGTGATGTTGAATTGAACCTTATGTAATTGTGTTCTCACAAGTATTGCAAAATTGAACTAAGGGGTTTGTGAATTTCCCCAAGTGATGTAATTGTTTAGGCATGTTGTTGTTACCTTGCAAGTGTAGTTGGTATGAAAATATCAACAATGTATGCCATAATGTGTAATATGGTTTAATGAATGCGAATGTGTGATCAATATTTTAATTGGGCTTGTAAAGAGGGTCGTGTAGCTGAGTCGTGAAAGTGAAGGTCTGAGTGCCCAACACTTGGAATCGCGCTAGCCAGTGCAGGGGTTATTAAGGCTTGGGGGTTCGAGTCCCCTTGCTTTTTATTAGGTGGTTTGGGTCCACCTTATTTTTATTATTATTATTGGAGGGTTTGATTCCCCTATATCACATATCATGATTGGGTGCTTAAGTCACCTTAGTATATGATTGGAAGGTTTGATTCCCCCATGCATATATATATGATCTTTCTCTGGTTCATACAGCTACATGCACTAGGGCCCGACCAGGGGTGAGAACTAGTCCCATATAGCCCGTGGGTACTATTATATGATGGTTGAGCTACACAATCCAGGCTAAAGTTGTAAAGTGCACGTTAAGCCTTGTTCCTTATCATGGCATGTGATATATATATATATATATATATATATATATATGCATTTTACTATGTTCATTGGATTTTTAATGAGTTTGAAAATGTTGATCATGGCATTATGTATCCTTATCCCTGAGTTGCATGTTAGTATTCACCCTGCTAACTGTCTTTGGATGTTGTATCCCCATGCGATGCAGGAATTGGCCATACTTCTATTTCTCCTGCACTGTGATTCAGAGTTGGGTTCAGTTCATGAGTAGACATTGAAGTGGTGAGCTTCCATACATTGGAAGTCTACATTTCATATTTTAGTCTCTTATGTCTCAGATTGTTTAGACTTGTTTTGGGTATAGTCGGGGGGCTTGTCCCAACACTTTATTGGTATTCAATTTTGGTCCATTGTTTAGAAGTCTTTGTTGGAATACTATGGGCTTGGGCGTTGTTGGTAGGTTATTTGGCCGGTTTCTGATTGACTGATTAAAGACATGGTTTAAATATGTTTAAGCTTATCTTTATGTTATCTTGTTATATGTTCGGAATTCATCTGACATTGGGGATGTTGTGTTGGTTGGTTATGTGCAAGGGGTGATCTTCGGTCCTCGACAGACTTGAGATATGCATCATGGCTAGGCCCTTGTTCGGTCATGACACACCAACAACCTCTCGATACCCTTTGGTGAATATCACTCATCTCCACTCAGCCTCAGAATTTTGCGTAACTAACTATTGTCTTGGACCTTAGTTTAACCATCTCCTCTTATTCGCAGGTTATTAGATAAGTTCTTATAGCCTTGAATCACTGTTTCAGTCTTCTTTTAGTAATCTCTACCCTCTCTTGAGTTCGTAGTGATTACAGGTGGGTTCCTAACATTTGAAACCATTAGAAAACTGAATTAAAGTTAATAAAACCACAATACATGTTGCAACAATGATTTTGAAGGATTGCACACTTACCCTACTTCATTAATCCACCAAGGTTCCCATAACCCTAGCTAAGGGAGTTACCCTTTCATAATTATGAATAAATCCATGGAATTCATAAGTGAAAGCATAAAACAATCTCACAATAATAGATGAAGAAATCCCAAAGTCTCAAATCAATTAAATCAACCAAAAACTAAGAGCACATGAATCCCAAGATCAAAATCCAATCTAAGTATCAAAATATATGTTTGTAAATAGTATGAGTGCATAAATTAACTAAAAACTTCAAAACAATAATTATAAATTACATAAAAATCCTAGGAATCCTTTCCAAAACAAAAGAGGAAAACTCGAGGTAGTGGCTACCTACGGTGCCACTTATGGGTTGTAGGTGGCACCTATGGTCCGTAGGTGGCCCCACGTAGGTGACAATGTCTTCAAAAAATTTGTAGGATCTCTGAACTTTGACTTTTGGCACTTACTCTGGAACCTATGGGCCATAGGTGCCCCATCGTAGGTAGTAGGGGGCTAAAATTTCAAGTTTTATATCTCTGAAACTCAGCTCTCTCACATTTGTTATGGCACCTTCGCCACGTAGATAGTACCTATGGATTGTAGGTTCCCATGTAGGTGGTCCAAAACTTTAATTTTACACTTAATTTTTCTTGTTTAACTCCCAAAAACTTGTTTCCTATAAAACACAACACAAAACATTATATATAACAAAACAACCTAAGTAACTGTATATTTTTGTAGTTTTAAGCCTCGAAAGTTCTATGAAATGATAGCGCATCACTTACCTACTAGAGGAATAAAGTACGTTCCATCATGACTTGTAAATTAGATTGTGACACTACCTATGTCTAGGAAGGGCCTTCCCAATATGATAGGGACATCAAAATTAACCACATAATCGAGAATCACAAAATTAGCATGGAGTATTAAAAAAACTAACTTTGCCAACACATCACACAGTATACCAATTGAATTTTTCACAGTGTGATCGACTATCAATAATCTAATAGAGGTCGTCTTCGGCGATCCAACCCCAACTTCTTGTATATAATTAGTGGCATCATATAAATGCTACCTCCTAGATCACATAATGCTTGTGAAAAATTAAAGGACCTAATAGTACAAGGGGTGGTGAATGCTTCGGGAACCTCTATCTTTCAACTGAATATCGTGAGGCAATAGAGCTATAGTGATGTATATTATCAGAAATCTCAAAACTCACCATCCTTTTTTTATTCGCTAAATGCTTAATGAATTTTGCAAAACCCGGCATCTGCTCTAATTCTTAAACAAGAGAAATATTTACATATAATTCATTCAAAATTGGCATAAATTTCTAATATTTACTTCTTCAACTTTCTTCTTTAACCTTTGAGGAAAAGGTGGGAGAGGTTATGGAATAGGTTTCATTACTGGTGAGAACTCCTTACCCTTTCCTTTATCATCATCCGCTCATTTCTCTATAACCATCAGTATATGAGATGCCTCCCCATTAGTCACCAACTTCTTTATTTTCATGTCGGGCTTATCATCAACATACACAGTATCATTTCTCACCTTACCAACCATAGGCATATGTGGATCAATAGTAGCCTTATAATTCCTAGTAGTTATAGATATGTTGTGGCTATCATTCTTTGAATTTTGAATAGTATTTCTAGGAAGTGTGTTAGTTGACGTTGATTCAATGTGGCAAACATCTGCCCAAATTATTTCTCAAGCTGCTTAATTGTGACTTTATATGACTTACTTTCTTGAAATGTCTGGTTGTATGCAACTTAGCCTTAATTTCCTTAAGGCAACTCTCTTGTCCCTCTGAACCATTTACAAGCTAGAAAGCAATGCTCTATTCTCAAAATTCTGGACTCAATATCATGTCTCCCCAGAGGAACATAAAGACCACTCTTCTCCTTGTAGTCATCTTTTCTCCTCCAGTCACCATCATGAACTATACTTTTGTCCTTATACTTATCATTGCAGTACTTCTTACCTTGATTCCCTTGTCTCGAGTTCCAAATGTCTAGACTATACCTTTATACCTTGGCTTGGAAACCTGCCTTCTTCCTATCCAAGTACTTCACTTATTCTTTATAATCAAACTCATCATATTTAGAAGCCTTAACTAGAGTACCCCTATTATTTACCTTTTCCACTCCAATAGTTGTAAATTGGTTAGTAAGCAACCCAATCTCAGTCCTCAGTTATGCTACCTCTTGAGCCAATGTCTCATCCAATGCTCTCTGCTTAATAGAATCACCAGTCACATAAATACTAGGCAGATCTATCTTCCTTTCAAGTATGCCACCCTCGTAGGTCTTAGTAATCCACCCTAAGATTTCTAAATCCTGATCCCATCGAAGACTCATAAAAGCTCCACCTGTAATAGTATCTACTACAGCCTTGGTATTTGCATTCAAGGCTATGTAGAATATATCAAGCAAGTTTTTGTCTATGATTTTGTGATTTGGAACATTTATCTGCTTCTTCTTGAACCTTAACCATGTCTCATAGAATGCCCCTAAATGCAACTTTCTAAAAATATAGATCTCGTCTTTCAATTGTATCATTCTAGAGAGCAAAAAAATCAGTCCAAGAACTGTTTCCTTAACTTGTTCCGAGTGGTAATGGACCCACGAGGCAGCTATCCTAACCATAAAGTCTCTTCTTCTATAAGAGACAATGGGAACAAGCTGATTTTAATAGCTTCCTGACTTACCCCAGCAGATTGTATGAAGTTAAAATCCCCAGAAAGTTCATAAGTTACATTTTTTATCATCAGTAGGTAAACCCACAAACACTCCCTTTAAGTTCAACAATAGGATCATTGTCCTTGCAAGGTCAAACTTCGTTCCTTGGGGTGATTCCGGAGGAATGATGACACCTATATTAATTGGTTAAACAGACCCCAAATCTTTTTCTAGATCATCATAAATAGGCAAATACTGATAAATTGGCAGTTGACCTGTTACTTTAAATCCTATCTTTACCGAGTACTGCTCAATAATCTTTCTCTATCAGTCTATCCCTCTTCTTAATATGTCGAGCAAGTGCTAGCCTAGCATTTTCATTAGGCATTAAACAAGTAGTGGTTTGCTTAGTAGTTTCTTGAATTCTATGTTGAGGTGGACGATTCAATATGGATGGGTCATCCTAGGCCCCTTCATGCCAAGCTCCGTTATCATACTCTTATACATTTTTCATCTTATGATTCTGTCATTAGGTTCATTCATTCTTACGATCAAATGGAATCAGGGGATTCCCTTGACTTCGAGTATTGGGAATCTACAAACGTGAGCCCTAGAAATAGTAGAAAACTAGAAATCAACAAATGAAACGAACAACTTCAACAAACTCAATTAATCAATCTGTAACCATATTTCTCAACAATAGTGCAAAAATTTGATGTAGCCCAAATTACACCTCCAAAAAAGTATAAAGTAGTCATTTGTCAAATATAAAACCCAACCAGGTTGGGGTTGATCTCTCGTGGAATAGGTCAGAAATATATCATAAACATGCTGATGTAATTTGAAACAATGGAAAGTAAAAATAGGGGTTTTGTGAAAATAAGAGTAATAGTAATAGTGATGGGTAATTAAGGTTATTATCAATATGATACGATCACTAGGATTGTGTTCCCCCTGACATCATAACTCCACAGATTGGTCTTTTTTTTCAAACTATCTTAGAGCCTTGCATGCAAAATCTAACAAGTTATGTATCACCTAACCGTCTCTCAACCTTGGTTTGGGTGAATTCCACTTATCTCCTCTCAATCTCAAAGTGTTGCATTACCTACCCTTGTTTTATGATCATAAATTAATTATCTCCTCTCTATCATAAGTTAATAAGATAAAGGTGGATAGCTTTAAATTAATATTATGATTTCCTTTTCCTAATCTCTACCTCTCTCTCGAGAAAGTATTTGTCATGACCTACACCATGGCATCGCCATGATAGGTATCTCAAGTCCATCAAGGATCAGAGACTATCCACGTTGCCAAGTCAAATCAAACACAATGTCTAATAGAGACTGAATTCTGAACATATAACAAGATAGGATATGAAATATCAAAGGTAATTAAATATCCAACAACCAATAACTGAAACCACCCAAGTCCACAGCAATATCTACTTCTGAAAGCCAAACTAAGTCAAAATATGCCCCCGACACTGACAATGATAATGTCAATAATAATGTTAATGTGAACTCTTCAATTCTAGTCCATGGAAGAAAACTGATGAAATGGCCAGGTCTTTTGGAGAATGGAAGCTCAACACTTCACCACCAACGACTAACGAACCGATCTGATCCATTTAACACTACACAAAAAAAGTAGAAGTATCTCTGATGCATGCATCGCGTAGGGATACAATGTCCAGAGATGGTTAGTGGGTTGAGCGCTAGCGTGTAACTCAAGAATAGGGGATAAAATAATGGCATGATCCAAATTTTAGCTCATTCAAAACTAATGCACTCAATCATATCTATATATATATAGGAATGTCATGTTGGGATAGGGAAGTAAGGCTTAGCATGAAGTAAACTTTATCCTAGACTATGTAGCTCAACCATCTTAAATAGGCACCCACGGGCTATATAGGTTAAGCTCCCCTTGCTGAAAGGACCCCAGCGCATGTTACCCATACGAATCGGAGGTATCAAGAAAGACTAGGGAATGCCCAAACCCCATATCAATCCAAGATACAATGTATCATTAATGTGAACTAGGCACGCCAGGTAATCAAGAAAAAAACTCAGGTCGGAAAACATGAGTCTTTTGTATCAGTCATCCAAGACCCACACTTCCACGAATTCACTACATAACCTCTATTAAGCCCAATTTAAAGCAAATTTCACATAACCCGTATATTATACAAAGAACCAACTGTTAAGGCACACCATGGGTATCGTCATACCCTTGCACTTGCAATCTTGTATATATGCCATAAAAATCACATTAACTTATGAAAATTTCTGAACCCCTTTGTTCATTAAATCAAATCATAGCTAACAAGACTTTCAAAATCCATGTTCATTGTTTAATCATTTATGCATTGCCATAACATAGGTGAAACCAAGTGAAATTTCATAATTCAAGCCCTTTACACAAGTAGGCTGTGTAATTCAAGCCCTTTACACAAGTGGATTGTTTAATCATTTATGCAATGCCATAACATAGGTAGGTACGTTAAACCAAGTGACAATTTCATAATTCAAGCCCTTTACAAAAGTGGGTTAAGGGAAAACAATTATTTAGAACTAACTCTTATCTCAAAACATCAATTTGGGGAAAACCATGTCCTCTTAGTTTATTCACCATTACCATGTACCCCATCAGTTCAAAAATATTATTAAAGCATAAAAAATGCAAAATGAATCATGGGAAAAAAAATTTAAGAATCAACCAAGTCAAACTCTCAACCACAACAAAACCATATTGAAATCTATACAATTTAACTCATGTAAAACACATGATTTTCATAAATTAATAATTGGGGAAGAGTAACATGCCTGAAAAACCAAAATTTATGGAGAGACGTCAACCCTGAGCCCTTAGATGATTAACTTCTTGGAAACCCTAAGTATCTTTCCCTTGGAGAGTTTTGAGAGAAGAGAGTGTGTTTTGATTGTGTTATCAATGAGAAATAACCCCTTTTAGTGATTGATGGACGTGGGGTCTAAGTAAGGGAAAACGGGAATTGATCAGAATTCCCATAGTGAAAAGAATAAAAATTGACTGCCCAGTTGCTACGAGTGACCTTGTGACTCGTAGGATCACCTTACAACTCGTAAGGTCCCACTTGTAAGCTGGACAATATCCACAACCACTGACACTGACTTGGATATGATTTGTACCATACAACTCATACTCAGTCATTACGACTCGGATGGTCCAGTCCTTATAAAAGAAGAAAAAATTAGGCATCAAACTAGTAAGGCTACGAAAGACACTATACGATTTATTTCAAGTCTTTACAAATAGAATCCCGTAGTCGTAGCCATAGAAGAATATCCAGACCAACATACTGGCCAGGATATGATTGGGTCCTTAAGACCCATCAAGACTTCCTATGACTTGTATAGAGAGTTGTAGTGTAGGCACTGAGGATTAAATTTCAGAAATTTTCAAGGACCAGAAATTTTGGGTGTTGAATTCTCCGCTCCTTATGATCATTTATCCTTAAATGATTGGACAAGGCTTTTTTTAGCATAATTTGACACCAAGTATATCCACACTTACCCTTAACAAAGAAAGAAATCAAAGATATCAAGGAAATAACAATTTTCTTTAACAAAGTCCAAACACCAAGATTTTAAGGAATCCATAAACCTTAAGAACTATTGTCCGGAGCAGGAAACAAGAATGGGTATTTCGACTTTATGTCTACCTCGGCTTCCCATGTAGCTTCTTCACGCTTTTGGTTCATCCATATAACCTTTACCAAAGCCACGTCCTTTCTTCACAATCGACAGACTTGCCGATCCAAAATCTTTATCGAGACCTCCTCATAAGACAAAGAATTCAAGACACCCACACTCTCCCAAGGAACAACCAAGAAAGGATAATCCACACAGTTCTTCAATATTAACACATGAAAGACCCAATGAATGGAACCCATACTTGAAGGCAATTCCAACTCATAAGCCACATTGCCCACTCACCTCAAAATATGATCTGGACCCACATAATGATTACTGAGCTTCTCGTTCTTTCCAAAATGTATCACTCCCTACATAGAAGACACCATTAAGAACACCAAATCACCCTCGTCAAACTTTAAGTCCCATCGTCTTACGTTTGCATAAGACTTTTGAAAACTTTAGGCAGTCTTAAGCCTATCTTGAATTGCCTTCACCTTCTCCGTAGCTTGGTGAACTAAGTCGGGACCATACAACCTATTCTCTCCAATCTCAAACCACCCACTAGGAGACCTACATCTCCTACCATACAAATCTTTGAACAAAGCCATCCTAATACCAAAATGCTAGCTATTGTTATATGCAAACTCAATGAGAGGCAAATAATCAAATCAACTTCCACAAAAATCAATCACACAAGATCTTAGAATATCCTCCAAAGTTTGTATTATCCACTCCGCCTGTCCATCCATCTGAAAGTGAGAAGAGGTGCTAATGTTCACCTTAGTTCCCAAACCTCTCTAGAAGGAACATCAAATAATAGATAAGAATTGATTACCTCAATCAGATATGATGAAAATGGGAGCATCATGCAAATTCACAATCTCCTCAACGAAGAGCTTAGCATGTAATCCTCCATCAAATAGTTACTCCTCACTAGAAAGAAGTGAACAGACTTAGTAATCTTACCCATGATGGCCCAAATAGAATCAAACTGATGGCGAGATCGCAGAATACTCTTGTGCCTAACCACACACGCAAGGGTACGTGGTCTCACTAAGTAATACAGTGGCCTTAAATAAAGCCGAATATGGATCCCTCGGAGACTTATGTTAACAACTATCCTATTCTAGTCCTACTATTAAGATTAACTTAATGTGTACGTAACCAATAGAGTTTGGAAAGTTATACACTATATGTAAAGTAAGCAGTGCATAAAAATATAGACTTGAGATAATCAATGAATTAAGACTCGGCGCTAAAGCACTAAAAACAATCATACTATGCTATTGAACTTCATTGGTTAATTTACTTATCTTTGTTGTTGATTCACGGGGTTGATTTTATGATCATGGTTGCTCAACCTCTAACCACCTATCTAACTTAGACCCCCAACTACATCATTAAGCGGGGATGTGAGAACTAACCTAAACACGTTTACATTTTATCCCATAGTGAACCAAGTGCAACTTCTAGTTATATCCTTATCTGAGATACTAATTCAAGTCCCCTATTTTATAAAGGAATAACAACACTACTCTATTTACCCTCACATTCCATCTTCTTCTTCCCCTTCCAAATATTACAAGGTCGACAATATATGTATTATAAGGGTCACAAATCCTTAAAATAATGATAAAAAGGGTAAACAAACAACCAAATATGATAAATAAACAAAACCAGATTGATTTGTAGCAATCGTAACCATGTTCTTGGCTTTAACCCTGAAAAGGGAGCGTTTAGCCACTAATCGACATAACTATAATCCAAATCATTGAATATGTGATTAAATCTATTAAAAAGATAAAGTAAATAAAAATAAACCCTAAAAGAAGTGTTGAGAAGCCCCTATCCAAGTCCAAAAACGTGCAAAAGCTGCCCAAGGTAATTAAAAAGTGTGCAAAGTGTTCTATTTATAAAGGTAATTTTTTTCGTGTGTGGAGTAAAGCATGTGTCGCGTTGGTCAGCCCTTCTGGAGGGAGTGGTGTGTCATATGGATTAGTCAACTAGAGATAAAAGTATTCCATGTTGTCTAATCCACCAAGGAGAGGTCCGCACAACCCCTATTTCGAATTGGCTCACTGGAATTATAACTTCATCGATTAACTTTGCCTGGTCCCATTGTTCTCCATCCTAAGCCTTTTGGTATTGTTTACATTTAATTCCCAAACTGTGTATACTCTACATATCCTTAAAATGAACACACCAAGAATAATACAGGATCAAACACCAAATATTTGAGCTCAAAACACCACAACATACACAACAATGAACTAAAAACTTAAGCTAAGACTAGGCTTGCCCAAGTTGATCTTTAACTCATGTTTTGGCTCTTGCGTTATTCAATTGCACTTTGAAAATTATAAACATGTTTTTCCTCACATAATTACACAATAAAACCACCATTAGGAACTCATACAACACATTAGAATCCATCGTGATAGACTAGAACGACACTTAGCTCAAGATAGTAAAACTAGTTTTCTTGTCTAGACTCTAAATGATTGATTTGAATCCAAACTTGTTTAAAAACACTTTTAAACATTGTAATCCACTACTTGAACACTTAGATACGTATTTATATCATTACTAACACAAAACACATGAATTGTACTCAAAATAAGGCTAAATAAGCTGGAATAACCACACTAAAGTGCATAAATTCCCCCAACATCAAAGACCAGTAATAGAATCCATGATAATCACTTCCCATTTCCTCACGGGCAATTCAATCTCTGGAGATAAACCACCAGGCCTCAAGTTCTCAACCTTCACTTACTGACACACTATGCACTTAGCAACAAAATTAGCCATATCCCTCTTTATGTTATTCCACCAATAGATATTTTTCAAGTTATGGTACATCTTTGTTGCACCAGGATGAACAGTATACCTCGACTCGTGAGCCTCAGCCAAGATTCTCCTTCACAGTCTATCCCTATTAGGAACACATAATCTATATTGGTACCTCAAGATACCATCACCACCAATCTCAAAAGCCATCACCTTTTAGCAACCTACATCATCCTTGATCCGAATTAAGATAGGATCCAAAACCCGTTTCTCTTTTACCTCAGCACAAAGAGATAACTTCACCACCTCTTGCACCATCACACCATCATACTCATTGTTACAAACTCCAAGATTATCCAACCGATAAATATCCTTTACCAACTATCATTTTTCCTCCTCTACATGAGATAAACTTCACATAGGTAACCTACTAAGAGCATCAACAACTACATTAGCTTTACCTGGATGATAATAAAGACTCATGTCGTAGTCCTTGGGTAACTCAAGTCATCTTCTCTACCAGAATTTAGCTCCTTCTAAGAGAACACATACTATACATTCTTATGAACTCAGAAGATATGAACATGAACCCCATAAAAATTGTGATGCCAAATCTCCAAAGCAAAGATCATAGCCAATAATTCCAAATCATGCATCGGATTATTCTTCTCAGACATCTATAACTGCCTAGAAGCATATGCAACCACTTTTCCATGCTGCATTAACACATAACCCAGTCCTACACAGGATGCATCACAATAAACAACAAAGCCATCGGTACCCACAGCTAGCGCTAAAACTAGAGCCGAAGTCAACTTATCCTCCAACTTCTCAAAACTACCCTCACAAGCATCAGACCATATAAACTTTACCTTCTTCTAAGTAAATTTAGTCAATAGAGCTGTAATGGAAGATAAAATCTCTACAAACCTTCTATAATATCTATCTAAACCCAAGAATCTCTGAATATCGATTAGGGTCATAGGTTTAGGCTACTTCTTAACCACCGAAACTTTCTATGGATCCATTATGATCCCTTCACAAGAAACAAAATAACTTGAATAGGTCAAGCATTCAACAAAAACTCACACTTTGAGAACTTTGCATACAACTATTGATCTTTAAAGGTTTACAACATAAGGCGGGGGTGATCGGCATGATATGCCTCACTCTTAAAGTACACCAAAATATCATCAATAAATATAATAACGAACAAATCAAGACCTAAAAAATACCCATCTCATAAGATCCATAAATACCTAATAACGTCCAAGATACACCTTCAATCTAAGGATATGCAGTCGCTGTCAAACATAGTAACCCAACAAAGATTGGAGTCGAATCCCAAGGGTATGTGGAATTGTGGCTCTCAGCTGTTGTAATAAACGGGTAAAACTGGAAAAGTAAATTAGGGGATTTGAGTAGCAATATTGAACTAGTAGTTATTATCAACTTTGGATGTAATCAGTCATTGGTGAACACTAGGATGTTATTCCCCAAGGTTTTTTAACTCCGTAGGCTTGTCGTGCTTTGTTGAACCAACCCAATACCTTGGATGCAGAGTCTGATAAGTTATTTACCATTAATCCTCTTTTGAACTAGCTAACAGATTTCAACCTTTGCCTTTTGATTCTTAGGATGTCGCCTTACTACCTCTTATCCTACATCCTAGTTAACTAGTGTCTTTTGACTCTCTATTTATTAGACGACAGCTAACAATCTTACTTAGATAATATAAAGTAACGTGGATCGACAGTTAAACTATTGTAATTATCTTTATCTTGTCATTACTCATATTTTAGAGTGAGTATTAATAATCTAGATGGGATCCTAACATTTGAAACCACTAAAATAACTATTAAAGTGAAGATAATACAACGCATGCATGGGTATTAGTTCAGAACAACAGTAACTCTTCCACTACTTCCTTAATCTGCCAGGGTTTCCATAACCCAAGCTAAGGTTTTTTAACCGCTCATGCTTATTAAAGAATCAACAACATTAATGATTGAAAGAATAAGATGAAATAACAATAATCACAACTAAAAACCCAAAAATTTAACTGAATTAAGCAACCAAAGTCAATACAAGAGAATTCCAAGACTAAAATCAAATCTCAAAATCAAAATATATTTGTAAGTCCCAAGAGTGGTAACTACTACCAGAAAATACATAAAGGTTATTTATAGTACCTGAGGAAACTGTAAAATTAAATCCCGAACAAAAAGGATCGATGGCCACTAACATGTGTCTACATGCAGCTAGCCTTGGGAACATGTGCCACATGCAGCCTGACCTTAGGCGCATGAAGACACGTATAAGTGCCAAAAAAATTTCTTACACCTTCTAGTCTCGGGATTTTGGTCTTCTGACACTTACCCTACCCAGATGCAGTCCATATGTTGACATAGGTAAGAGCCAAAAGTTCTTTTTCATCTCTTTCACTCTCTAGTTATTCAATTTTGGTACTAACTTTAGTCTAATAAATACCACATATGCTACATATGGTCCATATGTAGACATAGGTAAGTTCTACACCTTCCAATACGTGCAACCAAACTTTAAATATCATAAGCTTTAGTCACGTACATCAGAAAGTGTCATGAATACAAAAAATTGGTCAAGTATTAAGAAATCTATTTTCATCTTTTTTCATAAACTTAGAATCCAAATCCTACTTTCCTTCCAAACATACCCAAACACATCATATCTAACAAAACAACATAAGAAACTGTTATATTCTCATTGTTTTAAGCATCGAAAGTGCTATATTTCTATAGCACATCAAGACCCTCAATATAAAACGTTTGCATATCCACAGGAAACATAACACAACAATACAAAATACAATGCTTAACTAGGAGGATCTAAGCTATCCAAGGAAGCCAATCAGCACTTTAAGCTCAAACCACAATACCCCCTTCTATCTCAACTTTTCAAAACCAGCTATCTATAAACATAAAGTAAAACAATGTGACACAACGAGATCAAGGTATGGAATTATATAAGCAACAGACAACCATACATATATACAAGTTACACTTCCTAAACATGTAAGCATCTAGCAAAATATCTCATGTGCCTTTATAACAAAGAAGTTCGACTCACTCATATGAAATAATACATGTCAATATAGGGATAGTCAAAAGACACTCACACTCAGCAGAGAAGTTCCAATCAATGTGCATCAAATACCATAGGTTTTCCCTTATTTTCTTTACCTTACCATTTAGACAATCACGTTAGGATCACTATAGGACTTTTCTCAATTTGAAATATAGGCTTGGGGGCTGGTATGGTGTATATTCACATATCAAATGACTAAGCCTCCTTGGCACTACACTAATTTTTGATTCCACTTAATAAACTTACTTTTTTATTCCACTCTTATTTCTCCTTTTTTAATTCTTTATTGCACATTCAAGTTGGGTGTGGTCTTTTATTCTTTCTATTTTCACTTTTGCACAATTTTTCTTTTTCTTTCTTTTGCTACTGCACCCATCCCTACTAATTTTTTCTCTTATTTGGACCCTATACATACCCATGTTACATTACATACCCTTATGATAGCCACCCTTAACTTAGGCAATTTGCCTGAGTTAAGATGTACAATGTCCAAGGAGGAATGGTCCAAAAGAGGTTACTACAACACAAATAGGAAAATGACAAGTGAAATATGAAAAATAGGCTATACGTCTCAAACAAGGATCAAGGGATACTATGGAAGGTCACTTAGGCTAAAAGTGGACTAAAATCAAAAATGGCCTATGATCCTTTCCTAACCAACTATCCTACAACCTAGGAAAGTCTAACCGGGCAAGTTCTGAATTCAACACACAAAGGGAATTAAGTAGCATCTCACACACATGGCATAGAGTCAATATTACACACTACTACTTATCTGATTAATGGAATTATTAGCAAGTTAGGCACGTCGATCTTTGAGATATGACTTTCTATATCATATATATTCGATATTCCCTCTACACACTACCTCAGGTTACCCTCATTAAGAGATGTCTTCGAGGTATATGTAGGGGAGGTAAAACTCTATCCCTATTATGCTGGTACCTCTTTATCTAGAATGGAAACCTCATGGGAATCTTTCTCTGTACCCTCCTCAGATTGGGGTACACTTGACAGTGGTGTATAGGTTGTGGTACCCTCTTCAGATCAGGATACCTTTAATGACTTGTCTTGCTCTGCGGCCTTAGATGAATCCTGGGACCCCTCCTCAGATTGGGGGTCCTGAGCTACAGCCTATGAAGATGGCTCAGAATTTCCTTCTCCTTATCATCATCATTACTTGGTGAAAAAGAATGTGGAAGTGATCTATGCTGGCTTCATCCTCGATTGGCTTACAACTGCCTGGGTAGCCTAGATAACCTGAATAGCCTTAACCGGAGATCTAGGCTTAGTAAAGGTTGGCCTTCTACCCTACTATAAGTGCTCAGGTATATGTTGTCCCACCGTGCCTAAAATAATAGCCTCATCTACCTGATGCACCTTTCATTGAGTAATTCTACGTGTCACCATCTTAAAATAAGAAGAAGAAAACATTGTTTTTTTCATAAATTAATTCAAATAATTACTTACAAAAATTACCATAATTGTTCTTGATCTTCAGTGAGAATAATGATTAAAATCCTCAGATCCATAATAGTAGCTTGCAATCTCAGAGAGTAATACATTACAATGAATTTCAAAAATGGAAAAAAAACAAAAGATGCATAAAAAATATACCCAATCTAAAGCCTAGACTAGGTATTTATATGTTCCCTGGTACTAAGGATTTAAAATTTGAACTCAACATTGCCGCATCACAGTTGATGGCCAAGTTAATGGCCCACCAGTGGCTTGATGGTCCATCACTTGGACCATCACTGAAGGTCCCAAGTTACTTAACTCTATTTAAGGATTGACAGCCAAGTTGATGGTCCATCACTTGGACCTTCGCTTGATCACCCAGGGAACCATTTTCTGTCTCAGCATGACGGCCAGGTTAACAACCGTTAGAGATCTGACGGTCTGTCACTTGGACCATCACTTGGTTTATCCATTCTTCCCATTTTGTGTAGCTTTGATGGGTACTCTAATAGTCCATCTCAGGGTTGACGACCCATTAGTTTGGTCATCATTCTCCTTTTTGTTCCTGTTTCTTCAATTTTTTTAAGTTGTCCCTTCAGCTTAGTTATTAACTTTTAAACACTTAAATCCAACATCAAATACAATAATAGTTTCTTGAAAATGTACAATTATCTCTTGTAAAATATGTAAAATATTTTTTTAAAAGTAGGAACATCAATCCTTAATTGGGCTACAATTGCCTGGGTAGCTTAGACAACCTAAATAGCCTTAGCTCGAGATCTAGGCCGAGTAAAGACTGGCCTTCTTCCCCACTATGAGTGCTCAGGTAGATGTTGTCTAATCGTGCCTAAAATAACAGTCTTATCTTCCTGACATACCTATCATTGAGTAATTTTGTGTGTCACCATCTCTACAGCTTCTCTGAGTCATGTAATCAGGTACTCCTCCACTAAAACACTGGTCTTGGGGGACTCATCCCATCTCTTAGTGTACCAAACATCTTTTTATTATATTTTGGTGCCATGTGCACCTAAAAAACTAGTTGTTTATTCCATCAAAAATGAGGGATTGCAAAAGTTGAAGAAAAAACTCAAAATGCAAAAAGTTTGAATTTTTCCTCAATTTTCACACCCCCATAACTTATTTGAAGTCCTAACAAGTCCAATGTGCACACATATATCAAGAATCATGAGTTTCAATGCAAACTAATATGCCCAACTTTTGGTATTACCCTACTTGTTCAAGTTCACCTTTCATTTAGGGCCTACCCGTAGAGTTTCATTCAAAACAAAGCCCTACATCTATATTTTAGGCTACCTCAAGGCTCATACATACAAGAATGATAATTTCTATATATTTTGCATATAAATACACATATCAACTAGTTTGGTTAATAATTAAATCAAGATATAAGTATTACGAACCGAGAAAGTTACCTTTCCTTTGAGAATCCGAAAGTGAACAATGATGAAATAGAGAAAAACCTAAGTTTGAACTTGTTTTTAGTGTGTTAGGGAAAGTTGGCACCTCAAGTAAGTGTCAATTTAACCTTTTTCTAAATGTGGGATTATTTTAGGCTTTTAGAGGGAAGATTGAATTTTATAGAGGAAAGTGACATTTTGAGGATTAGAATGGGTTAGAATGTGGCAAAATGTGTTTAAATAGTGAGAGAGGCCCAAATTATATAATAAATAAGCATTTGTGGGCCATAAATTTTAATTAAAATTTGATCCCATAGACGGACCACTTGCGGCATCCATTTACGGTCTGCCTGTGGGTGCATGTCCCATATGCGATCCGCATGTGTTGGACGCATATGGGCTAAATTTTTTGGCCCAAATTTGTACATCTTGGATTTTTTGTTTAAATGTTCTTTCAGATACTTATGGCTACGTAACTTGAATTTATGGTTCTGAAAGTATGATTATGTTCCAAAGTCTAGAACTTGCGATTATTATCCTCAAAATTTCATCTTTTCTTTAATTATCGCTTAACATTACCTAGCTTGAGTGATACTTATGACCCTGATGGATTGGTCACACAGTCCACATCCCTGGAAATTTATGCATGTAGTAATCCTACCATATTCTAGGTAAGTCCCTAAGTGATGACGTCCAAGCAACATCTCATTTTAGATGATGGTACGGTCATTATCAAGATATAGTAACCCAACTAAAGTTAGGGTCGAATCCCAGAGTAACACATGGTTTGCAGTTATTAGCAGTTATAGTCAATAGGCAGTACTGGAAAGTAAATGGGGGATTTGCTTATAGTAGTATCGAGCAAGTAGCAATATTAACTCTATTTGAAATCAGAGAAGGGTGAACACTAGTATTGTGTTTCCCCCTGTCATCTCAACTCCATTAGTTGAGGAGGATTGTTGAACTAACTCAATACCTTCTATGTAGAACCGATAAGTTATGTACCTCCTACAGTCTTTTTGATAAGCAGAAGGATTTCACCCTTTACCTGTTGAGTCTAAGAGTGTAGCGTTATTAACTCTTACCCTAGTCCTAGTTAACTATAACCTTTTCAGTCTCAATTTATTAGATGAAGTATAATAACCATTCATATATACTGTTGAGCTACAATAGATCGACTATTAACTCTCTAAATTATTATTTTCCTTATGTTATCCTACTTATTACCCCTTTATTAGAGCAAGTAGTAATATCTAGGCGGGCTCCTAATGTTTGTGACTGCTAAGAAAACTATTATAATAAATATAAAATGATGCATGCCATGGGTATTATTTTTTCATCAACAATCGCACTTCACCTACTTTGTCAATTTTCCAGAGTTTCCACAACCTTAGCTATGGGTTTTAGCCACACATGATTGTGAAGAAATCAACAACATTCATGTTGGAAGGCAAAAATGAAATCACAATAATAAGATGTAAGAAAACCCACAACTGTAAACTAAATAATCTAGCAAAGTCAATACAATAAAATCTTAAGATAAAAGATGGATGTTGAAATCAAAATATGTTTCTAAGTGATAAAAGTGTCGAACCTCTACTAAAAAGTACATAAACGGTATTTATAGTACAAGAAAAAACCCTAAAAACTAAGCCCGAACGGAACAGGAGAAATCAAGGTCGGTGGCTACCCACTTCCTATACCCGCGGTTCGGTGCTGGTCGTGGGTTGTACGTACGATATTCTTTCGGGCGCAGGTACCAACCGCAGGTATCAGATGGAAATTTTCCTACACAACAACTCTTGGGATTTTGGACTTCTGGTATCCACTCTGCATACCTGCGGTCTGAAGGTCCTACCCGCGGTCCGTGAGTCAACTTAATAGGTGTTGGGAGTCAACTTTTGAGATTTTCATTGATTCTTAAACATGTTTTGATCACGATCAAGCCATTAAATATCCCAATCATCCATAATATCTCCAAAAGTAACCAAAAACACCTTTTCACCAATTTTACAAACTTATCATCTAAATCATGGTTTTCTGCAAAACATATCCAGGACAAATCAAATCCAACAAAACCTCCTTAGAAACTTGCATTTTTTTTCTCGTTTTAAGCATCGAAAGTGCTATATTTCTATAGAATCAACACCCTCAACAGAGAATGTTTGCATGTCTCTCGGAAACAAAAATATAACAAAATGAAAAAACGACACTTAACTAGGAGAATCTAACAAATTCAAGTCAGTTAGTCATCACATTAAGTTTAAATCATGGCATGCCCTCCTATATCCCTTTTCAAAACCAACTATGTAAGAATATTAAACACAATAATTTAATAGAAAGTAATCTAGGTATGGTAACTACATGAGCAACAGACAACCACTCATACATCCAAATTACACTACCCGAGACAAATAGATAGCTAGCAACATGACTCAAGCGCCCTCACAACAAGAATTTTCCACTCACTCATATAAAATCATACATATTAATGCTGGGACATTCAAAAGACACTCACACTAAACAAAGAAGTTCTAGCCAGTGCATGTCAAATACCATAGTCTTTCCCTTAGTTTCTTTACCTTAGCATTCAGATAGTTAAGTCAGGATCACTATAGGACGTTTCTCAGCTTGTAATGTAGGCTTGTGGGCTGGTATGATATATATGGACATTTAAAGTTACTAAGCACTACATTAACCTTGGGGTCTAACTTACTAGCCAATTTCCTTTTATTCTACCCTTATTTCTCTTTTTTTTCTTTTATTGCACATTAGGATAGGTGTGGTCTTTCATTCTTTTCTTTTTCACTTTTTCCTAATTTTTCTTTTCTTTTTTTCCTTTTTCTACCACACCCAGTCCTACTAACTTTTTCTCTTATTTTACTCTTCTTCATACCTATTTTACACTACGTACCACTATGATAGTCACCCTTAACTTACGACTTTTTCTTGTGTTGAGGTACACAATTTCTAAGGAGGAACAGGGCCAAAATAGGTCAATTGTAACACAAATTTGGAGGTGAAAGGTGTAACGATTAAAAGGCTATAAGGCTCAAAAATAGGGATCAAGGGATACAATTCGCACATGGAAGGTCATTTAGGCTAAAAGTTGAATAAAATCAATAATGGTCTATGATACTTTCCTGACCAACTATTCTTCAATGTAGGAAAGACTAACTACATAATTTCTAAATTTAACATACAAAGGGAACTATGTAGTATCTCACACTTACATAGAACAGAGTCAATATCACCAACTACTACCTATTCAGTTTGTGCAATTGTTAGCAAATGGTTATCATGTCCCTAATACTAATTCCATAACAAGATCAACAAGGTTCACATATCTGTACATCAATCACAGTTCTAAATCACAAAATTTAGAGGGTTATGAAAAATTAATCAAAATCTGACTATTGGCCTAAATACTCAAAAATCTCCTAATTACACACAACATAATGAAACAAAACACAATACTCCTAAAGATGTCATCTCTACTAGGAACAAAACTCTAGGGAAAAGAGGAAAGGCAACAAGAACTCAAAGAAGACATTAAGACCCACAAGTCGTTCTACCCCCAACTAAAAATTATGCATTGTCTCGAAAGCATCAAACCAAAACATGAGAGTTAGGAACATACTTTTGTCATTCTAGATACAAAGATCCAACGTTAAACACGAATACAAATACCAAAAAAACACAATACCTTAGGTTGTCTCCAAAGAAGCGACTGATTTACCGTCGCGGTGTGACTCAGCTCCCTTGACTACTCAGACTTCGTTAACGTTCCTATCTTCATAAAATCTAAATTTTTCTGGGTTTCCCATATAAAGTTTAATATGTTGCCCATTGACTTTAAATAGAGCATCACCATCACTCTCTACCTCAATAGCATCATATGGGAATACCTTAACCATAGTGAATGGTCCTGTCCATCTTGAACTTAGCTTGCCAAAAAATAGGTGTAGTCTTGAGTTGTACAGCAAGACCAAATCACCAGGCTTGAACAGTTTCTTTACTGTCTTATTTTCATGGTATACCTTCATTATCTCCTTGTATATGGATAATCTCTCATAAGCATAGTTCGTAATTCATCCAACTCATTTACTTTGCACAGCCTCAAATTTGTTGCATTATGCCATTGAAAATTTAGCCTTTTCAATGCCTAGAGTGCTTTATGCTCCAGCTCAACCAAAAAATGACATGATTTTCCATATACAATCTAATATAGAGAGGCACCTATGGGAGTTTTATACGTTGTCTGATTGGCATATAATGCATTATCTAGCTTCCTAGACCAATCAGTCTTGATGGTATTCACAGACTTTGACAATATGTACTTTATTTCTCTGTTGGAGACTTTTAATTTACTGTAAGTATGTGGATGGTAGGGTGTTGCCACCCTATGCCTCACACCATATCTATCAAGTAGGTTATTGAATAATTGATTGCAATAGTATGACCCACCATCACTAATGATTACATGAGGGGTGCCAAATATGTAGAAGATATTTCTCTTTAGAAAAATAGTGACACTTCTGCCTTCGTTGTCTAAGAGTGCAACTACTTCCACCCATTTTTATATATATTCAACTACTACCAGAATGTACCTCATGCCATAGGAGCTCATAAACGTACCCATGAAATCAATCCCCCACACATCAAATAACTCCAACTCCAATATAGGTATCATAAGGAGTTCATAGCATTGCAAAATATTACCTTGACACTGGCATTGGTCACAAGATTATGTAAAATCATGAGCATCCTTGTAGATTATAGACTAATAAAACCCATATTGTAAAATATTATAGGTTGATCGTGTACCACTATTATGACCCCCCAACTATTGATGAATGACAAACCTCTAGAATGCTCCTCATTTCCAGATTTGGTATACATCTCCAATTTATTCCATTGGAGTAAACCCTAAGAGATATGGCTCATCCCAAAAGAATTTCCTTACCTCATGCATAAATTTGCATGACTACTGGAAGGATAAGCCTTTTCGAATGAGATCACTTGCCAAGTAGTTGGTAAAATTAGAAAACCAGAGAATCAGATTATGAGATGCTTCTAGCACACACTCATATGGAAAGTAATCATATATCTCAAGATCATTCCTTAGTTTTTAGGTTTTCTCTTCTTTAAGTCTAGATAAGTGGTTCGTGACTTGATTCTCTTTCCCCTTTCAGTCTTTGATCTCAAAATCAAACTCTTGCACCAACAGTACCTAAAGAATCAACCAATAGTACCCAATGAATCAACCTAGGATTGGAATCTTTTTTTCTCATCAGATATCTCAATGTTGCATGGTTAGTATGAACTATGACTTTAGTCCCAATCAAGTAGGACCAGAACTTCTTAAACATAAAAACCACCACAAGTAGCTCTTTCTCTCTAACAGTTAATTTTTCTGTGTGATGTTTAAAGTTTTTTTTTCATAATAAATAGGATGCAAAATCTTCTCTCTTCTTTGGCCAAGGATAGGACCCAATGCCACTCTATTTGAATCCCATATTACCTTAAAGGTGTCAACCAGTCTAGAGATTAAATAATAGGTTCCAAAATCAACCTCTCCTTTAGGAATTTGAAAGCCTAGAGAAACTCATTATCAAATACAAACTTTATTTCCTTCTCTAAAAGTTTGCATAATGGGGCTGCAATTTTAGAGAATTCCTTAATGAATCTTTAATAAAAGCCAGAATAACCTAAAAGATCCATATACCTTTAACTGATACTGGCGGAAGAAATTTTTCAATCACTTCTATCCTTGCTTTGTCCACTTTAATGCCATGTTTGGAGATCTTGTGCCCTAGCCCTATACCTTTCACCATGAAGTGCCATTTTTCCTACTTTAAAACTAAACTACTTTATTCACATCCCAGTAGTGCACTATCTAGATGGCCTAGGCAATCATCAAAAGAACCTCCAACCACTGAAAATTCATCCATGAATACCTCAATCGTATCTTCCCCCATGTTAGAGAATATGGACATCATACATCTTTGAAAAGTGACAGGTACATTGCAAAGTCCAAATGGCATCTTTTTGAATGCAAAGGTCCCATAGGGGTAAGTAAACATAGTATTTTATTGGTCCTTGGGAGCAATCATGGTTTGATTGTATCTTGTGTACCTGTCAAGAAAATAGTACCAACCCCTTTTTGTAAGTCTGTCTAGAATCTGGTCCATGAGTGGCATCGGAAAGTGGTCTTTTTGAGTCCATTTGTTCAATTTTTTATAATCCATACATACTCTCTATCCAGTCAGTGACCTTATTAGTACTAATTAATTTTTATTATTCAGAACCACTATGATTCCCTCTTTTTTGGTACACATCAACCAGGCCAACCCACCTACTATATGTAATAGGAAAAATTACCCCATCGTCTAACCATTTAATTATCTTATTCTTCATTACTTCTTTCATAGAAGGGTTTAGTCATCTCTGATGCTCAATACCGGGAATGTTGTTCGGCTCAAGCTATGTCATATGTGTGCATATACCTGGTGGGATCCCCATAATGTCAGCAATGGTCCATGCAATAGCTTTCTTAAACTTTCATAATACCGATATCAAAGACTCCACTTTTTATCCTACCAAGTCTACTACAATGATCATTGGTAAGGTATTGTTGGTCCCCAAGAATGTATACTGCAAGTGAGGAGGGAGGACCTTCAATTCCAATACTGGTGGTTCTTCAATTGATGGTCTTGTAGAAGTGTTGTTCTATTATTCAAGTCAAGACCAAGCTTCTTTTGGGGATACTTATAAGATCTTATTCCATGTAGATCATGAACCATCTCATCATATTCAATTATTCCATCGCTCTCAAAGTTCATGATAATCGTGGCCAAGGCTTCTACCCCTAATTTTTCCTCTATAAGAACATCAACTATGATCCTATCACTATCCACTACATCTATCACTGGTATAACACTCATGTCATCTTATTGTTATACTACCATGTAGATATTCAACATAATTTTCACATCGTTCCACTTGAAAGTAATTTCTTCCAAGTCCATGTCAATCAATACTCTGCCAGTAGAAAGGAATGGTCTATGATATGCCTAAAGTATAATTCTCGTTAGAAAGCGTAAGCGGTCATCATCAAATATATAACCCAAATAGGTTGGGGTCGAATCCCATAGGGAATACTGTGCTAATTAAGTCTTATGATTATTAATGGATGATTGATCGAAGGTTCCGGAGTTAAAAGGGGTTTTTTGATTTGTTAACAAGTATTGTTCCACCTAATGAGTGTTATTGCAAGTTTTAATTCAATAAGATCAGACAAACTAGGATTATGTTCACCAAAATGTTCAAGAAGTCAAGGTTGTGAGTTGACCTAAATTTCCAATTTTCAATTTCAATTGCAAGAATTATTGAATGCTAAAGTTCACCTATTCATTTCTCAACCTAAATGGATTATTACTCTTTAATTCTTTCGAACTCAATGAATGCACTAACTTATTTAATTGGTTCCTCAAGTGGGTCGATCCTGTTAAGGCATCAACCCTTAACCCAAAGGTTAAAGCCTTTGAATTCCTTGTAAACTTCCTTTTTTCCCAACATATGCTTTTTTACTCAAACAATTGATGTTCTTGGGGCTCATCCTTTGAGTTTGCAACCAAGAAGAGTCATGATTGTGAAGAGGAGTTAATACAATCTCTATTAGTTAAGGAAATTAAGCATCCTCACAACCCCAATCAGCAAATCACATCAAGGTTCCCACAACTCTAGTTATGGAAGCTTTAGCCACGCATCTCAAAAAATAAAGAAGAAAACATTGTTTTGTTCATAAATTAATTCACAGAATTACTTACAAAAGTTCCCACAACTGTTCTTGATCTTTAGTGAGAATAATGATTAAAATCCTAAGATTCACAATAATAGCTTGTAATCTCAGAGAGTAATATGCTACAATGTATTTCAAAGATGGAAATAAGATAAAAGATACCTAATCTAAACCAATATTGGGTATTTATATGTTTCTAGGTACTGGGGATTTGAAATTCGAACTCAGTTTTGCTGCAACACAGTTGATGGCCTGTTACTAGCTTGACAGTTCATCGTTTGGACCGTCAGTAAAGGTCCCAATCTGCTATATTCTATTAAAGGGGTGATGGACAAGTTGACGGTCCATCACTGGTCTGATGGTCCATCACTTGGACCGTCGCTTGATCACTAGGGGAACCATTTTCTGTCTTAGCCCGATGGCCAGGTTGATGGCCCGTCAAAGGTCTGGCGGTCCGTCACTTGGACCGTTACTTGGGTTATCCATTTTTCCTATTCTATTTAGCTTTGACGGACACTCTGATGGTCTTTCATATGGTTAACGGACCATCAGTTTGGTCTCATTCTTTCTTTTGTTCTTGTTTCTTCCATTTTTCCAAGTTATCTCTTCATCTAAGTTCTTGACCTAAAAACACTAAAATCCAGCATTAAATACAGTAATAGCTGCTTGAAAATGCATAATTATCCTTTTTAAAATATGTAAAATATTTCGTCAAAAGCTGGAACATCATTCTACCCAAGATAATTAAAGAATGGGTATCCACTTGACAATCCAGAGTCATGAAATTTGTAGGATAGCTGAATGATGCAACTTTTATTTCGATGTTATGTACAATGACCACTGGCTCTTTTACAGATGAGTCATCTATCAATAACCTTGCATAAGTAGGCTTGAGTTCTTCCAAACCTAGTACCTTGTATATTACTAGTGGCATGACATTTATTCTTGCTCCTAAATCACATAAGGCCTGGTTAATCTCATAAGGCCCATTATAAATAGAATGGTCACTGTGCTTGAATCTCCTTACTTTTTAATTGACATAGTGTGACAGCTTAAGCTATATTCATTAACTATGTTTTGGAATTCTTTGCCAATCCATTCATCATCACCATCACTATCAAAATCATCATTAGTACAACTTATCTTCTTAAACTCTACCTCTAGTGGCTTATCTACATCACTGTCCTTATTTTTAGGCTTATTAGTAGAAGGTAAATAGTGCTCCTCCAATAAGGAGTCATCCTACATATCAATGGCCATACAGTGAACAAGTGTCTGAAGGCTCTGTATATTATTATCAAGTACTGCTACTGATTGTCTCTTCACCAAAGTGATAGAGGCTTGCCCATACTACTGCTCCAACTTCTTGATATCATTTTTATGTTACTCCACCTTTTGGGCAAATCCTAAAATTTTAGCTTTAAGATTATTTAAGCAATTTTCTTGACTCTCTTGTCCCCCTATCAACATGGTCAGCGTCTCTTCTATTTTAGACTCTGTCTCTAGTCTACTAGGTGAAATGTATTTATTCTCCTTATCCTAATATTTCCAACCTTAATTTCCTTGCCCTTGGTATTGGAAACCCTCTAATGGATGATTAACAAACTTTTCCTTCTTAGATACCCCTAATCCATGCACTTTCAAAGAACTTATGGTTGCAAATTGCTTAACCAACTCACCAATTTTTGTCAATAATAATAAAACCTCATGTGCTACCACATCAACTGCTACTCTCTGTGTACTGGGATCTCTAATGTCATAAATGTCCAAAACTCTCTTAACCTCATGAGTTTGCCACCCCCGATTAGTTAATGAGATCTAATCCATAATACCTGAAGCTATCTCCCATCATAATTTCATAAAGGCTTATCCATAAATAGTGTCTGCCATTGCTCTTGAATTAATAGTCATGGCTCTATAGAATATCTCGGACAACCTTATCCTTGATATCTGATGGTTGGGTAGCATGCTTAATCTCTTCTTGAATTGGAACCGTGCATCATACAAAGATTATGAGTTTAGCTACCTGAAATTTTAAATCTCATTCTTGAGTTACAATACCCTAGATGGAAGAAAGAACTTGTTCAAGAACTATCTGTGTAGATCCTTCCATGAAGTAATAGATCCTCTTAGAATTTCCCCAAGCCATAATGATTCTTCTTCAATAATCAAGCAAGGAAAGAGTCTCAGTTTTAGTGCCTCCTGATCTACCCCCAGTATGGTAAATAAAGTGCACATCTCACTAAAGTTTGTCAAGTGCATGTTTGCGTCATCTTTTAGTAACCCCGCAAACACACCTTTCAAATATATGAGCTAAAATATAGAACTGGAGATATTGAACTTCATATTAGGAGATAAGTCAAGAGGAATAATGGCTTTTATATCAGTCAAATCATCGTACCCCAAATCTTTTTCATCATCAACATACGGCTGAATAATTTGATATATTGGGATCGCTTAAGGTTAGCTTCTATTCTAAACTCCACTGAGTTCTACTCATCAGTCTATCGTCTGTCTCTCAACAACATCCCTAACTTCATCTTTAGGGAGATTATCTCTAGTTGCGTCTGACATCCTACTATGTGATTGTAGGATTTTCTATAACAATTAGTGGGAGTAATGGATTGCCACTACTCCGTGTGCTAGGAATACACCAGCGATTTCCCAACTAAGAACAAAAAGAATAACCTAAAAATAGAAATAACTTCAATCTACAAATCAATACGTGTTCCCCGGCAACGGCACCAGTTTCTTGATGGTGTTCAAGAAATTCCTTCTTTTAAATTATGGTAAGATCATTGTCTAGATATAATAATCCAACTAAGGTTGGGGTCGAATCCTAAAGGAATACGTGGTTTGCAGTTACCAACATTTGTAGTCTACAGGGAGTCCTTGAAAGTAAATAGAGGATTTATTTGTAGTAGTCTCGAGCAAGTAGCAATAATAACTCTAGTTAAAATCAGTTATGGTTCAACACTAGGATTGTCTTTCCCCAAGCATGTCAAATCCATAGGTTTACGTGCGTTGTTGAACCAACTCAATACCTTGCAAGTAGAACTGATAAGTTATGTACCTTCTACAGTCTTTTGGACAAGCAGAAGGATTTCACCTTTTACCTATTGAGTCTCAGAGTGTCGCGTTACTAAACCTTACCCTGGTCCCAGTTAACTATCACCTTTTGAGTTTCAAGTTATTAGATGAAGGCTAATATCATTTACATATACTGTTGTACTGTAATAGATCTACTATTAACTCCTCAAATTACTATTGTATTTATATTTTCCTAGTTACTACCCCTTTGTTAGAGCAAATAGTAATATATAGGTGGGATGTTAAAGTTTGCAACTGCTAAGTCTACTATCATAATAAAGATAAAGCAATGCATGCCATGGGTATTGATTTTATGTTCACAATCACACATCCCTACTTTTTTAATTTTCCAGGGTTTCCATAACCCTAGAATGGGTTTTAGCCGCTCATGATTGTGAAGAAATTAATAACATTCATGTTGGAGGGAAAAAATGAAATCACATTGAGAAGTTAAAAGAAAACCCATAACTATAAACTGAATAATCAAGCAAAGTCAATACAATGAAATCCCAAGATCAAAGATATATCTTGAAATCAAAATATGTTTCTAAGTAGTAAAAGTGTTGAACCTCTACTAAAAAGTACATAAAAGGTATTTATAGTACAAGAGAAAACCATAAAACCTAAGTCCAAATGGAGTAGCAAAAATCAGGGTCGACGGCTACTCGCTTCCCATACCTACGGTTTGGTGTCGTCCGCGGGATATACCTTTGATGTTCTTCCAGGTGCAGGTACCAACCATAGGTACCAAAAAGAAATTTTCCTATAAGTCAGCTCTTGGGATTTTTGACTTCTGGTACCAGTTTTGCATACCTATGCTTCGTAGGTCCTACCCACGGCTCATGGGTCAACTTAGTAGGTGTTAAGAGTCAGATATTTAGCTCTTATTCAATTCTCAAACCTGTTTTGATCATGATCAAGCCACAAAACTTCCCAAATATTCATAATCGCTCCAAAAGCAACCAAAAACACCTTTTTGACCAATTTGAAAAACTTATCATCCAAATCATGGTTTTCTATAGAACATACACAATATAGATCAAATCCAACAAAAAAATCTTAAAAACTTGCATCTTTTCCTTATTTTAAGCATCAAAAGTGCAAAACATACCCAATACAAATCAAATGTGAACACTAAACTAATGGGTTTCCTGCCACTTAATGCTTTATTTAACATCGCAGAATATCATGGCTATGCTAGTTACTAAGAATTCACCAACAAGCCCATGGGTTGCCTCCCAAGCAGCGCTAGATTTAAAATCATGGTACGATGTGGATACCTTGATTATTTAGAATTCATCATGACACCCATAAGAGTACCCTCCTGGATTATTAATACAATCTATCACCGATACCTCCCTCATGTCAGTTGGCTGCTTTATTATTTTTTGAATGTTGAATGTGGCCTCCTCACCGTTGACTCTAAACTTAGACTCTCCCTTCTCCATGTCAACTATCTCTTTACCTATGGACATAAATGGTCTCCCCAATATAATAGGCATCTTAGTGTCAACCTCATAGTCCATAATAACAAAGTCAGCCAAAAATATAAAGTTATCAACTCTCATAATCACATGTAAAATGCCCACAGGTTTTTTCACTGTGCAGTCAGCCATCAATAGCCGCATTGCAGTTGGTTCAAGAGGATTCAAGCCCAATTGATTGAATATATCCAGCGGCATCACATTTATGCTGGATCCTAAGTCATATAAGGCTCTAGAAAATCGAGATGACCCAATAGTGCATTGTACAGTAAATGCTCTGAGATTATCATTTTTCTGGGCCAGAGACCTAGTCGTAGATGCACTATAATGGTGTAAGCCATCAACATCCTTAATCGTATCCCCTTTCTTTTTTGTAACCGATTGATACATAAACCTATTATATCTAGGAATCTACTCCAATGTCTCACGGAGAAGAATATTCAAGCTCAACTCTTTCATTATCTAAATAAATTAGTTGAGTTTTTCTTTCTCTCTTTCTTACTTCAGATTATAAGGAAAAGGTGGGGGTGGTCTTGGAATTTGTTTTATTTCTTGATCAATGACTGGAGCCCTTCTTATTTCCTTACCAGTTTTACCATCACCACCTATTGCCTTTTCTATCTCATAGTAGGTATCTCATTAATAGTAGCTTTATCATACCTTGTTTCTTCTACAGCAAGAAATGGGGGATCCACAGTAGTCATAGAACTCTTTGTGGTAATGGGAAGAATATGACCATTATTTTTTGGATTTTGCATAGTGTTTCTTAGAAAGGTACCTGGATGCCTTTGAATCAATATTGCTAACATCTGCACAAACTGTTATACTAAATTCTTGATATCTGTGGCAAGGGATTCAACCTTCTAGGTCAACTTTAAAATGTTAGGCTTAATCTCCTTAAGGTTGTTCTCCTAATTTTCTTGACCCTTTACCAACATAGTAAGTATCTCTTCTATTTTTGATTCTGTATCTAATCTGCTAGGCGAGATATACCTATCTCCCTTCTCTCTATAGTCATCCTTATTTCTCCAGTCACCATCTCACTTCCTACTATGGTATTTATATCTGTCATAATAGTTCTGACCTTGTTTTCCTTACTCTTAGGCCTATAAACCCTCCAACTGACGATCCAGATAGTATGTTTCCTCCTCTAATTCTGACTCATAAGCTTTGGAATCTAAACCCTAGGGTCCTACTGTGTTCACTTTCTATGACCTTGTTGTTTCAAAATGCTTTTCTAGTAACCCAAAATTAGTTCTTAGTAGCACAATTTATTGCACTCTTGAATCATCAGCTACTTTTTGGTCACAGGAGCCACCAATAGTATATATTCTAGATCCTCTCGTAGACTCCCATGTTTTCAACCCTCAGTTAGTGAGCAAAATCTGATCTAGTATCTTCAAAGATGTCTTCCAATATAGTCTCATAAAGGAACCTCTAGAGATGGTGTTTGCCATAGCTCTGGAACTGATGGTCGGGGATCTATAGAATATCTCCAATAAGCTCATCCCTGAAATCTGATGGTTGGGCACCATACTCAACTTATTCTTGAACATGAACCAAGCCTTATACATGGATTATAACTGTAGCTGCCTAAAGTTATTAATCTCATCCTTAAGATGAAACATCCTGGATGGAGGAAAGAACATATTCAAGAATATCCTTTGTAACTCGTTCTATGTAGTGATAAATCCTCTTAGTAATTCCCCTAACATAAAGATGTTTCTCCTATAAGTGGGAAGGGGAAAAACCTTAGTCTAAGTGCCTTCTGGTTTACCCCTGGATTGTTATACAAACTGTAGATCCCAATGAAATTTTCAAGGTGCATGTTTGCATCATCTATAGGCAAACCCCCAAATACACCCTTTAGATTTAAGAGTTAGATCATTGTGCTCGTTATATCAAACTTAATGATTGGGGGTAAAATAGGAGAAATACCAGCTTTAGTCTCTATCGGCTCAACGTACCCTAGATCTTCTTCATTATATTTATATGGATACAAATACTGTTAGGCTTGGATTACCTGCACGCCCACCTCTAGCTCTGTTCTAATTTCCAAGTCTTGTTCAATGGTTTGCTACCTTTCTCTACTCAGATAACTCTACCTTCTATGCTATGTACTAGCTTTTTCATCCCTCCTCTTATTAGTAGCTTATGCTAACAGCACCCCTATCTACTGATCAACAATGTCTTGAACTCCTTTAAAAGGAGGGGAAGGCACATCATCTCAAACCTCTTCAGGAATATCATCTTCTTTTGGTTCTATCATCCTACTAGGTGTTTGTAGGATCCTCTCTGGATTTGGATTTACTGGAGTAAGGGATTGTCTATAACCTATATGCTAGTCAAACACTACATAATGATGCAATCCAAATCGGCATTAACAATTTTGAACTTATATTATGAGGCCAACAAAAAGGAGTCCAAGCTATGACCATCATGAGAATTCCAAGACATATTTGGAGTACCCTTTTTAAGATCCCACGAGAATAATATTTTGTGTGGATGATATCTTGGAGTGTGGGATAAGCAACACTGGAAGCTATCCTCTGAGGGAATAATGAGCAACACTGCATTTGGATAATAGCTTGGGCTTTGTGAGAGAATAGGGACCAATTTGCATTATTTTAGGGCTCTTTGGTTAATTTTGGGCGTAAGTTGTAATAAAAGTCCTTTGGACTATAAATAGCTAGGACCCTCTTTACTTTAGAAATGGAAGATGATTTTGAATGTAAGTTGACACTTGAGAGTGTTTTAATAAGATCTTGTTGGGATCTTTCTTTGATTATGAGAAACGTGGGTACTCGAGAATCCATTCATATTGGGTCCTCATAAGAGGTTGGTGTTGTCGGCAATTGAAAATAAGGTCTTATGGTTTAATATACCGATTGGTTATTCTCTCTTTATCGATTTGTGTCAATCTTCTATTCTTTTAATCTTTTGTATTTTTGTATCATTTCCCTAGCTTTTTTCATATTTTTGCATGTTTTTCATTGTTTTTATTTTGGTTCATTTCATTTGGTATCAAAGTCGAGCTTGATTTTGTTCCTCTGAAGTCAATCTTGGGTCTACTTGTGTTGAAAATTGCAAATCCCAAAAAAAATTACATTTCCCATTTTAGCCTTAGGTCAAATTTTGAGTTTTTGATTTTGTTATTTTCTTGTGTTTCTAGTGTTATTGTGTTCCCTAACACTATAAGAGTCAAAATCTAAAATTTGAGCTAATTTGGAGCTAATTTGAACATTCTACTATTGTTGAGAGCTTGAATTTAAAGAAAAGGGAAGTGGGTTGAAAAATTTGGAAATTGTGGTTGATAATTTGAGCTTAAAAATACGTGGGTTGTGTTTGGGAGCTAGAAGCGAGCTTGGATTTCAAATTTCATCGAATTTTGAGGTCTTTTGCTTGAGGGTCAATTTGTTGGTGTTCTTGTATTCTTTATAATATTCATATCTTGTTGAAGAAGAACATCCAAAAATCTTGTGTTCGATCCAAAAAGTGGTGAGACAAAGGTTGTATACTTGTTTATTCCAAGGAATATTCAATTCTTCCAAAAGGAGAAAGGATAAGGTTGGTACACAAAGGGAATATTCCAAAAGGAGAAGGGACAAGAATAGAGTACAGAGGGGACCACAAGAAAATTTCAAGATTCTTGAGCTCAAAGAAGCCATTGAAGTCCCTCTAAAGGTATGAATTTCGTCCCAAAGAAGCCTACAACAACTCAACAAGTTGGATCACGATCTGCACAGGAGAGACGGCCCAAGCGACAAGCCACCACAAGGGTGACGGTCCGCTGCAATAGCCATCGCCAAGAGCAAACTGGGTTAGTATGATGATCTTAGCGACAGCCCACCACAAGAGTGAGGGTCAGTCTCGAGATCATTCACAAGGAGTCCATTTTCCAACACCTTACTGGTTTGGCGTGACAGACAGAAAGATGACTAGTCCCAAGATTGACGGCCCATCACACTAACCATCACTGTGAGGCAAAGTCTCAACCATCTCTTAAGTATAATCGTAAGCTCATTTCTTTGATTTAAGGTTTCTTTTCTTAATTTTTAAAGTTCTTTCTTTGGGTCATAAACAATAATTAACAACTAATAAGTGATCTGTTAGTTGATAATTGGTTCTTGAGTCCATTTTATTTTATTCTTTCTTGTGTGTGTTTCTATTGTTTCTTTATTCGTAACTTCGTTGATTCAAGTCCTCTATCCTTCAAATGAATCATCAATAGTTTCTTCATCTCTTTCTCAATTGTGATAACAAGCTTTGAGGGGGAAATAACCTTTGATACTGTAATGGAAACCATCAGGGGTTTGCGACAAGAAGTGAATGGTTGGAAGGAGGATTGGTCATGCTTGAAAGAGAAAATGGAAAAGGTGACATGTCTTAATCCACAATCCCCACCATATCTACCCCGACCACTTCAATTCAATCAACAAACACCCCAAACCCTTCCCCAAGATCCCCAAGAAAAAGTTTTGAACTACCAAGTTACCCAAGGATTGAACCCACAAGGCCTCAATCTACCACACTACCCACCCAATCAACAAAATCCAACCTACTACCCACCTTATCAATTACCCTACTACCCACAAATTGAAATACCACACTACCAAAGATCACCAAATCCGAATCCATCTTAACAAGCTCCATTTAACCAAAACACTTATCCACTATCACTACCCCGGGGATCATTCACCATAATTGTGATCCACGACCTCAAGAACATGTTCCCTCAACCCAAACAACTTCAAACCAAACTCCATAAGACATTGTTCAACCAATCCAAATCCAAATTGAAAAAGACAATTCCAACATGGAGGCTTTGTTACCCGCTAACCATGATGTTAGAAATTTACAATGTATCACTTATTTATTTAAGTAGGTTCACGAACAAACAATCTCAAATGAGGATGCAGGGAAAATACCTTATGAAAATGAGCTTAAAGACCTAATAGAGTTCATACCAAAGAATTTCAAGCTTGGAGAGTGTGATGGCAAGTTGATAAAAGAAATGGATTCATGAATGAATCTTTTTCAAGAAAGGGAGGATGATGCAATCCAAATTGGAATTAATGTTTTTGAGCATATATTTCGAGGACAACTAAAGAGAGTCTAATAACGGTCAACTTACACGTCAATTTAGTGCAAGGCGGTCTTCATCAATATATTTACCCAACTTTAGAGTCGGGGTCGAATCCACCGGGAATAATGTGAGTGGCGATTAAACTAGTTTGAAACTAAATCTACAAGTTAAATTCAAACAACTGGCTCGAAAAGACAAAATGGGGGTTTTGGAGATTAGTAAATAATTGTTGGTCACTTAAGTTTCAATGTTTGAAATAAAGAGTTTATGGGAAATCAGAGTTATGTTCACTATGGGTTTTTGTACTTGACAGATGCTAATAGTGATACAAGATTCTCACGATAGGTAGGAACAAAAGATTGTCTTTATCGAAGTTATGCCTAAATGTCTCTCGACCTACTTAAGTATTTAATTACCTAATCCTCTCGTACTTAGGGAATTTATATTCACTGACCAGACTTCACCTCAAGTTAATTAACCTTGTTACAGCGTCAATTATTAAATGGAAGGTTGTTAGCTTCCAAGTCCCTGTCAATAATTCACTTTCTACTATAGTTGATTTCCTATATCAAGAAAATAAAAGCAGGTGCACTCTATCGTTTGCAACCAATAGACAATAATTAAAACCTCTGAATTATGAAGGAGTCCTATTACCTTTAAGCTCCTCGTTAATTTTGACAATTTCTGGTTAAGGCTGATGGTGAATACTGATGGCTTATCAAAACTGTGACGACATATTAGACAATGTTATCACTTCTCCACCTCAGCTCCCATGTTCTGTCTAAGGCTGACGGCGACTCTGATGGCTTATCATAAGGTTGACGACTTATCACATGTTGTCATCACTTCTTCAAATGGAATTCCATTCTCTTTTTAAGGCTGACGATGAAGCTGATAACCTATCAGAGAGCTGACAACTTATCAGGAATGTCGCCAGCCACACTTCTCTTCTATTTTCTTCAGATTTTAACTCTTTTGCTTCCATCATTGTTGGTTCTCTTGCCTCTTGACTTCCATGGCAAAATCAAAGATAAAACAATCAAAAATGACAAAAGTTTCTTAAGACTTTGCTAATATTCTCAGTTAAAAGCCTCAAATGTGTTAGCATATGCTCACACATCAACACCCTCAACTTAAAACAATTGCTTGTCCTTAAGAAACTAAAACACAACCAAGAGAATACAAAGTACATTCAGCAGTCAATCATTCATATTATCTTAAAACATCTTCACCATCTCCAAGGTCAATCAATTTACAAACAGCTGTGTATGTTATAGGAAGCAACAATGTGACACAGAGGAAACAAGATATGGCATCAAATCAGCAGCAACAACCATGCATGTATCAAGCTTACACTATCCAAACAATTTAGCAACTAGTAACGTAACCAGTATGCCCTCACTACAAAGAAGTCTCACTTCACTTATATCAAAAATTACATATGTAACCATAGGGACAATCACTAGACACTCACTCTGATAATGAAGTTCCAATCAATGTATACTGAATACCATAGGCTTGCCCCTATTTTCATTACCAAGACTTTCAGAAAGGTCAGCTAGGATCACTATAGGTCTTCTTTGTGGTTTGTAATGTAGGCTAGTGGCTGGTATAATACTCGATGATATTTAAAGTGACTAAGCCTCCTTGACACTACACTAGCTTTTGGGGTTTCACTCATTCGCCTTTTTCTATTTTTCTCTTTTCTTGATCACACTTATTCAGGATGAGTGCGGTTCTTTTCTACAATCACTTCTTCTTTTTCACAACTTTTCATTTCTTGCTCTTTTTCACCCTACCCAACTTTTTATTCTTTTTTTTTACTCTACCTTTCTTCATTCTCATTTTACAGCATGCACCCCTATGATAGCCACCCTCAACTTAGGCCATTTACCTAAGTCAAGGTGCACAGTGTCCAAGGAGGACCAGGGCCAAAACAGGTTCATTATGATATAAATGGGTCGGTAATAGGTATCATAAAAGGAAATAGGCTATTTAGTCTCAAAATAGGGATCAAGGGATATTATGCATACAGGGATGGTCATTTTGACTAAAGTGGGCTAATATCAAAACGGCTTATAATTGTTACCTAACCCCTATCCTTCAACCTACGTAAGACTAACCGGGTAAGTTCTGAATCCAACATACAAAGGGAACTAAGTAAAAGCTCACACGCACATGGCACACAAGTATATCACAAGTTACTACTTATCCAGTTCATGCAATTGTTTAGCAATGGTTATTAAGTTACTAGAACAAATACCATACAAAGATAAACAATGGTCATAATTAGATCCATATCACAAAGTTACAAAGTAAACAATTGATAAGGTATTTATCATTCCTAAAAAGAAAATATGTCAACTTCCGTAGAAACTTATATTTCTCCCAGTTAACCACAACACATCACAAAATAAAACATAATACGCCTAAACATGAAGCTCTAGTAGGAACATGTCTTCGAGGAAAAGAGGCACGGCAACAAAAACCCCAAGAGGACATCAATACCCATAAGTAGCCCCACCCTCAACTTAAAATCATGCAATGTCCCCAATGCGTTAAACCAAAGAAAGAAAGTTAGAAACATACCTGTGGCACCATGGGTGTAAAGATCTAATGTCAATCACATAATACGAATACAAATAACAAAATACCTTGGGTTGCTTCCTAAGCAGTGCCTGATGTAATGTTGCGGCACGATTAGGTTATCTTGACTACTCAGAATTCATCAAGATACCTTGAAAGTGATTCATCCTTTATCTCTCCACCTTGATGATATGAATTTCACCCCCAACTTAAAGTCCATTTTCTTTCTTCGATCACAGAAGGTGGTTCCAAAATTGAGAAGTTTAGTAATGGATTGAGTGTGGTAAACCATTTGTCCTTAAAGTGAGGTGTGTTTTTATATTACTTGTATAATGTAAAATCAAGAATATAGGATTCTTGTTCCTCATCTTCACACTCTTCCATCATTTTAAATGATTCCACAAATAAGATATCATCTAAACATAATGTGAAAAAATACTTTGAGTGAGGCGCAACTAATTCTACTTCAAAATTTACACTATCTACTACAGACTCACTTTTATTAACCTTCTCAATGTCTGTCTCAAGATCAATATGACAATCAAGTGGTTGCGATTCTTGAGTTTTCTCCTCAAATTAGCTAATGTCCTCCTTATATTATTCTTTGTTTAGCCATAGTAAACATGGTGGGAGTGGTAACTCCTTTAGTTGTTTTATCAATTTGTTTGCTTGAATCATGACAACACACATATCTTCAGTATGATCACTTTGACCACAAGCCAAATACCAAGTTATAGTAAGAAGGACAATATCTGCATCATATTATGAAGGTCCAGTCCATGCACTTCTAAGTAAATCTAGATAGCAAGCCTTAAAATATGGTCCCCTACAATAATAACAAGAATCATCACAAGAATCGTGATCACTCAAAAAACCATCTATCCAAGTTGATATCTCAAGAAAGGTGTGACAAAAAAATAAAAGAAAATAAAAAAAAACTAAAGAATTACTTACAAGTTTGAATTCAACCAATTAAGCTAAAATTCCAAACCAACTCAATACGCCAAATTGTTCCCAGACAATGGTGCCATTTTTGATAATGCTCAAATTACACGTTAATTTAATGCAAGGCGGTCGTCGTCAATATATTTAACCAACTTTGGAGTCAGGGTCGAATCAACAAAGAGTAATATGAGTGGCGATTAAACTCGTTTAAAATTAAAGACATAAGTTAAATTCAAACAACTAGCACGAAAAGACAAAATGAGGGTTTTGGAGATTAGCAAATATTGTTGGTCATTTTAGTTTCAGTGTTTGTAATTAAGAGTTTATGAAAAACCAGAATTACGTTCACTATGAGTTTTGGTACTTGACAGATGCTAATAGTGATTCAAGATTCTCACGATAGGTAGGAACAACAGATTGTCTTTATCGATATTATGCCTAAATTTCTTATGACCTACTTAAGCATTTAATTACCTAATCCTCTCGTACTTAGGGAATTTCTATTCACTGACCAGACTTTACCTCAGGTTAATTAACCTTGTTACAGCGTCAATTATTAAATGAAAGGTTGGTAGCTTCCAAGTCCCTATCAATAATTCACTTCCTTCTATAGTTGATTTCTTATATCAAGCAAATCAAAGCAGGTGCTATCTATCATTTGCAACCAATAGATAATAATTAAAACCTCAGAATTATCAAGGAGTCCTATTACCTTTAGAATTTTGAACAATTTGCAACTTACCAAGACCTAACCCATAGATCCCATAATTTGGGTTAAAGGGATTTAGCCACTTATAATGTAATAATCGATACAACAAGTTGAATTCATAATTTGAATGATGAACTTATAGCAAGATAAATAGCAACGAGTGTTTCTAAGATTAGATCAAAGTAGAAAACCTAAAATATTGATAAAAATCTCTTCAAAGTTAATTTTTTAGTTCAAGCCAAGAAACTAGAGAGAAAATAACAAAATACGTGCGTTCTAAAATAGGTTCAGAATACTCCATAGAAAACCCTAAACTATGCTTCAAATACTTTATCCTAATTATGGAAACAAAATCACAGAGTTCAATGTTCTTCTCAAGTTAGGTGACGGAATGTGTTACACTTTATCAGGAGGATGACGACTTATCACGGATATCGTCAGCTTCTCTTCGATTTTAACAATTTCTGCTTAAGGCTGACGGTGAATCCTGATGGCTTATCAAAACTATGATGAGATATGAGACAATATCGTCACTTCTCCAGCTCAGCTCCTATGTGCTGTCTAAGGTTGACGGAGAATCTAAAGGCTTATCATATCGACACTTCTTCCAACTAATCCCATTCTCTATTTAAGGCTAACGATGAATCTGACAACCTATCAGAGTGGGAACGACTTATCAGGAATGTCGTCAGTCACACTTCTCTTCTATTTGCTTCAGATTTCAACTCTTTTACTTCCATCATTATTGGTTCTCTTTCCTCTTGACTTCCACTACAAAATCAAAGAGAAAACAATTAAAAACGATAAAAGTTGCTTCAGAGTTTGAAATTATTCTCAGTTAAAAGCCTCAATTGTGTTAGCATATGCTCACACATCAACACCCTCAACTTAAAAGAATTATTTTTCCTTAAGCAAAAAAAACACAACCAAGAGAATACAAAGTACATTCAGCATTCAACCATCCATATTATCTCAAAACATCTTCACCATCTCCAAGGTCAATTTACAAACAATTGTGTATGTTATTGAAGATCAACAATGTGACACACAAGAATCAATATATGGCATCAAATCAGTGGCAACAACTATGTCTGTATCAAGATTACACTATCCAAACAAGTTAGCAACTAGTAACATAACCAGTATGCCCTCACAACAAAGAAGTCCCACTTCACTTATGTCAAAAATTACATATGTAACCATGGGGACAATCACCAGACACTCACTCTCATAATGAAGTTCCAATCAATGTAGGTCGAATACCATAGGCTTGCCCTTATTTTCATTACCAAGACTTTCAGACAGGTCAGTTAAGATCACTATAGGACTTCTCTTTGGCTTATAATATAAGCTAGTGGTTGGTATAGTACTCGATGATATTTAAAGTGACTAAGCCTCCTTGACACTACACTAGCTTTAGGGTTTCACTCATTAGCCTTTTTATATTCTTCTCTTTTCTTGATCACACTTATTCAGGATGGGTGCGGTTCTTTTCAACAATCACTTCTTCTTTTTCACAACTTTTCTTTTCTTGCTCTTTTCCACCGCACCCAACTGTTTATTCTTTTATTTTATTCTACCTTTCTTCATACTCATTCTATATCACGCACCCCTATGATAGCCACCCTCAACTTAGACCATTTACCTAAGTCAAGGTTCACAGTGTCGAAGGAGGAACAGGGCCAAAAAAAGTTAATTATGATATAAATGGGTCGGTGATAGGTATCATAAAATGAAATAGGCTATTTAGGCTCAAAATCGGAATCAAGGGATATTATGCATATAGGGAACTTCATTTAGGCTAAAGTGGGCTGATATCAAAACGGCCTATGATCCTTTCCTAACCCCTATCCTTCAACCTAGGTAAAAGTAATCGGGAAAGTCTTGAATCCAACATACGAAGAGAACTAAGTAAAATCTCACACGCATATGGCACACAAGTATATCACAAGTTACTACTTATCCAGTTCATGCAATTGTTTAGCAATGGTTATCAAGTTACTTGAACTAATACCATACAAAGATGAATAGTGGTCACAATTAGATGCACATCACACAGTTAAAAAGTAGATAATTAAAGAGGTATTTCTCATTCCCAAATAAAAAAATAATAAAAAATATGTCAACTGCCCTAGATACTTGTTTTTCTCCCAGTTAACCATAACACATCACAAAATAAAACACAATACGCCTAAACATGTCGGCTCTACTAGGAATAAGACTCTGGGAAAAAAAGGCATGGCAACAAAAAGCCCAAGAGGACATCAACACCCACAAGTAGCCCAACCCTCAACTTAAAATCATGCAATATCCCCAATGCATCAAACTAAAACAAGAGAATTAAAAACATAATTGTGGCACCATGGGTGCAAAGATCTTATGTCAATCACATAATACGGATACAAATAACAAAATACCTTGGGTTGCCTCGCAAGCAGCGCCTGATTTAATGTTGCGGCACAATTAGGTTATCTTGACTACTCAGAATTCTTCAAGATACCTTGAAAGTGCTTCATCATTTATCTCTCCACCTTGATGATATGAATTTCACCTGCAACTTAGAGTCCATCTTCTTGCCACGGTCATAGGGGGTAGTACAAAAATTAATAAGTCAAGCAATGGATTAAGCGTGGTAAACCACTCGGCTTTAAAGTGAGGTGTGTTTTTATGTTGCTTGTCTAATGTAAAATCAAGAATATTGGATTCTTGTTCCTCATCTTCACACTCTTCCACTATTTTAGATGATTCCACAGATAAGATATCATCTAAACATATTATGCAAAAATGCTTCGAGTGAGGCCCAACTAATTCTACTTCAAAATTTACACTATCTACTACACACTCACTTTTATTCACATTTTCAATGTCAGTCTCAAGATCAAAATGATAATCAAGTGGTTGCGATTCTTGAGTTTTCTTCTCAAATTGGCTAATATCCTCCACATATTCTTCTTTGTTTAGCCACTGTAAACATGGTGGGAGTGGTAACTCCTTTAGCTCTCCACAGCTATTCTTGATTCTCTAAAATTTGTTTTATCAATTTGTTCGCTTGAATCATGACAACACACATATCTTCAGTATGATCACTTTGACCACAAGCCAAATATCAAGATACAGTAAGAAGGACTATATCTGCATCATATTATGAAGGTCCAGTCCATGCACTTCTAAGTAAATCTGGACAGCAAGCCTTAAAATATGGTCCCCCACAATAATAACAAGAATCATCACAAGAATCGTGATCACTCAAAAAACTATCTATCCAAGTTGACATCTCAAGAAAGGTGTGATAAAAAAATAAAAAAAAATAAAAATAACTAAACAAATACTTACAAGTTCGAATTCAAGAAAGTAAGCTAAAATTCCAAACTAACTCAATATGCCAAATTGTTCCCCGGCAATGGTGCCATTTTTGATAATGCTCAACTTACACATTAATTTAGTGCAAGGCAGTCGTCGTCAATATATTTATCCAACTTTGGAGTCAGGGTCGAATCAACAAAGACTAATGTGAGTGGCGATTAAACTCATTTAAAACTAAAGATATAATTTAAATTCAAACAACTAGCACGAAAAGACAAAATGGGGGTTTTGGAGATTAGCAAAATATTGTTGGTCACTTTAGTTTCAGCGTTTGTAATCAAGAGTTTATGAAACACTAGAATTATGTTCACTATGAGTTTTGGTACTTGACAGATGCTAATAGTGATTCAAGATTCTCATGATAGGTAGGAACAACAGATTGTCTTTATCGATGTTATGCCTAAATGTCTCTCAACCTACTTAAGCATTTAATTACTTAATCCTCTCGTACTGAGGGAATTTCTATTCACTAACTAGACTTTACCTCAGGTTAATTAACCTTGTTACAGCGTCAATTATTAAACGAAAGGTTGGTAGCTTCCAAGTCCCTGTCAATAATTCAAATCCTTCTAGAGTTGATTTCTTATCACAAGCAAATCAAAGCAGGTGCTATCTATCTTTTGCCACCAATAGATAATAATTAAACCTCAGAATTATAAAAGAGTCCTATTACCTTTAGAATCTTAAACAATTCGCAACTTACCAAGACCTAACCCATAGATTCCATAAATTAGGTTAAAGGGATTTAGCCACTCATAAAGTAATAATCGATACAACAAGTTGAATTCATAATTTGAATAATGAACTTATAGCAAGATAAATAGCAACAAGTGTTTCTCAGATTAGATCAAAGTAGAAATCCCAAAATATTGATAATAATCTCTCCAAAGTTAATTGTTTTATTCAAGCCAAGAAACTAGAGAGAAAATAACAAAATACGTACGTTCTAAAATAGGTTCAGAATCCTCCATACAAAACCCTAAACTATGCTTCAAATACTTAAACCTAATTATGGAAACAAAATCACATAGTTCAGTGTTCTTGTCAGATTAGGTGACGGCATGCGTTACACTTTATCAGTAGGCTGATGACTTATCACAGATGTCGTCAGCTCCTCTTCGATATTGACAATATCTGCTTAAGGTTGACGGTGAATCCTGATGGCTTATCAAAGCTGTGACAACATATCAGACAATATCGTCACTTCTCTACCTCAGCCCCCATGTTCTGTCTAAGGCTGACCGGGACTCTAAAGGCATATCACAAGGCTAACAACTCATCATATGTCGTCGTCACTTCTTCCAATTAATCCCATTCTCTATTTAAGGCTGACGATGAAGCTGACAATCTATCATAGTGCGAACGACTTATCAGGAATGTCGTCAGCCTCACTTATTTTCTATTGGCTTAAGATTTCAACTCTTTTACTTCCATCATTGTTAGTTCTCTTGCCTCTTGACTTCCATGGCAAAATCAAAGATAAAACAATCAAAAATAACAAAAGTTTCTTAAGACTTTGCTAATATTCTCAGTTAAAAGCCTCAAATGTGTTAGCATATGCTCACACATCAACACCCTCAACTTAAAACAATTGTTTGTCCTTAAGCAAAAAAAAAAAAGACAACCAAAAGAATACAAAGTACATTCAGCAATCAACCATCCATATTATCTCAAAATATCTTCACCATCTCCAAGGTCAATCAATTTACAAACAGCTGTGTATGTTATTGAAGAGCAACAATGTGACACACAAGAATCAATATATGGAATCAAATCAGCAGCAATAACTTGCTTGTATCAAGATTACACTATCCAAACAAGTTTGAAACTAGTAACGTAACCAGTATGCCTTCACAACAAAGAAGTCCCACTTCACTTATATCAAAAATTACATATTTAACCATGGGGCCAATCACCAGAAACTCACTCTCATAATGAAGTTCCAATCAATGTAGGTCGAATACCATAGGCTTGCCCTTATTTTCATTACCAAGACTTTTACACAGGTCAGCTAAGATCACTATAGGACTTCTCTTTGGCTTATAATGTAAGCAAGTGGCTGGTATAATATTTGATGATATTTAAAGTGACTAAGCCTCCTTACACTACACTATCTTTTAGGGTATCACTCATTCACCTTTTTCGATTCTTCTCTTTTCTTGATCACACTTATTCAGGATGGGTGCGGTTATTTTCAACAATCACTTCTTCTTTTTCACAACTTTTCTTTTCTTTCTCTTTTCCACCTCACGCAACTTTTTATTCTTTTATTTTACTCTACCTTTCTTCATACTCATTTTATATCACGCACCCCTATGATAGCCACCCTCAACTTAGGCCATTTACCTAAGTCAAGATACATAGTGTCCAAGGAGGATCAGGTATCATAAAAACAAATAGGCTATTTAGGCTCAAAATAGGGATCAAGGGATATTATGCATATAGGGAAGTTCATTTAGGCTAAAGTGGGATAATATCAAAATGGCCTATGATCCTTAACTAACCCCTATCCTTCAACCTAGGTAAGACTAACTGGGCAAGTTTGGAATCCAACATACAAAGGAAACTAAGTAAAATCTCAAACGAACATGGCACACAAATATATCACAAGTTTCTACTTTTCCAGTTCATGCAATTGTTTAGCAATGGTTATCAAGTTACTAGAATAATACCATACAAAAATGAACAGTGGTCACAATTAGATGCACATCACACAATTACAAAGTAGATAATTAAAGAGGTATTTATCATTCCCAAATAAAAATATAACAAAAATATGTCAACTACCCTAGATACTTGTTTTTCTACCAGTTAACTGTAACACATCACAAAATAAAACACAATATGCCTAAATATGTCGGCTCTTCTAGGAACAAGACTCCGGGAAAAAGAGGCACGGCAACAGAAACCCTAAGTGGACATCAACACCCATAAATAGCCCCACCCTCAACTTAAAATCATGCAATGTCCCCAATGCGTCAAACCAAAACAAAAGAGTTAGAAACATACTTGTGGCACCATGGGTGCAAAGATCTAATGTATATCATATAATACGAATACAAATAACAAAATACCTTGGGTTGCCTCCCAAGCAACGCCTGATGTAATATTGCGGAACGATTAGGTTATCTTGACTACTCAGAATTCATCAAGATACCTTGAAAGTGATTAATCATTTATCACTCCACCTTGAGGATATTAATTTCACCCAAAACTTAGAGTCCATCTTCTCTCCACGATCATAAGGGGTGGTACAAGATTAAGAAATCGAGCAATGGATTGAGCATGGTAAACCAATCGGCCTTAACATGAGGTTTGTTTTTATGTTGCTTGTCTAATGTAAAATCAAGAGTATAGGATTCTTGTTCCTCCTCTTCACACTCTTCCACTATTTTAGATGATTCCACAGATAAGATATCATCTAAACATAATGTGGAAAAATGCTTAGAGTGAGGCCCAACTAATTCTACTTCAAAATTTACACTATCTACTACACACTCACTTTTATTCACCTTTTCAATGTCAGTATCAAGATCAAGATAATAATCAAGTGGTTGCGATTCTTGAGTTTTCTCCTCAAATTGGCTAATTCCCTCCTCATATTCTTCTTTGTTTAGCCACTGTAAACAAGGTGGGAGTGGTAACTCCTTTAGCTATGCCCAGAGTTGTTCTCGATTCTCTAAAATTTGTTTTATCAATTTGTTTCGTTGAATCATGATAACACACATATCTTCAGTATGATCCCTTTGACCATAAGACAAATACCTGGTTACAATAAGTAAGACAATATCCGCATCATATTATGAAGGTCCAGTCCATGCACTTCCAAGTAAATCTACACAGCAAGCCTCAAAATATGGTCCCCCATAATAATAACAAGAATCATCACAAGAATCATCGTCACTCAAAAAACCATCTCTCCAGGCTAACATCTCAAGAAAGGTGTGATAAAAATAAAAATAAAAATAAAAATAAAAAATGAAAAAAAAAAACTAAACAAGAATTTACAAGTTTAAATTCAAGCAAGTAAGCTGAAATTCCAAACAACTCAATATGTCAAATTATTCCCCGGTAACGGCGTCATTTTTTATAACGCTCAACTTTCACGTTAATTTAGTGCAAGACGATCGTCGTCAAAATATTTACCTAACTTTGGAGTCAGGGTTGAATAAACAGAGAGTAATGTGAGAGGCAATTAAACTCGTTTAAAACTAAAGATATAAGTTAAATTAAAAAAACTAGCACAAAAAGACAAAATGGGGGTTTTGAAGATTAGCAAAATATTGTGGGTCACTTTAGTTTCAGTGTTTGTAATCAAGAGTGTATGAAAAAATAGAATTTTGTTCACTATGTGTTTTGGTACTTGACAGATGCTAATAGTGATTCAAGATTCTCATGATATGTAGGAACAACAGATTGTCTTTATCGATATTATGCCTAAATTTCTCACGACCTACTTAAGCATTTAATTACCTAATCCTCTCGTACTTAGGGAATTTCTATTCACTAACCAGACTTTACCTCAGGTTAATTAACCTTGTTACAGCGTCAATTATTAAATGAAAGGTTGGTAGCTTCCAAGTCCATGTCAATAATTCACTTCCTTCTATAGTTGATTTCTTATCTCAAGCAAATCAAAGCAGTTGCTATCTATCGTTTGCAACCAATAGAGAGTAATTAAAACCTCAGAATTATCAAGGAGTCCTATTACCTTTAGAATCTTGAACACTTTGTAAGTTACCAAGACCTACCCCATAGATACCATAATTCGGGTTAAAGGGATTTAGCCACTCATAGTGTAATAATCAATACAACAAGTTGAATTCATAATTTGAAAGATGAACTTATAGCAAGATGAATAGAAACGAGTGTTTCTCAGATTAGATCAAACTAGAAATCCCAAAATATTGATGATAATCTCTTCAAACTTAATTGTTTTGTCCAAGCCAAGAAACTAGAGAGGAAATAACAAAATATATGCGTCTAAAAATAGGTTTAGAATCCTCCTTAGAAAACTCTAAACTATTATTTAAATACTTCAACCTAATTATGGAAACAAAATCATAGAGTTCAGTGTTCTTCTCAGATTAGGTGACGATATGTGTGACGCTTTATCAGGAGGCTGACAACTTATCAAGGATGTCGTTAGCTCCTCTTCGATTTTGACAATTTCTACTCAATTCTAACGGTGAATCCTGATGGATTATCAAAATTGTGATGATATATCAGATAATATCGTCACTTTTCCACTTCAGCTCCCATGTTCTGTCTAATGCTGATGGCGACTCTGACGGCTTATGACAAGGCTGACGACTTATCACTTCTCATCGTCACTTCTTCCAACTGAATCCCATTCTTTGTTTAAAGATGATGATGAAGCTGATAACCTATCAGAGTGCTGATGACTTATCAGGAATATCGTCTGCCATACTTATCTTCGCTTTGCTTTAGATTTTAACTCTTTTACTTCCATCATTGTTCGTTCTCTTTCCTCTTAACTTCCACTGCAAAATCAAAGATAAAACAATCAAAATCGACAAAAGATACTTAAGACTTTGCATTTATTCTCAGTTAAAAGCCTCAAATGTGTTAGCATATGCTCACATATCAACACCCTCAACTTAAAACATTTACTTGTCCTTAAGAAACTAAAACACAACTAAGAAAACACAAAGTACATTCAGCAGTCAACCATCCATATTATCTCAAAATGTCTTCACCATCTCCTAGGTTAATCAATATATAAACAACTGTGTATGTTATTGAAGAGCAACAACGTGACACACAAGAATCAAGATATGGCATCAAATCATCAACAACAACCATGCTTGTATCAAGCATACACTATACAAATAAGTTAGCAATTAGTAACGTAACCAGTTGGCCCTCACTACAAAGAAGTCTCACTTCACTTATATCAAAAATTACATATGTAACCATGGGGATAATCACTAGACACTTACTCTTATAATGAAGTTCCAATGTATGTTGAATACCATAGGCTTGCCCTTATTTTCATTACCAAGACTTTTACACAGGTCAGCTAAGATCACTATAGATCTTCTCTTTGGCTTATAATATAGGCTATTGGTTGGTATAATACTAGATGATATTTAAAGTGACTAAGCCTCCTTGACGCTACACTAGCTTTTGGGGTTTCACTCATTCACATTTTTTTATTCTGCTCTTTTCTTGATCTCACTTATTCAGGATGGGTGCAGTTCTTTTCAACGATCACTTCTTCTTTTTCACAACTTTTCTTTTCTTGCTCTTTTCCACTGCACCCAGCTTTTTATTCTTTTCTTTTGCTCTACCTTTCTTCATACATATTTTACATCACGCACCCCTATGATAGCCACCCTCAACTTAGGCCATTTACCTAAGTCAAGGTGCACAGTATCTAAGAAGGAACAGGGCCAAAACAGGTTAATTATGATATAAATAGGTCGGTGATAGGTATCATAAAAAGAAATTGGCTATTTAGGCTTAAAATAGGGATCAAGGGATATTATTCATATAGGGAAGTTCATTTAGGCTAAAGCGGGATAATATCAAAACGGCTTATGATCCTTAACTAACCCCTAACCTTCAACCTAGGTAAGACTAACTGGGCAAGTTCGGAATCCAACATACAAAGGGAACTAAGTAAGATCTCAAATGCACATGGCACAAAAGTATATCACAAGTTACTAATTTTCCAGTTCATGCAATTACTTAGCAATGGTTATTAAGTTGCTAGAATAAATACCATACAAAAATGAACAGTGGTCACAATTAGATGCATATCACACAGTTACAAAGTTGATAATTGAAGAGGTATTTATCATTCCTAAATAAAAATAATAATAAAAATATGTCAACTGCCCTAGATACTTGTTTTTCTACCAGTTAACCACAACACATCACAAAATAAAACACAATATGCCTAAATATATCGGCTCTACTAGGAACAAGACTCCGGGAAAAGAGGCACGGCAACAGAAACCCCAAGAGGATATCAATAACCACAACTTGCCCCACCCTTCACTTAAAATCATACAATGTCCCCAATGTGTCAAACCAAAACAAGAGAGTTAGCAACATATTTGTGGCACCATGGGTGCAAAGATCTAATGTCAATCACATAATACGAATAAAAATAACAAAATACCTTGGGTTGCTTCCCAAGTAGCGCCTGATGTAATGTTGCGGCATGATTAGGTTATCTTGACTACTCAGAATTCATCAAGATACCTTGAAAGTGATTCATCATTTATCACTCCACCTTGAGGATATGAATTTCACCCACAACTTAGAGTCCATCTTCTTTCCACGATCATAAGTGGTGGTACAAGATTAAGAAGTCGAGTAATGGATTGAGCATGGTAAACCACTTGGCCTTAACGTGAGGTGTGTTTTTATGTTGCTTGTCTAATGTAAAATAAAGAATATAGGATTCTTGTTCCTCATCTTCACACTCTTCCACCATTTTAGATGATTCCATAGACAAGATATCACCTAAACATAATGTGGAAAAATGCATCAAGTGAGGCCCAACTAATTCTACTTCAAAATTTACACTATCTACTGCATACTCACTTTTACTAACCTTCTCAATATCAGTCTCAAGATCAAGATGACAATCAAGTGGTTGCGATTCTTGAGTTTTCTCTTTAAAGTAGCTAATGTCCTCCACATATTCTTCTTTTTTAGCCACTAGAAACATGGTGGGAGTGGTGACTCCTTTAGCTCTGCCCACAGCTATTCTTGATTCTCTAAAATTTGTTTCATCAATTTGTTCGCTTGAATCCTGACAACACATATATCTTCAGTATGATCACTTTGACCACAAGCCAAATACCAAGTTACAGTAAGTAGGATAATATTCGCATCATATTGTGAAGGTATAGTCCATGCACTTCCAAGTAAATCTGGACAGCAAGCTTCAAAATATGGTCCCCCACAATAATAACAAAAATCATCACAATAATCATCACCACTCAAAAAACCATCTATGCAGGCTAATATCTCAAGAAAGGTGTGATAAAAATAAAAGAAAATAAAAAAAATAAACAAGTATTTACAAGTTTGAATTCAAGCAAGTAAGATGAAATTCCAAACCAACTCAATCTCTAAATTTTTCTCCGGCAACGGCGCCATTTTTTACTACGCTCAACATACAAGTCAATTTTCTGCAAGGCGGTCGTCGTCAATATGTTTACCCAACTTTGGAGTCTGGGTCAAATTAATAGGGAACCATGTGAGTGGAGATTAAAATCATTTGAAACTAAAACTAAAAGTTAAATTCAAATAACTGGCATGAACAGACAAAATAAGGGTTTGGCAGATTAGCAAAATATTGTTGGTCACTTTAGTTTCAGTGTTTGTGATCAAGAGTTTATGGAAAACTAGAATTATGTTCACTATTGGTTTTGGTACTTGACAGATGCGAATATTTATTCAAGATTCTCACTATAGGTAGGAACAACAGATTGTCTTTATCGAAGTTATGCCTAAATGTCTCTAGACCTACTTAAGTATTTAATTACCTAATCCTCTCGGACTTAGGGAATTTATATTCACTGACCAGACTTAACCTTAGGTTCATTAACCTTGTTACAGCGTCAAATATTAAACAGAAGGTTGGTAGCTTCCAAGTCCCTGTCAATAATTCACTTCCTACTATAGTTGATTTCTTATCTCAAGCAAATCAAAGCAGGTGCTATATATCGTTTGCAACCAATAGATAATAATTAAAACCTTGGAATTATCAAGGAGTCCTATTCCCTTTAGAATATTAAACACTTAGCAACTTACCAAGACTTAACCCATAGATCCCATAATTTTGGTTAAAGGGATTTAGCCACTCATAATATAATAATCGATACATGTTGAATTCATAATTTGAAAGATGAACTTACAGCAAGATGATTAGCAACGAGTGTTTCACAGATTAAATCAAAGTAGAAATCCCAAAATATTGATGATAATCTCTTCAAAGTTAATTGTTTTGTTTAAGCCAAGAAACTAGAGAGAAAATAACAAAATACGGGCGTTCCAAAATAGGTTCAATATCCTCCTTATAAAACCCTAAACTATGCTTTAAATACGTCATCCAAATTATGGAAACAAAATCACAGAATTTAGTATTTTTTCTCAGATTAGGTGATGATATGCGTGATGCTTTATCAGGAGGCTGACGACTTATCACGGATGTCGTCAACTCCTCTTCCATTTTGACAATTTCTGCTTAAGGCTGATGCTGAATCTTGATAGCTTATCAAAACTGTGACAACATATCAGACAATATCATCACTTCTCCACCTCAGCTCTTATGTTCTGTCAAAGGCTGATGGCGACCCTAATAGCTTATCACAAGGCTGATGACTTATCACATATCGTCATCAGTTCTTACAGCTGAATACCATTCTTTGTTTAGGGATGATGATGAACCTGATAACCTATCAGAGTGCTAAAGACTTATCAAGAATGTTGTCAGCCACACTTCTCTTTTATTTGCTTTAAATTTTAATTCTTTTACTTCCATCATTGTTGGTTCTCTTGCCTCTTGACTTCCACTGTAAAATCAAATATAAAAAAATCAAAAACAACAAAAGTTGCTTAAGACTTTACAATTATTCTCAGTTAAATGCCTCAAATGTGTTAGCATATGCTCACACATCAGTATGTTTTGTAGAAAACTATGTTTTGGAAGCTATGTTTGTGAAAAAATATGAAAAATGGAGCTTTTGGCTACTTACTTGATCAATTTAGGTATTTGTGACACTTTTTGATGTACGTGACCAAAGAATATAATAAAAGTTGAAGATCTATAGTTGCAAGTGTTAAAAGGTTCACAGTTACCTATGTCTACATGTGTACCACAAGTAGCACATGTGGTCTGTATGAGGCTAAGGTAAGTACCAAAATTTAATATCCATAGAGTGAAAGAGCTAAAAAAGAACTTCTAATAGTTACTTATGTTAACATATGGACTGCATGTTGCATATGTGGACCGCATGTGGGTAGGGTAAGCGTTAGAAGTCTAAAATAGTGAGAGCAGAAGGTGTAGCAATTTTTTTTGGCACTAATAGGTCTCTACATGCACCCATGGTCAGGCCGCATATGGAACATACGCCCAAGGACAGGCCACATGTGAACACAGGTATGTGGCCAACGACCTTTTTTTGTCCTTTTTCATTTGGTCTTTCATTTTAGGGTTTCCTCATGTACTATAAATACTCTTTATGTACTTTTTGTAGTATTTAAGCACTCTTGATACTTTCAAACTTATTTTGATTCCAAGATTTGATTTAGTCTTTGAATTCACTTGTATTGACTTTAGTTGGTTAATATTATTATGATATTATATTATTCTTTCAATCATGGCTGTTTTTGATTCTTTCACAAGCATGAGCGGCGAAAAACCCTTAGCTAGGGTTTTGGAAACCCTGGCGGATTAACAAACTAGGGGAAGTGTTATTGGTTTTCTGAACTAATACCCATGCATGCATTGTATCATCTTTACTTTAATAGTTATCTTTGTGGTAGCAAACATTAGGATCCTGCCTAGATTATTGCTACTCACTCCAAAAGAGGATTAGTGACTTGGAAAAGATAACAACAATAGTAATTTTAAATTTAACTATCGATCCATGCTTCTAGGTATTAATAAGATCGTTATCTTTCATCTAATATTTAGAGAATCAAAAGATAATAGTTTAATCGGATCTAGGATAAGGGATCGTAAGGCGACATCCTAAGACTTAAATGGTAAAGGGTGAAATTTGTTAGCTAATTCTAAAGATGGTTAATGGTAAATAACTTATTAGATTCAACATGCAAGGTACTGAGTTGTTTTAACAAAGCACGATAAGCCTACGGAATTTAGAAGCCAAAGGGAACACAATCTTAGAGTTCATCGACGACTGATTACATCCGAAGTTGATAATCGCTACTAGTTTGATATTGTTACTCAAATCCCACCATTTACTTTTCTAGTTTTGACCATTGATTACAACAATCGAGATCCACGATTCCACGTATTCCCTTGGGATTTGACCCCAACCTTTGTTGGCTTACTATATTTGATAGCGACTGCATAATCTTCCAATTGAAGGTGTAGCTTGGGCATTATCAAAATTTATCACCGTTAACAAGGAATATGGTGTTGAGTTGTGAATCAAAGTTGCAATTTTAGGGTCTTTTTGTTTTTGTTTCTAGTTGGGTATATGTGATACAAACCAAAATGCAAACACCAAAAAACACACAAAAATATAAAAAAAACAAGGTAAATGAGACAAAAACACAAAAGAATAAAAGGATAAAAGATCAAAACAAATTGATAAAGAGAGGACAAACAAAGGGTATATTAAACCCTAAGATCTTTCTTTCAATCACCGACAACACCAACCTCTTACAAGGATCTAACGAGAATGGATTCCCGAGCACCCACGTTTCTCACAGTCAAAGAAATCTCCCAACAAACTATCATTAAAATACTCTCAAGTGTATTACATTCAAAATTATCTTCCTTTTCTAACATAAAAAGGGTCCTGGCTATTTATAGGCCAAAGGCCTTTTATTACAACTTGGGCCCAAAAGTAACCCAAGTGCCCAATAACAATGCCAATTGGTACCTATGGTCTCTCAAAGACCAAGCTATCATCCAAATGTTTCTCATTATTCCCTTAGAGGATAGCATTAAATATAGTTTTTCCAGCATTTTAAGCTATAATCCATACATGATATTGTTCTCGTGGGAGCCTAAAAAGGTTACTCCAAACATGTCATGGAATCCTTGATATGGTCATGGATTGGACTCTGATATTGGGTGTATTTATATGCCTAAGCTCCATACTTATCCATATTTTAGCTAAGTTTAGAGAACAAAATTCCTAGTTTCTTATGTTTTTACTCTACTTCTATGTAATTGAGCTAACCGATGTGATTAGCATGATTTCAGGCATTAATTAAGTAGATGAAGACATAATGGGACTATGAAATATAGATGGCATATGACACAAGAGAGAGTAGCAGTCTGGACCAAATATGGCACCTAGAAACTATGTCCAAGACTAGTTTGTCATTTATAATTAGTTTAGGGACTTAGAAGGCAATTATGAGAGAATGGATTATTAAAAGGCTTAATACTAAATTTTTATTCATTATTGAATTATTCTGTATTATTTGAGATTGGAGAGAGGCGGCTTACACCAAGGTAAAAATTCTATTTATCTTCTCCACCAAGATCGTTCTAGTTTTTGGTATGATGAATATTTCTATTGTGATTTCCATTTTACCCATGAGTAGCTAAGTTTATTAGTTAAGGTTATGGAAGCCTTTTAGCATACAATCTATCACTTTGGTTTTTGAATTCATTATTCATTAATTTGTTTATATCATACTCTTCTCGCTTATCTTGAATTCTCATAGTTGCAAACATAGAGGATATGCCTTAAAACACAACTTGTTCAAAAGAAAGGTTGATGTTCGAAAAAGAGAGTAGTGACAAGAAAATAGTATTTCCAATCCCTATTTCATATGTTAATTCCTTAATAGGATTAATTACTTAGAGATTTTGTATTATTTTTTGGTAAACGCTTTTGATTCGAGGGAACTAAAGTGAATTAGTCCTTGATGGTTGAGAAATACTAGGATTATGTTATTAAATACAATACATTTCTCTGTAAGCACGATTCATGTATGAATTTGTAAAGCCCATAGTTAGAAAGTATTGAAAACTACAAGGTGGACATAACCCTAGCTTGCTATTTCTCTGAATTTGAATACTCTACACATATTTCATCTTGTTAAACTGAAATCATTTATTTGTGCACTGAATCAAATCCCCCTATTTATTTTATGGAATCTAATGATTAAAAGTCAACTAATCTGCATACAACTTAATTAGCACCATATTCCTTGTGGGATTCAACCCCCAACCTAGTTGGGTTATATATTTGACAACGACTATTTACTCTCTCATAAGAAAGGTGTAATTTGGGCGAAACAAATTTTGGCACCATTGCCGAGGAATACGATTGTTGATTGAGTTTATGTGTGTTAATTGACTATTAGTCAAGTTTACTTATTTTATATCTATTTGTTATTTTTGTTCATTATAGGCTCATTGTTGTTTATGCTATGAACCAGAAGTTCAGGGGAACCATTATTACCCTTCAATCTTGAACCTCATCTCATTGAAAGAATGGCTAACCAACAAGAAGCTGAAATATTAGCCGCTTTGTCTAATGATCAATTAAATCAAAAAAATGTAGATAACCCAAGTCGAGTACCTAATATAGATGAAGAGGACCTGGGAGATGATGATTTAGTTAACCAAGCTAATAAAAGGCATACAGCAGGGGTAGTTGCACCTGTAAATCAAAATTATCCATTCAGAGGAAGACTAGATCACCAAGATACACAGTTTGATATTGACAATGATGAGTATGATTTAGAAGGAACTAGATATACAGGGGAAATTATTATACCACCACTAGCTCCTGGGATAAAATTCAACATCACTAGCACTATGATCTAGCTACTGAATCTGAAAGGACTCTTTGGTGGATTACCTAGTGATGATCCAACTCTATATTTGGTGAATTCCATCAGTATTTGTTAGTCATTTGATAATCCTGGAGTGGGACAAAATGCTATTTTTTTAAGATTATTCCCACTGTCTTTGTATGTAGAGGCAACTATGTGGTTGAATGAGCTGACTCCTGATTCTAAAATAAACTGAAGGCAATTGAAAGGATATTTTCTAGAAAGGTTCTTTCTGTCCTCCAGAATGTTACAGTTGAGGGATGAGATCAGCAACTTTAGGTAATTGGCTAATGAATCTTTGCATGAGACTTGGGAGATATTTAAAAAGAAGTTGACTCAATGCCCAAACCATAAGATGACTGATGAAGACTTGAAGGAAATATTCTACAGATCTTTAAAGTCACTTACAAAGCCAATAGTGGATAATGTTGTAGGAAGAGATTTTATGGAGCTCACCTTTACTGAGGCTGCGGACATGTTAGAAAGGATGACTAATACAAGTAGATCTTGGCATACCAAAGATTCTGTGGTAGCCAGCAATACTGGGTCTAGTGTAATATCAGTAGAATAGTATAGGAGAGAAGAGAAGCATGATCAGGATATGGCTCACATAAAAACCTAGATAGATCTGGTCATGAAACATTTGCTGTCAGGGAATGTAGAAAAGGAAAAAGTTGTGGGTCCCACAGTGAGAAAACTGAATCAAACACTAAGGAAGAGGCTAACTATTTGCATAACCAGGGGATTTTTGGACTGGTGGTCAAGGAAACCAAGGTTGGCACCATCAAGAAGATTAAAAGAATAAAAGTGATAGGAGTACACTGTATGTACCTCCTGGAAGCCGTGATAATGTTGCCACCAGTTCAGGTAAAATATCCATGGAGAACATAATGGAGAATCTATTAAAGGGAGTTAAGACGAACAATTCTTGGGTGAATACTATGAATATTGACATATCTTCCATGAGTCAACTAGTAAACTCGCACTCAATTGCTATTAAACAACTAGAGCAGCAGATGAGCCAATAATTCACAGCATTCAACCAAAGACAGAATGGGACTCTACCAAGTGATACAGTTCAAAATCTGAGGAATGATGGATCGTGTATGGACATTACACTAGGAGTGGTAAGATGTTGTCTATTCTAATATTGGGAGCATCCTCTCATACTAATGCAGTTGAAATGGATTGAGAGATAGCTGATGAATCTTTAGTGGTGCCTGTAGAGTTGGGAAGTTCAAAAAAGAAGAGTGCAGAAGTGGAACAACCACCTAAGCTGAATCATGTTAGTGATGTGGATCAAGGCACAAGAAAGGAGGTAAAAGTTACTCCAACTAAAATAAAAAGGCCACCACCTCCATTTCCAGAATGATTAAAGAAAAAAGAAGATGATGGCAAGTTTAGCAAATTCATGGCTATGTTGAAGTAGTTGACAGTGAATATGCCCTTAGTTGAAGCACTGGAACAAATGCCTGGATATGCTAAGTTTATGAAAAACCTATTGACGAAGAAAATTCCTGTGAGCTATGAAATGGTAGACAATCTTCATCATTGTAGTGCTATTTCTACAAGATCTATTGTCCAGAAGAAAGCTGATCTGAGAGCATTTACTGTTCCATGTACGATTGGATTGCTAAAGTTTTAAAAGGCCCTTTGTGATATTGGGGCAAGTATAAATCTTATGCCATTGACGGTTTTCAAGAAACTAGGTTTAGGAGATCCTACGCGCACCAATATGCAGCTTCTAAAGGCGGATAGATCAGTAAAAAGGCCGATTAGGATTCTATATGGTGAACTTGTAAAAGTTGCAGATTTTATATTTCATGCTGACTTTGTAATTCTTAATTGCAAAGAGGACTTTGAAGTACCCATAATTTTGGGTAGGCCATTCTTAGCAACTGGGAAAGTGTTAGTTGACATAGAGCTGAATGATCTAAAATTTAGGCTAAATGAGAAAGAAGTTCGTTTTAAAGTATGTTAGTCTATGAAATAACAAAAGAAGATTAGTGTCTTCTCGATTGTTGATGTATTCTATGAAGATGAGCGAGATGTACCAGTTAAGTATAGGTATGTTATGGAAACTATAGCTGGTTTGGTTGAACATGCAAGAAAGGATGTGAGTGACTTCAAATTGGTTGGACTAGGAATGAAAGATTTTCTTGATCCAGCAAATGAGGTACAAATGGTATCATCGATGTATCTTGATGAAGTCTGAGTAGTCAAGATAATCGAGTCGTGCTGCGACATTAAATCAGGTGTTGCATAGGAGGCAACCCATGATTTTATTTTCATTTTATCATGTTAAACAAAAATACAAAAATAAGAGTCGATCCATGACCGAAAATACGGTGCTTGGTGGAAGGCAACCCATCCTTCAAATAATTTTTGTTGTTTTTGATTAAGTGTAGATGCATGAATTACTAAGGAGGAGATTAGTACTAAATTTGGTTTGGAATTGAGCCATGTCAATGGTGGTAAGTTTATGAGTGATAGGAACATTACAGGTAAGTTGGAGTGGTCCAATATGTAAGGCTTAAGTATGATTCATGTTAGAGTCATACCTCGATTTATGTTAATCAGATCCTAAAGCCCACCACTAACCTCGATGGGGCTGTGGGGCTGAATCCCCCGCGGTACGGACCTTTCTCAATGCTTTATATGAAGAATGGGGTGCATGGCGTCCAAGTTTAAGTGTACTAAAGTGTGTGTGGTGCCCAAGATTAAATATTCCATGGCAAAGGAGTCGCCTAAGACATAGCCTAAGATAAACCTCACATATGTTGTAGCTTATGCGTCGCACACCTTTACTTTGGCGATGGCTTATGCGTTGCACACCCAACCGCACGCCCTCACTATTTCACTTGTGCGATAACCAATGTGGTGCACAACCTAATCTGTATGATACCTTTTGCGATGCACACTTATCCTTGTGTGATAACATGTACGACGCACACTTAAATACATATACCCACTACCTCACCTGTGCGATGCCCAATGCGCCTCACACCTTAATGTGTGTGATACCTTGTGTGGGGCACACTTAAACATTTTCCTTTCTTTGTATGTCGTATACCCTTCCCAATTTAGCTTAGTACCCAACATCTAATCGGGTCAATCCGATCCAAATTTCACCCTTTAATAGAATTCACACCCTAAATGCCCAAATTCATCCTTATTTTACCCTTAGTCTGTACAGTATTGATCTCCCACCATTCTCTTTGTCCTTCACTAATCTTCCATATTCAAGGTAAGTTTTACTTTCTTAATCCTTAGTTATTGTGACTATATGTTATAGCTAATTGATTTCTTAAGGATTACGAATTAAATTCTTGCCATGGCGATGTTGTGAAAGTAATGGTGTTTTGTATATTTTGATATGGTTGAAAGTGTAGAGCATGATTCCATTCAAAAAGTGCTTCATTGAAATAGAATTAGGGGAATTGAAGTGAGTGATTATATAGTGACTAATTTTGATGCACCATGTCAAAGTGTGTAACGGCAAAGTCTGAGTACCTTACAACAACACTTAATTGGTTGATACTAATAAATTAAGTATGGCGTGGTGACTTCACTAACCTCATCTTAATTATAGTTAGTTTCATTATGTGTGGCTGACGTGGATGATATGATGAACACATGAAAAATAACTCTGGTAATGATCTCAACACAGGTGACATGACTCCTAATGTGGATGAGGAGTACTACTAGCCAGGTTCTTTTTCTTGTTATTTGCACTGGGGACAGTGCTTAGCCTAAGTGTGGAGTGGCTGGTTACTTAGCTACTTGTTTTGTAAGAAAATAGTACCTTCTCCTTAGCATTCTTCTGTGATAAGATTAGTTATTTTATTTATTTTGTTTGTTGTTAGATGTTTATTCTATTTAGTCATAATTAGGTGCTTTTCTCGATGATGGATGGATGACGATCGTGTTAACAAAAAATTAGTCATTTAATTGTATGTAATTGTTCTTATGGATCACATGAAATTATAACATAAGTATGTGATGGATCATTATGTTTGAAACACCTAGGCTCTAGTTGTGACTGTTTTTCTGATTATCGGTTTTATTTGAATTCATGTAATTATTGGGTCAAAAATCTATAATGCTCCAAATTGAGTTGACCATTTTCCATGAGTGTGTAACACTGTTGTATATTCATTATTGCAACTGATGCTAGAAATTTTCTGGTCTGTGTGTAAAGGGAAATAAAGATTGTGAGTTTAGGAGATGATTTAGGCATTTCTTTGATATCCATTATTCATACCTTTTTTTAACCTACATTTGTACATTATCTTAGTTATCCCCGTTGAGCCTTTAGCTTGTTCTTTTGTTAGCCTTATATGTAGCCTATTTCATTCTTTAATAGACCATACTTTTTGGTCCAAAAGCTCTTAAGTGCCTTAATGTAAAATCAATTTGAGTTAGGAGTTTGACAATTAGAGGAAAAAGTTTAAATTGATGCCCCAAAGTCTAGTTATTGGCGTGTGAAATTGATGTGGTTGGGAGTAGCGGAAATTGTTGAAAAAGTTCCAAATTTTATCTCCGACATGTTACAATGAACCTTTTTTTGCCCTGGTCCTTCATGGATACTCTGCACCTCAACTAAGGCAAATCACTTAAGTTGAGGATGGCTATTATAGGGGTGCATAGCATGAAAAGGGTGCAAAAAAAATATATTTGAAAGGGTTGCATACTCCCACCATAGTGTTATTAATTGAGATCAATAAGTTGGGGTGAAAAACAAATCTGTGCAGATAGCAGAAGTGAAAATTGGTTATTAGAGATTGGTTTTAATTGGATAATGTAGTGAATTAAAGCGCTTAGGGAAGATAGTCACTATTTCTGGCCAAAATAGTTCCTACCCATCCTTTAGCCTGCATTACAACCCGTAAAAGACCTATTTAATCCTAATCTTAGCATTATGATATTAGTGAAGTATTACACTAAGGGCAAGCATATGGTCATCAGTTGTAATTTGAGAATTTTTTGTGAGAGTGAGCGCAACTTGATTCTTGCACCCATTTTGTTAGAAATTGCATGATTGTGAGTGATCATGGGTAACTTTCTTGTTGTGAGGGCACATGGTTGATGAAGATTAGGTAATTTATATGATTTCTTTTCTTAAACGGTATGCATGAAATTGCCAACTTAATGAGTCTATTCTTGAGGGTACGTTGTCTCTAGTAATGATTCCTGAATCTACTTCTAGTTCATAATTGTTGTGTGAGCCTATTTGAGCATCTTGTCTTCCTTTGTTGGTGATAAGGCTTGCGTAGTATGCATAAATAGATATGTTGTTCAAGTAAGAACAAAGATTTAAGTGTGGGGTGGTGATCTTAGGTGTATTTATATGCCTAAGCACCATAACTTATCCATATTTTAGCTAAGTTTAAAGAACAAAGTGCCTAGTTTCTTATGTTTTTACTCTACTTCTATGTAATTGAGCTAACCAATGTGATTAGCGTTATTTCAGGTATTAATGAAGTAGATGAAGACATAATGGGACTATGAAATGTGGATGGCATATGACACAAGAGAGAGTAGCAGTCTGGACCAAATATGGCACCTAGAAACTATGTCCAAGACTAGTTTGTCATTTATAATTAGTTCAGGGACTTAGAAGGCAATTATGAGAGAAGAGAGTATTAAAAGGCTTAATGCTGAATTTTTATTCATTATTGAATTATTCTGTATTATTTGGGATTGGAGAGAGGCGGCTTACACCAAGGGAAAAACATTATTTATCTTCTCTACCAAGATCGTTCTAGTTTTTGGTATGATGAATATTTCTATTGTGATTTCCATTTTACCCATGAGTAGCTAAGTTTATTAGGTAGGGTTATGGAAGCCTTGTATCATACAATCTATCACTTTGGTTTTTGAATTCATTATGCATTAATTTGTTTACATCATACTCTCTTCGCTTATCTTGAATTCTCAGGGTTGCAAACATAGAGGATATGCCTTAAAACACAACTTGTTCAAAAGAAAGGTTGATGTTCGGAAAAGAGAGTACAACAACAACAACAACAACAAACCCAGTGTATTCCCACCTAGTGGGGTCTGGAGGGGGAGTAAGATGTACGCAGTCCATACCTCTACCTCTAAAGAAGTAGAAAGGCTGTTTCCGATAGACCCCCGTCTCAGGACAGGACACACCACACAAATACATAGTAAAGCATAGAACAAGATTTCATAACATAAATACTGCACCCATAAGTCATAGAAGACAGAGGAGAGCACCCAGATTCGTAATAAAACATGGAACACGGAATCATAACAAAAATAATACCCCCACCCAGTAATTCCCTACCCTAGCGACCCAAACTGGCCCTAGTCTTCTGCCCTAATTCGCGTCCTCCAGACCTTCCTATCTAGGGTCATGTCCTCGGTGAGCTGTAACTGCTCTATGTCCCGCCTATTCACCTCGCCCCAGTACTTCTTCGGCCTACCCCTACCCCGCCTAAAACCATCCAACGCTAGCCTCTCACACCTACGAACCGGGGCATCCATGCCCCTCCTCTTCACGTGTCCGAACCATCTCAATCGGACTTCCCACATCTTGCACTCCACTAGAGTCACACCAACCTTCTCCCTGATAGTCTCATTCCGAACTCTATCCCCTCTAGTCAGCCCACACATCCAGCGCAACATCCGCATTTCCGCCACCTTCATTTTTTGGATGTGGGAGTTCTTAACTGGCCAACACTCCGCTCCATACAACATGGCCGGACGTACTACCACCCTGTAGAATTTGCCTTTAAGCTTGGGCGGCACCTTCTTATCACACAACACCCCCGACGCGAGCTTCCACTTCATCTATCCCGCCCCAATACGGTGCGAGACATCCTCATCAATCTCACCGTTACCCTGAATCACGGACCCGAGATACTTGAAACTATCCCTCTTACATACCTCCTGTGATTCCAACTTCACTACCACCTCATTCTCCAGCCTCACATCATTAAACTTGCATTCCAAATACTCTGTCTTGCTTCTGCTCAACCTGAATCCTTTAGACTCAAGAGTTTGTCTCCACACCTCTAATTTGTCATTCATACCCCCTCGCGTCTCATCAATCAAAACTACATCATCTGCAAAAAGCATACACCAAGGCACCTCCCCTTGAATACGCCGCGTCAACACATCCATCACCAAAGCAAACAAAAAGGGACTAAGAGTAGATCCCTGATGCAATCCTGTCAAGACAGTGAAATGCTCTAAGTCTCCTCCCGCCGTCCTCGCCTGAGTTTTCGCTCCATCAAACATGTCCTTAATTGCTCTGATATATGCCAGCGGGACTTCACTCACCTCCAAGCATCTCCAAAGCACCTCCCTGGGGACTTTGTCGTATGCCTTCTCCAGGTCGATAAACACCATGTGTAGGTCCTTCTTCCTTTCCCTATACTGTTCCACCAGCCTCCGCACCAGGTGAATTGCCTCCGTCGTCGAGCAGCCAGGCATAAATCCAAACTGGTTTTCCGAAATAGACACTATCCGTCTCAACCTTACCTCGACCACTCTCTCCCAAATCTTCATCGAGTGACTCAATAACTTAATCCCCCTATAATTATTGCAACTCTGAATGTCACCCTTATTCTTATAAAGAGGGATCATGGTACTCCACCTCCAAGCCTCGGGCATTTTCGTCGTCTTGAAGATTTCGTTAAACAATCCAGTCAACCACCTTACACCAGCCTCTCCAGCGAACTTCCAAAAATCCACAGGTATCTCATCCGGCCCCATCGCCCTACCCCTTCGCATCCTGCGAACAGCCTCTCAAACCTCTTCTACCTTAAAACGTCTACAATAACTAAAGTCCCGACACTCCTCTGAGTGCTCCAGTTCCCCTAACACAATAGCTCTATCCCCTTCTTCATGCAAGAGCCTACGAAAGTACGACTTCCATCTATTCTTAATGTGGCCGTCCTCCACCAACACTCTACCGTCCTCCCTCTTAATGCACCTCACCTGCTCAAGGTCACAACCCTTTCTCTCCCTAGCCTTAGCGAGTCTAAACAACTTTTTCTCCCCTCCTTTCTCCTGTAACCCTGCATACAAGCTCTCAAAAGCGGCCGTCTTAGCCGCTGTAACTGCTGACTTAGCCTACTTCCTAGCTAGCTTGTACTCTTTCCTGTTTACCCGCTTCTCTTTTTCGTCCTTACTCTCAACCAACTTAGCATACGCCCCTTTCTTAGTCCCCACTTTCTTCTCCACCTCGTCGTTCCACCACCAATCCCTCCGATGATGCCCAGCCCGGCCCCTAGAGACTCCCAACACCTCCCTTGCATTCTCCCTGATGCATCTAGCCGCCCTATTCCACATACCATCCACGTCCCCCCTACACTCCCATACCCCCATTCCCGCCAACTTCTCCCCTATCTCCCACGCCTTCGCTGGCGTCAAGCCGCCCCACTTAATTCTAGGTCTACACTCCTTACTCCTCCTCTTTCTATTCTTCTTTATACCCAAATCCATAACTAAGAGCCTATGTTGGGTCGAGAGATTTTCACTAGAGATGACCTTACAGTCCTTACACAACACCCTATCCCCTTTTCTAAGCAACAAAAAGTCAATTTGGGTCCTGGCAACCGCGCTTCGAAAGGTGATTAGGTGATCGTCCTTCTTCGGGAAGCCCGAGTTCACCACCACCAGCCTAAAGGACCTCGCAAACTCCAATAGAGTAGCCCCCTCTTCATTTCTCTCCCCAAAACCAAAACCACCATGCACATCACCAAAGCCACCTGGTAATGCCCAGATGTGCCCGTTGAAATCTCCTGCTACAACAATCTTCTCCGAGCTAGGCACGCCTCTAACCACCTCCTCCAAAGCCTCCCAGAACCGCCTCTTCTCCTCCCTCTCCGAGCCCACTTGCGGTGCATAAGCACTACACACATTCAGGGTAAACCCCCGAATGACCAAGTTAATACTCATTAACCTATCGTTGATCCTCTTCACCTCCACTACCTGTTCTCTAAGCTCTTCATCTACTAAGATGCCAAATCCATTCCTACTCCTCTCGCTCCCCGAGTACCACAGCTTGTAACCATCCACATCCCTAGCCTTAGACCCTACCCACTTGGTCTCTTAAACACACGCGATATTGATCCTCCTCTTCCTAAGAATCTTCACGAGCTCTATGGACTTACCCTGAAGGGTCCCTATATTCCAAGACCCAACCCTCAGCCTACCATCACTATCCATGCGCCCTCCTCTGCCACCCCCGCGGCCAAACCTTGGCCTCCTTCCCACTCCCGCCCTTTCCTCATCCCCCGCTCCCATAACGGCCCCATGCCCTAACCCCCTTCCATCCCCTTTTTCATATGTTAATGCCTTAACAGGATTAAATTCTTGGGGATTTCATATTGTTTTTGTAAACGCTTTTGATTCGAGAGAACTAAAGTGAATTAGTCCTTCATGGTTGAGAAACACTAGGATTATGTTATTAAATACAATACGTTTCTCTGTAAGCACGATGCATGTATGAATTTGTAAAGCCCATAGTTAGAAAGTATTGAAAACTACAAGGTGGACATAACCCTAGCTTGCTATTTCTCTGAATTTGAATACTACTACACGTATTTCATCTTGTTAAACTAAAACCATTAATTTGTGAACTGAATTAAATCCCCCTATTTATTTTACAGAAACGAACGATTAAAAGTCAACTAATCTGCATACAACTTAATTAGCACTATATTCCCTATGGGATTCGACCCCAACCTAGTTAGGTTATATATTTGACAATGACCGCTTACTGTCTCTTAAGAGAGGTGTAATTTGGGCGTATCTTATACCCAAACACATTATATCTAACAAAACAACCTAAGAAACTTGCATATTTTCATCATTTTAAGTGTCAAAAATGCTATATTTATATAGAACATCAATTTTGGTGGGGCATTAGTCAAACCAAAAGACATCACCAAGAATTTTAAATGACCATACCGATTTTGGAAAGCAATCATTAGGATATCCACCTCCCTAGTCTTCAACTAATTATAGCCCGACCAAAGATCAATTTTAGAAAAGTACTTAGCTCCCTGAAGCTGATCAAATAGGTCATCAATCCTAGGAAGAGGATACTTGTTCTTCATAGTCAACTTATTAAAATGGTCATAATCTATATACATCCTATGGGACCCATCCTTCTTATGCACGAAGAGAACTATAGCACCCCACGGAGAAACACTAAGAAAGATAAAACCCTTATCTATAAGATCTTTCAATGTCTTCTTAAGTTCCTTCAACTCAGTCAGAGCCATTCTATAAGGATGGAGAGAGATAGGATAAGTGTCAAGAAGAATATCAATCCCAATATTAATTTCCCAATCGGGAGGAACATTGAGAAGATCATCAGGAAATACATTAGGAAAGTCAAAAATTACAGGGACCGACTGCAAAGGACCTTCGGATCTAGAATCCTTAACATGCACTAAATGGTAGAGACACCCCTTGGAAACCAATTTTTGGGCTCTAAGATAAGAAATACCCTTCCCATAGGCACTAGTTAACTACCTTACCACTCAACCATCTGCTCAGTTGGGAATCAAAAACTGATCCTTCGAGTCTAACAATCAAGAGACTTATTGCACGAGTGCAACCAATCTAACATGTCTAATTCAATTAGGTCCACTTCTATATATATACCACAAATGAATACCACACAACCCCTATAGGATCTTCTAGACACAATAAAGTCACCTATAGGGGTAGACACAAAAAAAAGATCAGGAATATACTAAGGATCAAAACCAAAATAAATAGCCACATAAGGGGTCATGTAAGAGAGAGTAGACCTAGAATCAAGTAGATAATATACATTATAAGAGAAGATTTTTAGCATACTAGTAACAACATTTAGGAATGCCTCAAAATATTAAAGAGTAGCAAGATCATATAGACTATTCCGAGTAGTATCGGAGCCAAAAGTTACACCCTTTGGTGCGGAAGCAGAAGAAGCAACAATTGGGACCTTATTAGCCCCCTTAGCAACATCGCTTGAAGGAAAATTCCTCTAAATATGGCTAGTTTTACAATATCTGAAACATTTATTCATACCCTATCACAAAATCCACGATGAATCTGTCCACAGAAATGAAAAGGGGGATAAGATGGAGATGACTGAGCCCACTGGCCTGAGATTGAGCACCCTGTGTCTTAAATCTATTGTCTCTATGAAAATGGCTATCACCATATGTCTTAATACATGGATAAATAGCTATTTAATATGAACCGAAACTCCCCTACTTTTTTTAGACCACTACCTGGCGTTCTTGCCACTATTCTGTAAGCTACCACCCTGACTAGAAAATTAGGATCTCTTGCATTACCTCTCCCCTATTTTTTCTTGTTTTCTTTTCATCTTCCACATTTTGTATATACACCACAAGCCTAGATATATCTATGTCACTATTCAATATGGCGGCCTTACACTCCAATATGAAGTCTCGAGACAAACCTGAAGCAAACTTTCTCATCTTAGCCCTCATATTAGATACTAGCTCAAGAGCATAACGAGATAGCTGGTTAAACTTCAAGACATACTCCTTCATAGTTATATATTGCCTTACTTCAAATTGACAAACTCCCCAGCCTTCGCCTCTTTCAACTCCTATGGAAAAAAGTGGTCAAGAAAAGAGCTCAAGAAATCCTCCCATAATACCAACTCTGAATCATCTCCTCTAAACTGATCCTACTCCTCATACCATTGATACGCCATATCCTTCAACTGGTATGCAGAGAAATCCATACCCTTATAGTCAGAAGCTTGCATCACATGGAGAATTTTCTCCATCTCACCCATGAACAATTGACTATCTTTCTCAACCTTAGAACTAATATGACACAACCTGAACTAGGTCCTAGTCATGTCGGGTATCTCAAGTCCAACTAGGACTGGAGATCATGCCTAATACTTAAACCATTAACCATCCTACACCTTATGTCGGGTGAATTCTAAGAATATAACAAGATAACTTTAATTTAAATACATTCAAATGAGTCTATAACCAAAACCAAACATCCACAACCAAATGGCCGTCTAATACCGATCCCAATGCCAATACCAATACCAATACCAATGCTAATACTAATTCTGACACTACTCATGCCTATAGTAGTCCAATAAAGCCTCTAACCATAATCAAAGAATATCCAGTCAGTCCCTGACCATATCCAAAACCAAAACCAAAGAATTAAAAATGATGTAAAGAAATCCATAGCACGAAATAGGGACTTATGGAGTATGGAATTTACCACTTGTATTTGAGTAAAAAATTATCCCGGAATCACTAAGTCATGAGCAGAAGGAGTATAGTATAGTTGGTTCCTGCATCGCGTGGGGATACAACAACCAAAGATGGTAAGCAGAGTGAACTCTAGCATGCAACTCAGGGATAAGGATAAAATAATGCCATCAATTTAAAAACAAATCTAACCAATAATTACATATATACATATATATTATGCTAGGATAGGGAATAATATTTTGCATGTATTTAAAACCTTAACCTATATTATGTAGCTTTACTATCATAAATCCATCCACAGGCTATATGGGTCCATTGTTACCCCCTGAACGGGCATCAATGAGTGTAGCTGCACAAACCAGAGATATCATATAAGTTCAAGGATTTCCTTATACCCTTCGCCTTCCATGATACATATATACATGTATAGACTTGGGGGATTCCCCTGTACCCCACAAGCATATGGTCACCAATGCCAACCCTCATATTGGTAAATATGAGTTTTCAGTGTCCATCCTTCAAACTCACACCCTTACAACTAGTTATCATAACCCCTATTATTACCCAATTACAACATTTAGCACATAACCAAACTACCAATTCTAGGAGTCAATTATTTAGGCATTATAAAATGGTATCATCACACTGACTATAGCTTGTAAGCAATGTCATTATCCAACACTTACGGGATTCCTATGTACCCCGCGGACTCTATTAGTAAAATCACTTAGGGGATCCATATGTACCCCACATGGTTTTCATTATATAATCACTTGGGGATTCCTTTGTACACCAAAAGGTTTTCAAAACCATCCATAACTATTTAAACATTTATACCATGTATTATTTTTAAGAAATAAGTCAAACCAAGCACTTTGGAGATTTTATTGTAGCCCTAATTTGAATTCCTTCCTTTCTCATAACAACAAACCAATTATACAGTATAAGGTTGTCATTATAGTGACACACCTAGACTTTGGACCCTTTTAAAAATTCCCTTACTTGAAGTTTCTGGGAAAGGTATGACTCAAGGGTACTAGTCGTACCCTAGGACATGACTTGGGCTCTTCTCACTCTTATGTTAGGCAGTGTAGTAAGGGTTACATTCTAACCAAGGTATGGTTTAGACTATCCCAAGATATGTGTTAAAGTATAGGTCGTATATTGCCTAGTCTCATGATGCTATATGCTTAGACTAGTTCAATCTATCCAAAGTATGGCTCATGGTACGATTTAGGGTACTATTCATACCCTAAGGTATGATTTAGCCTAGCATGGTCATATGTTTGATATTATAGGGGTCCATGGTGAAGCCTGGTAAGAGTTAGGGTACCAGTCATACCCTAGAGTATGACTTGGGTGTGGAATTTGTACCCTTTTGGGTGCAACTTTCAGCTTTTAAGCTGAGGGCATTTTAGATATTTCCCACCCCTAAAACCTTATGACCCATGACTTATAACCTTTTTTTGCCTCTCATTCTTCACATACACATGATCAAAATATTCCAAAATACTCTCCAAAACTTCCTTAACAAAATTGGAGCTAGGGTTCATCAAGAAGGAAATAGACGAGCTTGGAGACCATGAATCTCTTTGAGAATCTTTGTGTATAAGGCATGTGACTCTTCCCTCTTTATTATTTCTCAAATATCATGTGTTTTGAATAATTATTTAATTCTTAAATTATTGATTTTGAAATCAAATGTTAAGGGTTTTGATGCATAGTGATGGGTATTGGTTACTCTTGTTCAAACTTGTATTTACATATTCTTTTAGTGATGGTTTGCACATGTGGATGCTTTTTCATTATGATTAAACATATGGGTCATGGGTAACCCTAATTTTGATGGTTTTCACTTGGGTTTTAGTCGTAGTAAAGGTATGCCCTCAAGGTGTTTGTGAAAATACCTAAAGAAATAACTAGTTACGTGCTAATAGTGTTTTGTAACTACGACAATGTCCTAGTAAGTAATAATTGTTGGTAATTGACTTGTAGAGGCCTTGTTGGCTATGTAATAAGTTGGTGACTTTTGTTATTCGCTTGGTTAAATAGGTTAGAGTCCCTAAACATGAAATTGAATTTTCTCAAACCAAAGTTTGGTGTATGAATGCTAATGAAGAATAAATGGTGTTGTATAGATTTTGATGATAACAAATTTACTTGAATGGTGATTGAAACTAACATATACGCCTATTAAAGTGATTAATTTACAAATAGTTCATAAAGACCTTGTGGTTATATGTGGTGTTGAGTTGTAGCCTTGATGGCTTGAATTGACTAAGTGGTTTAGATTCCTCGAATGTTGAATTAAATAGATGTTAATGCACCAACAAAGGTTTAGAGTCCCAATATAGGCTAATAATGGTCGCCATGGATTGAGGTTGGAGTCCTTTTCCCAATGAATGTATTGAGATTAAAGTTAATTGCCTAATAAAATGGCTTAAGGTTAGAGTCCCTTTCCCAATGAAATGGCTCGAGGTTAGAGTCCCTTTCCTAATAAAATATCTTATGAGAAGAGTCCACATTCTTTGTAATACAGCTTGAGGTTAGAGTCCTCTTGCTTAATATAATCGGGAAGTCCAAACTTCCTAAGTTGCGCAAGTGGAATGTTAGAGTCTTCCATATCATGTCTCAACATTATATGTTCGAGACGCATGCTAAGGCCTTGTTCTTTTTTTTTTTTGCTTAATGTATCTATATATTTATATATGTGCCTATGTATATAAATATGGTTTCTTATGATGACTAGACTTGGATTTAAATAATGGTACCATTTTATCTTTATCCTTGAGTTACATGTTAGTGCTCTAACTGCTAACTATCTTCGAATGCTATGTCCCCATATGACATAGAGGTCAGATCTTCTTCTTCTCTTCCTGTATAGTGACTAGGATTTCAAGCAGTTCATGTGTTGACTTGAAGTGGTGAGCGTCCATACTTTGGAAGGCATACATTTCATAGTTTTTTATTCTCATGTTATAGACTTGTTTAGACTTGGTTTTGTCTATGGTCGAGGGAATGTCCCGACATGTTATAGAAATAAAAATAGTAGAGGCTTTGTGGATAACTGTGGACTTGGGAATGTTGGTGTGTTGATATTAATGGAATGATTAGATATTCTTAGTTATGCTTTTTAGTCATGTTTCCGCTATCTTGATTATATTCTCAAATTTCATCCGATGCTTGTGAAGTGATGGTTATATTATGTTATCGGGGAAATCTTAGGTCCTTGTTACGGATGAGATATTCGTATGATAAGGCCCTATTTTAGATCGAGTCAAGTTGGTATTAGAGCTAGGTTCATGGTCAGTTGGGTATCCATGAAGTCGTGTCAAATAGAGTCTCTTTTATGGATATGTAAACTTATAAGACAGAGGCTACATGGCATTTAGGAATGTTTCACCTTCTTTTTGACTTATTTTGAGCTATAGAGTTTAAGGTCTTAGATCCTTCTGATTTTAGTTTGCTCATCTTTTAGATCATACCTCCAAGAATATCTGAAGTTCCTACAAACCCTTTCATCCTGATTGGGGATGATGTAGATGGAACTCACTATACTTATTGATTTCATACTCGGTCAATAAGTCCAGTACCTAATGGTTTGGGAGTTCCACTGATTCTCTCTAGCCCTCCTCCAGTTCCTTGGGTTGACGTAACAAATGCTAAAATTCGTTAGTTAATTCATATGATTGCTCAATTGGTGGATTCTTAGGTTGAGCGTGGTGTTTCTGTTACTTTATACTCTAAGGCCACATGGGTTGGCCAGTTCATAAATTGAGTCCTCTAATTGTTACCAGTGTTAAGGTAGATTAGGATCCTTAATGTTTATTGGATGAGATGGAAAAGATTTTTAGAGTTATATATGCCATTAATGTGGAAGGGAAAGAGTTTGTGACCTATCAGTTAAAGGATGTGGCATACCAATGGTATGAGGAGTGGGAACGTAAAAGGGGTGATGTTTATGAGTCATCCTTATGGGAGAATTTCACTAATGTATTTTTAGACTACGTCTTTTCTCAAGAATTAGGGGAAGCAAAGGCGGGGGAGTTTGTTAATTTAAAGCAAGAAAGGATGTCAGTCAAGGAGTATACATTGAAATTCCATCTCTTGTCTAAGTATGCTTCGGAGATGGTGTCAGATATGAGGGATTGAATGAGAAAGTTTGCCTCGGGATTGTATTATGAGTTGGTCCTTGAGAAAAAGGTGGCTTCATTGATCAAAGACATATATATCTCTAGGTTGGTTATGTATATGCAATAAGTGGAGAAGAGAACAAAAATAGGTTGAGTTTAGTAAAAGGTAAAGAAATAAATTTAGGCCTTCTGAGCAAAGTGGTAGAGATAGTGGTAAATAGCCAAGGAAGAAGTGGGGGAGTTTTAGTTCTTTTTTCTTAGTTAGTGCTCCTTACACGAGGGTATTGGGTGATCGTCAGCCTTAAATTGGAGGAAGGTTTCGGGCATAGGGTGCCTAATCTTAGGCTGATGGGGCTCAGTCAGCTCCATCCCACCATCCTTGTAGATTCTGTGGTCAGCATCATCATGGTATGTATGAGAAGAGGAGAGATAGATTTCTTAGATGTGGTTATATTGGGCACATGCAGATAGAGTGCCCCTCTCTAGTGGCCAATAAGGCCTCTATTTCTATGTCATCTACTCCTACACTAAAGGGTGTTGCTTTTACTTTTACTTTTATTTATGTTACCGATAATGGCCAAAATTATTTGTATGCACTTGCTACTCTCCAGGAGTTTGAGGCATCTCCCAATGTTGTTACGGGTACGTTGAAACTTTTCTCCCATGATGTATTGTTTACTTGATCCAGGGTCCATTCTTTCTTATGTGATCCTATTTGTGGTTGTGCATTTCAGTTTTAGTCCTGAGTATCTGTCAGTTTTATTTTTCTATTTCTACCTAGTGGGAGACTCTATCATTATTAAAAGAGTCTATAGGGGGTGTGGTATCTATTAGTGGTAAATAAACTATTCTAGACTTGATAGAGTTGAATATGGTTAATTTTGATATTATATTGGGGATGAATTGGTTGTATTCATGATATTCTTCCTTAGATTGTCAGACACGTATAGTCATGTTTAAATTCCCTAATGAGTCGGTCATTGTATTGGAAGGGGTTTTTTAGTGCCTAAAGAGAGGTTTATCTCATATCCTAGAGCCCAAATATCGATCTTTAGAGGGAGTTTGTATTATTTGGTTTGAGTTTAGGATTGTAACTCATAAGGTCTTTCATAGAATCCATTCCCATAGCTATTGAGTTTCCGAAAGTCTTTCCTAATGACCTCCTTAGTATTTCTCCCAATAGAGAAATTGATTTTGGGATTGATCTTGTTTCGGACACTCATCTAATTTCCATCCCTCCTTATAGAATGGTTCCGGTGGAGTTGAAAGAGCTTAAGGATCAATTAAAGGATGTCTTAGATAAAGGTTTCATTTTTCCTAGCGTGTCTTCTTGGGGTGCTCCCATGTTGTTTATGTTTAAGAAGGATGGTTCCCTTCGAATGTACATTGATTATCGTCAATTGAATAAGGTGACCATAAAGAATAAGTTTCCTCTTCCTAGGATCGATGACTTATTTGATCAGCTTTAGGATGTGAAGTATTTCTCTAAAATTGATCTTAGGTCAGGTTATTATCAGCTTAAGATTAGGGAAGCGGATGTCCTAAAGACTGCCTTCATGACCTGATATGGTCACTATGAGTTCCTAATTATGTATTTTGGGTTGACTAATGCCCCAGCGACATTCATGTTCTTAATGAATAGGGGTTTCCATCTATTTTTGGATTTTTTGGTCATTGTCTTCATTGATGATATCTTGGTCTATTCTAAGAGTGAGGCAAATCATGTCGTTCACCTTTATGCTATGTTGCAAACCTTGAAGGATCATTATTTGTATGCCAAGATCTCCAAGTGTGAGGTTTGGATAAAGGTTGTGACATTCCTTGGTCATGTTATCTCTAGTGAAGTGATCATGGTGAATCCACAAAAGGTTGTATCAGTTAAGAAATGATCTAGACCTGCGACTCTAATTAATATTCAAAGCTTCTTGGGTCTAACGAGCGACTATAAAAGATTTGTGGAAAGATTTTTGATGATAGTTGCTCCATTGACTAAGTTGACACAGAAGAAAGTCAAGTTCTTGTTGTCGGATACGTGTGAGGTTAGTTTTGTGAAGTTGAAGGATAAATTGACTCCAACTCCAATTTTGACCTTACTCGAGGGTAATGATGGTTTTGTAGTGTATTGTGATGCTTCTTGTATTAGATTGAATTGTGTATTAATGTAGCATGGTAGGGTAGTGGCCTATGCTTCTAGGCAATTGAAAGTTCTTTAGAAGAACTACCATACTCATGACTTAGAGTTGTTAGTCGTGGTATTTGCATTGAAGATTCCGCGTCACTATCTCTATGGGGTTCATGTCGACATGTTTTCTGGTCATAAGAGCCTTCAGTTTATATTCACTTAGAAGGAATTGAATCTCAGAAAAGAGAAATAACTTGAGTTACTAAAGGACTACGATATGAGTCTCCATTACCATCCAGGTAAATCTAACGTAGTTGTTGATCTAACAAACTCTGGGGATAGTGGTGTGTTTGTACATCCAGTATTTCAGTTGTCTCTTGTTTTGGAGATAAAGGAAAAGCAAATATTGGATCCCTATTTGGTGAAGATTAAGATTAATGTGGATCAATAAAAGGTTGTCAATTTTACGAGTGGTAGTGATGGTATCTTGAGGTTCCAAGTTCGAGGAAGCAACTTGGAAGGTGGAAAAGGACATAAAGTCCAAGTATCCGCATTTGTTTTGCATTTCGAGAACTCTTGCTTGAGGTATGTGTTAATCTTATTAACATGATTTGTGTATTTGAATGGAAAAAGGTTTCAAGTCCCTAAACTTTAAAATTGAGCACATGTCTTGATAGACTATGAGTTTGAGTCCCAAAGTCAACTGAACGAATGGTTGAGTGATAATGATCATGGCATATGTCTTATCTTTGTTGTAAGTCTTTGTTTTCTAAGTTGGTTAAAGTTTAGGATGATGTGTAATAATGTGTTAACATGTTATTTTGTTTTCCTTGTCCAACATTCGAGGACGAATGATCCAAATGGGTGGAATTGAAACACCTAGTCTTTGGACCATTAGAAAAATTCCCTTAGTTGAAGTTTCTGGGAAAGGTACGCCTCAAGGGTACTAGTCATACCCTAGGACACGACTTGGGTCCTCTCACTCATATATTAGGTAGTGTAGTGGGGTTTATATTATGTCCAAGGTATGGTTTAGCCTATCCAAAGTCGTGTGTTAGGGCATGAATCATATGTTGCCTAGACGTATGATGCCACATGCTTAGCCGAGTTCAATCTGTCCAAAGTATAGATCATGGTATGATTTAGGGTACTATTCATACCCTAAGGTATGTGTTAGCCTAGTATGGTCATATGTCGGATAGTCTAGGGGTCCATGGTGAAGCCTAGGGTAAGAGTTAGGGTACCAGTCATACCCTAGGGTGTGGAATTCGTACCAATCTGGGTGCAACTTTTAGTTTTTAAGCTGAGGGCGTTTTAGAAATTTCCCACCCATAAACCCTTATAACCCATGACTTATAACCTTTCTTTACCTCCCATTCTTCACATACACAAGATCAAAACATTCCAAAACACTCTTCAAAACTCCCTTAACAAAATTAGGGCTAGGGTTCATCACGAAGGAAATCTAGGAGCATGGAGACCATGAATCTCTTCAAGAATCTTTGTGTATAAGGCATGTGACTCTTACCTTTTTGTTATTTCTCAAATATCATGTGTTTTAAACAATGATTTGATTCTTGAATGGTTAGTTTTGAAATCAAATGTTAAGGTTTTTGATGCATAGTGATGGGTATTGGTTACTCTTGTTCAAACTTGTGTTTAAACATGTTTTTTATAATGGTTTGCACATGTGGGCGATTGTTGATTGTGTTTTAACATATGGGTCATGGGTAACCCTAATCTTGATGCAAATTCTTCATAGTTTCCGCCTTCTTATTTCCATCTAAGCTTATCACAATATCACAAGGCAAAGGAGTGAGATCTGAAGGGGTTAGGGGGTTAATACTATAAACGCATTTGAAGGGATTCATACTAATAGTTGAATGGATACCACGACTATAAGAAAATTTAACTAGAGGTAGGTGATCCTCACATGAGGCCATTTTTCCTTTAACTATGGTGCGCAACATAGAACCCAAGGTTCCATTTACCATCTCCATTTTCCCATCCATTTGTGGGTGGCAAGGTGTTGATAAAAGATATTTGGTGCCAAGCCTACCCTACAACGACCTCCAAAAGTGGCTAAGGAACTTTGAGTCCCTATCACTAATAATGGTTCAAAAAAGATAAGCAAGTAGAGAAGGATAATGAAGATGCTTGGACTCAAGATACAGAGTAAGAGGTTCCAAATTTTGTTGTGAGGCGTGCAATGATTAGTAAGGTGATAGATGACCTTAGTTAAAGGGAAAATCTATTCCATACTAAATGTCTTATAAAGGAAAATGTGTTCTTTGATACCAAATGATACAGAATTTAACTACGAAAACTAAAGAAGATACCAAAAAGAGTAAAAATATAATCGATAAGGATAAAAATTAGACACAAGAAGAAGAAGTAACTAAGAACAAAGAGTATATCAACTCAATTACAATCTAATTCAAACACCTAACTCTTACTTGACCAAAAGGGACATGATAGTCCTCCCAACCACTATTTATAAAATAAAGTTTCAACAGAAGTTGCCCAACACTCTGATTCAATAGATAAGCATTCATCAATTCATCAATAATCTAGTAAAATCTAAGAGAATGAGCTAGACTCTAAAGTATTTATAGTATAGGATAATTATTACACTTTTAGGCCCAAAAGTGACCCAATAGCAAGAAAAGGCCTACTAAGGGCTATTTTGATCCATTTTTGAAAAGCTACAGTTAATCCAAAGCGCCTTGGGTGCAATCCTTTCCAAGTGGATTTCTAGCCCTATTTTGTCTTCCCTTGCCTCTTCCAATAATCCTTGGACCAATATGAGTGAAATCACCAACAAAGGGCACCCTTTTGATGCTAAGGAGGCTTCTTCAACTACTTCTCACTTCATGAACAATCCTTGGATCCTTTGAAGCTCCTAGGCTTGAATTATGGATTTGATGAATTATGTGTTCAGGGCTTATTTGAATTCTTTTTTTATTGTGTTCATCGATGAAATCCTTGTGTATTTGAGAAGTATAGAGGAGCATATGCAGCATTTAATATTTGTGCTCAGACTTAGAGAGATCATTTGTATTTTGCTAGTTTCTCTAAGTGTGAGTTTTTTTAAGTCAACGATATTCCTTGAAAAGGTGGTGCATTAGGATGGGATTATGGCAGACCCAGCAAAGATTAAGGCTATTCATGATTGGGCCAAGCCTACTTCTCTAACTGAGATTCGAAGATTCATTGGTTTAATTGGTTTCTTTAGATGGCTCATTGAGAGTTCTGATATCATTGCAGCATCGATGACCAGATTGACTCAAAAATAGGTTCCTTTTAGATGGTCTGAGGAGTGTGAGTTGGTCTTTGGAAAGTTGGGGGATTTCTCACTTTATCTCCTATTTAGTATCTTTCTATTGAGGGTGAGGGATTCACCATATATTGTGATGCTTCTGGTGTTGGTTGGGTTGTGTATTGATACAATAGGGTTGATTATTACTTATGTAATGAGGTAGTTGATGCTACACGAGTGCAACTACCTCACTCATGATTTGCAGTTGGTGGCATTGGTTTTTATGCTAAAGCTTTAGAGTCATTATCTTTATGGTGTGCACTGGGATATCATCATTGATTATCATAGTCTTCAGTATCTTATGACCCAGAGAGAGAGCTTAATTTTAGACAGCATAGATGGATGGAGTTGCTTAAGGATTATGACATCTCTATCTGTATCATTCAGGCAAAGCAGACGTAGTAGTGGATGCCTTGAGCTGGAAGGTGGTAAGTATGGGTAGATTGGCTTGTATTTTAGTTTCTTAGAGGTTGTTGGTACGGGACATTCAGTCCTTAGAAAACTTGTTATTTCAGAGCCTAGAAGGATTCTCGCTAGTGTTAATGCGAGGTCTTCGCTATTTTAGTAGATTCAGGATCGTCAGTTTAAGGATAAGAGATTTTGCATCCTTCATGATTAGGTGTTGAGTGTTGAGTCCAAGAGGTATACCATAGATTTTGAAGGTGTTTTAAGATTTGATATCCATATTTGTGTTCCGAGGATTGATGACTTGATCCAGTAGATATTGTGTGAGGCTCACAGTTATAGATATTCTATTCACCCGAGTATAGCTAAGATATATAGTGATTTTAGGCAGCATTATTGGTGTAGTATGAAGAGAGATATGGCAGACTTTGTAGCTTGTAGCTTATGTTTCCAATAGGTGAAGGATGAGCATCAGATACCTTGTGATTTGATTCAGAGGTAGCCCATTCTCGAGAAAAAATATAAGCATATTACCATGGATTTTTTAGTGGTTTGTCTCGTACTTAACATGGTTTCGATAGTATTTAGGTCACTGTGGATTGGTTTACCAAGTCGGCCTATTTCATTTAGTGCTAAAAGGTTGGCTCGTATATATGTTAGTGAGATAGTTTGTTTGCATGGTATGCCTGTATCTATCATTTGAGGTTCAGTGTTCACTTCTAGATTTTAGAGAGATTTTCAGGAGGAGTTGGGTACTCAGGTGGATCATAGTACATCCTTCTATCTCCAGACCAATGGGCAGTTGAAGTGGACTATTTGATTCTTGAGGATATGCTCTGAGCATGTGTTATGAATTATGAAGGTCGATGAGCAGCACATAGCCTTGGCATATTTTGTGTATAACATAGATACCATTAGAGTATTCAGATAGTACCTTTTGAGGCCTTATATAGTAGGTGATGTTAAGAAAAATGGCAAGTTGGTGTGTGACCTACTTTTTATTGAAACAACCTCAGATAGAAATTACTACTGCATTATTGAATTTGGAATGTCGAATTTGATAAGGTAGAATTGTTCGTTTATATATATGGGATTCGGGATAAATCCTAAGGGAGTTGGCAGAGTTGGTGTTGGTGCACCTCTTAAACGCCCTTTTAGGCAGTTTAAGTAAAGGGATTGCTAAAGCGATCAACCTATCACTTAAGCAGAACCCCTGCCACTTAAGAAGTAGTTGTTAAAGCAGCAAGGGACTACTTAAGAAGTACCTGTGTAGGAACCCAGATTTCACTTTAGCGACACTCGGTCACTTAAGTTGTGACCTCTTAAGCTCCTATGTCTTCTTAAGTAGTTCGCGTACTTGGGAAGGAATAAATACCCCACTTAGCCTAATTTTCACCATTTTTCATTCATTCCTAAGATATATGGAACCCTAAAAGTGGGAAAACTTGGGAGAATCATTTGTGGTTAATTTTAGAGCTTTGGTTAGTTTAATTTACGCGTTTCTTCTTAGAATTTATGGTAAGTTTCTATTAATTTCTTGGTTTAATTCTCCATCTTTTTCGAAAAACTTGGTGGCTCTATTGTAGTAGCATTAGAACTTGAGATCCACCCATTTTTTAGGGTAAATATTCCTTGAGCAAAGAGGGGTGTCACATTGGTTTTGAAAGTATCATTCTGTAAATAGTCCCCATGTAAGATTTTTACACGTAATTTTGAACTCAAAGCATAATGGTGCATTATGGGTATCAGTGTTCTTGTTGTGATGAGTAGATTGAGATTTTAATAGTGTGGCACCTTGCAAAAGTTTCTAGTAAAGGGAAATTTGTGGTTTAGTAGATTCTTCGAGCTTTTCTTCGGCATCTAGGTAGGCTAGGTTTACCTTTATCATAGATTGAAGTAATTCATAGTATAATTATGATATTATGCTAGATTTGGGATGAGATTTAAGTATTGGAAGAATGATTGGTATGATTAGTTTTATTTTGACTGTTTAGACTATCTTGGAATTGTAGTTTAGATGAAATTCACTTAGTTGCTCATTTTCTAGGACGAATTGCTATCTTAGAGCTAATTATGACTTATTTAAAATCTAATTTAAAATCTAGGACTGAACTTAGATACCTTAATCTAGTTTGGGGGTAGAATTTTCCTATAAAGGGATTTTTGGGGGTTAGAAGGGAACCCATCCGGTCCACCTTAGGTCAAGACTTGTGTTAGCTTTATACACTTAATCATGTTATATTATTGTAAATTATTCTTTTGGGACCTTGACGAGATTGAATACTTAATGAGTATGTTAGTTTGGTATTTGGGAATTGGTGCTAATTTTGGGTAAAATCTAGTGGTTTATTGATATAGTTTACTTGTATTGCTTATGGGTATGGTTTATTAGTATACTAGATGGATGAGGCTCATGCAAGCACGGGCCCAACATTTTGCGTTAAAGCTACATATAGCTGAATTCTATTTCAAGTTCTTCCTGGGATAATTATTCGCCATATTTGGCGATAATATTACATCGATGCTTAAACATAAAACACTTTCTAGAAAACAAAGAAATTGTTAACTCAGTGATATCCAGGTGTAAACATTAAATCAACTCCATTTTCATTCAAAATAGGACATGATTTAAACTTCTTTTCTCCACTTCTGCTGTTGTACCTACAAATTTCAACTTCTGCTTGTTTGATTTCAATGCCTTACCATCCATTTGCTTCCTCCGCAGAAAGATTGTTCACTTTACATGTAAAAAAATGTGTACATTTGGTTCTGGCAGCAGGAATACTATCTTTATCCAAAAACCAGTAATGAATTACAATCTGTAGTCATGATTGTATTAAGAACTCTGGGGAAGAAAGTGAAATGATGGGAGAAAACTGTCCTTCCTTGCTATACAATTATGATTGTTCAGCAGCTGCTGCAATTGGACGAAACACAACCTTTCCTTTTTCCTTTGCTGCATTAAAACAAAGCTCCCCAATTGGGGGACGAGAGTGAGATGAGAAGACACAACAAATAGAAAAAACTCAAACTTTGGGCAAAAAATAGGAAAAGGAACAAAAGAATCATCATATCATCAAACCATCTAAAAATTTGTATTCAGAACAAACACAACCTACAACAGCTATAAAAGAACTTCATTCTCAGTGGTCACCTCTACGAACTTCACCTCTACGAACTTGAAGCGCAAGGTGAAGTGTGGATTCTTTTTGGATATTATAATCTACATGCATTGTGAACATCTCAAGAAGGCATTTGCACGAAGTTTAGGAAAATAAAGAAGACTTTTGAATTTTGTGGTCCTAAATTAAAGTTACATCAAATTTACTAAAATATCCTTTAATTATGTGGTCTTAAACATGCCTGTGGAAAGTTGAAATTAAAGTATTGTCAAAAAAGGAAAGAGATCATTCTTTTGAAACGGAATAAAAAGGAAAGTAGGCCATTGTTTTTTAAATGGAGGGAGTATTAGATATGGAACACACTACTACGATGGAAAGACGTGATGGCAACAGGCTTGTACTTCTGAACCACCTTTTGCAACTCAATCCCTATGAGGCAGCATATTGTATGCTCTATATTCCAAGCATATAAACTCACTTCACATATTTCCCTTTCCTGTTTTTTCTTATTGGAGAGATGTGAATTTTGGAACATCTATAACTTTAAAATTGTATGACCTACTCGTGTCTAGGTTTTTCACGGCATATGCTAATCAAAGATATAATCATGTCCTTAGGGACTAAAAATATTTCCAATGAAATATGGGCATTCGGAGGGTATTTCCAGGAGACCACCGCAACCAATATGCACAAATTCATGTGCCAGTCAGGTTATAATTTCTCCATCAACTACTTTTCTCCTATCTTCACCTCAGAAAAGAGGAAACAAAAACAAAATACTGCTCCACCTGCCTAGTTGACCTTGTATTAATGGAAATCTATGTGATCATTTACCCTTCTTAATACAATTTAGCTTGGGGCTTATGGTTGCAGTAGCTAGCAAGCATTAACACTAGTTTTAGCAATACCTTGTTATAGTAAAATCAAATTACAACCTAATCTTGCATCTAATATTGCAATAACACCAAAAGCATATTAAACTGCAACCTGCATATGGCTTCTATGGTAATAGGTACTCATCATTAAGGGTAATAATGACGTTAACAAAAATTGAAATCTTTATTTCATAATGAATTCCTTCAAACTTGCTAAAATGTTTCGACATAAGAACTCCAAAAGGCAACCATGTTTCTTGAAAGCGCTTCGGTTTACTGTTAGTTATGTAATATTTTGCAATATTATCTTTACGTGCATGCTTATATAGCTTAAAATGATCGTTGACAAGCCACCAAACAAGATTGATCCAACGTCAATGTAACCAATAAAATACTATACAACGAAAGGGATATACTCAGATACCTTTGAAGGAGCATCGTTGTTCTGCTCATTATTGTCTTTTTTTCCTCCGAACAGCAAACATATTTGCAGAGGTCTGGGACTATCTAAAACCTTCCGAGAGCTGGATCTTAATAAATTCCACATACCAACTTGATTTATACTCCGACATGATTTGTCTGCAAAGACCAAAATTGAGAAATAATATATTTTTCATTAGGTGCTTAATTTGAAAGAAGACTTAATAGCGCAGTTGTAAAAGTAAACTGAATGCGGAATAAGGAACTCCAAGAAGGTAATACTTGAACAACTCAGATATGTTTAACTGGAAGGAAACTATGGAACTCCAAGAAGGTAATACTTGAACAACTCAGATATGTTTAAATGGAAGAAAACTATGACTATATATTGACACTCGAATATAAGCCATTTGACATAAATGGAAAGGGAGCCTTGGCGTAATTGATAAAGTTGTTGCCGTGTGGCATCGAGTTTGAGCTGTAGATAACAAACTCTTGCAAAAATGAAGGGTAAGGTTGTGTACAATAGACTCTTGTGGTCCGTCACTTCCCCAGAAACCACACATAGAGGGAGCTTAGTGCATTGGGCTTCCCTTTTATTATTTTGAAGTCTATGGCTAAAAATATCGAATTTGATAACTTCTAAAGTAAATGAAACTATATCAAGTCCATATGAAAACCTTTCAATAAGTTGAACAAGAAAGAACTGTACACCAATATAAGCCATAGCAACAACAACAACGCCTTAGCCCCAAATAAGTTACATAGAACTTCCTAGGTTTGGAAATTTTTGTGATTACCATCAAAATTAGACTATTTCAACAATGAAAGTTGCTAGCTTTATATCAAGATAGCTAATAGCTTTGATCGAAATGGCTCTCTTCATTATTTTAGGACATTTTGTAAACTACCAGCATAACCCCATAGCGATTAAGAACTGTACAACAATAACAATAGCACCTTAGCCCGAAACAAGTTGGATGGTTTAATATTTACACATTGACAAAGTCAGAATTTTAATATTTTGACACAACATTTATCAAGACATACAACAAAAACAACAACAACAACAACAAACCCAGTGTATTCCCACCTAGTGGGGTCTGGGGGGTAAGATGTACGCAGTCCATACTTCTACCTCTGAAGAAGTAGAAAGGCTGTTTCCGATAGACCCCCGGCTCAAGACACGAGACACCACACAAATATAAAGTAACGCACAGAAAGACATACAACAAAAACAAATAGGTAAAATAGTAAATTTTAAAAAGCAAGAACACATTGATAGATATACCTTACAATTCAAACCACCAAGAATATATTTCCATTGTTCAGCAAGAAGATTGATCTCTATTGTCACGTCCATATAAAATATCTTCCACAACTACTCTTCAAATTAAAAAAAATACAACAACCAACACAATCAACAAAATATATCTATACAAAAAACAAAACTAAATAAAAATTTCACACACAAAAAAGTCTCACCTTAGAAGGCTTGCGACCAAAATCTTACAAAATATCATTAGTTAAAAGGTAAGTGTCTTGGCAGAGGGAAAAAACAACAACTAATCTACTGTAATTCAGTAGTAATTAACCCTTTTTAATATGTTGAGATACCTTCGACAAAGCAGAAGAAGATAAGACAACCTCCTAAATAGGTTTCAACTTATAGCTAACATTGGTTGATTTGTTCCTGATATATCCGAATCTTACTGGATAAAGTTACTCGATAACTGTACTGGTCGGGTAGAAAATACCACTCGAGCTCCACAGAAACTATCCCAGACACCATAATTGTTAAAGAAATGAAATTCTTTGATTTACACAAAGGTGTTTGTGTGATTTTCTATTTTGTTAGACTTATCTCCTTCACACTACACATGCTTTAATAAATGGTAGTACTATACCTCTTCTAATTAATTTATCAAGAAAAAACACTAAGCCACCATTATAGCCTAAAATAGGGGGAATTTCTTTTTTCTTGAAGAGTTTTTGTAGTAGCTAAAAAAACCTTCAATTTTTAGAAGCAAACCACCCAGTTAATAGCATTTCTAGGCATCAAAGAAGCAAGAAGCTTTGGAGATAAAAACATGAAAAAGAAGAAAGAAACTTTGTTCTTGTTTTGATCTTTTAAAGCCATAAGGAATGACCACCCATAAAACAGTTATAAAAACTGAAGAGCAATTTGTGAGTTTTAAGAAAGAAAGATATTTTTTCCCATCGAAGTTTAACAGAGCCGCCAATAACAGCAAATCGGTCAACTTCTGATAAAATGTGTGAAGAAGAAGAGCAAAGTAAAAACTTTGCAGAAACAACAAATCAGACAACTTTTGATAAAATGAATGAAGAAGGAGAGCAAAGAAACAACTTTGTTTAAACGAAATCAAATATTAAGGATGTTATTACCTAAATTGATTTACGTTTTTTAGATTTACCCTACCAAAGAGAGATCTTGAGGCAGGGGACGACAAAAACTATGGCTTCTATGTTCCTATCTCAATTCTCAGCAACAACACATGGAGAAGGCACAAAAGGACACAATTATATAAAATGAATTGAAATTATGAAATTGCCCTTTGTGGAAGCAAGGAGGAATATATTAGTAAATTTGTTGATATGGTCTATTTATATGAGTTTCGATTCAAGTCTGGCAACTAATAATGATAATGATATACAAGTTCTGAATTAAGTTTGACAATTTATAATGATATTGATATTATTTGTTTTGGTTCAAGTCCGACAAATAATGTTATGATGTTGATATTATTGGGGATGTTTGATAATAATGATATGAGTTCTTGTTTGAGTTTGGCATTAAGAGTTGGGTATGATATGATACGTTATGGATGGTTTGATAGTTATAGCTGATAATCGGTAAAGTTATAGATCTTCGGTCATTTAATTTTCTTTTATTGTATCCTTTAGGCTTATATAGGTCTGAGTGTATTTACTTTTCCACACTTATTGGCTTATAGGGGCTAATTTAGTGGTTATAATTGTGTGATCTTTATGCTACTTTTCTATATTTACTTATTTACTCATGCACAGTAGTGTTAGAGTGTATTATTTGTCCATCTTCCTCAAAACAACTCACATAAAAAAACCTCCCCTTTCCCAAGAACAATAATCCAAGTTTCTTCTCTTAAGAACATAAGGATTCAAGTTCCAGTTTCAAGATTCTTCAAAAATTCGTTCAATTAAGGTATGTGGGGTGTCCCTTTCACCCATTGAGCTTAGGAACCTTCTCTTTGATTAAAATATGGGTTCTTGCTTTATTATGGAGTTCAATATGTTTAATATGGGTAAATTCATGTTTTTCCTTAGTAATTGAATTCAGTTTCATGTCCACGTATGATCCCATGAAAAGTTAGGTTAATTCATGCTTTAAACTATAATTTTCCATGTCATGTTCAAGTGAATTTCATTTACAATATCAAATTATGAATTTGGCCATGTAATCATGTTGTTTCCTCATGTTTAAAACATCCTCATGTTCAAGTTCATGATTTTCACTTGTTTGATGAAATGTTCATGTTTGGAGTCCTTGAACCATGATTCCATACTACAGTTTTAAGTTTTGATATCGTATTTTATGATCATTTAGTGTTGGTGGCTTATAAACACCCGATACCTATGTGTTTTACATGATTTTAGATTTTCAAGTAATAAGTTAGTTAAGCCATAAATCTTATCATTGTACTCAGACATTTATGATCATGATGAGAACTATCAGGAATAATATTCAGTTAAACTTAGTTCAACTCGACACCACTGTCAGTTCAGTTGGAAGTCAGATTTAACCCATAGATAGGGGATTACTTGTCAGTAGAGGGCGTGACCTTTAGTACTAGTCCTTGAGTTCTAGAACTACGTAGCTAGCATAGGTTTGAGATGTCTTCCTGTCAGTTGAGGGTTGACACATATCTCATGAGAGTACCTACCAGTAGAGGGTGACTCCTTAGTCCTTTGGGATACTAATTTAGTGGATCCACATAGCCAGTATTAGTACTCGTGGCACGATACTGACACCCTTCTAACTGGGGTTACAGGTTAGACCCCAATTAGCTCAGATTGTGGCATGTCGGTTACATGATACCTCTCACGGTTTCAGTCTAGTTATTCAGACTAAGTACAATTCAGTTTTACATGATCAGTATTCAGATATCAATTAATCAGTATAGAGATATCAGATAATAAGTATACATATATCAGTCATTTAGTATTCAGTTATCAGTTGTCAGTTATCATTTATTAAGTATTCATATATCATTGGTCAGCATTCAGATATTAGTTACTAAGTATACAGACATTAGTTTTCCATTTACTTAGATTTCAATCATTCAGTCACACAGAAATCAGTTATTCAGTTAATTATATCATCTCAGTACATGTTATGTTTTGTTTTGTATGTTTATACATTCATACTCGATATATTTTTATATTCAGATACTCGAATTATGCTAGTTTCCATCACGTAGTTTCAGACCCCTATTCATACATGATCCTTAATTCAGTTTTAAAACATGTTCAGCTTTACATGAGATTTGCATATAGTATTCATGTTTTACTGCCTTCCAGCTTCAGTTCTTCTTATTCTACAAAAGTAAAGATTTCTAGAAACTAAGTGTAGTGATTCACCAGCTTATCAGATTATATTTGTTGCTCATGCTTTAAGATACTTCATTTTTCAGTTTATCTCAGTCTCTAAGAGAGTCTACTTGCACTTGGCATGCATGTTTTTAGATTATGTACCGATAAGACCCCACAAAATCCTAAGCTTGATTCAGTCTTATAAAAGCTAGTAAGGGGTCCCAGACTTAGAAAAATTCAGTTAAGTGTTCATACTTAAATTTATTTTGGCCTTCATAAGTTGGCAATCCTTTGACCTTTAAAAATCGACTTTTAGGTTAATTCATGATCAGGCATGTAAGTAGGTGTTCTCAGACAAGTTTTGGATTTTTTGAACTTCGTTTAAAACATGTTTGGGAGTCTAAACTAGTGGATCAACGCGATATAGATGCGCCGCGTTTCCTATCACGTCAATGAATATTTTCCTCCAACACCCAGTGTAAATTTTAGTGAACCGATACGGACTCGATGCAGGGCGTTGGCAATTGTGTCGATGCCAATGACGTAACACGTCGGTCTACACATTGCTAGTCTAATTTTTAGTAATTAAAACCCGCATCTAGAAAGGTAAATGAGTTTTTTTCCATCTTACATCAGCCCCCAAAATATGTAATTAAGTCATCCAAAAGGCAAAATTTACTTATTCTCTCTAGAATTTTTCAAGAACAAACCCTAGTTCATCACATTAAGGAATCCAAGTTCCAAGGAAATCCATCAATCTTTCATAATTCAAGCTTTAAGGTATGTCAAGTGTTCATTCAAGGGTCCCTTCCACCCTTGGAGTTCAAGAATCTACTTTTAAAACTTCAAGTGTATTAATTTCATGAATTTCATGTTGGGTTTGATTATATTCATAATTATGATGATTAATTGGGTTTCTAATCCATGTTTTGTCACAAGTTTCATGTGGAGTTATTTGATATATGTATAGAATCATGAGAGTCCGTGCTAAACCCTTGAAATTGTAAATGGGGATTTGAAATTATGATGATCATGTGTTGATTAGTACCATGTGCATATACAATGCCTTCCAAGTGTTTGATGATTTGTTCAAGTGAATTAAATAGTGAGATTACATCATGTTAGCATGTATACTAGTTCATGTCATTCAAGTGTTTGATAAAATGCCTCTATAGATGCATTATGAACAAGTGTGTGTTTCTATGCTATGCAAGGCCATGTGATGCTTTACTTTTCATGCTATCGAGTACTGGAGGTATTTAATACCCGACAATTTGGCTTTTTACCTAGAACCAATGGCAGTTACAGAATAATCTCAGTCATGTCATGATCAGTAGAACTCTTAGACAGTTATAAAACTCAAGAAAAACTCAGTAGACTCAGTATCAGTCTAGTCCAGTTCAGTATTCAGTTTAGACCTCAGTAAATTCATTCAGTTAACAGAATTCGGTAGTATTCCGTCAGTCAATGAAACTCAGTGAACTCAGTTCACTTTAGTTAGAAAGTATAATCAGTAATGGTTCAGTCAAGCCTAGTATGAACTAGGGTTCTACATCGAGCCAACCCAGGGATGGGGAAATTCTTGCTAGCAGGGGGTTTGACCATTAGTATCAATCCCTGCATTATAGAACTATGTAGCCAGCGTAGGTTGAGATATCTTCCTGTTAGACTAGGGTTGATACATCTTATATGAGTTTTCCTACCAGCGAGTGTTGACGAAAGAGCTTTCTATTAGAGAAGGTAAACTCACAGTTGTCTTTACCCGTGGCACGGTACTGATACCCTTCCAACTGAAGCTACAGGTTAGACCCCAACCTATTCAAAAAGGGGTATATCGGTTAAATTATTACCTCTCATAGTCTCAGTTTTAGTTTCAGTCTCAGTATAGAACTCAGTTCAGTTCTACAAAAATTAGGACTGTCAGATATAGTCACTCAGTTCAGTACAAAACTCAGTATAGTTCCATAGAATTTGGACTGTTACATACAGTTATTCATCTATCTGTTATACAGTATCAGTAGACTCAGATTTCAGTAAATCAGTAATTCAAAACTCAGTATCCAGTGTTATTATGACCTCAGTTATAGCTTACGTATTCATGCATGTACTCTCATTCAGTTATACTCATGTTATTCAGTCAGTATTGTTCATGCATATGAACCCATGCATCTCATCCTACCTCACTTAGCATACCAGTACATTCAAAGTACTGACGCATACCTTTCTTTTATGCTATGATGTCTTATATCATAGGTTCAAATGCACAGGATCCCGATCATACTTAGTATCCCGGTCCATCAGCAGTGGACTTAGTGATGAGTCCTCATAGTTTGAGGATAGATTTATTATTCTAGTATTTCAGTACTCAGTTTATTTCAGTAGTCGGAGTTAGTTGGGGACTTATCCAATCAACTACTTATTCAGACAGTAGAGGATTTTGATACTAGAGTATTTATAGACAGATGTTTAATTTTGGTATTGATGTACTGTACTCGGAATTTATTTACAATTTTGAACCTTATGGCAAGTTTTTGCCTAATTTTTGCATAATTATAGTATTTTTATTCAATTATTGCGGTAGGTACCAGTCATGGGTTAGCTTGTGATCCCTCAGAATTATGAGCACCGTGTAGGCTACGGGGTACAGACTCGAGGCGTTATAAATTTGGTATCAGAGCCTAAGGTTCAACAGAGTCCTAGGAAGTCTGAAAGTCACATCTAGTAGAGTCTTGTACAAGGGTGTGTAGCGCACCACACTTATGAATAGGAGGCTATGAGATGTTTTAGGAAAAATTTCTCTTCTTTCAGTATTCATGTCATGCGAGTAAGCATGAGCTCAAGTTAAACTCTCAGTCTAATCTAATCTATTTTCTTCTTTTGATTACAGAATATGCCTCCCAAAAAGACTAACAAAAGGAGAACCAGAAATCAGTCAGCACCTCAGCCCGTTCAGGCAGATCCCCTGGGCGAACATATCTCCCACATTGAATTCAGAGCAGATTTCACCACCCTAGCTCATTCTGTGACAGCCCGTAATAAATGCCAAACTATCGTTCGAGCCAACCCAGTGGCCAATACTGCTGCAGCGAGGTTTGGGACTTTAACTGAATGAACACTCCATCTTTTACCATGTTAAAGTCAGATGAGGACCCATAGAAATTTCTTGATCAGGTACAGAAGGTTACAGATATTATAAGGGTGACAGCTAGTAAGAGTGCTGAGTTATCTGTATATCAGTTGCAGGATGTGGCTCACTCATGGTTCAAATAATGGAAAGTAGAGAGGGCCATAGATGTAGGGCTCATGGAATGGGAAGAGTTTGCTATTGTTTTTCTGGATAGGTTCTTCCCGCTAGAGTTGAGGGAATCAAAAGCTTTAGAATTTATAAATTTGAAGCAGGGTAACATGATAGTACAAGAGTATTCTCTTAAGTTTTCTCAATTAGCCAGATGTGCTCCTCATGTGGTACAGATAGTAGATCAAAGATAAGTAAGTTTGTGTCTGGCATGTCTAATAGTATGGTCAAGGAGTGTAGCACCACAATGTTGATTAAGGAGAAGGATATATCCAGGCTCATAGTCTATGCTCAGTAGATATATAAGGCTAAGAATAAAAAGAAGGAGAGGGAGCACAAGAGAGATAGAATAGGTAACTTTAAATTCGCCCAGCCTAAGTCAGAGGGTGGTAATCGTTCTCAGCTCCACCTAAAATTTTTAGTTCCAGCTCTGTCCTCATCCATTTCTCCCATTTCAAAATTTAGAAATAGCAATAGAGATAGGGCGTCAGGCCCTAAACCCTAGGGTAGTGTTAGTAGAGCCTAAATAAATTCTTTCTACCAAAAGTATGGCAGAAACTATCAAGGTGTCTGTAGAGCTGGCAGTGATGTATGTTTTGAATATGGCAAGCCAGGCCATAGAGCCAAACAGTATCCTCAGGTGGGTTCACAGAGTCAGCATAACCATCCCTCAGCTCAGTCTGATCGCCTAAATCAGCAGGGTGCCACTTCTAGTGCCACCAGTGGGCAACGCCCAAACAGACTCTATGCACTTCATTCCCGACAAAATGAGGAAAGTTTTCCTGATGTGGTCAATGGAATATTTATGCTTTGCTATATCCAGGAGCTTATTTGTCTTTTGTAACTCCTTATATAGTTTTTGACTTTGTAGTCAGTCCTGAAATTCTAGCAGAGCCTTTCTCAGTCTCTACCCTAGTGAGTAAATCTATCATCGCATGGTAGGTATATAGGAACTGTCCGGTTATGGTAACTCAGAAAGTCACATCAGCAGACTTAGTCGAATTAGAGATGACCGATTTTGATGTCATTCTCAAAATGAATTGTCTTTATTCCTACTATGCCACAGTCAACTGCAGAAATAGAATTGTCTAATTTCAGTTCTCGAATAATCCCTTCCTAGAGTAGAGGTGTAGTAATTCAGTACTTAGGGGTCATCTTATTTCCTACCTTAGGGAAAGAAAAATAATATCTAAGGGATGTGTCTACCATCTCGTTCGAGTCTAAAACTTTAACTCAGAAATAAATAATCTTGAATCAGTGGCAGTAGCATATGAATTCCCAGATGTGTTTCCCGAAGATCTTCACGGAGTCCCTTCTGAAAGGAAAATCAACTTCGAAATAGACTTTCTTCCAGACACTCAGCGCATATCTATTCTGCCACATAGAATGATATCTGCAGAACTTAGATAATTAAAAAATAGTTGAAAGATCTCCTAGACAAGGGATTCATCAGACCTAGTATGTCCCTGTAGGGTGCACCATTTCTATTCATGCGTAAGAAAGATGGTTCCCTTAAAATATTTATAGACTACCGTCAGCTAAATAAAGTTGCAGTCAGGAACAAGTATCCCCTTCCTATAATTGATGATTTATTTGACCAACTTTAGGGTGCCAGTTATTTTTCTAAGATAGACCTTAGATCAGGCTATCATCAGCTCAGAGTCAAAGAATGTGACATTTTGAAAAAATCTTTTGGAACTCAATAGGGTCACTTTGAATCCATTGTGATGTCATTTGGTCTTACCAATTCCTCAGTAGTTTTAATGGACTTAATGAACCGTGTGTTCAAGCAGCTCTTGGACATGTTCGTCATAGTCTTCATGGATGACATCCTTGTCTACTCCCGCAGTGAGCATGATCATGTAGACCATCACAAAATAGTATTGCAGACTCTCAATAGCCATCAGTTATTTGTCTAATTCAGTAAGTGCAAATTTTGGCTAAGGTCAGTGGCTTTCCTCGTCCATATCATTTTTGGTGATGGCATTAGAGTTGATCCCCAAAAGATCAAAGCAGTGAGAAACTGGACCCGACCCATCTCACCATCAGATATCCAGAGTTTTTGGGGTTTGGCTGGCTATTACCGATGGATTTTTGAGGGATTTTTGTCTATTGCATCCCCTATGTCTATATTGACTCAGAAGAAGGTCAAATTTTAGTGGTCAGATTCTTATGAGAAGAGTTTTCAGGAGTTGAAGACTCGACTCACTACAGGCCCAGTTTTGACTTTACCAGATGGTTTAGACGGCTTTGTTATGTATTGTTATGCTTCCAGAGTTGTTTTAGGTTGTGTTTTGATGAAAAGAGGTAAGGTTATAGCCTATGCCTCTAGACAGCTTAAGCCCCTTAAAAAGAACTATCTAACTTATGATCTTGAGTTAGCAGCAGTAGTATTTGCCTTAAAGATTTGGAGGCATTACTTGTATGGTGTTCACGTTGATGTGGTCACTGTCCATATGAGCCTACGGTATGTGTTCTCTCAGAAAGACCTAAACCTCCATCAGAGAAAATGGTTAGAGTTGTTGAAGGACTATGATATGAGTGTCCTATATCATCCGAGTAAAGACAATATAGTGGTTGATGCTCTTAGTAGGATGTCTATGGGTAGTGATGCTCATGTGGAAAATGGTAAGAAGAAGTAATCTCAGGAAGTTCAGCAGCTTTCCCGACTAGGTGTCTGCTTAGTCGATTTAGCTGAAGGTAGTGTATGGGTGTAGAGTAGTTTAGAATCATCTCTGGTTTTCGAGATGAACAAAAATAAGGATAGGGATCCCAACCCAGTTAAGTTAAAAGAATCAGCCAGAGATCAGAAATAGAGGTCTTCTCCCAAGGAGGGGATGGTGTATTACATCATTAGGGTCGGCTATATGTGCCAGGAATTGATGACCTGAGAAAGCGGATTCTTGTAAAAACGCATGGTGTGCGTTACTCTATTCATACAGGGGCCACTAAGATGTGTCGTGATTTTTGGGAGATCTATTGGTGGAGTAGGATAAAGACATCACAGAGTTTGTAATTAAGTGCTCTACATATCAACAGGTTAAGATTGAGCATTAGAAATCCAGTGGGTCTATGCAGGAGTTTAGTATTCCCTCTTGGAAGTAGGAGAAGGTGAACATGGATTTTGTGATGGGGTTTACCTCGTACTCGTCGTTAACACGATTCAGTTTGGGTCATTGCAGACAGGATGACCAAATTAGTTCATTTCCCACCAGTTCATACCTCTCATTCAGATGAGGACTATGCCAAGCTCTATGTTAGGGAGTTGGTCAGATTACACGAAGTTCCATTATCTATGATCTCAGATAGATGTACCCAATTTACCTCTTATTTTGGGAAAGCCTTCCAAAAGGGTCTTGGTATCTAAGTCCACCTCAGTACAGTCTTTCACTTTTAGAAAGATGGTCAATCAGAAAAGATCATTCAGACTTTAGAGGATATGTTGTGAGCGTGTACAATAGACTTTACAGGTAGTTAGGATGACCACTTACCTTTGATTGAGTTCACATATAACAACAACTATATTCCAGCATTTAGACTCCATTTGAGGTGCTTTATAGGAGAAGATATAGATCTCCCATTGGTTGTCCTGACTTGGTTTTCGACACCTTAGAGAAGGTTTAGCTGATTAAGGAAAGGCTTAAAATAGCTCAGAGCCGACAAAAATTATGCGCAGATGTGCGCAGAAAGGATCTCAAGTTCGAGATTAGTGATTTATGTATTTGAAAATCTCTCCTATGAAAAGAGTGAAGAGGTTTGGAAAGAAGGGGAAGCTCAGTCCCCTATAGGTCAATCCTTACTAAATTCTCAGCCGTTTCGAAAAGGTAGCTTACGTGCTTGGGTTACCTTCAGACTTAGCTTCAGTGCATCCAGTGTTTTTTTTATCCTTGCTTAAGAAGTGCATAGGTGACCCAGCAACTGTAGTCCCTATAAAGGGCCTAGATATTCAGAACAGTCTCATTACAAAGAGGTCCCAATCGAAATCCTTGACTGCCATATTCTAGTACTGAGGAATAAAAAAGTCCCTCTAGTCAATGTTCTTTGGTGGAATCAGTCCGTTGAGGGAGCTACTTGGGAAGTAGAAGCAGATATGCGAACCAAGTGTCCTCAACTCTTCTTCGCAAACTCAGACCCATCCCAAGGTAACGATTCTCTTTAAACTTACTCAGTTTCATGCTCAGATTTTCCTTATAAACTTGGTATCAGTTACATTGCATATCCAGTCATACATTCATGAGTCCGTTCAGCCACATATTCACCCATCAGATATGCATAATCAGTCTAAGAGACTCAGCTTATCATCAATCCCAGCTATGTACTCATGTATCAAATATGCATATTCAGCATGAAATCTCAGCATATCAGTAGTGTTTTCCATGAAATCATGTTATAGTAGTGCTTGTCCTATATTTAAATTTAGTCTATCAGTATTCTTAGCTCAGTCAGCCTCATTCGAGGATAAATATTCCCAAGAGAGAGATATTGTAAGACCCTGTAAAATCCTAAGCTTGATTCAATCCTGTAAAAGCTAGTAAGCGATCCCAGACTTAGAAAAATTCAACTAAATATTCATACTTAGAGTTATTTTAGCCTTCATAAGTTGGCGATCCTTTTTCACGACCCTTATGACCTTTAAATATCAATTTTTAGGTTAATTTAGGATCAAGAACGTCAGTAGGTATTCTCGGACAAGTTTTGAATTTTTTAGAGTTCATTTGAAACACATTTGGAAGTCTAAACTAGTGGATCGATGCAATATAGACGAGTCGTGTCACTTATCGCATCGATGAATATTTTTCTCCATCTCTCAGTGCAAATTTTAGTAAAATGATGCGAACTCAATGCGGTACATTGGACATCGCATCGATGCCAATGATGTGGCACGTCGGCCTATGCATCGCTAGTCTAATTTTAAGTAATTAAAACCCACATCCAGAGGGGTAAATAGGTCTTTTCCCATCTAATATCAGCCCCCAAAACATATAATTAAGTTATCCAAAAGATAAAATTTACTTATTCTTCCTAGAATTTTTCAAGAACAAACCCTAGTTCATCACATTCAAGAATCCAAGTTCCAAGGAAATCCATCAATCTTTCAGAATTCAAGCTTTAAGGAATGTCAAGTGTTCATCAAGGGTCCCTTCCACCCTTGGAGTTCAAGAATCTACTTTTAAAACTTTAAGTGTATTGATTTCATAAATTTCATGTTGAGTTTGATTATATTCGTGATTATGTTGATTAATTGGGTTTCTAATCCAAGTTTTGTCACAAGTTTCATGTGAAGTTATTTCATATATGTATAGAATCATGTGAATCCATGCTAAACCCTTGAAATTGTAAATGGAGATTTGAAATTGTGATGCTCATGTGTTGATTAGTACTATGTGCATATAAAATACCTGGCAAGTATTTGATGAGTTGTTCATGTGAATTAAATAGTGAGATTATATCATGTTAGCATGTATACTAGTTCATGCCATTCAAGTGTTTGATAAAATGCCTCTATAGAAGCATTATGAACAAGTGTGCATTTCAATGCTATGAAAGGTCATGTGATGCTTTACTTTTCATGCTATCGAGTTCTAGGGGTATTTAATACCCGACAATTTAGTTGTTTACCTAGAGCCAGTGTCATTTACAGAATAATCTCAGTCATGTCATGATCAGTAGTACTCTCAGTCATTACAGAACTCAGGAAAAACTCAATAGACTCAATATCAATCTAGTCCAGTTCAGTATTCAGTTCAGACCTCAGTAAATTTATTCAGTTAATAGAATTCAGTAGTATTTTGTCAGTCAAAAAAACTCAGTGAACTTAGTTCAATTCAGTTAGATAGTATAATCAGTAACAGTTCAATCAAGACTTGTATTAACTAGGAATCAGTTCAATGTCTATTCAGTTAAAAGTAGAATTCACCACCGAGTGAACCCAAGGATGTGGGCATTCCTGCCAGTAGAGGGTTTGACCCTTAGTAGCAATCCCTGCATTATAAAATTATATAGCCAACATAATTTGAGATATATTCTTTCCAGACTAGGGTTGATACATCTTATTTGATATTGCCTACTAGCGAGTGTTAATGAAAGAGGTTCCTGTCAGAGAGGGTTAACTCACAGTTGTATTTACTTGTGGAACGGTACTGACACCCTTTCAAATGGGGTTACAGGTTGGACCCTTACCTATTCAAAAAGGGGTATTCCGATTAGATGATTACCTCTCATAGTCTCAGTTTTAGTTTCAGTTTCAGTTTCAGTCTCAGTATAGAACTCAGTTCAGTTCTACAGAAATTAGGACTGTCACATATAGTCACTCAGTTCAGTACGGAACTCAGTACAGTTCCACAGAATCAGGACTATCATATACATTAATTTAACTATTATTTATATAGTACCAGTAGACTCAGATATCAGTACATTAGTAATTCAGAACTCAGTACCCATTATTATAATGACCTCAGTTATAGCTTACGTATTCATATATGTACTCTCATTCATTTGTACTTATGTTATTCAGTCAGTATTGTTCATACATATGAACCAATGCATCTCATCCTACCTCACTTAGTATACCAGTACTTTCAAAGTACTGACGCATACCTTTTTTTTGTGCTATGATGTCTTATATCATAGGTTCAGATGCACGAGCAGTCAACCATACTTAGCAGCCTGATCCATCAGCAGCAGACTTAATGGTGAGTCCTCATAGTTCAGTACAGATTTATTATTCTAGTATATCAGTATTCAATTTATTTCAGTATTCAGAGTTAGTTGGGGACTTGTTCCATCTACTCCTTGTTCAGACAGTAGAGGCTTTTTAGACTAGAGTATTTACGGATAGATATATAGTTTTGGTATTAATATACCGTACTCAGAATTTATTTATAGTTTTGAACCTTATGGAAAGTTTTCACCTAATTTTCGCATAATTATAGTATTATTATTCAGTTATTGCAGTAGGTACCAGTCATGGGTTAGCTTGTGATCCCTTGAGATTATGAGCACCATGTAGTTTCCAGAGTACAAACTCGGGGCGTTACAGTACCTAATCAGTTTTACTTATTCATTTACCCCCACTTACTTAGTGTATTCAAAAGTACTGATCTATATATATGTCTTTGTGCTATATTTTCTAATAATATAGGTACTAGTTGTAGCCTATACATCATAATCAGACATTTTGCAGCTTCCAGCCAGCAGGTGATGAGTTCTCCTATTTCTAGGGCACCATTCAGTTGTATTTCATATAATATATTATTGTTGTTCATATGTATTGATTGGTGGTAGTTGGAGGCATGTCTCAGCTATCTATAGTCAGTATAGTAGAGGCTTCACAGATAGTCAGTTAAAGTCATTCATGTAATTCGAGTTCTTTCTTTAAATTTATCGTGATTTAAACTATTACAGTGTCTTATTTATTCAGATTTGCTCAAGACTATGCTTTTGCTCAAGAAACTTAGGTTTAATTTATATTTAAATCAATTAATCAAGCAGTATGCTAGATCATGCCTTAGCTTTGGATCACTTATGGTTCTAAGGATTGTGTTATAACTAGGGGTAGTCTCGGGTAATGACAAACTTAGTATCAGAGCACAGAGTTTCAGAGTTCTAGGGTTTCTATGAAGTTGTGTCTAGTAGAGTCTTGTGGAATGGTACAGAGATGTCTGTACCTTTTTTTAAGAGGCTCCTTTAATATCTCAGATCATGCCATAAAGATGTTCTCTAAGAAACTTATACAAATTCTTGCATTGCTCTATTCCTACCGACTTTGCCTTATTTTCAAGGTAAAAGAAATAGTTAAGCTTAAGTTCTTACTGACAGACACTCAGACAGTCCCCACAGACAGTTATAGAATTGAATACGAGATTAAAAAGATCCCATCAGTCCCCTTATGTCCTAAACTTTAAAATGCTCATTCTTATTTATAAAAATTGCACATTGAGCCTAAGTCATATGTTCTTTAAGATCCCTTCTCAAAATTCTATGATAGCATACGACTAAGAGTTAGGAATATGAACTTAGAAGTTTAATAGCAGTAAAGTGGGGATAGTGGTTATCTGGATTCAATAGCTTTTGTATCTATGGTTCTAGTTATATGAAAGGTAAATCAGTATGCTTGAATTAGTGTATGCAATAATTTAAGTTTACTGATTTGAAATTAAGTATGATAACGTGGGTATGATCTAGACGTGTACCCAAGGTGATATGGGATTGTATTATTTATAAGTTTTTAATGTGTATGCTTATATAGTACCCTTGAGTTGTTAAGAGCGAATGAGGCAAGTAATGTAGTATGTGATATTCTTACCAGCTAAGTTCTAGGCTATAGGTTATTGATATCGGATATTCAGGTGTAATGGTAATTCTCATAGTTTAGGGAAAAATATAAGTTTAGAGATATGATATTAGTAGGATATAATGGAAGTATTATGGTTCATTAATGGTCTGGAGATATCCATGTTACGTATTAGAATCTAATCTTGAATCTTGAATGATTGAGCTAATAAAAAGAAGATTTGAAATTCTAGATGGTGTGAACTCATGGTATGGTGATACTTTTGAAAATTCTAAGTTATTCAGTATTTAAGTTATTCTATAATGACTATTGGGTCTATAGAAAGTTAAAAGTTCTATCTCAGAAGGAAGTATTAGCAGTGGGTTTTATATTTTTCAAGTGCAATCTTTTAGGGTGAGTTTATCATTTATGTATATTGTTATATCCCAAACTCTAGAGTAAAGTGGTTGCAGTTCAGTTTAGAGTTTATTAAAGGGGTCTACTTAGAATGATGGGTTAAAGCTAAGGGGGAGATGATAGAATAAGTAACCAAGTCAGGCTCTCAAATTCTAGTAGTGATGTCAGTATATTATAGAACATTAGTAAGGGAGGAAGATGCCCAACCCATTCTTATGTTAGTGCAAAGTTTTGTGCTTCAGTCATCATGACATCTACTCATGCCTTAAAAGTCAGCTCTATGATCATAGCTCGTATTCATGCACCTTATAGAAAATCATGTACACTCATAGTCCCTAATATAAGAAGTTACAGCTTGCTCAGTAGTACAAACCATATTTCTTGAAAGTCAGGTCATACAGCTCATGACTCATGTACTCATGCTTTATAGTATGCTCAGTTCCTATAACTCATGGTGCACTCCTAATAACTAGCAAAAATAAGATTATGTCATGTGTGTCCTCGTTTTTGGTCTCTGTGATGAATTCATGCCATTAATACTCTATTCCTTAGGCCTCCGTTTAGTGTCACGTTATGCATAATATCCTTTCATACTTCAAGTCCTCATGTTCTAAATTTTCAGTGACCTCTCCTTATGAAATAACAGTGATGATGAGTAATTGTTTAGATGGGAGAAAGTAAATGTTTCATATTAGGGAAATATTATTGTATGCTTGTTTTATCAAAGGCTAAAAGTGTGAAGGAAGATTGAGGCAAAGCTTTTGGTATATGTCATGGTTAGTTGAGAATTCTATGTGTGTCTTCTTAAGGATAGTGTAAGAAAGTTGTTATTGATAGAGGTTTAGTAAATATAAGAAAGATACTTTTATGGGTGTTTGGATAGAAGTTCGTATATAGTTATAATGATAGTCTTGAATGTCATGTTGGTATATAAGTGGATGAATACATTGTGCACTATTGAATTCATAGTAAAAGGTTGAATTTAGTTGTTGAAGTGGTAAGAAAATTTGTTCTTGAGATGAGAGTAGTGAAACACACATGGGGTGTCTAATTCATGGTTTATACTAGTAATATGGTGTTATGTGTTACACCTTTTAATTTCGTGTTAGGTTTGAACCTGGAGAGAGCAGGTAGTTTAACTCAAACTTTGGCTGGAATGGTTATATATGCCCATGCGAGAATTATAAGTTAAATCAAATGAGCATGGTAAATAAGGGAAAAGTATAGTTGAGGGAGTATTTGAGAAGTATGGTTAATCTTGAAAATTAGGAGTTGCATTGCATAAGGCTTAGTAGTTCTATCCTATCTTATATTTCTTAGGCCTATGTTCCATGTTATAGAGTTATAGCCATATTAAAATTTCTTATTCAAACTATGCCCAAGATTCTTTGATCCTTAATGTTATTAGAACTTCTTAGGAAAAGTGTTGAAGAAATACTCCAGTTGAGTATAATCTTTCAGTATAATTCAGTCCGTATAGCCACCAATTCGGTTTAGCAGATAGGTCGACAAGTTCCTATAGTTTTCTATCTTTCCTCCTAGTATTACTATCCAAAGTTTCATGAATATGGCTATTCCATGAGGTAATTTCTTCGCATACATGTAAGTCGTGAATTCAGTTTAGTCCAAGTATTATGTTTCGGATTCAGCTATTTAGTCATGACTCAGTACATAAGTGTTTAGTGAATGATCTCAAACTTCCAAGTAATCCAGCTCAGACATTGTGATACCCATTGTACAACCTTGTTCTCATTATCTACTAATTCGTTCTTACATAATGTACTTGGTGATGCCATGAAGCCCTTTCTTTTGATCCCTATACGTGTTTTGTTGAGGGACGATCCCTAATAAGGAGTTACATACCTTATTCCATCCTTAGTAACTCTTAGAATTTTATTGCATCTATTATTACTTCACAGTTCTAGATGTATGATTATATCATGAACATTTCAAGTAAGTTCTAAACTCTCAGCATAAATCAGCTTCTTACAGTCAATAGAGTCAAGTCAGCTCAGAAATCAGTTTCATGATAAAGTTATATGTTTTAGCTCAGCTATATCCTTCATTACCAGACATGTCATGTGTACATCATTCCATACTTGTAAGACTTTAACAAGTTCTTATCCATCATTCGAGGATGAATGATTCCAAGGGGGAGATAATATAACACCTCACATATTCGGGCTAGATATTAAATCGTCATTCCTACGTGTGTAAACTCTAATATCATGATTTGCATTGAAATACATGTGTCATGATCATTATCCTAGTGTGAAGAGTGCTTATTAGGTAAAAAATGTTCATAGGAATCACTTAGATCAAAGTTGAGCAAAGAGCCTTTGATTCAGCCAAATTTTGGCATTTAATTCTATATGGGTCGACTTTTTTCGTAAGAGACAATAAGGGGTCGCGATAGCCCCGCACCACAAGGGCTATTCCACCCGAATAGGGGTCGCGTCATGAGTTATAGTCCCCTAAACTAGAGGTCTCTCTACGAGGTCAATTTCTACGAGAAAAAGAGGTCGAGGGGCAGTTTAGTCCTTTTCCCTCAACCCCAGTCATCCAAACACGATTTATAACACAAAAAGGGAAATTATTTGCACATCTTCCTCAAAACTACTCACATAAAAACCCTTTACTTTCCCAAAAATAATAATCCAAGATTCTTCTCTCAATAACATAAGGATTCAATTTCCAATTTCAAGCTTCTTCAAGAATTCGTTCAATTAAGATTTGTGGGGTATTCATTAATGGGTCCTTTCTACCCATTGAGCCCAAAAACCTTCTCTTTGATTAAAATATGAGTTATTGATTTATTATGGAGTTTTATATGTTCAAGATGGGTAAATTCATATTTTTTATTAGTAATTGAACTCAGTTTCATGTCCACATATGATCCCATGAAAAGTTAGGTTAATTCATGCTTTAAACTACAATTTCCCATGTCATGTTTAAGTGAATTTTATGTTACAATATCAAATTATGAATTTAGCCAAGTAATCATGTTGTTTCCTTATGTTTAACATATTCCCATGTTCAAGTTCATGATTCTCACTCGTTTGGTCAAATGTTCATGTTTGGGGTCCTTGAACTATGATTCCATACTACAGTTTTAAGCTTTGATATTCATTCAATGTTAGTGGGTTATGAACACCCAATACCTATGTGTTTTACATGATTTTAGATTTTCAAGTAATAAGTCATTTAATCCATGAATCTTATCACTGTACTCAGACATTTATGATCATGATGAGAACTATCAAGAATAATGTTCAGTTAAAGTTAGTTCAACTCAACACCAGTGTTAGTTCAGTTGGGAGTAGGATTTAGCACCGAGCTAACACGGGGATGGGGGATCACCTGCCAGTAGAGAGTGTGACCTTTAGTAGCAGTCCTGAGTTCCAGAACTACGTAGCTAGCATAGGTTAGAGACATCTTCCTGTCAGTTGAGGTTGGACACATATCTCATGAGAGCACCTTCCAGTAGAGGGTGACTTTTTAGTCCTTTGGGACACTAGTTTAGAGGATCCACATAGCTAGTGTTAGTACTCGTGGCACAGTATTGACACCCTTTCAACTGGAGTTAGAGGTTGGACCCCAATTAGCTCAGATTAGGACATATCAGTTACATGATACCTTTCACAGTTTCAGTCTAGTTATTCAAACTAAGTACAGTTCAGTTTTACATAATCAGTATTCAGATATCAATTATTCAGTCAGATAATCAGTATACATATATTAGTCATTTAGTATTCAATTATCAGCTATTCAGTATTCAAATATTAGTTAGTCAGTATTCAGATATCAGGTACTCCGTATACAGACATTAGTTATCCATTTACTTAGATTTCAAGCATTTAGTCATATAGGCATCTGTCATTCAGTTAATCAGATCAGCTCAGTACATGTTCGGTTTGGTTTTGTATGTTTATGCATTCATACTCAGTATATTTATATATTCATATCCTTGAGTTATGTCAGTTTTTATCACGTATTTTCATACCCAGTATTCATACATGATCTTCAGTTTGGTTTTACAGCATGTTCAGTTTTACATGAGATTTGCATATAGTATTCATATTTTACCGCTTCCCAGCTTCAGTTCTACTTATTCTACAATAGTAAAGATTTCTAGAAACTAAGTGTAGTGATTCACTAGCTTATCAGATTATTTTTGTTGCTCATGTTTTAAGATACTTCAGCTTTCAATTTATCTCAGTCTCTTGGTGAGTCTTCTTGCACTTAGCATGCATGTTTTAAGATTATATACCTAATCAGTTTTACTTATTGCATTCACCCCCACTTACTCAGTACATTCCAAAGTACGGATACACATATATGTCTATATGATATATTGTCTCATAATGTAGGTACCAGTTGTAGCCTACACATCATAATCAGATAGTTTGCAGCTTCCAGCCAGCAGGTGATGAGTTCTCCTATTTTAGGGACTCCAATCAGTTGTATTTCATGTACTATATTGTTATTATTCATATATATTGATTAGTGGTAGTTGTAGGCATGTCCTAACTATCTATAGTCAGTATAGTAGAGGCTTCATAGATAGTTAGTTAGAGTCATTCATGTAGTTCTAGTTCTTTCTTCATATTTATCGTGATGTAACTATTACAGTATCTTATTTATTTAGATTTTCTCATGACTATGCTTTCGCTCAGGAAATTTATCTTTTATTTACATTTAAATTAGTTGATCAAGTAGTATGCCAGATCATGGTTTAGCTTGGGATCACTTGTGGTTCTAAGCACCGTGTTACGACTAGAGAGTAGTCTCAAGTCGCGATAAACACGCTATGGTAGAGATTTTTTGTGTTTAGGTAAAAGCAAACCAATTAAAATACAGCTAAACGATGAATACCATTAAAATAAGAGAAAACTACATAACTAAATAAATATCCCTAGTATGACTACTAAATCCCATACAACTTTAATATAATTACACAATCACACGCTACTCCTAATTTTCTAGCAAATTTCACATATACTCTCCTTCTCATGCTCGCCTCTCTCCTCTCTCTATTCTTTCCCTTTCTCCCCACCCTCTATTTTCATATATCCCCTCCCTCTCTTTCTCTCTCTTTCTCTCTCTTTCAAAATTTTCCTCCGTCTCTTTCCCTAATTTTTCATATTTTCCTTCTCTCCCTATCTCTTGCTTTCTCTTTCTTGAATCCCTTTTCTAGCCTAGTTTTGTGTTCCATTCTCTCAAATAGAAGAAGATAAATCAAGTAAATATTTTTAGAATGATGTTGGACTATGAAGGCAATGAAAAAGATATAGCCAATAATACCTCTTCCTCTTAAGTGAAGAGCCACTGGTTAAAGGCATAAATATACCAGATACATGTATCTAGATAATTGGATCTTCTTCCATTTTTATCTATTTTCTAAGTATTTATCTATGCACAAATACACCAGATACAGCATCGTATAATGACTCTTCTCCTTACAATGAAGGGTCACTAGTTAAAGGCATGATTTTATCAAATACATGTATTTATGCATATATACATATATCTTGATAATTGTATCTTCTTCTTCTCTTTCTACGTATGTATTCATCCATAGATGCATTGGATACAACTTCTCCTTAGAGTGAATGGCCAATAGTCAAGACATAATTATACCAAATATATGTACCTGAATAATTGTATCTTCTTCTTTGTCGTTATCTTCTTCTTATTTTTTTAAGCATATATCTATGCACAAATACATTGGATACAACATCAACTTTTACTTCTTATTCTTCTTTTTGTAAGTATGTATCTATGGGTGAATACACTACCTGAGTTTGTTTCAGAGTATTTGATACCTAAAACATTGGATGAAATTGATATCGAATACACCAGATAAAATTAATAGGAGATATACATTAAATGAAATTGATTTTTGGATATGCTAGTGAAATAACTATCGTATACATGCTTTCATGTTCACTAGACATATACGTAGAAGTTGATACTGAATACATAGATGAGAAAAAGCATTGTTACCCCCTTGAACTATAACGAAAGTTGCTGAGACACGCCCCAATTTAAAGGAGGTTTTATTACCCTTTGAATTATTGTAAAGTGTAATAAATATGTTCTTCAGTGCCGACATGGTGCCACAACTCAATTCAATTAGTTTTGGTGTTATACACGCGCCGCCACGTGTATAAATATTTTTAAAAAAAATTTTTTAGTTATTTATTCTTATTTACTTTGTCTTATATTAAAAATAAGTCAATACACGTAATTCATTTTCTTTGTTTTGTATTTAAAACTTTCTCAAATGCATGTACTTTTTTACTTTTTGCCTTGTATTTAATATTTCACAAATACACGTAATTTTTTAATTTTTTCTTGCATTAATATTCTCAAATACACACAATTTTTCTTATTTTTAGTTTCCTTCTTATTTTTTTATTTAAATTTTTCTCAAAATGCACATAATTTTTAAAACTTTTTATTTTCTCATTATTTCTATTATTGGAAATACACTGGGTATATTGTTGTTGTTATTGTTATTACTTAATTATTTTTTTTTATTTTCTTACCTTTCATTGGAATTTGATTTCAAATTTCATTTCAATGCTTTGTATTTGAAATAAGTAAATTTTGTATGGATACAAAAAGAAAATGAAGCAAATCAAATAAAAAATGTTAAAACAAAGGAAAAAAAAATTATTTTCTGGATTTCTTAGAAAAACTGTAATTTTTCAAATTTATTAAAATTGAAATGATATGAAACTAATGAAATAGAAAAGAAAAAAAATATGAAAGTTGAAAAATGAGGAGGAAAATAATTTTTAAAAATAATTAAATATATAAATTTTAATCTTTATAATTATGTGTACTAACTAATTATAAAATGTCCAATTAAAAAAGGATATGTGTCCATTATTCATCAAATTTTTGCCTTATTTTTCGTCCCTCGTTTGCTTCCAAGAGAGTGAACAAACTTTCTGTGTCACATACTGAATGGGATATTTATTACACTTTAAAATAATATTGGGATAATAGGACATTCTTTAAGTTAGAATGTATCTAACAACTTTCATTATAGTTAAGGGGGCAAGAGTCTCTTTTCTCAACATAGATACATGAGTTGCGAAACTTAAATACATTATGAAACACAGAGGAGAGGGACGAGAGATGCAGAAGCGTGTGTGCGCATGTATCTCAAATACACGTTTTCATCCCCATGTATCTTAAGCTAAAACTCGGAACAGATTGTGTAATACATGTCTCACCTAATAATTAGCTACTAAAGAACCGTGCTTTATGTAGTTTATTCTTAAAATAATGGTTAAATATCCATAGTGATCCAAAAAATAGTTGTTTGCCCATTTCTTTCCGAAAAATGAAGTCTACTTATCAAAAACAGTACTGGAAAGTATAATTTTTTTTCACTCTGAACTATAAAAGATGTTACAAGAAAAAAGAATTATTATCTCCTTTGTAATTTTTTTATTTTGTTTTAATTTGACATAAAATTTAAGAAAATATATATTTGAAACTCATGGTCTTATATTAGAGATATGCATATCTTAACCTTATATATGTCATGTGTTTTGAAACTAAAAAGGTGTCAAAAAAGGAAAGATGTGTTCTATTCTAAATTGACTAACGAAGAAAGTAAAACAAATATAATGAAATTGAAGGAATATTAGTCGAAGATTAGTTTCTTTGATGCTCTGGTGGGAAGTGAGTGTATTTCGGTCCACTCGAGCAATGTATGCTTCCGTGTAAGGCCTAGTTATACAACTACGGAAGGTTAATAACTATAAACTTTTGATTAATTTAACTCGAATACTTTAACTTAGCAACATGAACTTATTTCTCCGTCTGACTAACCTTTTGGAAAAGTCTGAATGAGATCAAATTCTACAATGTATATATGCAGATTTGTTTGTATTTCACGTTTATCCATCAAGATCATAATTATTACGTCCCGCAAGAAATACTATACAGTGTAAAAAGGTTAGAACTTAGAATGTTGGACGCCACCAAAACTTGTAATTCATTTCATTAGTTTTAGGAAAAAGGGTCAAATATGCCCGTAAATTTTACAAAAAGGTCTAAATATACCCTCCGTTATAAGTTTGGTTCATTTATGCCCTCGCTGTTAAAGTTTAGGAGCATATATACCCTTTTGAAAGTTAAATGATGTGCTGGAAATTTACAAGCCCCTTCTTTTCTTTTTCTTTTTAAAATTTAATTGTCACATCACAAAAAATAAACTCACCCAACTCTTCTACAATCTAAACCCGACCCATCAATTTGAATCAACCCATGACCCGACCCATGATCCACACCCCCTTTCGGGTCACTCCAATTTCGTTACAGTTCATTCGCCGACTTCGAATGTTACTATTTTGGGATTATTGAAGACTCTACCGTACAATGTATCTGTTTTTACATTCGATTCACTTATGGTGTCAAATGGGTTTGATCTTATGGCTTCGAAAACTCAACCTTCTTTGAGTCTTAATAACGTAATGTATCATTAACAAATTTGTGATCTATTAGTTGATTTCTTCAAAATATCGTAATGTATCATTAACAAATCTTCAAAATTCATCAGGGGAGGAAAACAGGGGAAATGAAATCTCCTCTACCAGGATATTTGCAAATACTCCCCAAAGCAATACTTGTAACTTTGAACAAATTCATCATCCCTGTAGCTAAACAGGAAAAATTGTCACTAATCTTATTTAGCAACAGATTATCAAAAAATTATTGTTGAATACGGGCAATTAGTGATGAGTATCATCTCTGTAATTCGATAGAATCAACACCAGAATCATAATCAGTGGGAGTTTCTCCAAGAGTTGTCATTGATGATGTAGAAGAACCTTCAGTTTCATTTTTTCCGCATAATTTAGTAGTTGATTTCTTCAATGATTTAAAAATCTTGATTTTGATTTGTCCCCTTCGTGGATCATGGGTCTGGTAATGGGTTGATCCAAATCGATGGATCGGGTTTAGATTGTAGAAGAAATGGATGAGTTTATTCTTTGTGATGTGACAATTATTTTGCTTATGTGACGATTAAAATTTAAAAAGAAAAAGAAAAAAGGAGCTTATAAATTCCAACACATCATTTAACTTTTAAAGGGGTATATATACTCCTAAACTTTAATAGTGAGGACATAAATGGACCAAACTTGTAACAGATGGTATATTTAGACTTTTTCATAAAGTTTAGGAGAATATTTGACCCTTTTCCTTAGTTTTATCAACCATAATTAAGTGTGCTATACGAATCACATTTTAACCCCCTATTTTCTTTAAACAGGTAACCTTATATATATTTAAAAATCACCCTTGCAAATAATCAAAAATTCCATTCAGGTCGCTTTGCTCTTAATCATGACCATAAGTTCTCATTCCTCCATTAGTTTTTAGACCAAAGCTATGCTTCTGTAACACCAAGGATTGATCCAAAACTTTATTTAGAAAAAGAAGGTAGGGCTGGAGAAGAAGCATTACTGGTAGTTGTAACAAAAACTTTTCTACCATTTCTTTTTGAATTTTTCAAAACCAAAATAATATGACATGCACTATCCTAGTTAATATTACTGATCTTAAAACAACACAACAACTGGACCGAGAAAAATCAATTTACCTCCCCTATTTTAAAAAATTGAATAAACATATTCTTCGTCATATTTTATGGTCAAATTTATCCTTATTGTCATATTTTGGGCCCAATTTATTCCTCTACTTTAAAAATTAGCCAAATATACCTTTCATCATACTTTAAAGTCAAATTTACCTTTAATGTCATACTTTAGGGTCATATTTATCCTTGTTATTAAAAAAACTTTTCACATGTACACCTTTCTTTAACAAAAACTCAGATCAACATTAAATGACCCAATTTATTATCTTTTTTCTTAAAAAAAAATTAATCCAATACACTCGATCTGAGCCATAAAAAATACAAAAATAAATATATCGCTCCCTCAGTTTTGTTGGTCGAATTTTTTCAACAAACAAATATACTTCTCATTCAACATGCAGTGCTTGTAGATTGTTTATAAATGAACAACAATTAAAATGAAATAAGATAATGCAAAAGTATCGAACTAGAGACATTGACTATTAAAAAATCTGTTCCTGCACAGTTATGTTCGAATTTCAAATTTTGATATGCAATTTCATGTACATATAAATTCTAGAATTAGTAAATAAGTTTTCTAAGCAAATGACATAATAATTTGTGTAGATTCAAATTATACATAAAAATATAAAAATAAAGAGATGTCATGATTAGCAAATAGAGAGACCTCTTACCTCATTAATCTAGAGAAATATCTAATGGGTCTGATATGTTGTATTTGACCAATCAAGTGTCATTTATCATGAGCTCTACATTGATGTAGATTAATGAACTGAGAGGAGTATATTTGTTTGTAACTGTACTGATGCAAATTCATTTTTCATAAACTATGCACTGATAAATATTCATCGACTTAATCTCATTAAAAACATTTAACCTAAAAATATGACATCGAGGGTAAATTTGACTCCAAAGTATAACGCTTTCAAAGTAGAGGGGTAAACTTGTCCTCAAAGTATGACTTTGAAATTAAATTTGGCCCCAAAGTAAAGTACACGAAGGATATATTTTTGACCCTTTTCCCTAACCCTAAAACAGCACAACTGGACCAAGAAAAACCAATGTATTGGCTCGTCGTAACATCCATTTAACAGAATGTAAATAGAAACCAATCTACATCACTACTTTTCTAATGCTAAAGGTTCAAAGGACGAGAAGCCCATGCTTCCCTACTAATCTTCTCTCACTAGTCATTATCCACTGGTGTTTAAACATGGCTAGACTAATTGAGAATGTATAATTTGAACAATCATCTGCTCATGCAAAAGACGTAAATGTTTATTCAACACAATGATTGACAGTGGACTATGATAACCAACAATGGCACTATTTTTCATTTTCTGTGACGCTATGTTCTTATGCAACTTCCTATATCTGCAATAATCCAACTTCCAACTTTCCATTTTATCCCTAATGCCACTTTTATAGCTACGAAAATCTCATTGCATGTTTAAATCACAAGTTCCAAAAAAATCAAATGCTGCCACATGAATTGCAAGGGAAAGGGGTCATTTCTGGACCAAAATATAAGTGCTAACAAAAGAATGCCAGTGCCTCAGTTGACCAAATGCTTTTTGTTCTCGGACAGATTTATACCATTAGCATGAAGAGAGTTATGTAATCTGATACTAATTGAAATTTGGATCCTGACATCTGTAATGGGAAAACTTTATTATGGGTGAAACTCAAATAGTATAAGTTGTGTGAGGGTCTTTATGCATGACAAGTATTTATTTCACATCCATAAAGTCATGGCAGCCACTCATTTTCATATTTTCTCTTTTTATTTTATCTTTTCAATTCTTTTATTTTTGTTCACTTTTTTTCTTTTTCTAACAATTCCTAATTAATCATAACTAAATTCATATAAATTCAATATTATAGTCATGGCCGTCTCGTTGCTGCATATATTAGCAGAATTGACATCTAGTGTTCGTTAGTTAATTTGAACTTTTTTTTATTTTTTGTTTCTTCTATTACTTAGCTACAAGAAAAAATTAATAGATAATTTTTTTGAAATTGATATTCAATCCGCTTCATATTAGTTAGTCTTTTTCTTTTTACACGATGTTAAGAAATTATAAATAAAAAGGTAGGTTTACTAATTTATCCTTAAAAAACTTTTTAAAATTTTTACAAACAAGCGTGGGCACTTTCAAAAAGAATTAATTGCAAAGATAATATTGAAATAAATTATTACTAATACTTTCTCGATTTAGTAAGGTGGATTTAAAATGGTACAACTATTTTTAGTTTGATGAACAACTAATATAAATCGAATGACGTAAGATTATCAAATTAATTTTATTTTAGATCTCCTAAACTTTTAACTCACAACGTTTTATGATTTGTTTGATGAAATATTGAAAAAGTAGTAAAAGTGCAGAGAGTTAAATAAGGGCTAAGTTTAGATGAAATTTTGATGAACCTAAAAATATAAGATTATATTGAAAAAAAAATTCATGTACACATGATCACTTAGAACAAGGGGAAATCCGACGCCAGAATAAAATCAAAAAATGAGTTGAGAATAGGGACATTTTTTTCAAGTGGTCATTTGAGAAGTACCTGGATCATAGGCATATCTAAAGGGACAAGAGGAACCTCCTCGACAAAAAATTACGTTGTATATATAAGGTAATCTTTTTATTATTTATGTAGCCATATAGTTTTTTTAATTACCTAACACTATATTATGAGTAGGATTAGTGGTTTTGGAGGTTCGAAATTCACTTTAAAGTTCTAAATTCAAATTTCAAGCATATAATTTTTATTTTTTTTAATTCTCCTAGTAAAAAACCTAGATCCTTTCATATTTGACTTGTGAAAATATTTTAAAAAAAATATGAAAATTATTTTTAATTTAAGTTATTCCTAAAAATTCAAAAATACCTTATTCATATTTATGATCAAACACTATTTTAATTTTAATTTTTTTAAAAATATTTATACTTTTTACGGTTAAAAACCTCCTAAAAAAGAGCTAAAAGTACAAATGAGAAAAGAGGAAGATTGAAATATAAAATAAAGAGGCAATGTTTTAAAATAAAAAGAAGAACAAGAAAGAAAAACAAAATAGTGAAATATAAACAAGAAATAGAGGAAAATGTGAGTAGGGAAAGCATTTGATGACAAAATGGGTCCCATGAAAATACTTGTCAAAAGCTAAGAGGAGTCTCACACATTGTTGAATGAGCCTCACCCATATTAAAATTTTTCTCTGTAATGGTTTTTAAAATAAAGGCATCTAAAGCATAAACTAAGCACACCTTGGAAAGAAAAGTTACAGCATAAAGCCATGCAACTTACACGGACCAATGAAGGTAAGGAAGAAAATAGGGCACATGTACTAAATGTTTTAGGAATATAAACAAATTCTATACAATGAGCTCATCTTCAAGATAATTGTACTCAAATGTGAACTCCTGCTTGATCCTCTGGCACCTGAGCAAGAGAACAAAGAAGATCTCAAGCCATGAAATTAGTGGAAACCACATTCATGTATGCATTTTCAATAAATAGAGGAATATCAAGTAAACCAAATTGCCCATTCCAACATACATTCCGCTGATCTCATTTCCATCCCCCCCTCCTCCTCCATCAAAAGGTGCAAGTTGGTGGAGGTAGGAATTTAGTCAGCATTCGAATATCATCCCCCCCCCCCCCCCCCAAAAAAAAAAAAAAACAAGCTGGTGCATATAAGTCTATATATAGTTGTCACAGGTATAACTAGTAAGAGGACCAATGAGGCACTTGATGAAAATATTTGCAAGCATATCAATTGACGTCACAAATTTAGTAATAATATCTCATGAAAGTATCTTTTCTCTAACAAAGTGACAATCAATTTCTTTTCACTAACAAATTGACAATCAATTTTAATATGCCTAGTCCTTTTATGAAATATCCAATTTGATGCAATACGAAGGACCACTTGATCACCACACAAGATGAAACACAAGTTTCATCTGATTGATTTCCCCACATTTAAACTCTCTGAACAACTATTTGATCCAAACTAGCTCACGGGTGATACGATCATTGCTCGATGTTTTGCTTCTACACTAGACCAAGTAATCTATTTGTTACTCTTTCCGGACACCAAATTACCTCCTACTAAAACATATATCTAGATGTAGAATGTCTAAGAGAAGATGGTCATGTTCAATTGGCATATGTATACAACGATCTGCTTAGTGTGCTGAACATCCCAAACCAATCTTGAGGAGACTATTTTAGACCACGGAATGACCAAGACCATTCAAACCATAGAGTGATCCACGAAGTCAACATACCAGGCTATTAGATTCCCCTCGAGCAACAAACCCAATTGATTGCTTCCAATAAACTTCCATCTCATGGTCACCATGGAAAAAATCATTTTTAATGTCCAACAACAACCAGGGATAGAAAAAGACGAGAGCATTTCAAACCATAGAGTGATCCATGCAGTCAACATACTAGGCTACTAGATTCCCCCGAGCAACAAACCCAATTGATTGCTTCCAATAAACTTCCTTTTCATGGTCACCATGGAGAAAATCATTTTTAATGTCCAATGACAACCATGGATAGAAAAAGACGGACATATGTTATTTTAGCCACAGAAGAAAGTATCATGTGTTATTAGATTGTTTAGTCTAATATGGAAAGATGAAGGGAAGCCTTGGAGTAACTGGTAAAGTTGATGTCATATGACCAAGAGGTCACGGGCACAAGCCTTGGAAACAACCTCTGGCGGCAAGGTAAAGTTGTGTACAATACACCCTTGTGGTGGGCCCTTCTCGCCTTGCATAGTGGGAGCTTTAATGCACCGGGCTGCCCTAGTCTAATGGTGATAGACTAGACAAACTAGACATCATCTTTTGTAGCTTGAATAAACTCGAATGTCCGAAACTTTTGTGAATTAAGGTCCCGTATGGCCATAAGAATTTGTATATTTCACTTTATTCCAAAAATGGTATTTGGCAAAACAAATTCTAAATATGACTTAAGAGTTGTACTTGGACAAGTGAAAACTTGTTTTCACATTTCACTCATGTCTCTCATGAAAATTTAAAAACTACAATTTATATTCATGGCCAAACACAACTCCAATTCCAACTTCGAAAATTTTGGTTTTCATGGCCAACCGCCTACTAAGTCCGGAAGATTTGTAACTAGATATGAATTGGAGAAAGCAAGAAAGACAAGATAGCAGATGCCTTTTTTATAGGGGAAAGGACATGGGCTGGCCACTTTGAAAAGAACTGACCCACAATTTGAAAATATGGACAATTGGAGCCAGTCGGCCTAATTTATTTCCCTTTTTTAGCCATTTGGCCCAATTTATAACAATTGAAGTCAGTCCGCCGCATGCAGTTTTTATACCCAATTGATACACTTTTATACCACATTGATACACTTTTATACTATATTGATACATTTTTTTTTTTTAAAAAAAGAGAATCCCTATACCGAATTGATACTCTTTTATACCACATTGATACACTTTTATAACAAGAGAGAAGGGGAACCTCTGCATGCATATGCAGTGTCTATATGCCCAATTGATACTCTTTTCTACTAGGTTGATACACTTTTATATCACATTAATACAGTATATATACCACATAAATACACTTTTTACCGAGGAGATTTGTGCAAGCATTTACAGTAGGCTATACCAAATTGATACATTACATACAACACATTCATACACCTTTTCAAATGGATGGATAGAAATCTATGCATGTTTTTGTGTACATATCGCACATATAGCACATTCATATACCTCCGTATTTTCTCATTATTGGAACTAAAACTGAAGCGAAAGTCATTATTTTGTATCAATTTACAATGAAAAAACTATAGGAAGCTAATTGAATGCAGATTTTTGGATATTTTATACAAAATTTGTGGAATGAAAAAGGTAAATTGGAGTATCGAAAAGGATGGAGGTTTAAGAGTTTGAATGAAAAGAAAATTGTGAATGAAAAATTAAAGAAAGAAAGGGAGACGACATGCTCGATGTCAGCCATCTCAAAGAAGACTTGATGGTGAAATCATTTATGTGCAATTCTCCCTAGAGAGACCCAGAAACACTCAAACTTTCAAAATCACAGTAAAAAAACCTTTTTTTGCACTAATTTATTGGGCACCGTACAACAAAAATGAGTATTCGATAGGTGAATGTTAAAGCCGCAACGAGAAATTGGAAGAATTTTGCGGTAGAGGAAATGGAGAAAAGGGGGAAGAACAAGATGAAATGGTACGCGGCTTATACTGGGAGTGGTTATTTATTGGGTATTTAATTGTGGTGCTATTTTTGTGGTATTATTTTAGTTTTAGGTGTCATTTTTGTCCTTTCCCCTTTTTTATATAACCGTGGTGTCCAACCCAGCTTGTGCACACCTCGACTAATTCCATAAAATACCTGCCACCTGCCACCTCCCACCAATAATAGGTGTGATGTAATTCTGTCCACCAAGGCTAGAACAGATGGAAAGAAATTACCTAGTGTTTCTCCGTTTGTCTTTTGGAGAGGCCTTAAGATTAAAGTCCTATGTTAGGGGTGTTCACAATTTGGGTAAAACTCAATCCAACCCAAAAACCTAACCAAACTGATTAAATAAATCATTTTTTACTTAGTTTGGTTTGAATAAAAGTTTTAAAAAACCGATAAATAATATTCACAAATTATATAATTATACATGTACAATATATTACAAATAATTTTAAATCTTTCACACACTTCTCTTGAAAATTTTATTTCTCTCCAAATAGGGTAATGAACTTTACACCTTAAGCTCATTTATTAAAAGAAAGTCATGAAATAAAACTCATTTAGTCTATGAAACAACTATGATATTTACCTATAAATATTTTTTTTTTACTACTTACCAAATTTTATTCACTTGATTAAAGCAACATTTCTCCATGATACAAGATATGATAGCCACCACATAGAAAGTTAATAACATAATATAAGTTGGAAAAGGATAAATAAAATACTATTCTAATTGTAGGAAAAAAATAAAAGAGAAATATAATTATGTTTCTTTAAAATTGAACAAAACCGACCACAACCAAACAAATGGATATGAATTATACTTGGTTTAGTTTGATTCTAATAATTTTAAAACTGGCTAAATTGATTTGGCTTTGGTTTTACCTCGAAGCCAAACCATGACCACCCCTACCAGTCGCATGACTAAAGAAATGACTGCGGTCAATCTACGACACAATCTAGGAAACGAGTCAAATGACTAACAGACAAACGATTAAAAGAATGATTAGGGACATATAAAATAGAGTTTAGAATGCCAGATGATACAGGATTATCTTGTCCAACTTCTTTTGCGTTTGTTTGGATCCCATCGTCTAAGTAACAGCAGGAACAGACTATGAATAAACAATATTGACACAATTGATATATCACTAGAAATATGATCAGAAGTGTTGCAGTCCACAACACACGGTCCAGGGGTATTAGACTAAGAAAAACGAGCAAAAAACATCACTAGCAGCAGAAGTATCAGACTGAGCAACTGAGAACCTTGTAGAGACATCTGCTTACTTGCTCAATATGAACTCATTATATTCCCCTTCAGACTAATATACAAGTTCATTACGTAATGTTGGTCTGAACAACATGAGCATACTTAATGAGAGCGTCCAAACCTATTACAATAACTACACTTGGCTCGAGATCTTTCCAAATGACCTCATCGACTCTCCATAGATTGGGATATTCGATTTTTTTACCCTTATTAAGCGTTCTTAATCAATTGTAAGATTTGAATTTTCAACTCCCATACTTTTGGAGCCAAAACCATCAAACCCGAAAAACAATAACCACAAACTAAAATGAAGAAGGCTGCTGAAAAGTGCAAACGAAGGAGTTGAAATTTGTCTTGAAAGTTAGCTGAAATCTGACTAACTGGTCTGAATCTGACAACAAAACAGAAAAATCAAGAAATACAACCAGATCTATAAATCTGGCTGTTAGAACTACTAAAAGTTGGATGGGCTTAGGTCGAAATCACATAGCAAGTAAAAAAGACCAAAAAGCAGAGACTAAAATTGCGAAAACTCGCCAAAAAAGAAGATGATGGAAATTATAGAAAAATACAGATGTGGTCGTAGTCACTAGATGACCACTGTAGAAGAACCCGGCTTGCAAACACATCAGAAAACACAGATCTATCCGGAACAGTCACCGGAATCTGTAACGAATCATCGGAATGTGGTGGAATCTAGACAGGTCCTCTCGGAATCAGATTGCAAGCACCACTGGATAAGAAAAATTATCCAAAGTTAGCTGGGATATCTAACACCGGTGCTTGAACTCACACATCTACTGGAACCCCAGTGTCTGCCGGCACGTGAGGTGTCTGCTGCCAGGAAACTTGAGTATAGTTTGGTCGCCAGAGCTGGCTGAATCCGATGGCAGAGTTGATTTTTGCACAACACTCGCCGGAGGATGGATGATGCAAATCAGCTATGATACCATGTGAGAAATAGACTCGGAAAACATTATTAAAATGCATCGACTACGTTAATAAACTGAACCCTATTTATAGACACTACATTACAATCATTTTCAATGTAGGACAATATATACAATCATTTCCTACTCTTATTCTAAGAAGGCTTAAAGAGAGAATTATTACTAGAAGAGTTGATGGATGCGAGTGACTAGGAGCAGAAAAGAATAATGGTTAACCAAAGAGGAAAAACTATAAGCCATAATAAAGCTCCATGAATCGGGAACGTTTTTACAGCGGAAGTTCCAAAAAAATGATCTTATTATACAACAGATACAGCCTTGTTTTAGAATGATGTACCCAAAGTAAAAGAAAAGAATGCATCAAAGATGCAAGAACCAAACACCAGATACTTATAAAAGTTTCCTTGTTAAAAGATCATCTCGATTGCTTGCCACTAAGAAGAGGGAGGACCCAAATATATGGGAAAAACGTGTAGAAGAAGAAAATGAAGATCAACTATTGGGCAGGGAACTAAGCGTCAGGCTTGGGAAAATGTATCCATGCCTGAAAGCCTCCTAAGTTCATTTTGTTTCAATCTATCTACTCCCTTTCAAGAATCAAACGAGCAAAAAACTGCAGGTTCATTTAATTTAAGCTTCCTTCCCTTCATTTCTTTTCCTTAAGTAAATCCAAGGGATAGTTTAACACATCTTACATCCGTCAAAACAATCAAACCAAATATAGGCAGTCGCATGGTCCTGTTATTTTAATTTCCCACAAAAATCAAATCATTTGAATATCAAAACAGAAGCGTTTTGGAATATAGTAAACAAATCGAAGAAAGTATTATATAGTAGCATACCATCCATGTTGTTCATCATTAGCAATGTGGAAATCAAAGTACACATATGTTCCTTGTTCGAAATCATCAGTGGCAACAGTTGGCTCCTCATGCCGCTGAAACCATGTGTTATACTTTCTGTGATACCTCCAAGATTGTTTCTTCAACTCCTTAGCAGCCAAATACTGCTGATAAGTGTTCTGCAGAGGATAATAAAAGAACAAGATAAATATGATCTCTAAGATTATAAAAGGTCATCAAAACCAAGGGCAATTACAGTTACACCTGTTGGTAATAAAATGCAAAGAACAGAGTGTCAGTGCCATAGTTATCAGCTCCAAGTCTTTCCCAGAAGGCAGGATTATTGACAATGGGAGCCTGTACTTGGGGATAGCTTGGAGGGGTAACAGCAGGGTGCCTCTGTAGCAACAGCAAAAGATAAGTTCATATTAATTTATTTTTCAAGTATCACAGTGGATGAACTATTGAAGCTTACCGGTGTATAGCTCTTTGCACGTTCAGAATCTTTGGGTTGAGGAAGTTTGTAAAAGGCAGATTCAAGCATTTGCAAGTTGTATAATTGGTCATGCATTCCTCCATAATTTGCAGTGGACGCACTCAGGTTATCACCAATTGCTCCAAGGTCAACAACACTCCTTCGACCAATAACCCCAAGACTTCCAGATGACTGACTGGATTGCAAAGGTTGCCCAGGAGATAGATCTGTATCCCTTGGCCTAGGGGATGCTTCAGCAACAGAGCCAGTGACTCCTCCCTGCATCTAAGAATCTTTTACAAGTCACTAATAGGCAACTAAATTGATCTACGAAAATAAGAAAAAAACGTAAAAAATTAAAAATAAACAAGACAGAGAAATGGATGCATCAATGTAATTTAAATAAAGATCAATTGAGTCTGTGCTCATTAATATAAACTCATTAGCATAAAATCTTAGACATTGATACAATCCAAATTGGCATCAACAATTTTGAGCACATAATTCGAGGCCAACACAAGGGAGACCAAGCCATGACCACCTCAAGGATTCCAAAACATGTTTGGAGTACCCTTTTTAAGCTCCCACGAGAACAACATCATGTGTGGATTATAACTTAGAGCGCGGGAGAAGCTATACTTGATAATGTCATCGAAGGGAGCGTTGAGCAACACCGCATATGGATGATAGCTTAGGCTTCGAGAGAGTATGGGCGCCCATTTGCATTATTTTGGCATTTAGAGTCACTTTTGGCCCAAGTTGTAATAAAGGTCTTTTAGGTTATAAATAGCTAGGACCCTCTTCATTTTAGGGATAGTTTATGAATGATGAAATTTTAAATACACTTGAGAGTGTTTTTATGGAAACTTGTTGGGAGTTTCATTGATTCGTGAGAAACGTGGGTGCTCGGGAATCCGTTCCCATTTGTGTCCTCGCAAGAGGTTGGTGTTGTCGGTGATTGATAGGAAGGTCTTAGGGTTTAATATACTCTTTGGTTGTCCTCTCGTTATCAACTTATGTCAATCTATCTATCTTTTACTTTATTGTTCCATTTCTTCGCTTTCTTATTTTGTGCTTTCGTATCTAGTGTTTTCTTTTGTTTTCGTGTCGTTTTCGTTTCCGTACATGGAATCGTATCATTTGGTATTAGAACCGAGCTTGACTTCGTTTCCACGAAGTCAATCTTGGGTCTCGTTGTGTTGAAAAATTTAAAATCACTAAAAAATTTGAGTCTTTGATTTTGTTCTTTTCTTGTGTTTTTACTGGTAGATTCTTGTTCCCTAACACTAGTAGTCAAAATATCGACTTTGAGCTCCATCGGAGCTATATTGAAGATTCTACCATTGTTGAAAGCTTGAACTTGAAGAAATTGAAAGTGGGTTTTGAAATCTGAAATTTTTGGTGAGGAATTTGAGTATAATGACGTGTGGAATGTGATTAGGAGGTTGAAAAGAGCTTAGTTTCAAAATTTCATCACATTCCGATCAACAATTTAAAAGTTAGAGATTTTTGAAGTTCTTGTGTTCTTGAGTGTTCTTGGAGAAATTCAAAACTTCAAGAGAAGTTGTCTTCAAAAAGTGGTTGTTTGATCTTCAAAAGTGTAGAAAAAGGTGTACAAAAGTGTTTGTACAAGTACCTTTTTGAAGATCCAAGAGAATATTCCAAGAGAGAGAAGCAAAGGGGGACCACAAGAGGGCATTTTTGGCCTTGTACAAGCTGATTTTGGCCCATCTGCGTTAGAGCTGCGCCTGACCTGCTAAAGCAGGTCCAAGGCAGCCCAAAACAATAGCTCTTGCATTGGTGGTGCCCCCTATGTGCGCCCGATCTGCCCCACATCCGCTTCAGCGTGTTCCAACTCAAAACAGCCCCTAATCGCACCCCAAACTCATTTCAACACTTCTTCAAAACCAATTCAAGTTCTAAAACACATCTCAACACTTCAAAAACTCCATTAAATCAGGTTCAAACCATTAATTTGACTCTTAATTCCTCCTTTCATCTCTTTGATTCTTGATACTAATTCACAACTAAACCGTAATCTACTTAGTTGTTTAATTAGTTCATGATTCGTCCTTTTGTGGCTTAATTTCTTGTGTCTTTTCCTTCTTTTATCTTTTGTTTCTTAGTTTAACTCTTGAATTCAAGTCTTTTGTGTTAAATTTCTTTATTTGTTTTGTCATTTTGATTTGTTCCTTTCTTATTTTGACTCTTGAATTCAAAGTCCTTACCTTTATTTTTAAATGAGTCATGTTTCCTCTCTTTTCTCAATTGTGCTAATAAGCTATGGGTGGAGAAACCTTTAATACCTTAATGGAAGCTCTCATGGGTTTGAGACAAGATTTGAAGGATTGGAGGGAGGAATGGCCACACTTGAAAGGGAAGAGGGAAAATTTGACATGTCTTACTAACAAAACACCCCAAAACAAAACACTTTCATAATCACTACCCCGTGGATCATTCACCATAGTGGTGTTCCAAGACCTCAAGAAAATGTCCCCTCAACCCAAACAAAGACGAGCCAAGCTCCACAAGACATTGTTCAACCAATCCAAGTCCAATCAAGCGATTACACTTCCAACATTGGGCCTTTGCTACTCACTAACCATGATACTAGCATTTTGCCTAGTATCATTTCTCCTCTTGTGCAGGATCCTGAATCATCACCTCCAAAGGAGAAGACAAGAAGAGTGCCTCATGAATATATGCGTGAAGGTCACACGAAGTTCTTATCAAAGGATTCCAAACTTGAGAAGTGTGATGGCACATCATCAAAAAATTTGGATTCGAGGTCGAATCCTCTTCAAGAGGGGGTGGATGATACAATCCAAATTGGCATCAACACTTTTGAGCACATAATTCGAGGCCAACACAAGAGAGACCAAGTCATGACCTCCTAGAGGATTCCAGGACATGTTTGGAGTACCCTTTTTAAGCTCCCATGAGAACAACATCATGTGTGGATGATAGCTTGGAGAGTGGGAGAAGCTATACTTGATGTCATTGTTGAGCAGCACCGCATCTGGATGATAGCTTGGGCATCGAGAGAGTATGGGTGCCCATTTGCATTGTTTTGGCTCTTGGGTCACTTTTGGTCCCAAGTTGCATTTAGGGTCACTTTTGGGTCCAAGTTGTAATAAAGGCCTTTTAGATCAACAATAGCTATGACCCTCTTCATTTTAGGGATAGTTAATGAATGATGATGTTTTGAATACACTTGAGAGTGATTTTATGAAAACTTGTTGGAAGTTTCATTGATTCATGAGAAACGTGGGTGCTCGGGAATCCGTTCTCATTTGTGTCCTCATAAGAGGTTGGTGTTGTTGGTGATTGATAAGAAGGTCTTAGGGTTTAATATACCCTTTGGTGGTTCTCTCGTTTATCAATTTACATCAATCTATCTATCTTTTACTTTATCGTTCCATTTCTTTGTTTTCTTATTTTGTGCTTTCGTATCGTGTTTTCCTTTGTTTTCGTGTCGTTTTCGTTTCCGTACTTTGAATCGTATCAGACATACTTCATCTTATCAATCCTTATTGATTATCAATAAGATCAGAATCTTCAACTTCCTATCAACCACTTGAACTCTGCAGTTGAAATCTTAAATCAAATTCCTCTTTCATTCCCTCATCCACCCTGAGGAAAGAAGCTTATCTGTTAGGGAACACTGAACCACCTAAATTATACAGTCGGCTTCTAACAATGACCTTTGCACCACGAAATATCCCCTCATAAATGATGGACCATTCAGAACTAAACTATCTTTGCCTGCTGATTCTAAACAAACCACTTCCAGAACTTCAAATTTTACTCAAGCTGCTTAGTCAAACTTGAGTAGCAGCCAATTAATATATTAGACAACCACATGAAGAATAATAGACCTTAAGATATGTTACTGTGAATAACTAATAACAAATAATTTGAAGGGACATTAAAAACACAGAAAGTTGGGAATAAACAGGTCATCAACTAAAATCAAATATCCATCTTTCACTCCACCAACAACCATGAGATTGAGTTAATCAATATATTGGAAGCCAATCAGTTAAGGACATTCAACTCACTGGGGTATCTAATCCATATGAAGCCTTCATATCATCCTCATTCAAAAGATTTTTCCCGAGCCCAGCATTTGCATCTGCAGAAGAATCTTCAGGCGAAATCTGTTGTTGCTGCAACTCGTCAGCTTTTGAGTGGCCCGCATCTGCGACCATAGTATTTGTAAAAGCATTTTAGGCATTCATGCAATCAAAGAGTGTTACAGAAAAGAGTGTTACAGAACTATCTTTTGCTTCAAATGCTACAGAAGATATAACTTTTTCTTTAACTCTTTTCAGTGGTCCATTAGGGACAGAAAACCACTATTACAAGTCGAGCTATTTCCTCTTATTAGTAACCTCACTCCAACTACAATTTGATGGTGAAGAAACTACAGTCTGCTTCTCCTACTTCATCCAAACTTAACAATGATTCTATTGTCCTAATTGGCAAAGCAAAGAAAATTGGTCAAGGGTGACAAATCTAATAGTTAAAGAAAAATGAAGAGAAGAGCCTACGAAAAAAGACATGATCTTAGTTCATTAAACCATAACAAGCAACTAACGTCATCATCAACAACAACAACCCAGTTTATTCCCACATAGTGGGGTCTGGGAAGGGTAGAGTGTACGCAGACCATACCACTACCTCAAGTGAAGTAGAGAGGTTGTTTCTGATAGACCCCCGACTTAGAACTGATAACAGTATAACAAGCACAAAAGCTAAGTGCTAACTCATACATGGCCATTGGTTAATTTTTCTTTTTGTCTTTGTTAGACTTGTGAGAAGTATTTGTCTTTATGACTAAATTTTGAAACAAAATTTCATGACAAAGTACCTGGTCAACTGTGTTGTAAAAGGCGCTCGCCACGTCGCCAATGGCAAATGGTGAGGCGAGGCTTGGTCGCCTCTCCAGGTCATGGTGTTGCGAAAAATCAAAAGGCGTCGCCTTTGCGAGAAAGGCGACATGGCGAGGTGAGGCGGGGAAGCGACAATGGCGTCGCCTTTTAATTAACGTCATCTTATTAAAAAAAAAAACATACCACGTAACTAGCAAATGCAAACCCTAGCATCCCCATCTTCCCATAGACAAACCCAAGTAACTAACCATATCTTATTTTGAAAAAAAAAAACATCACAAGTAACTAGCAAATGCAAACCCTAGAATTCCCATCTACTCAGAGACAAAACATATCTTCCTAGAGACCAGCCTGCCCATCTCCTTTCTCCTACCTAACTACCCCAGCTCACCAACCACCCCTTCCCTCCCACCCAGAAACAACACAAAAACATTGGACTGGGATATAAGAACCACACGAGCAAAAAGGAAAAGAAAATAAGCAAATCAATCATCTCAATGCAAGTACTGGAGACATTGTCACCCAATCCGTAATGATGGAGGTAACAATGTTATCTAATCCATGACATAGTGTGCAAGTTGATTTGATGATATGAAGACCAACTGGTATTTATCTTATGAACTTCAAGACTCGGTCCAAATAGAATGTGGGAATTTGAATTAACTAATGTTTATCTAATGAATCCTGAAACTTGATCTATACGAAAAGTGGAGTATACCTAAATATTGTTGTTATGCGGTTTCCTCAAAACAAAGTGAGTTCAAAGCACTTTGATTCCTCTTACTAGTTCCAAACTCTACTCAATTTCCAGACTTATCATTGGCCAACAAAATGCCTAGTTCTTGGATTTATACAGCAAATGAGATGAATATATAATGTCGGTGTGGTTATGTCACGTTTTGAGGTTGTTAGAAGTACTAATTATTTGCACAATAGTCTCTTAGGTTCGAAAATTGCCAATAGACTCCTTTAGTGAGTTAGTGGTCTTTATATTTCATAGCAAAGGAAATTGTATGTCATGTTGAATTAAAAACTAAACTTCTATCTCTTAAATTCTTTTCTTACTTCTTGGCTTTCAATATTAATGGTGTTTCCACCGTGGGATTCGCTAATGTCAAGTATCCCATATCAGAAAAGGGATGGGTAATTGGTCTCCTTATATGGACTTAGGCAATCCTTCCCTCATGAGCTAACTTTTGGGGTTGAGTTATGCCCAAGGTCTATTCTTGACAAGGTATCAGAGTCGGGCCCATCCCAAATGTTTGTTCACCGATGTTGGGCCCCCATATTATATTGTCCACGCTCCAGTTAATGAGTCCTGGACATGCGGGGGAGTGTTAAGTATCCCACATCGGAAAAGGGATGGGTAATTGGTCTCCTTATATGGACTTGGACAATCCTCCCGTCATGAGCTAGCTTTTGGGATTGAGTTATGCCCAAGGTCCATTCTTGACAGCTACAAATGGTATCAGATCCGACGATTCTCGGCCTCAATTCACAACCATGTTTAACTGGGGTTACTATCAACCACCGCAAGTCTAGGCTACCGCAGCTATGACTAATTTCCGTTTTTATGGTTCACCAAATACAGGTGGTTATCAATATTGGCATGGGTATTCACATCCTTACTCATATCAGGCTGACAACAAGTTAGCAATGGTGAATGGGCGACCAACAGGAAATACTGAAAGAGGATCAACATTTGGTCGTGGAAGGAAAGGGAGAAATCGAGGTTGAGGTTCATGTGTTCGATAAAATTTCTCAGAGGGAGGAAATCTGTGTGACGGATAAGCAATATGGAACGATCGTGTAGAGAATGAGTTGCTTGAGGTCGAAGAAGATTTTGGAAATAGAGGAGGTGTCTCTATTTCCCTTGCCGCTCTCCGTGAATGGGAGAGGATTTATGCACTAGTTTGTAGTAGCAGTTGAAGGTAAGGAAGGAAACTCATTAGAGGACCAACTGTTTGTCAAAGGTTCTCAGAGAAATGAACTGCAGAAAATTTATCTAAATCAGATCACAACTTACAATGCAAGTCTTGTGATGCCTTTTTTCACCCAACATGTTGGTGAATCGACAATTCTAGACCAAATAGATCCAAAATCAATTGTTCAGGGTGATGATGTGCGGAAGGAAGTAGGAAAGACAATCGAAGGAAGATCAGGTGTTCGACAAAATTCTTCACATGGGCAGTGCTGAAATGCCAAATGAAAAAGAGTTAGTGTTGGATGGAGAAACACCAATTGAAATTGAATTTGAAGATTCACAAGCTTCTCTAGTCTCCATGGAAATAGTGGAGGCCATGGGATCGATAAATGTCCTTGTAAGGATGAAAATGATTCTCTAGTCTCCATGGAAATACTGGATGCTGAATTTTCGGAGTTACAAAATACATCCCTTGCATTTTCTAATTGCAATAAAGACCTGGTGCTTGATAAATTTTATGGAGATAAAGTTGGATTTTCTGCTACTATAATAAAATCGATTAACGGTGTTCGCATGAAAGCTCAAAGTGGACTCAAGTATGAGAAATTTGTGTTAGCTGACCCCAAGTTATCTAAGCTACAGAGTAAATTATATAGTGCGACTAAGCAAGCCTAGCGAGAAGGATTGAACGATAGTTAAGAGTATTTGGTAATTGCTTACAATAGATTCAATGATAGTGTAGTGAATCTAAAAGAAGTTGTAGCTAGGGTCAAGCTCAAAAAGGAGGAGACGGGAGAAAATGTCATTTCACCCGTATTTACACGACATTTATGTCGTACTTGAATTGATGAACCTGCAGAGAAGTCTTTGATAAGCAGGTTCAATGTTCAAAGTTTCTCCCTGATTTTGGTATTTGTTACTGACAAGGACAGCCTTGTCCTATACGAAGGTGCTAGTAGTATTGCTTCACCCATGGAGTCCTTTACATTAGAGAAGTTGGAAACACATGTTGCACCTTCTAAGCTCATTGAGTTTACTAACCCAGTTGTCATAAAAGAGAAGTGTAATTTTACTGCAATTGTTTTGGAAAGTGACTACTTTGTCAAATATGAATTGGAGTGGTGGGAATTCCCTAGAAATTAAATTTTCTTGAAGGATGATTTGGGAAAAAATATGGTGGCTACTTTTGTTCGAAAGCTACATGAGTTAAAATATGGTGTAGACATCTTCAGTTCATTTGCAAACTTCAGCAATAGTATTGTTAGTCCCTTAGGTTCGAGAATTGCTAATAGACTCCTTTAGTGAGCTAGTTGTCTTTATATTTCATTAGCAAAGAAAATTGTAGGCAATGTTGAATGAAAACTAAACTTTTATCTCTTGATTTCTTTTCTTAGTTCTTGGCCTTCAATATAATGGTGTTTCTACCGTGGGATTCGCTACAGGTTAGCAAGAGGACGAGCAGGAATAAGTCAGGACAAGCAGAAATAAGTCCACTGCAAATGGATATGCATCGAGAAAGAAACTCTAGCTAAAGCATTGTCTCTAATGCCCAACTCCCAAATGAATTTTACAAGAATTCTCATAATTCAATTCACATTAAAAATCTCAGGTACCACCACATACCTAAGCATGTAACAAGAACTAAAAGGGAAGAAAAGGACACATGATTTCCAAAAATCAAACGCTCACATGAGTTTTATTGTTAAGACCAACAAATATTGGAGGTTGGGAAGGAATCCTTTGTTTTCATACTATTGTTAAGGCCCGCATGATTGTTGAAGTCTGGTATCTCACGCAGACATGTATCATTCTTTCACCTCTCATCTGCATACTTTAGTTGAAAAACTAATAATTTATCCATACTTGAAACAAAGTTGTAACACGCTTGGAAGAATCTACAAAGAGACCTTATGGTACAACCTGGGAGCATTTCCGGACCTTGGAAACAAGTCTGGAAGTGTAATATCCCAACCAAGGTGAAGTGTTTCACATGGTTGGTGTGTAGAGCCTGTCTGACTCAAGAGAAGCTGAAAGGAAGGGTTTCCAGATTGTCTCTAGGTATTTTTTCTGTAATGAAAAGGAGGAAACAACCATTTGTTCCTCCATTGTAGAGTCACTGTCCAGGTGTGGAACCTGTTCCTCAACCTTATCCAAGGACCATGGGCGATGCCAGAGCATAACGCAGATCTCTTAAGCTGTTGGACGAGGAGAGGGGGAAGCAAGACTCAGAAAAAATGGTGGAGAATAGTCCCTTCATGAATATGGTGGTCCATTTGGAAAGAAAGAAACAACAGATGTTTTGAGAATATTACCAACTCAATGCAGAAAGTTAAAGAAAACTGCATTACCACTTTGTATTTTTGCTGTAAGGAAGAGGGTATAGATGAAGTAGAACAGCTAGTAGACTTTTTAGGCTCTCTGTAATTATGATTACTTGCTCTTGTAATTTTTGACGGTTTCCAGCACTCCCTTTATTGCTGAAGAATACAATTACCTTTTAACCAAAAAAATAAAAAAAAAACAAAGTCGTAACGCACTAAATAACTTCTCATGAAATATGTCCATTCAATAAAAATTTAAACCCAACAAATGTCCTCAAGCTCTTATTACTACCTGTTATTGGGCTAAATTGATGTTCCCATTATTCTCCATATACCAATCCTTTTTGCAGTTATCGCCTATCTTAAGAAAATGGACTTTGGCCCAAACTGAACCTCAATAGACTTTGGGCATAACTCAACCCCAAAGCCAGCAAATGAAGTGAAAACAATCCAAGACCATATAAGAAGAAAATGACCCAAAGCCGGCCCTCACAAGAATGATGGCATTGTTAAATGCTTCGCCACAGAGCAAGCTTTCCCGCAGAAGTGGCTAAAGAAAGGAAGAAAGTTGTTGGATAACAGTATAAACGAGGGTATTTAGTACTCTGGGAATTCACGATATTGAAAGAAAGGGTAAAGTGCAGGAATAAAATTTTTTAGGTGTTGCTCTACTAAAGTAATCGACCTAACCATCGAATCCTGTAATCAAGTTTTTGTTTCTCACTCCTTGTGGACGTTTCTTTTGACAATGGTAAACTTTACTTCTATATATCCACACGCATACTACATAGAAGTGTAGTCCCCCTTCACAAAGTTAAAAAATCATAGCATTTCTAGTTACATCCAGTCAACAACATTAAAAACATCTCTCCGGCTTATAACTATTTGTTTACACCAAAAATAATAAAGGCCTAAACATACAGTCCTTATCTTGCATAGATCGCTTTTCTTGCCTTCAAAACATCTTTGATTCCTCTCCTTCCATATTGTCCACCAAATGCAAGCTGGGACCATCCTCCATCTCTCCACCTTCCTCATTGCATTACCAACCCTATTCCAGCTTCTTAGTACTTCTTTGATCCTTCCAGGTTTCACCCATTTGATCTTCCTCTTATGGATGAACATTTGCTACAACTGGTCTGGCCATTTACAATACAAAAAAAAGATGGTTACGGTCTCCACCTGTTCTTCATATAGATAACACCTAGAGCATAGATAGAAATTTCTCTTGAGATATCATGGCGTCTAAAGGGTATAAGGGTAAGCCGGACCATGAAACACGCGTACGACGTAAAAAGGTATGAATTACATCGTAGTTGCTATATCCTTACCCTGCTGTATTATTTTTTTTCTTTTTATGTTCGATCCATATTCTTTTTTGTCGGCAGACTCAAGGTGGATGGGGTTGTACTTTGTTTTCTTTTGAAGCTTTTGGCAAGTATAACTGTTTTGATAATAGCATTGCAGTATGCTTGGAATGTGAATGAGCTTATCAAAGAAAAGTTCATAAAATTTTAATGGATTAGGATTTACCCTAGATCAATATAAGTATTGTGGTCAGTGGGTGATAGACCAAAAAAATGAGCTTATCACTGTTATTTTTATCATGTTGTATGCTTGCGACGTTTGACTATGGTCCTTTGTCTTGAGCCGGGGGTCTATCGGAAACAGTCTCTCTACTTCTTCGGAGGTAGTGGTATGTACTGCGTACGTTCTACCCTCCCCAGACCCCAGTAAGTGGGAATATACTGGGTTTGTTGTTGTTGTTGTTGTAGATTCTCATGAGTGAGAACTACTTCCTTCGCAAGGAGCCAAGTAAAGTAGTTCACTTTATAGGGCACTGTGGTCTTCCAGGTCATTCTCCATGGCCATCCTATCTATCGTGGCATTGCTGTTGTCAAATCTTTGTAGGCAGATCTAACAGTGAAAACTCCTTCGCTATCTACCTTCCATATCAAGATGCCCCTTTCTTCTGTTAAACTGATAATCTGAGGAATTGTCTCTTGGAGCTCAGCTATACTGGTCATCTCCCAATCATTAAGATTTCTCCTAAAATGTAGGTTCCAACCTTGAACTGTCCATAACTCTGTCAGAGGCGTCTTGAGTTTAACACAAACTGTATAGTTCCAGAAGGCTTGCCTCAGAGGCTCTTGGCCACACCATATATCCTTCCATAAAGCCACCTTCTTTTCGTTTCCTACTTCGCAACTTGATCTGCTGGAGACTTGTTGCCATAAGTTCCTGATGGATCTCCATACACTGCAATTGTATAGCTACCTCTGTCATCCATTTTGCAATCACCTCCTTCCATAGAGCTTTCTTCTGGGGATGCAAACTTCCATAACTACTTCATCACCAGGCTTTTGTTTTGGATGTTCAGATTCCTGATGCTCAATCCACCTCCTCTCTTGATTACAAGTAATTCCTCCCAATCCACCAAATGGAACTTATTCTTAACTTCACTTCCTTGCCATACTGTTTTACTTTATTTTTCTGGACATGTAAGACAGCCAAGCAAATCCTTTGGAATGACTATTAAAGGAGATTCAGGGAGAGGATTTTCGACATTCACCATCAAAAGAGAAGGCACTAAAAGGAGCACTAAAAACACTCAGCTATAGGATTACAATCCTTCTCACCAAAACAGTAGGTTCCACACCAACAAAACCTCCTATCTCAGAATCCACTCATCTCACACCAACTAAAGTGGAACTTATTCCCCAAGATAGAGTTGAATAAAGACCTAACATAACTAAATGAAGGTGAAACCCGCAATACAAGAGTAAAAACCTTCTGTCTAAGAAGAAACGGAACACCGAATTAGGTAGGATGTAGATCGAGAACAACTGAACAATCATTTTGATGTCTTGTTATTGTGAAATTCATCATCAAGATGGATTGTCCTTACGTGGTCTGGGTACACATACTAATGCTAAGAGTGATTTTCCAAAAGGAGTACAGTGCGATAACAAATGATTTGTGATAAATAAAAAGTACCGTTGGATTGGTTTATTTTTGACAAGGTAACTTGCATATATATCCACAAAACAGACCTGCCACAACAAGTTACATATCTCCATAATTACAGAGGAGTATCAAGAAGATCTTCAATCCTATAGCAAAAACCTATATTGATCCTAAGGCGTCCATAAATGATTCTAGATCTTCCATATACACCTGTTTACACCAAAAATAAAATAAAACAAGACAGTCCATCTTCATTTTCGGAGTAAATTTGCACTTATCCTTAAAACATCTAAGGTTACTTTCTCTCCACATTCTCCACCCAATGCAAGCAGGTATAATTCTCCATCTATGACTGAGAGGCTACCATAGCTATTCCAAATCTCCAGAACTTCTACAATTCTCCGTCATAATCCAAGTGAGACATTTCATATTGATGAATATTCTCCATAACTGACTAGTAATCCTGCAGTGTATGTTGGTGATTGACTATCGCTGCTTCTTCTCCACAAAAAAAGCACCATGGACATAAATGGAAACCCTTTTTCATGAGTTTTTCCTGAGTCAGGCTCTATTTGTTTGCCTTTAATGGAGGTCTGAATCTGAATAGTACAGACTTCAGTCCATTAAGTGCATTTGTTTTTTTTTTTTTAAAGCCTCTTAAAATATCTTAAAACCTCTGAATCAATCAGACATGGAAAAGAGTCTGAATGACATTCAGACTCTTTTTAAACACAATTTATTTCCTCACAAATCTCAAACTTTATTATTTTTTTCTAAATATGTTGTTCTCCCACCCTCTTCACGTTGCGCTCTCTCTCTCTTTCTCTTATGCTTCACATTATTTTCCTTCTCTTTCAGGTATGATTCACCAAAACTATTTATAAATATTTTTATTATCAATTTAAGCATGCACTATTTGCTGCTCAATATCCATGCTCTACTCAAGAAGATATAATTGGATCTTCAATTGAAATCATGTTTAATCTTCTTAATTCATCACATATAAAATAAAGGTGGAAAAGATCGGCATGTAGTTTGTTTTGCTTTACTTTAGTTTTGGCAAGAATGCGCATAGATGTATATTGTTGTTTTGCTCATCGTGTAGGATAGAACATGTAAATGAATGAAATAACAAACATTAGAATTCATTTAAGATTAGAAGTGGAACACTTTAATTTATTCTTTTGCTACTTTGTACAGTCCTATTAGCACATCCTTTGTTGCCGTTATAATATGTACTATTATTTTAGCTTCTCAGTCTTATGAACCGGGGGTCTATCGGAAATATCCTACTTGTAGAGTTTCATACTACTCCATCAAGAGACATTGATTGAATTGATAATTTCGGGATGAAACTGGAAGTGGTTGTATGATATAATATAATATTTTATTATTTTTTTAATTTTAAATTGCATATTTATTACAAATAAATTAATTATATATATTCAGATGTTAAAAAAACTAGTCTTAATCATCCAGTATTCAGATCTAGAAACAACATCTTAATCATACAGGCATCCATTCAGACTCAGACGTCTTAATCTTAAAAAAACAAATGCACCCTCAGAATTGTCTTCTTAGCTAGTAGCCAGATAAAAACATGACACTTCGTGAGGGATCTTTACTTTCCATATCAATTTCCAGGTTAGTCAATCTAAATTGCTGAAAATACTAAAATCCTTAAATGCCTCCTTTTAAAAAAAAATTCCTTCATTGTGATTCTACCAGATTAGACAGTCTTCAGCATCAGATGGTCCTTTTAATTGCTCCAAGGTCTTGTAGAATCTGCCAATCTCTCAATCTCCCAGTCATTTAGAAGTCTTGTAAAACTCAAATTTCACTCCTGATACCTCTGCTACTGTAGCATTTTGCTACTAGTTGAGGATGTAAATATATGATGAAATAAGAGTTGCAAGGTACCTTGTACTATCCAATTATCTTCCCAAAGAATATCTCCATTTCATTTACTGCCTTTATAGACTGTAATTTCGTATGATTCTTGGCCATTGATTTCCAATAGCTCTCCACAAACTAATTCCGTAAGTATTTGTTTTAGGTTAAGTTGTCAAGTTGCTTTCCATTTCACACTACAAACTTATCAACTTTTTCCAGAAGGATTAAAAGGATTGTTCATCGGAAGCAAATCTCCAAAGCCATTTCAGCATGATGCTTTGATTCTGGGTTTTTGACTCCTTACTCTCAAGACCCCTGCCTTTTTACTCCTTAAAGCCTCCCATTTGACCAGATGAATCTTCTGTGTGTTACTACTGCCTTGCCTAAGGAAGTTCCATATTAAGGCATCCAGCCTCTCAACAACACTCTTAGGGATGGAAAAAAGGACGTTGTGTATGCAGGCATGACATTATGTACGCTATTGATAATGTTATCTCCCCCCTAATGATAGATATTGTCTCTTCCAATTCATTAGCCTTCTTTCACACTTATCCACCACTCCATCATTCCATATTCCTATGGATATGGTTTTGAAGCCCTAAAGAGCATTCCCTAGTAGAATGTTGCAATTCCCCAGTTCTCCGACCAAGGATCTCAGCCAAGGAAGGTAAATTGGTTAACTCATTTATCGGATATAAGAAGCTTTTGTTATAGTTTATGCATCGGAAACAGCCTCTCTACTTCTTCGGAGGTAGAGGTATAGACTGAGTACATTTTACCCTCCCCAGACCCTACTTTGTGGGAATACACTGGGTTTGTTGTTGTTGTTGTTATAGTTTATGCGTAAACTCATTTTTCTTTTCATGAATTTTAGAATGCTCCCAGGCACATCCCCCGAGGTAAACCTTTTCAACCAACAGAAGTCAACTCAGAGTGTATAATCCGGAAACTTTTGGCCGGAAATCACAGTCAAGTCAAGATGGAAGACGATGTGACTTATTTTTCCGTTGGTTTCAAATAGTATAATATCACCAGAGAAGAGTCTCATGCAGAGACTCAGTACAACTAGACAGAACAAGACCGCAACATGATAAGAAGAGTCTCTTACAGTCAGAAGACAATGGAATGGCTATGCTTTGCACTAAAGGAAGCTTCCAAAGTGAAAGGGAATTCTGTACGAAGATGGAAGCATCAAGAATACTTCTCTGAGTTCTTTTGCTCAAGAAATTTCAACAGACTTGGACGTTATATATGTATTGTAAGCATGCAAAACAAAAGAAGATTTGTCATTATTATTCCTGAACTTACATTTAATACAGGGCGGTAGGAATAGCTTACAAAATGGCAAAGTTCATTAATGGAATAGCTGTAAAGCCTTTTACAATACTCTCTAGAAAGACAGAGGTAGGACTGCTCTACTCAGAAACCGCCAGAAGAAACAAATGGACTACAAGAGAAGATGGAAAAAGCCACAGTACAGGAAAGAGATGGAATCATCTGTATCTCTGAAGGGGTCAGCTCTTCAAAAATTAGCTTCTTTCGAGAAGCGTCGTCGGCAGCCTCCTTGGAGGAGCAAATAGCAGATACCCCTACCCTATCAGATTGTAGGCACTGGATCAACAGCACATGGAAATGCGTCCACGGAGTGAACATTTATGGGATGGGGCAGAATCAATTTCTCTTCGAGTTCCCATCAAAAACAACTGCTGAATACATCTTGAGAGGCAACTGGAGTTGGAAACTCCACAGACTCCAACTACAATGGAGGTCGCCAACAGTGGAATCAACCCCTGGCTCTACAGCAATTGAACAAGTCTGGATTGGATTGGTCGGACTCCCCTTGCATTTAGGGTCGCAAAATGTATTCAAATAAGTAGGAGATTACTGTAGAGGATGGATAAGAACCGAGGAGGAGACCCAACTAAGGAATTACCTCAAATGGGGAAGACTTCTGGTGAGAGGAAACGCAGACACAATTCCAAAGACTATCAACATTGAACATAAAGGGATCAATTTCTCGATCCAAATCTGGTGTGAATTAACGGCCAGATTCTCTCCCTGTGAAGGAAGCAGGGAAAGAACTTCGGAGCATCGATTAATAATGGGTTCTAGCTCTACAGAGGGTGGGGCTCGAGAGGATAGCATCCTGACAGGGCACGTGGGTAATTTTCAAATAAACCCTAATAGTCAAACACGTGACTGGACATGTGTGAAGGTCTCCCCAACTAAAAGGCCACCAGCTTCTAAGCCTTTAGGCCCAGATTTCCTATCCCAACAACTTATGGTGGAAAATACACATGCAATCCACTTTTTAAAGCCCAGTTCTGATCCATTTTTAGAAGAAGTAAACGCTATCTCTCAATAAACTGCCTCTCAAACATTACATAGCAGGGAGAAGCTCACTCCACTACTACATCCATGGCGAAAGGAAATTCATCTCCAGTCACACAAAAAGGCAACAAAGAAGGTTGTGAATTCAAGTACGACAAAGAAGACACCTTTGAAACAAATCTACTCTTTCTGAACCACTAGCCCCAGATGACATGGAACTCTCCATTGTTAGAGAAATACTTGTTGAAGATGTTGTCCCCATTAGCATCCATACTGAAGAACCTGAGCAGGATCCAGATTTTGACATTGTAATCTGGATACACCAAAACATCATCAAAATTGGCAAGCAATTTGGAATTGATTTTCAGGGGTTTGAGGAGAAGGCTCAGCATTTACTCATGAAGATTGATCAAAAGAAGCAATCAAACATAGGGAAGACCAACAAGATGTTGGAGCTCACACCAAAGGTAAAAGGTGCTAAGGAACTGAAATGTCTTGATTTTAGCCATTATTCAAAAAGTTATGGCACCAGGAGTAGGGGGATATCACATCAATATTGATCAATGAAAGTTAATTTCATGGAATGTTAGAGGATTGAATGGTGAAAGAAGAGGAGAATGATCGAGAGAACACTATTTCCCAGAAACCAAAATTGAAGGAGATATCAGTGGTTTAGTTAGAGACCTTTGGGCCAACAGATATCACATCCAATTGGAGGCCAGTGGTACCAGAGGAGGAATTCTTCTAATGTGGGATAAAAGAATTTGGGATGGAGAGTGCAGTAGTCTGGTCAATAAGGTTGTCACTCCATCACATGTAAATTCATAGGCAAGACGCAGGATCTCACTTGGCACTTAACAGGAGTATATGCACCTAATGATAGAAAAACTATGTGGGATAAAAGAATTTGGGATGGAGAGTGCAGTAGTCTGGTCAATAAGGTTGTCACTCCATCACATGTAAATTCATAGGCAAGACGCAGGATCTCACTTGGCACTTAACAGGAGTATATGCACCTAATGATAGAAAAACTAGAGAGGAAGTCTGGGAAGAAGTTGGAGCTGCCAGAGGTTAATTCTCAGGTCCATGGGTATTATGTGGAGATTTCAACACAGTTAGATTCCCCTCAGAAAAGAAAAATTGCAATAGAATCAACAAATCAATGACTGATTTTTCTGATTTCATTCAAGATATGGGTTTGCTAGAGTTGCAACTAACAGGTGGGAAATTTACTTGGAAAAAAAGTGACACACGATGTTGCTGCAAGGTTGGATGGATTTTTGATCTCTGATGAGCGGGATGAAAGATTCAGGAATATCAAACAATTAATTCCTGATAGAGTGACCTTTGACCACTCACTTCTATTACTACAGTGCAGCAATTGGGAACAAATCATATTTCAAATTCGAAAATTGGTGATTGCAAATGGAAGGGTTTAAAGAAAGAGTTGAGGATTGGTGGGACTCTTTCAATTGTGTTGGCAGACCTGACTTCGGTTTGGCTAACAAGTAGAAAGCTTTGAAAGCCAAACTTAAAGACTGGAGCAAAACATTACAAGGAAACTTGGAGATGCAGAAGTTTGACACGCTAAGTCAATTATCAAAACTTGAAAAAATCCAAGATGTCATGAATTTAACATAGGAGGAAATAAGAAACAAAATCGCCTTAACCATGGGCTTTGAGCGATGGCTTGGAGACAGAGATCAATAGCATTATGGTTGAAACAAGGTGACAACAACACCAAGTTCTTTCATAAAACTGCTAACGCACACAGAAAATTCAACAATATTGACTTGTTAGAAATTGATGGTGAACCCATAAGGTTCCTACTGATATAAAAAAGGAGATCATCTCTTTTTATCTGAACCTTAATTCCGAGAAAGAAAACTGGAGACCCCACTATAACATGAGAATTGTCCTACTATCTCTTCAGAAGATAATTTGATGCTGCAGAGTTCGTTTGAAGCACAAGAAATATGGCCATTGTTGCGACACAAAGCACCTGGCCCAGATGGTTTCTCAATGGCCTTTTTCAAAGATTGTTGGGAAGTAGTGAACATTGAAGTCATCGCCACTATTCAAAACTTCCATGAATGAGGCATATTTAAGAGAAACCGCAATGCTGTACATAGCCTTGATGATTCCCAAGAAGGTGGGAGCCAAAGAATTGAAAGATTTCAGGCCTATTAGTCTTATAAGCAGTATTTACAAGATAATCTCAAAGTTGTTGACTGAGAGACTCAAAAAAGTGATGCACAAGTTGGGGGATGATAAACAAATGGCCTTTATAAAGGGGAGACAAATCATGGATGTCATTCTTATAGCCAATGAATGTGTTGATTCAAGAATGAAAGACAAAGAACCTGGTATCCTTAGCTAGATATACAAACGGCTTTTGACCACCTAAACTAGAATTTCCTACTCAGAACTTTAATGACAATGGATTTTGGAGAAAAATCGGCCAGCTGGATCCACTACTACATCAACACCATCAAGTTATCAATCCTAGTCAACGGCTCACCTGCTAGATTCTTTTCTTCTAAAAGAGGACTAAGGCAAAGGGATCCACTGTCCCTTTTTTTGTTCATCATTGCCATGGAGAGTTTAAACGATATGATGAAAACTATTCAATCAAATAGCTGGATAACAGGTTTTAAAGTAGACTCAAGGGCTGCCAATAACCTTGAAATCACTCATGTACATACGCTAATGATACATTAGTTTTCTGCGGAGCTGACAGAGGTCAAATAAGATTTTTTAGGGTGATTTTCATTCTTTTTGAGGTTATATCTCGACTTCACATTAACTGGAACAAGAGCTTCTTATATCCCATTAATGAGGTTTCCTGACATTCACAACTTGGGTAACATTTTGGGAGGCAGGACAGGCGAGCTTCCAACTATATACCTTGGAATGCCTCTTGTTGCCAAAGGCAATTCCAAAGATATATGGAAGGGCTAGAGAAGTATGAGAAAAAGTTGGTTAACTGGAAGGGTCAATACTTATCGTTGGTCAGCATTACCAACTTATATGATGTCTATTTTTCGTGTTCCAACAAATATGGTGGACAGAATAGATGCTCCTGGAAGGAACTTCCTTTGGCAAGGCAACTGTGATACCAAGAATATACATTTGGTCAAATGGAAGTCGGTGATAATCAGTAAGAAAATTAGCAGTATGGGAATCAAGAACCTGACAGCTCAGAATCATTGTCTTTTGATGAAATGGTTATGGAGGTTCGCCTCAAATGAATAATCTCTCTGGAAAAAGGTAATCACTTAAAAGTATGATATGAATGGGGAATGGACAACCAAGGCAGTCACTACACCTTACGGAGTAAGTTTATGGAGGTTAATCAGAAATCTGGGGGCAAAATTCATGAGTAAGTGTGGTCATCAAGTGGGTAACGGCTTGAAAACATCTTTCTGGACCAACGTCCACTAAAACAACTTTTCCCCCCTTTTATCTTCAATCTAAACCAACAAGAAGATGACACATTAGGAGAAGTCTGGGATGCGCATAGCTGGAACCTGAACTTAACTTGGCAGAATTGTATGACACCCTCAACCTTTTCAAGGGTCCCTCCTCTCAAGAAGGCACTCTTACATGGCAAGTGGATAAACAAGGGAGATTTTCAATCAGGTCAGCTTACAGGGAATTTAATTATCCTAACAACCAGAATAGTTGTTGGCCTTGGAAACTAATTTGGAAAGTTAAAATTCCTCACAGAGTGGCTAGTTTCTCTTGGCTCATGCCTAGGAAAGCGATTCTGACTCATGAAGTACTTAAGAAAAGAGACTTCCACCTATGCTCTAAATGTTATATGTGCGAAGAAGAATCAGAGATAATCAACCATCTTTTTTTACACTGCAAGTTGCAGTTAATTGTACAGCTCTAAAGGATTTTCCTTAATTTAAAAGGAATCATGTGCGTTATGCCAAGAGATACAGTTGAAGTGCTGGAATGCTAGAACAAATATAGCACTCACTCAGAACATAAAGAAAGATGGAAGATTGTCCCTGTTTGCATTTGGTGAACAGTTTGGAAAGAGAGAAATCAAAGGTGTTCCGAAGACAATTATAGCTCCACCCAGAAACTGAAGATGAAGTGTTTGGCCCTTTTTCATTTTTGGTGTAAACATGAATATATGGAAGATGCAGAATCTTTTGTTGATGTTATAGGATCTCTGTAAGTAGGTTATAGCTTAGTAAATCCTCCTTTATTCCATTATAAGTATGAACGACTGCAGTTTTTATGTAGCAAATAATTATACAAAAAATGTTACCTTCTCAAAAAAAGAAAAAAAATTATGCGTAAATCTGAGATTGCTTCAAAGGGGACAAAGATCAACCCAAGTATCTTTAGTTGCTCCCTGCCAACATCGCAAGAGACCAATGTATCATCAACACACCGGAGATGTGTATCTCCATGTCTGCCCCACTCGGTTTGACTTTTTGAACATCTTAATTCACATATTTTCTTGAGCAGTTTTTAACATGTCACTCAGGCCCTCCATAGCAATGATAAATAGGAAACCCAAACCCCTATCTTAAACCTCTTTTGTAATTGAAAAAAAAAATATAGGAGAGCCATTGATGAGGATAGAGAGCTTCACATAACAAATGTAGAATTTTATTCACCTGATCCATCTGGAACCAAAGCCCCTCTTAGTCAGGATTTTCAATAGAAAATTCCAATTAAGGTGATCATAGACCTTCCGTATATCCATCTTGCATAGGATACTTGGCTCACTACTCCTTGGTCTTGAATCCACACACTCATTTGCCATAAGAATAAGAATCTATAATCTGTCTTCCATTGATGAAAACAAGTTGTTGGTCGTCCAACAATTTGTGCATAACCTTCTCAAGTCTTTCCATCAACATTTTGAAGATGATTTTGTACACATCTACCAAGGTAATAGGTCTGAAATTTGTCAGCTCCCTGGTTCCACCTTCTTTGGGATCAAAGCCACATAAGTGGCACTAAAACTTTTCTCAAAAGAACATCTGCCATGGAAGTTCTTGACTGTAGCACCCACATCATCACCTATCACCTCCCAACATTGCGCATGAAAAGCCACGGTGTAACCATCACGTCCAGGAACCTGGTCTCTGAACATCACCTCCCAGCATTGCGCATGAAAAGCCAGTGTAACCATCACGTCCAGGAACCTGGTCTCTGAACATAGTTTAGTAAAGCTCCAAATTTCTTGATTTTCAAATATCTGATTCTCTTCCTCAGAGATTATGTGTCCATCGTAAATACTGACAGTTGGTCTCCAGGTTTCAGTTTCTATAGAGTATCTGATAGACGTCAATAATTTCCTTCATTCATGGTTCTTGACAATTTCTCCATCAACATTCAGTTCATCAATATTATAAAATCCTCTGGATATAATAGTAGTTTTGTAGACTTTATCCAAAAAAAAAAAAAATACTCCCTCCATTCCATTTTATGTATCATCATTTCCTAATTCAACTTTTACCCTTATTGGTCCCACTTAATTAAAAAAAAAGATAGTATAACATTTTTGGATAAAGGACAATTTGGTAAACATTACCAAGTCTTCCCTTATTTCTTAAACTCCGTGCCCGGTCAAATGCCAACACATAAAATAGGACAAAGGGAGTAGTAGTTTTGTGGAAGAAATTCCCCTCCCCCAACCAAAGAATCCTTGACCTTGCGACCGTTCACCGGATGGATTGCGAAGTAAATACATCAGCTCAGATGCGGCTGTTCCTCCGCGGCAATATGGACTCAACCCGCTCCTACCGGGAAACCTCCTCATGCTTCGCAATGTCCTCAAATTCTACTAATAAAGCAGCTTTTGACTAGGGCTCTTCTTCACTCAAGGCCATTTGTTCATGAATTTCTTCTAATTCTACAAGTTGGTTAAGGATGGGTTGTTTTTGTAGAACAAGATTTGTACCCACCGGTCTTGCATCCACACCTTGAACAATTTCATTTATTTCCCAATCATTGAGTCATTGCGTAGCCTTCTGAAAGGGAGATTCCACCCATGTGCAGACCAACTCCTCGCTTTGTTAAGAGCCAATTTCTAGGACCTACTAATACCTCAACCGCACATTCTGAATTCGGACTTTTGTGAATCCTGGAACCATGAGTGTTCGAGATTGTTGCATACAATTAGTTAGCTTTGAGGCCACAAAAAGATTAGACAACCACTTTGCTACGGTTCCACGTGGTCCAAACCCAATGTTGTGTTAGGTAAGGAAGTTGGACGATAATAGCTACTCTGCATCCCAAAACATGTTGGCCTCCTAGATGCGCAACACTAAGTAATCCAAGTCAACCCACATAAATGGCTAACAATAGATATTTCTTATTTGTTAAACATACCTAGTATGATCCCACCAGTGGGGTCTGGAGAGGGTAGTGAGGTTGTTTATGATAGAACCTCGGCTAAAGGTACTAAATACAACTCCATGAATGACCAAAATGAAGGTTGTTGCATAAATGAAATGATTCTGGGAAACAGTTAAAAGATTGAAATGCAGGAGGATCCATACGAATTCTACTTTCATTACTCCTGCATATAGCAGTAAGTTATTTGCGCTATGGTCTTCATAAGGCAGGCTAGGAAAGTTCACTAAGCCAACAATCAGGCGAAGAATTTATGTATAATGATTGATTCCACATCTTTTCTTCCACACCACAGGAAGAGTACATCTAGGCTTTCCAGGAATTGGAATTATTAAATCTCGTTATCGCGGAATTGAATCCTACACATAATAGATTTCTGAATGCTAAAAAACTTTAGGTTCATTTTATTTACGATGTAAAAATGCTCAAAAAATTCATTCATTATTATCCCTCAGCCACTGTGGGATACTTAACACCCCACCTGATACGGTTAAGGCAATCCCCACAGGTACACGGCCTTTCACACGAAGCCAAGCTCGGGAATTACAAACACTCCAAGCTTTGTTCATGCAAATGGCCGTGTGTGAGTTGTTGACCGAACCAACTAAGGACCTAAACATTTTTATGTGTGAAGAGGGGTCCTAAAGTGTAATAAACTAATCCCCAAGGATGCCACAAGAAAGCAAGGGCGGATGGGTCTTTTAACACCTTTTGTTGTAGTATAAATAGAACATCATAGTGAGATATCCCTTAGTTCATTTTGAAATCTGAATTTGTAACCTAAAAACACCAAAATATCTTCTCTCTTCTTCTCCAAGAAGTCGTCCCTAGATCTCACAAGTAGAGGAATACTTGTGTTGTCTCTTTGGCTAGAAACAAGGGTTTTGAGGTTGTTGAGTGCCTCTTGGTCCTTGTAAGAACTTGGTGTTTATATTCATTAGACTTAGGGTCCTCTCTTGATGTTAGGGTTCTTAGTTTCTTGAATGTTATATGTCAAGTTATCTATCTTTCATTATCTTGTTGTTGTTGTGTTGCTTTTGATTATCTTGAAAGTCTAGTGAAGCCGTGTGGGGCTTGTTTCGATTCACTAGCATTGTTGTATCTCTTGTTGTTCTCGGATTGTGGCTTAAAAACCGAAACTAACTCTTGTGTTGTAATCTGAAAACCGAAACTTAAAACTTGTTGTTCTTGTGTTGTTGGACTGAAATCCGAACTCTTGAGGTTGTTGGTTTGATCTTGTATCATTTGGTATCAAAGCAAGACCGGTTGTGTTCCAACATAACCCATCTTGGGCTAGTTCACGGATTAAACAAACTACAAAAAAAAAAAAAAAATTCTGAAATCTGTCCACTAAAAGTTGAAAACCGAGAATGATGGTGTATGCTTAGATCTAGGTGTTATTTTGCTTGTTTAGTGAGTTTCTAGTGTTGGTTTCTTTCTCACCAACACTAAGGTGTCTAGATCCGAAGGTTGAGCTTGAAAGGTTGAATGTTGTGTAGTGACTTGAAGTGGCCGAAAGTTGAATGTTGTTGATGACCAAAAGAAAAATCGGTGGTTGTGTGATTATGTGCTAAGGAAGTGTTGAAGTTTGTGGAGTGTTCATCTTTTGAACTTGTGCATATTGTTCCTCTTGTTGAGTGTTCATCTTGTTGTGTGCTCAAGTGGTAAACTTATAAAGTTGATTGTGAAAGACTTGCACCCATCACTTTGTAGCCTTGTCAATCACTTCCCCTAAATCAAGGAACCTTGTTTTGTGGAAATTGTCAACCAAACCCACTTTCTTGAGTTTGAAAAAGAGTTAAGACTTCAAAATTTTAGTTTTCCCACCAAAACACTTTTCCATTTATCACAAGTTGTGTGAATATTAAATCAAGACAAAAAAAAAAAAAAAAAATATATAAATCCGAAGAGAAGAAGAACGTGTGAGGGCCATTGCATGCTACCATGTCACTATAAGCTCAACTTAGGATATTCTTTGGTTGCTAATTGTTGATTCTTGGTTTCCCTTATTTGGTCTTAGAACTAATTAACAAACTAGTATTCTTCCCACTAGGTTGTCAACTAGTTCCTTGAGCCGTTTATTCGCGTCAACGATTACTTGTGTGCTTTTATTCGTTTGAATGAGTTGCTGATTTTGATTCTAGTCCGGCAAGAATTCTTTGAGTCTTCAAACAAGAATCCATTCCGGCTAAGAGCTTACTCAAACCTTGTAAATCTCACGGTTACTAGCCAATTATACAACACTTGTGGAACACGGACTTGTGGTGACTAAAGCGGCTAATACCTTGACGATGGAAGGAACAACATCTCATAATCCGGATACTAATGCCCTTGACTCAATGAGGGCCACTCTTGAGGCCGTTACTCGGACACTTGAAAGGATGAGTTCGGAATTTGGAGCCGTGAGAGGGGACTTGGCAGCAATAAGGGGGAAGTATCGACTATTAGTGGGAGGCTAGATCAAGTGGAGAGTCAAAGGAACTCTCGGCCATCGACTCCTCTACACGTATCCACCAATGGTCATGATAGGACCTCCTACGCGACCATCACCCCCGAAATGATCCACCAAATGTTAAATGCACCCCAAGCTCCACTAAATACCGCCAACCAATCTACCAATTTTCCTCCAACCCGAGACTCCACTAGACCACTACATTTCCAAACTCCTCCAATTCCGCAAGAGGGATTTGGACGCCAAGCACCACCACTAAATCCGAACCCTCCCTTCCAAGCTCCACTAAACCAAAGACCACCAATTCCAATTCCTACGAATCAAAATGGCCAAGGCCGACCAGCCCACTTTGACGGATACGGTAGAGAGGAGTATGATGGAGAGGGAGCCTATGATGATGCTTATATGAGGGAGGAGGAGTTAAGAGGGGGTCGGGGGGAACCTAGGAGATACCGGGGGTATGGAGAAAGGGGAAACCGACACCAAGAGAGAGACGTAGGCATCAACACCATCAAGTTGAGCTTACCTATCTTTAAGGGTGAAAGTGACCCCGAGGCCTACTTAACTTGGGAATCGGCTTGTGACAAAGTTTTCCAAGTTAATGACATCTCGGAAGAAAAGAAGAGTTGCTATGCTATAGCTCACCTCGAGGGCTATGCTAACACTTGGTGGGAGTATGTTAAGCGATTTGGTAATGAATTGGTTGACGGGCAGCCACCACCTTGGTATCGGTTGAGGTATTTGATGAGACAACGATACCTTCCCGAGAGATACCGACATGAATTACTTGCTAGATTATATGGCTTGCGGCAAGGAGGCAAGAGTGTGGTGGCCTATTTTGACGAGTTCCAACAACTCATGTTGAAACTTGATCACCGTGGGGAGCAAATCAGCCACGACATCATCCGGTTCAAGTGTGGATTGAACAAGGAGATCTCCACTCACTTGACTCTTCATCGGTTCGAAACTATTGACGGTATATTCCAAGCGGCCCTAGAGATTGAAAGGGAACTTAAGGAGAGATCAACCTTCAAGGCAAGGGTCCAAACCCCCTCGGGTTGGGCCAAAAACAAGGACCAACCCGGTCCTCCGAAGCTGCCCGAATCCAAAATGGTTTCTAAGTTTCCCCCGAAGCCGGAGGCTCACAAATACCCCAACCCAAAGGGGTTCCAATGTTTCAAGTGCCAAGGTTGGGGGCATAAGGCAAATGAATGTCCGAACCGACGTAATGTGATCCTACGAGAAGGGAAAGTATACTACCTTGGTGAGGAGGTGGTGTCCGAAAGGGGGGAGGTTGAGGCCGAGCCTCAAGATGGAGAGGAAGCCGAGAAGGAACCGAATGAGGAAGGAGTAGATGATAGTGAAGATGTCTATCCACAAGAAGGGGAGTGTGTGGTTCCAAACTTTGTGGTTAGACGCGTCATGATTAGTAAGGCGGTAGATGACCCGAGCCAAAGGGAAAATCTATTCCATACTAAGTGCCTTGTAAAGGGGAGTGTGTGCACCTTGGTAATTGATAGTGGTAGTTGTACAAACGTTGCGAGCCATGCTATGGTAAACTTCTTGAAGCTACCGACTACACCACACACTAGTCCTTACAAGCTACAATGGTTGAATGATTGTGGTGAATTGAAGGTCACACGGCAATGTGTGATTCGGTTTAAGGTGGGCAACTACCACGATGAAGTGCTTTGTGACGTGATCCCAATGCAAGCATGTCACTTGTTGTTAGGTAGACCTTGGCAATATGATAGGTCTACTAAACACGACGGGAGGTCCAACCGGTACACGCTTGAGAAGGATGGCCGAAAGGTCACCCTTCACCCTCTTTCACCCTCCCAAGTAAATGAGTGGTATAAAAAAAATGAGAGAATTAAAAGGGAAGGGGGGGAACCCGAGAGGGGAGAAAAGGGAAGGGAGGCCGTAGGTGAGGAGGTAGGGACATCCGAGGCTATCCCAACGCCTAGGGAAAGGAAAAACGTAGTGATGTTGGCTAGGAGAAAGGAACTTTTCGTGGACCATGATGAAAACAAGCCGATGCTACTTTTGGCCCATTGCTTTAATACTAACCCCACTAATCCTTCCATTTCCCCTTTGATTTCTTGTGTGTTGCAGGAGTATGAAGATGTATTTCCGCAAGGATTGCCCCCGCTTCGGGGAATTGAACACCAAATTGATTTGGTGCCGGGTTCACAGCTTCCAAACAAACCGGCCTATAGGAGCAATCCTATGGACACGAAGGAGCTTGAAAGACAAGTGGAGGAACTACTCAACAAGGGATACATCAAGGAAAGTATGAGTCCGTGTGCTGTTCCGGTACTTTTGGTACCAAAGAAGGACGGAACGTGGCGCATGTGCGTCGATTGCCGAGCCATCAACAAAATCACTATCAGGTATCGTCATCCAATCCCTAGATTAGATGATATGTTAGATGAGCTCCACGGATCTTGTGTGTTTTCTAAAGTGGACCTTAGGAGCGGCTATCACCAAATTCGCATGCAACCCGGTGATGAGTGGAAGACCGCATTCAAGACCAAATTCGGTCTATATGAGTGGTTGGTCATGCCATTCGGCCTTACCAATGCTCCTAGTACTTTTATGAGGCTAATGAATCATGTAATGAAGCCTTATATTGAAAAGTTTGTGGTAGTTTACTTTGATGATGTGTTGGTGTATAGTAAGTCTATTAATGAACATGTAATACATTTGAAATGTGTGTTTGATGTGCTCCGAAAGGAGAAGCTGTATGCCAACATGGAGAAGTGTTCTTTTGGTGTTGATAAAGTCATATTCTTGGGTTTTGTCGTGAGCTCAAGGGGAGTGGAAGTGGACGATTCCAAGATAGACTCTATACGAAGTTGGCCGACCCCTAAAACTATTGGAGAAATCCGAAGTTTCCACGGGTTGGCAAGCTTTTATAGGAGGTTTGTCAAAGGATTTAGTTCCATAGCAGCCCCCTTGACCGAGGTAATTAGAAAGGACGGACCCTTTAAATGGGGTGAAGAGCAAGCTAAGGCTTTTGAGGCCTTGAAAGCTACGCTCGTCTCGGCGCCTTTATTGCAATTACCCGATTTTGATAAGATGTTTGAGGTAGAGTGTGATGCTAGTAAGGTCGGCATCGGGGCTGTTTTGATGCAAGAAGGTAAGCCCGTTGCCTATTTCAGTGAAAAGCTCAAAGGGGCAACTCTTAATTACTCGACCTATGATTTGGAGTTGTACGCCCTTGTTAGAGCTTTGGGAAATTGGCAACACTATTTGTGGCCTAAGGAGTTTGTGATACGAACGGATCATGAGTCGTTGAAACACCTTAAGAGCCAAGACAAGCTGAATAGGCGTCATGCTAAGTGGATTGAGTTCATCGAAACTTTCCCTTATGTAATTCATTACAAAAGGGGAAAGGAAAATGTTGTTGCCGATGCCTTGTCTCGGAAGCATGTGCTTGTTGCTACCTTGTCTTCGAAGTTAATGGGTTTTGAGAGCTTGCGGATGTTGTATCCCGAGGATCCTACCTTTGCTCCTATTTTTAGGGAATGCGAAGAGTGGGGAAGGGACCGTTGGCTTAAGGAAAATAACCATTCCTCCTACTCTCGGTTCGAGGGGTATTTGTTCAAAGGGAGGAGGTTATGTGTTCTTTCTAGTTCTTGGAGGGAATTACTTGTGAGGGAGGCCCATGACGGAGGCCTCATGGGTCACTTTGGGGTAGACAAGACCCTCGGAATCCTAGAGGAGAACTTCTATTGGCCCAAAATGCGCAAAGATGTCACAAAAATTTGTAATCAATGTGCGGCCTGCCGGAGTGCTAAATCTCGCCTCCGACCTCAAGGATTATACACCCCGCTCCCTACTCCCCTTAGACCTTGGCTGGACATCTCGATGGATTTCGTCTTGGGGCTGCCAAGGACTAGAAAGGGTCGAGATAGTATTTTTATGGTTGTTGATAGATTTTCTAAAATGGCTCACTTTATTCCCTGTGCTAAAACCGAGGACGCTCCTAGTGTAGCTTCATTATTTGTTGAACATGTTGTAAAGCTTCACGGAGTACCAAGGACCATTGTGAGTGATAGGGACTCCAAGTTCCTAAGTCTCTTTTGGAAGTCCATGTGGGGTAGGCTTGGGACGAAGTTACTTTTCTCCACGTCTTGCCACCCGCAAACCGACGGCCAAACGGAGGTAGTAAATAGAACCTTAGGGTCTATGCTACGTTCTATGGTTAAAGGTAAACTGACTTCATGGGAAGAACACCTACCCTTGGTGGAATTCGCATACAACCGGGTAATACATTCGAGCACGGGAATGACTCCCTTTGAATGTGTTTACGGCCTAAATCCCCTTACCCCTTTAGATCTCACTCCTTTGTCTAGTGATCTCATGACCAGCTTAGATGGAAATAAAAGAGCCGAGGCCATGAAGAAAATGCATGAGACGGTGCGGATCAAGCTTGAAAAGAAGAATCAAGAGGTTGCAAAACGGGCAAACAAAGGGAGAAAGAAGCTAGTGCTTGAACCCGGAGATTGGGTATGGGTGCATCTTCGAAAGGATCGGTTTCCAGCTCAAAGGAAGTCCAAATTGCTGCCGAGAGGTGATGGTCCTTTCCAAGTACTTGAGAGAATCAATGACAACGCCAACAAGATTGACCTACCACCGGAATATCAAGTGCACAATACCTTCAACGTCGGAGATCTCTCCCTCGTGGATGCGGTTGAAGATGATCAAATGCCGAATTTGAGGTCAAATTCCTCTCAGGATGGAGAGGATGATACGGTTAAGGCAATCCCCACAGGTACACGGCCTTTCACACGAAGCCAAGCTCGGGAATTACAAACACTCCAAGCTTTGTTCATGCAAATGGCCGTGTGTGAGTTGTTGACCGAACCAACCAAGGACCTAAACATTTTTATGTGTGAAGAGGGGTCCTAAAGTGTAATAAACTAATCCCCAAGGATGCCACAAGAAAGCAAGGGCGGATGGGTCTTTTAACACCTTTTGTTGTAGTATAAATAGAACATCATAGTGAGATATCCCTTAGTTCATTTTGAAATCTGAATTTGTAACCTAAAAACACCAAAATATCTTCTCTCTTCTTCTCCAAGAAGTCGTCCCTAGATCTCACAAGTAGAGGAATACTTGTGTTGTCTCTTTGGCTAGAAACAAGGGTTTTGAGGTTGTTGAGTGCCTCTTGGTCCTTGTAAGAACTTGGTGTTTATATTCATTAGACTTAGGGTCCTCTCTTGATGTTAGGGTTCTTAGTTTCTTGAATGTTATATGTCAAGTTATCTATCTTTCATTATCTTGTTGTTGTTGTGTTGCTTTTGATTATCTTGAAAGTCTAGTGAAGCCGTGTGGGGCTTGTTTCGATTCACTAGCATTGTTGTATCTCTTGTTGTTCTCGGATTGTGGCTTAAAAACCGAAACTAACTCTTGTGTTGTAATCTGAAAACCGAAACTTAAAACTTGTTGTTCTTGTGTTGTTGGACTGAAATCCGAACTCTTGAGGTTGTTGGTTTGATCTTGTATCATTTGGTATCAAAGCAAGACCGGTTGTGTTCCAACATAACCCATCTTGGGCTAGTTCACGGATTAAACAAACTACAAAAAAAAAAAAAAAATTCTGAAATCTGTCCACTAAAAGTTGAAAACCGAGAATGATGGTGTATGCTTAGATCTAGGTGTTATTTTGCTTGTTTAGTGAGTTTCTAGTGTTGGTTTCTTTCTCACCAACACTAAGGTGTCTAGATCCGAAGGTTGAGCTTGAAAGGTTGAATGTTGTGTAGTGACTTGAAGTGGCCGAAAGTTGAATGTTGTTGATGACCAAAAGAAAAATCGGTGGTTGTGTGATTATGTGCTAAGGAAGTGTTGAAGTTTGTGGAGTGTTCATCTTTTGAACTTGTGCATATTGTTCCTCTTGTTGAGTGTTCATCTTGTTGTGTGCTCAAGTGGTAAACTTATAAAGTTGATTGTGAAAGACTTGCACCCATCACTTTGTAGCCTTGTCAATCACTTCCCCTAAATCAAGGAACCTTGTTTTGTGGAAATTGTCAACCAAACCCACTTTCTTGAGTTTGAAAAAGAGTTAAGACTTCAAAATTTTAGTTTTCCCACCAAAACACTTTTCCATTTATCACAAGTTGTGTGAATATTAAATCAAGACAAAAAAAAAAAAAAAAAATATATAAATCCGAAGAGAAGAAGAACGTGTGAGGGCCATTGCATGCTACCATGTCACTATAAGCTCAACTTAGGATATTCTTTGGTTGCTAATTGTTGATTCTTGGTTTCCCTTATTTGGTCTTAGAACTAATTAACAAACTAGTATTCTTCCCACTAGGTTGTCAACTAGTTCCTTGAGCCGTTTATTCGCGTCAACGATTACTTGTGTGCTTTTATTCGTTTGAATGAGTTGCTGATTTTGATTCTAGTCCGGCAAGAATTCTTTGAGTCTTCAAACAAGAATCCATTCCGGCTAAGAGCTTACTCAAACCTTATAAATCTCACGGTTACTAGCCAATTATACAACACTTGTGGAACACGGACTTGTGGTGACTAAAGCGGCTAATACCTTGACGATGGAAGGAACAACATCTCATAATCCGGATACTAATGCCCTTGACTCAATGAGGGCCACTCTTGAGGCCGTTACTCGGACACTTGAAAGGATGAGTTCGGAATTTGGAGCCGTGAGAGGGGACTTGGCAGCAATAAGGGGGAAGTATCGACTATTAGTGGGAGGCTAGATCAAGTGGAGAGTCAAAGGAACTCTCGGCCATCGACTCCTCTACACGTATCCACCAATGGTCATGATAGGACCTCCTACGCGACCATCACCCCCGAAATGATCCACCAAATGTTAAATGCACCCCAAGCTCCACTAAATACCGCCAACCAATCTACCAATTTTCCTCCAACCCGAGACTCCACTAGACCACTACATTTCCAAACTCCTCCAATTCCGCAAGAGGGATTTGGACGCCAAGCACCACCACTAAATCCGAACCCTCCCTTCCAAGCTCCACTAAACCAAAGACCACCAATTCCAATTCCTACGAATCAAAATGGCCAAGGCCGACCAGCCCACTTTGACGGATACGGTAGAGAGGAGTATGATGGAGAGGGAGCCTATGATGATGCTTATATGAGGGAGGAGGAGTTAAGAGGGGGTCGGGGGGAACCTAGGAGATACCGGGGGTATGGAGAAAGGGGAAACCGACACCAAGAGAGAGACGTAGGCATCAACACCATCAAGTTGAGCTTACCTATCTTTAAGGGTGAAAGTGACCCCGAGGCCTACTTAACTTGGGAATCGGCTTGTGACAAAGTTTTCCAAGTTAATGACATCTCGGAAGAAAAGAAGAGTTGCTATGCTATAGCTCACCTCGAGGGCTATGCTAACACTTGGTGGGAGTATGTTAAGCGATTTGGTAATGAATTGGTTGACGGGCAGCCACCACCTTGGTATCGGTTGAGGTATTTGATGAGACAACGATACCTTCCCGAGAGATACCGACATGAATTACTTGCTAGATTATATGGCTTGCGGCAAGGAGGCAAGAGTGTGGTGGCCTATTTTGACGAGTTCCAACAACTCATGTTGAAACTTGATCACCGTGGGGAGCAAATCAGCCACGACATCATCCGGTTCAAGTGTGGATTGAACAAGGAGATCTCCACTCACTTGACTCTTCATCGGTTCGAAACTATTGACGGTATATTCCAAGCGGCCCTAGAGATTGAAAGGGAACTTAAGGAGAGATCAACCTTCAAGGCAAGGGTCCAAACCCCCTCGGGTTGGGCCAAAAACAAGGACCAACCCGGTCCTCCGAAGCTGCCCGAATCCAAAATGGTTTCTAAGTTTCCCCCGAAGCCGGAGGCTCACAAATACCCCAACCCAAAGGGGTTCCAATGTTTCAAGTGCCAAGGTTGGGGGCATAAGGCAAATGAATGTCCGAACCGACGTAATGTGATCCTACGAGAAGGGAAAGTATACTACCTTGGTGAGGAGGTGGTGTCCGAAAGGGGGGAGGTTGAGGCCGAGCCTCAAGATGGAGAGGAAGTCGAGAAGGAACCGAATGAGGAAGGAGTAGATGATAGTGAAGATGTCTATCCACAAGAAGGGGAGTGTGTGGTTCCAAACTTTGTGGTTAGACGCGTCATGATTAGTAAGGCGGTAGATGACCCGAGCCAAAGGGAAAATCTATTCCATACTAAGTGCCTTGTAAAGGGGAGTGTGTGCACCTTGGTAATTGATAGTGGTAGTTGTACAAACGTTGCGAGCCATGCTATGGTAAACTTCTTGAAGCTACCGACTACACCACACACTAGTCCTTACAAGCTACAATGGTTGAATGATTGTGGTGAATTGAAGGTCACACGGCAATGTGTGATTCGGTTTAAGGTGGGCAACTACCACGATGAAGTGTTTTGTGACGTGATCCCAATGCAAGCATGTCACTTGTTGTTAGGTAGACCTTGGCAATATGATAGGTCTACTAAACACGACGGGAGGTCCAACCGGTACACGCTTGAGAAGGATGGCCGAAAGGTCACCCTTCACCCTCTTTCACCCTCCCAAGTAAATGAGTGGTATAAAAAAAATGAGAGAATTAAAAGGGAAGGGGGGGAACCCGAGAGGGGAGAAAAGGGAAGGGAGGCCGTAGGTGAGGAGGTAGGGACATCCGAGGCTATCCCAACGCCTAGGGAAAGGAAAAACGTAGTGATGTTGGCTAGGAGAAAGGAACTTTTCGTGGACCATGATGAAAACAAGCCGATGCTACTTTTGGCCCATTGCTTTAATACTAACCCCACTAATCCTTCCATTTCCCCTTTGATTTCTTGTGTGTTGCAGGAGTATGAAGATGTATTTCCGCAAGGATTGCCCCCGCTTCGGGGAATTGAACACCAAATTGATTTGGTGCCGGGTTCACAGCTTCCAAACAAACCGGCCTATAGGAGCAATCCTATGGACACGAAGGAGCTTGAAAGACAAGTGGAGGAACTACTCAACAAGGGATACATCAAGGAAAGTATGAGTCCGTGTGCTATTCCGGTACTTTTGGTACCAAAGAAGGACGGAACGTGGCGCATGTGCGTCGATTGCCGAGCCATCAACAAAATCACTATCAGGTATCGTCATCCAATCCCTAGATTAGATGATATGTTAGATGAGCTCCACGGATCTTGTGTGTTTTCTAAAGTGGACCTTAGGAGCGGCTATCACCAAATTCGCATGCAACCCGGTGATGAGTGGAAGACCGCATTCAAGACCAAATTCGGTCTATATGAGTGGTTGGTCATGCCATTCGGCCTTACCAATGCTCCTAGTACTTTTATGAGGCTAATGAATCATGTAATGAAGCCTTATATTGAAAAGTTTGTGGTAGTTTACTTTGATGATGTGTTGGTGTATAGTAAGTCTATTAATGAACATGTAATACATTTGAAATGTGTGTTTGATGTGCTCCGAAAGGAGAAGCTGTATGCCAACATGGAGAAGTGTTCTTTTGGTGTTGATAAAGTCATATTCTTGGGTTTTGTCGTGAGCTCAAGGGGAGTGGAAGTGGACGATTCCAAGATAGACTCTATACGAAGTTGGCCGACCCCTAAAACTATTGGAGAAATCCGAAGTTTCCACGGGTTGGCAAGCTTTTATAGGAGGTTTGTCAAAGGATTTAGTTCCATAGCAGCCCCCTTGACCGAGGTAATTAGAAAGGACGGACCCTTTAAATGGGGTGAAGAGCAAGCTAAGGCTTTTGAGGCCTTGAAAGCTACGCTCGTCTCGGCGCCTTTATTGCAATTACCCGATTTTGATAAGATGTTTGAGGTAGAGTGTGATGCTAGTAAGGTCGGCATCGGGGCTGTTTTGATGCAAGAAGGTAAGCCCGTTGCCTATTTCAGTGAAAAGCTCAAAGGGGCAACTCTTAATTACTCGACCTATGATTTGGAGTTGTACGCCCTTGTTAGAGCTTTGGGAAATTGGCAACACTATTTGTGGCCTAAGGAGTTTGTGATACGAACGGATCATGAGTCGTTGAAACACCTTAAGAGCCAAGACAAGCTGAATAGGCGTCATGCTAAGTGGATTGAGTTCATCGAAACTTTCCCTTATGTAATTCATTACAAAAGGGGAAAGGAAAATGTTGTTGCCGATGCCTTGTCTCGGAAGCATGTGCTTGTTGCTACCTTGTCTTCGAAGTTAATGGGTTTTGAGAGCTTGCGGATGTTGTATCCCGAGGATCCTACCTTTGCTCCTATTTTTAGGGAATGCGAAGAGTGGGGAAGGGACCGTTGGCTTAAGGAAAATAACCATTCCTCCTACTCTCGGTTCGAGGGGTATTTGTTCAAAGGGAGGAGGTTATGTGTTCTTTCTAGTTCTTGGAGGGAATTACTTGTGAGGGAGGCCCATGACGGAGGCCTCATGGGTCACTTTGGGGTAGACAAGACCCTCGGAATCCTAGAGGAGAACTTCTATTGGCCCAAAATGCGCAAAGATGTCACAAAAATTTGTAATCAATGTGCGGCCTGCCGGAGTGCTAAATCTCGCCTCCGACCTCAAGGATTATACACCCCGCTCCCTACTCCCCTTAGACCTTGGCTGGACATCTCGATGGATTTCGTCTTGGGGCTGCCAAGGACTAGAAAGGGTCGAGATAGTATTTTTATGGTTGTTGATAGATTTTCTAAAATGGCTCACTTTATTCCCTGTGCTAAAACCGAGGACGCTCCTAGTGTAGCTTCATTATTTGTTGAACATGTTGTAAAGCTTCACGGAGTACCAAGGACCATTGTGAGTGATAGGGACTCCAAGTTCCTAAGTCTCTTTTGGAAGTCCATGTGGGGTAGGCTTGGGACGAAGTTACTTTTCTCCACGTCTTGCCACCCGCAAACCGACGGCCAAACGGAGGTAGTAAATAGAACCTTAGGGTCTATGCTACGTTCTATGGTTAAAGGTAAACTGACTTCATGGGAAGAACACCTACCCTTGGTGGAATTCGCATACAACCGGGTAATACATTCGAGCACGGGAATGACTCCCTTTGAATGTGTTTACGGCCTAAATCCCCTTACCCCTTTAGATCTCACTCCTTTGTCTAGTGATCTCATGACCAGCTTAGATGGAAATAAAAGAGCCGAGGCCATGAAGAAAATGCATGAGACGGTGCGGATCAAGCTTGAAAAGAAGAATCAAGAGGTTGCAAAACGGGCAAACAAAGGGAGAAAGAAGCTAGTGCTTGAACCCGGAGATTGGGTATGGGTGCATCTTCGAAAGGATCGGTTTCCAGCTCAAAGGAAGTCCAAATTGCTGCCGAGAGGTGATGGTCCTTTCCAAGTACTTGAGAGAATCAATGACAACGCCTACAAGATTGACCTACCACCGGAATATCAAGTGCACAATACCTTCAACGTCGGAGATCTCTCCCTCGTGGATGCGGTTGAAGATGATCAAATGCCGAATTTGAGGTCAAATTCCTCTCAGGATGGAGAGGATGATACGGTTAAGGCAATCCCCACAGGTACACGGCCTTTCACACGAAGCCAAGCTCGGGAATTACAAACACTCCAAGCTTTGTTCATGCAAATGGCCGTGTGTGAGTTGTTGACCGAACCAACCAAGGACCTAAACATTTTTATGTGTGAAGAGGGGTCCTAAAGTGTAATAAACTAATCCCCAAGGATGCCACAAGAAAGCAAGGGCGGATGGGTCTTTTAACACCTTTTGTTGTAGTATAAATAGAACATCATAGTGAGATATCCCTTAGTTCATTTTGAAATCTGAATTTGTAACCTAAAAACACCAAAATATCTTCTCTTCTTCTCCAAGAAGCCGTCCCTAGATCTCACAAGTAGAGGAATACTTGTGTTGTCTCTTTGGCTAGAAACAAGGGTTTTGAGGTTGTTGAGTGCCTCTTGGTCCTTGTAAGAACTTGGTGTTTATATTCATTAGACTTAGGGTCCTCTCTTGATGTTAGGGTTCTTAGTTTCTTGAATGTTATATGTCAAGTTATCTATCTTTCATTATCTTGTTGTTGTTGTGTTGCTTTTGATTATCTTGAAAGTCTAGTGAAGCCGTGTGGGGCTTGTTTCGATTCACTAGCATTGTTGTATCTCTTGTTGTTCTCGGATTGTGGCTTAAAAACCGAAACTAACTCTTGTGTTGTAATCTGAAAACCGAAACTTAAAACTTGTTGTTCTTGTGTTGTTGGACTGAAATCCGAACTCTTGAGGTTGTTGGTTTGATCTTGTATCACCACCATAACAAAGGACTGAACATTTAGATCGTGGACAGCATAACATGGTGTCCTGCATTGGATAAACTAAGAATTGAGTTGAGCCTCACACTGATACTATAACATGATCAAAAATTGGGTCATGGTCCTAACTCAACCACCACAAAAGCTAGCTAGCTCATGAAGTAAGAATTTCCCTAAACCATATAAGAAAAGATAATGGCCTCATTCTCTCAAACGACGACACTTAACAACCTACTGATATCTTTTAAGTTTTTAACAGTTTTCCCTGGAAGACATCATTCAGTTTAAATTAAATTTCAGCAATTAATTCAATATGAACATTGACTTTCTGACAGCCTTTCTACTTCTCCTGAAGTGGTGGTATGGACTGCGTACATCTTACCCCCCAGGCCCCACTATGTGGGAATACACTGGGTTTGTTGTTGTTGTTGTTGTAATTCAATATGAACATTGGTTTTTTAACATAAGAACATGCACATGCATTGACTTTGACAGACTTTCTACTATTGATAATGAATAATGACACAACTACTAATATTAATATATCCACTCTTGGCAATTAACAATATACTGAAAATCCAAAGACACTGGTCAAATCTCCATAAATAAGAACCTTCAGAGAAAATCAAAGTAGAAGCAGTCTTCACATGTATTCCACATTACTATCATCAGCTTCCCTTTTTCAAGGAACATAATTAAGAGGTTTAAACTAAGAAATATGGTTACTTGATAAACTAATACTAGCGTGTTTCTTAATATCAAGAAGGTAGGGGAAGATAACGAATATCAAACTGGAAGTAAAGAAATAAAGAATTCAAAATGGAACTATGGAAGGCAGAGAAAAGAAACAGTAGGTACAAAGATTAACTTTGTGCATGATTCTCATCGTCTATGAGATAAACCAAAAACAGAACAAGATAAAAGATTAATATTCTAAAATAAAATAAAAAAGATCAATTTCAATTTATAAATAAAAAAAGGTAATTGACTTTTCTTATAAAGAAGCAGGAATCAAATGAAACCAATCGGACATGCCTCACAAATTAAATTTTTGTTTCACCTCAGCCCAGCCCAAACGGGTTTGATACAGAAGGCAATCATATGACAGATACTGACACCAAAAGCTGTGGATTAAAACCTGATTGCTGCTGCAAAGATGCAGATGAGGCAAAGTTGTTAATACCAACTGCTTGGGCCACAACTCCAAGTCCAAGTTGAGGAGAGACAGAGGAGCTTTGAGAATTGAACTGAAACAATAAAATCAGGTAAGAGCACATAATAAGACCAAGTGTCCAGCATAAAAGTATGGAGGAAACCAATGCAACCAGAAATAAAATGTGATAAGTCCAAAGACAGCAGCAGATTCTCGAGTTGGTATATCAATCACTATTTCCCTTTAATTCTCAAAAGAAATCACTATATTTCCTCTTTTTGGTTAAATGGATTGTCTCCTCTTCTAGGCTACCAGACTAGAAAATTCTTATGGTATTAAAACAATGCAACAACGTTGATATTCTCAGCTGATGTAAAACCTACGGAATGCAATCTAAAAGACTCCTATTGATGTATACCAGGCGTTTAACAGTAACAGCACTTCTGTCTTCTACGTAGAAGATTTGTTGTCATATATAAACAAGTCCACTGGATCAAAAAGCAATATTTACGCCTCAATTGTATTCACTTAATGGAGGTCTGAATCTGGATGGTTCAGACCTTAAACCACTAAGTGCATTTGTTTTTCTTTAGATTTAACCACTTCAGAAGGTTTGAATGCATCAGAATCATTAAAATTCTGAATGTAGTCTTAATATTATTAGGAAGGTTCGTTGGTGAAAACTCATCTTTGTATAAATCTTTAAATAACCTCCACAACCACCCTCAGTCACCATACCACTGTATAACTGACATCATAAGCCACAACCACTGTCAATCAGCTACCAGTACCAACACCCTCCACCATCATCACTGCCAACCACCACTACCGTTTTCCACTACTGATCACTACCATACCAACCACCTCCACCATTACAATTATCACTACTATCAACTACCATCACCATCACTACTAGACACTACCACCGACCATCACCACCAACCACCTCCACCAGTACCATTGTCAACCACCATTCGACCATACAACTATCACCTTACAGTATAATAAATTAATAATTTTAGATATAATGTATAAATTATTTTATTTGTATTTTACATTTATTATTGTTTGACAAAACTAAATTATAAGCATTTAGATATTGAGAAAACAACAGTCTTAGTCATTCAGCATTCAAATCCAAACATAGCATCTTACTAATATGCATTCAGATATGGATGTCGTTATCTTAATAAAAACTAATGGCCCTTCCACAAAGGAAAAGTCCACAAGAAAGACAAGGAGTCGACAACAGAGTAGGTGCATAGTTAAAAAGGGTGTGCTAGAAGTTTAAGAAAAATATAGAATTGAAGTAACAAAATATCATATAGCGAAGGGACACAAGGTAATTCAACTAACTCAAAAGAAACAAATAGCATGCACAGACATTAAACAACACCTGTGGCAAAAGTGGATTCGGTTGCTGGGACGAGAACTGCTTAAGATTTCCTCCACTAAATGGAGGTACACCATGAAGATTACTCTGACCTTGCTGCTGTACTTGCTGAAATCGTTGCAAAAACTTCTCCCTCTGGTCAGGTGCAATTTCAGTTCTTCCACGGAATTGGCCCTGAAAGCCCAAGAAACACATTGAAATGGAACTATACCTGTTGAAGCAGTTGAATACATAATAGTCTAGGGAAAAAGGATAGAAACCTAAAGAAAAGATTAAATTGCAGTAACAGCACACACCCTAAAGTATGTTACGAAATAAGAAAGAAACAAAAACTTTAAACAAACTTGAGATCATCCCATGACATATCGTTAGAATTCTTAAAGCAGTCAATATATTGAGTCAGATTTTCGTCGTGGCAGCATCCTGCATCAACTTAGGCAAAAAGATTTTATTTCAACAAGGATGAGGTGCTCATAGTTTCAAAATATAACACACTACAATTGCATAGGAACAAAGAAACAAAATTAAAGCATTTTTCAACGGGTAAAGCAGATAGCAAGATCAAGAATAGCTTTTGAGGATATTTCAGCATTTAGTGACAAATTTGATAGGCTAATTACTTTTATTTTGAACTTTTTGCATTCGATAGGTACAAATTTAATTGGTGATCTTGGAAAACATACCGCTTCATTTTGATTCTGAAAGGAACTGCCAGGCCTCCATTGCATACCAGGACCAACAGAAGGAGAGAAAACTCTACCAGTCATGATCGTAGCATCACTGAGATTTGCCCCATCAGCAACACCATTTCCATCTGTAGCCTTTGCTGCTTGTGACATCATCATTCTGTTAGCCAGAGGGGATACCAAAGGCTGTCCCATGCCGCTACTTCCAAGCCTCTCCTCCGAAACTAAGATATTTCTCTTTGCGACTTCAGAAGCAGAAGGAATAGCTCCAAGACCTCCATTACCAGTAACTGAACCAGCAGAACCAAGTGCAACACTAGCCATGGATTGGTTAGATAGAGCACCTCTACTAACACCCCTTAAAGCAGTTTCACTAAGGGCCGGGGAAGGTTTTCGGCCTGGGAAACTTGTCAAATCGTCTTCTTTTATTGCATTTGACATGCTAGTTGGAGACAAAGCAGCAGCAGCAGCAGCAGCACCTGCATGTTCCAAGAAACCACATCCAGAAGTTAAGCAGACAAATAAAGAAACTAGTTGATGTATAAGAGAAGCTTTCAGGTTGAAGCATGGTCAGTACCCTGGCTTGCATGACTCCCAGCAGGCGTTGTTGGAGCAGAAGTAGAAACTGCACTACTTTTAGGAGGTGGGGTCCTAACAACTGTTTCAGAGCTACTATCCTGTGATGCTGCTTCATCAGCCTGATCCTGAATACTAGCAGCTTGATGTGCTGAAGATGTTACAGCCACCTGGAAAGCAAACCATCCATTAGTTCTCTACGTTGATAATGTAATGTGAGCAAGGAAACCCTGTAAACTTGGAAGAAAGGGTCTCCACCTTTACTGTCTGCCAATGAAACAAGAAAAAAATTGTATTGCGTTAACATCAGAAATGTTGGAAAAGGTAATAATATAATAGTGTTTTCAGAGACACAAATCAACAGTTGTGTCAAAGAGCTATGGTGGGCAAGGGAAAAAAGGGTGAGAGATCCTAGGGGAAAACATTTGTTTGTTGGGGTTTTCGAAAGTCAGTTTGAGGAATTGGCATCATAAGAACTAATATACACATGCTACACCTCCTCGCAAAGCTTTGAGAAGTACAAGACTAAGTTGCTATCACTCTTCACTATCAGTGTCACACCCTCACACCCTGGTGAGTATGGGATCCGAATAGGCTCTGGTAAACCAATTTTTGGTACTTTGATCAAAATCGACGAAGAAATCTGGATAAGTAGAATACCTTGTATATAGAAATCTCTATCTCGGTCCTTTTTCTTATATCTCCTTCGGAGAATTCTCCATTTGATCAATATTTTCTCCTCGAAATACCTTAGTTTTCAAAGATGGGAGGGACAAGGTTTGCATTAATATGAGAAAGGTGAATAATGGTCTCTTTGAAGACAATTTAACAGTTGCGTCTGTGAGAAATAAAGGAGAAAATGTTATTGAATTGTGTTGTTTCTACATTATTACATTGAGATCCCATTTATAGACGCTACATTAGACAATTTAACAGTTGCGTCGGTGAGAAATAAAGGAGAAAATGTTATTGAATTGTGTTGTTTCTAAATTATTACATTGAGATCCCATTTATAGACTCCTTTTCAAACTAGGATACTGACATTACGATCCTTTTCCAAGTAAGACTCTGTATACAATTCCTATTCCTACTCATATTCAACCAGCATCAAAGAGCTTTGTGAGAAATGGAAAGAGGACTAGAGATCCTACAGCTAAAATATTTGTGTATTTGGGATTCTGAATGGTCAGTTTCAGAGTGGCATCATAAAAACCAATATGCACATGCTATATATTACCTCCTAACAAAACCTTGAGAAGTAGACGTCCCTACCTGCAGGGAAATTTGTCTCTTCATACATTCCCATACTTAAAACATACCAATATTTTCCATTTGTACTAGCCTTGGTAGACGATTACCTGGTACATGTTGATGGGAGGTGGCAGGTATATATATAATATCATGTGTGTGTATCAATTTTCCAGAAAAATATGAGTTTTTTACTTTAGGTTTCAGTGTCTTCAACAATTAACTGTAGAACACACATCTTCATAACATAAAAATATGTTAGTTCAGCTTAATACTGTTTGAGGAATAAACAAAGTTACCAATTTAAAAAAAAAAAAAAAAAAGATGACAAAGGCGCTATATTTCCTTGAAACATTTGTGTTCTCAAAAGTACAAAAGGGAAAAATATTTGTTGTTAAGAGTTGAGAGTGTTCTCAACCATAAATGGTAAGATGCAGGATACATAGCATTCTCTTTATTAAGGTAATAGAATGCATATCATTAACTACAATAGTGTAAAACAAGATAAGAGGGCAGATATCTTCCGTACTTACGTGAAGAGAATATCTGTCTTTAGGCTACAGTTCTTCTTCAACCATGACTGATTGGAAGGATATCATCACAATATTAAAAGACGACAAAGGAGTTGCTTCTTTGAAAATGCATGCTACCCTACTTAGGGTACAAAAAATAATAATATTAAAAATCACATAATTTAGAGATCATGGGTTTTTATGATACGCTAGAAAAGAAACCAAAACTAAAGATCAACCCAGCAGAAGGAGATGAAGATCATGTGGAGACACTAGAGAGAGAATGTCGACCATTTCACACTACATTGAAAAGCTGTTACACAATTGCGTAAAGTATTGAGCTGATTAGGCATACAGTGGACAATGTAAATGTCAGGAACATAGAAGAACATGCTAAACAGATGGCCACTAGGAGGAGGAGAGGAAACGCAGGACATGGAATGTAGATATATTAGCTCTCATATGGATTCTTTGGGAACTTTTGATTTTTAGTTAATTTAATACATAAGCTGCTCAAACTCAGGTGCGGGTATCCAATATAGGTGTGGGTATGATGAGAGTGTAGATCCTTCAGGATCTTAATTATAAAATTCGCGGGTGCAGATCTAAGTATGCGTACTGGCGCTTGGTCCCGGCTAAAAATAATTCAAATATCTAAAATAGAGTTACAAAATATACCTAAATTATGGTGGGCTATTTGGAAGGAAAAGAATGCACGAATCTTTCAGAGCAAATCCGAATCTGCAATCATTATTAAGTACAAATGCATCTCCTAATATATTTTGGTGTAACGTGGCTATGGCAAATGATATAGAGGTCATGATAAGACTTCTTGAGTTTGCACATTCAACAATGATATTGAGCTGAAGATATCTGCAAAGTACCTTCTGGTTGCATACTTTATAGTACAAATATCTTTTAATGATCAAAAAGCACATGTCTAAATTATGATTTCACCTATCATTTGTTTTGATTTTAAGAAGGCGAAATGGTCTATTGGACCCTTTTACTTGTATGAGTTTGTATTCTGGACCCTCCTACTCAACCCTTTGTCAATTGAATCCCTACACTCAACAAAACTCAATATTTTAAATCCATCTTATCGTTTACTGAGCCTATGTGGCATTAAAATGGCTGAGTTGGATATGTCGCGTGTAGTCACTCGCGTAGGAGCAAGTGAAACAACATATTTATATTAAAATAATATTAAAATTATAAAAAAAATTAAAGAAAAAAAATACAAAACTCCCGCCCCCCTCAACCCACCAGTCACCTTCTCCCCCCCCCCACACACACCTTTTTCTTCCCCGTACCCTACTGTTCATATTCTTCACCCCACCGCACCCAACTCTCTCTCCCTTTCTCCACAGTACTGGGAAAAAAAAAAAAAAAAAATTAGTTTGTTTTTGATAATCCAAACACCCTTTCTGTTTCTCTATTCCTTTTCTCCATCACTTTAAAGCAAAAAACTCACTGAGTTTTTTTTAATAAAAAAAGTTTTAACATTCCTTTCGCGATTGAAAAACATTGAAGACATCGGCATTCAAACTAACTCATCCATGGCCAACAACAACAACAACAACATACCCAGTTTATTCCCACATAGTGGGGTCTGGGGAGGGTAGAGTGTACGCAAACCATACTACTACCTCAGGTTAAATAGAGAGGTTGTTTCCGATAGACCCCCGGCTTAGAACTGATAACAGTATAACAAGCACAAAAGCTAAGTGCTAACTCATCCATGGCCATTGGTTAATTTTCCTTTTTGTCTTTGTTAGACTTGTGATATTTGTCTTTATGACTAAATTTTGAAACAAAATTTCATGACAAAGTACCTGGTCAACTGTGTTGTAAGAGGCGCTCGCCACGTCGCCAATGGCGAATGGCGAGGCGAGGCCTGGTCGCCTCTTCAAGTCATGGCGTTGCGAAAATCAAAAGGCATCGCCTTTGCGAGAAAGGCGACATGGCGAGGCGAGGCAGCAAAGCGACAATGGCGTCACCTTTTAATTATTTTTTTTAAATTAGGATTTTCGGTATATAAACTAATTTTAGGGCTTATTTACACATTTTGGCTCTACCAACTTGCTCAGTGGTGACTGCGGCTGCTACCATCCATCTCACAAATTTGATTCGGGCGACCGGCGACTACTCCAGCAACGTACACTGGCGGCTCCAGTAAGCAGTGAGCCAGTGAACTATTGATTTCTATTTTTTTTTCTTCCTTCTTCTTCTTCTTAATCCAGCAATTAGGCTTGTACTTAAGTGCTTTTTTTTTTCTTCCTCATTTCTCTTCTTCTATTTTCCTTCCACTGTATTCTGTAACAGTGAACTTGTCTCAATGATTTAAACACTGTTACTGTAACAGTAACAGTAAGCTTGTGCCTTGTAGTCTTATTATGTAATTTCTTTTTTAATAACTTATATAGAATTCAATTAACATAGTATGATAGTAATATACTAATTAAATGACTTGATGTCTTGATTATTAACAATTATTTCAATTTCAATGGCGTCTCAATAAACTTTAAAGTTTTAGTATTACTTGTTTTATGGATAATGGATGGTTGAGTCATTCAAGTTCTAGACTTTTAGTATCTATCTACTATCTATTTGTAATTCTTGACTTGAAATATTTCCAAATATATTAGTGTTATTGAAATTTTGATCATTTATATATTATTTTAATTTTTTTATATCAATTGTCGTTGTACATTCAAAAGGCGCTCGCTCGCCGCTCGCCTCGCCGCGTGGCGAGGCGGGACCTTGTCGCTTCTTGTCGCCTTTCGCCGTCCAAAACACTGGGTCAACATCACTCTCTCATTCAACTGCTCCATTTGCCACAAATCGGGCATGACCCGACCCAATGACATTTCCTACATGACCCATTGAGGACCAAATCTGTCTTATTGGAAGCCCCAAAATAATAATATTTTAATTTATTATTTTGTTTTTTATATAATATTATTGATTAGTAATTTAAAAAGTAATTAATGAATATACTTATGACGTGACATTAATTTATGTGATGTGGATATTACGTGTAATTAATTTTAAGGCGAGTGAATCACACACATGGTAGAAGGGGTTTAAAATTTTGTGTTTTGATGAGTTAAGGGGTTCAGATGACAAAAGACTAAGTAGAAGTGTTCACTTTACCAACTCAAACAAGTAAAAGAGTTCAGTAGACCATTTCGCCTTTTAAGAATCGTTGTATTTTTCTCAAATTTCTCAATCAATTTTGTCAAAGTACCCAAAATCGATGGACCATAACCAGTACGGATCCCACACCTATGTCGTGTCGACGCGGGTGTAAGTGAAGTGTTTACGGAACTTAGCCTTGTACTACTTGTAAATGGAATTCTCATCAATAAAATTGTTGCTTTCTCAGAACAATCCTCCCTTAATTGAAAGAGGTCGAACTTTTAAAAACTCAATACAAGAGAAGGTGCACCGACGGTTGAGCTTCTAAAAAGTTCAATCATTAACCAAAATTCTTCCATCGGAAATAAGCTACAGTTGTATGAATTGATACACCTAATGTTGTAAGCTAACTAGTTTTCCAATAGTTACTCGGTGGAGAAAACCTAGTTAATGCAAGAAACTTTCATGAAAAAAAACGGACACCGTATCTCTTCACAATGGAAGTGGTTAAGCTGCTTTTCTTTCATGCTGTATTAGCCTGAAATAAGTTGTTTAACAGACGCATCATTTTCTTTCCAACCCATTCCCATGACAAATAAAATGATTCATCCTATTTTTATTAAATGGAAAAAGATGGATATAATGCGAATTATTTCTGAAAAATTATTCTCCACTTATATTCAAAGATTAATAGAAGAATTGCGCTCATAATCCTAATTATATTTGAAATTTTTCCAAAGGACATCCATTGCACTAAGCATCTAACAAAATAAAACTTCTAAGCAGTGACTGACAAAATTGGAACAAATGCAGGAGAGGAAAATCAATTCAAAAATGCATATAAAAACAAAACAAAGAGTACCAAGTTATCAATTCTACATGATAAAAATTACTTTATCAAGCTTCAAGAAAATAGCTAAAAGTCAGAACCATATTTCTAGCTTTCCAAATAAACACCCCGCCTATGCTAGTAGCACTCAAAGAAAAGATGTGTAACAGAGTATGGTCAAATCTTCCCATCTAACAAATCCCAAATGGCCAAAGGGGAAAAGAAAAAGGAAAGAGAAGTAAACCATACCGATGCTTGAGCAGGTGAAGAGACCAGAGAAGTTTTCACACTCAAAACCGCACCGGCAACAGTGACTCCCTGGAAAATCAAAAAAAGGTTACAGCTTCTGCAAAGGCTGCATGGCCCCATCCCTACATAGATGGGCAAAGAGTTCATTTCCTCTACTAGACTAACAAAAGACACTAGAAAACGGAACTGCTACTTGAATAAACTACAATTACATCTCTATCCCAAATAACTCGTGGCTGCCAAGGTGAATCACATATACTTTTTATTTTTTGATAACCAGATGAATCACATATATGTATGTCACTTTATACAGTCTCAACTCATTCCAATAGTGGTAAATATTTACCTTTTAATGACTTGAAGTTTCTCAAAAAACTAAAGGTCATCCAAATTTCTCACTTATCTATACTCAGACTTAATAACAACAACTAAGCCAAAAGCCCAGGTAGTTGGTATAGCTTATAAAGAACCTTTGCTTATATTGTGTAATGTTCTTAGTTAAGTTCCTATTTGCTCAAGAGATTTAAGGAGACAACTTCTATATATGTAATTTTGGCTACCTCGTTCTTCCTTTTATAATAATAGATAAAGTAAGCTTTAGGGGCTTTACAGCTCCAACTTAGTCAAAGAGTTCCACAATCTATGCTGCCAGATCCTTCGTAGTCTTTTCCGGAATTGCGTCATCCAACATAATTTGGGTTTGGCGTACTTCAAGCAAGATATTATGTGCTTTCTGGACACCCCTTAATAAAAATTTGCACATTTACCGTAAACGCGATTTATGTACCTGAGATAAACATAAGTCTTATATTTGCTATATGTTCAGTCTTTTACTAAGAAAATATCCCTTTGGAAAAACACAGATTCCAAGATAATTTTTGCGAAGCCCCTTCAGGGTTTCTGAACTCCTCTCCGGTGGTCTTACACCACCGGAGCCGATCCCTTCTGTTCTAACCTCTTTTTCTCCATCTTTTTCCATCTCCGAGATGGACAATATTCTTTTGTATGGGGAGTAAGTCATGATCTCACAACATCCTTCTCTGAGACAGGATACTGGTATGATTGGGTGGAGAGTACGAAACCCTCAATGAGAAGGATGACTCTGAGCAAGGGGTCCCTTTTATGGCTTTGTAAGAGATTTCGTGAAGCTACTGACAACAAAGGAAAGAGCTTTAAGTCGTGGAGATGTAGGGATGCATCTACTTTCATTTATTGCAACCAAAAGTTCAATAAATATGGTACATTTATCTTAGTTGTAGTAGTCAAAGGTCACAATAGAACTATTATTATCATCCCAGAAAACAATGGGGGAGACTCGCTGAAAAAATTGAAGACTTCATTAATGCTATCTCAAGTACAAAGGAGGAAACTACTACATCTGGAGGCTTAATCAGTAAAGCTTTTACCGGAAAAAGGAACTACAACAGAGCAATTAAAAGTATCAAATGGGACCAGCAAATACAAAACAAGCCTCTAGAGAAGAATTGCCCTCAGGGGGATTATGCTCTGTTACGCAAATGTTTGGTAGGTAGATTCACCGGTGAAGAAGAAGCCCCTACCCGAAACAATGTGAGGTGGTGGGCTAACCAAACATGGAAAGGAATTCTTAATCTCCAGTGTATGACATGAATGGCTTCCTCTTCCTGTTCGAGTTTCATTCGAGAAGAGACGCAGAATAAATTCTCATGGGTGATTGGCGAAAACAAGGTCAAAAACTCAACTTGGAGAGGTGGTCGCCGATAAAAGGTGCGGTGCCGGAATCTTTCAGGTTCGAGTGGCTCTGGATCAGAGTGTTGGGTCTTCCCCTTCACTTGCGGAACTCAATGACGATGAGAGAAATCGGCAACAAATGTGGAGGTTGGCTAGAGAACGAGAACGAGACGAGTTAAAAAACCACCTGAGATGGGCAAGGATTAGGGTACAGGGACCAAGGGAAAAAATTTCGACGACTGTCGAAGTGGTCGACGGTGAGTTTATATATTCCCTTCCAATATGGTGTGAGTTGTTGGGGATTTACCGGAAAAGGCACGTGAAGAAGACGACTGCTGAAGATATGGTGGTTCCAGATTGTAGTCCGATTTAGAGCTTTGACCAACGGTCAGAAGCTATACATAAAAACAGGGAATATGCAGACAGAAAGTAATAGCAGAGTTCGATGTATACAAGGAAGAGGAAATCTTAGTGGGCGGGTGTCACGTGGCTAGGCATGTGCCTGATTTGAATTCTCAAGTTGACTGTGCGGGCCCCAGTATTCTCACACGTGAAGTTGAATCATGTGGGACTTATGAATGAAGTTCTCCTAATAGTAACTCTATTGGGCTCACTAAAGCAAAAGCCCAATTCAACCTCTAACAGAATTTAGAGAGCTCCCTCGATCAACAAATCAATCAGGCCCAAGTTACTTTAGAAGGTCATTCACAGAACCTTTTACATAGGTTATTCAAGTAACTAAATATTCTGAAGACTGCAATTTTGTAAACTTCAATGGATAGAAAGAAATTGAGCTCTGCATGGGGAAAATATGAAGGTGGAAGTCGGTTGGGGAAGAAGAAAAAGGAGGAGCAACCAGGCAAATAAATGGAAAAAAAAGAACTTTGCAAGTCAGAAAGCTGACTCAAGCAAAAAACAGAGAATAGAGGAGGTGATGAACTACTCTGATGCCTTGGTGGTCATGTATGCAGAATCAGATCCTGTCCCAATACAAATTGCCAACAGCTTACAAGAGGAAGATATTGAAGCTAATGCTACTGGGTCCAAACGAACATGATAAGTTTGAGTCAAATATTTGGAGTTGATCTTAAGGTGTGCAGAAAAGAAGCATATGCTTTGGTGGTGAAGCTGGATCAGAGGAGAGAAATGGGAGGACCAGAAGGTCAACAATGCTAATAGTATAGTCCCAAAAGAAGTCATGAACTTATTTTTCGACATGAAATTTAAAGACGGAGAGACAAGATCCAGCGGGAGAATTCTCTCTCTGAAACAACAATGAGAGTTAAAATTCATTCTTGGAATGTTGGGGGTTTAAATGGGGAGAGCAAGAGGGAGGTTGTGAGAAATCTATTGAAACAGTGGGGGGGCTGATGTAATAGTTTTGGTCGAAACTAAACTAGAGGCAACAATAGACATTCTGCAAAGCATCTGGAGTAATAGGTGGGTGGGGGTTCTAAAGAAGGAGGCTCAGGGAAGTAGTGGGGCAATCATAATTTAATGGGATAGGAGAATCTGGAATGGGGAATTGATTCTGGACGGAAGCCAATGCATAACTGGGAGATTCTCTGGGATCAATGATGGTTTTAACTGGTACATCACAGCAATCTATGCAAGCTGCAATAGAATAACCAGAAGAGTGATATGGCAGCAGCTAATAAACTGAAGAATAACATTGCTGGCCCATGGGTAGTTTGCAGGGATTTAATGTCACACAGTACCCGCCCCCTGGAAAGAACAAATTGTCACAGATTAACTAGTGTCCTGGTAGAGTTCTCTTCCTGCATTGAAAATTTAGAGATGGTGGACCCTCCTTTACTTGGAGGATCCTTCACATGGAAAAGATGGGAGGAACACAGGTGTGCTTCCAGAATCGACAGATTTCTTCACTGTGTGGTGTGGTGTGGTGGTGTGGGGGGGTGGGGGGGTGGGGGGGGGGGGGGGAGTCAAAGAATGGTGGGAGTCTTTTAATGTAAATGGTAGACCTCGTTATATTTTGGCTGAAAAACTGAAAATGTTGAAAGTGAAACTAAAAGAATGGAGCAAGAACAAGGGCAATTGGAAACAAAAGAAGGAAGATATTCTCAACCAAATCTCAAGTTGGGAAGAAATTCAACAGAGGCCACTCACTTATGATGAACTGATACAGAAGAGAGACTTGAGTATGGAGTTTAAAGAAGTGGCAAAAAAGGAAGAGATAGCATGGAAGCAAAGATCTAGAAAACCAACGACCAAAACAAGGGGACAATAAAATTTAAGAGAGAGCATGGAAGCAGAGATCTAGAATCCAATGGCCAAAACAAGGGGACAATAACACTAATTTTTTCCATAGAATTGCAACCTCACATAAAAAGGTACAATTTAATGGAACAACTGGAGGCGGAGGGAGTTATCACTAAAGATCAGACCAAGATTAAAGAGTCGGTGCAGAAATTCTATCAAGATTTATACTGGAGACCTGATTTGAGATTGCTGAATGAACCAAGGATCACTGATGAAGAGCATGTGAGGTTACACAGACCTTTTGAGGGTGAAGAAATTTTGGAGTGCTTAAACCAATGTGCAAAGGAGAAAGCACCTGGACCTGATGGATATCCAATGGTTTTCTTCCAAACTTTCTGGGCTCTTTTGATGGAAGACATTATCAAAACAGACCAGTTTTTCCATTCCAATCATGCATTCAAGAAGAGCTTTAATGCTACTTTTGCCCTAATTCCAAAGAAACCTGGAGCCTCAAATTGGAAGGATTTCAGACCAATCAGTCTAGTACGGGGTGTTTACAAGATCATTGCTATGTTGTTGGCTGAAAGATTAGAAAAGGAAGTGTGAAAATTGATTAACAAACATCAGATGGCTTTTGTGAAGGGGAGAAAAATAATGGATGCAGCATTCAATTTAAGTGAATGCATTGATTCCAGAATAAAGGAGGGAAGTCCCGGTGCAATGTGCAAATTAGATATACAAAAAGCTTACGACCATGTAAATTGGTCATTCCTTCTGAATACTCTCAGGCAGATGGGGTTTGGGTGCAGATGGCTGAAGTGGATTGAGGCTTGCATTAAAACTGTGAAGTTCTCTGTTCTTGTGAATGGAGAACCTGTGGGTTTTTTTGAATCAGAAAGGGGGTTGAGACAAGGTGACACTCTTTCCCCTTTTCAGTTATCCTGGCAATGGAGGGATTTGCTGATGAGAATTACAGCACAAAACAGGTGGATCAGAGGTTTTAAAGTAGGAACAGATTTGTTATATTGGGGTGATTTTGGTTTTGTTTGAAATTGTGTCCGGATTGAAAACAAATTGGGGATCTTTTTCCGGTGAATAAGGTTCCGCAGATTCAACAGTTGGCAGGCATTCTTGGGTGTAGGGTGGAGCAACTGCCTACCACCTATTTGGGCATGCCATTGGGAAGCAAACACAAAGCCTTGGATATCAGAGATGGCATTTTGGAGAAAACTGAAAAGAAGTTGTCTAGATAGAAGGCTCAGTATCTTTCTTTAGGGGGGGAAATGATTCTTATAAATTTTGTTCTTGATTACTTGCTTACCTACGTGATGTCCCTATTCCCAATCCCAGTTAAGGTGGTGAAAAAATTAGAGAAGTTAAGGAGGAAATACTTATGGCAAGAGAACAAAGAAAATAAAGGCTATAGTTTAGTAAACTGGAAAGATAAAGGCTATAGAGTTTAGTAAACTGGAAAACTGCACTTCTCAGCAAATATAGAGGGGTTTTGGGCATCAAAAACTTGAGACTACAGAATGAAAGCCTTTCGAAGAAATGGCTCTGGAGACACTGAGGAGGGGGAAGCTTTTTGGAAGAAGGTGATAACCAAGTATGGTGAGCTTAACCCTTGGTGTACAGAGACCACATTAGAACCATATGGTGTGGGAGTGTGGAGAACAATTAGAAATCTATGGCCACAATTGGAGGAAAATTCGTACATAAAAGTGGGAAATGGTAGTAAAACCAAATTTTGGAAGGATGCTTGGATAGAACAGTCCCCCCTTAGAGATCTATTCCCAGATTTATTTAGAATTTCTGCAAATCCTGATGCAAATGTAAGTGATTGCTGAACAGAACAAGGGTGGGACATGACTTTTAGAAGGCTATTAAAAGATTGGGAGGTAGATAAGGCGGCAGAATTACTGGGGAAACTTGGTGGAGTAAGTATCAACACCACTGCCACAGACAAACTGTGGTAGAAGCATAGCAAAGATGGCCTTTTCTCAGTTGGTAGTGCTTATAGGAAGCATGCAGGTTATGGATGGGGGTCCTAAGTGTCACTGGAAATACTTTTGGAATAGTGACATACCTACAAAAGTGAAATGCTTCACTTGGCTAGTGATTAAGAGGGCTTGCTTGACACGGGAAGTACTTCAGAGAAAGGGCAGACAACTAGTTCCTAGATACTTTTTGTCCAATTTGACAGGGGAAACAAATAATCACCTCTTTTTGCATTGCAAGTTCACTGCTCAAGTCTGTAATTTGTTTCTCAATACCACAAGCTTAAAATGGACAATGCCAGAGCATACTTCAGATCTGTTGAGTTGCTGAGTTAGGAGAGGAGGCAGCAAGAGTCAAAAGAGATGGTGGAAGCTAATACCATCATGCATATGTTGGTCAGTGTGGAAGGAAAGAAATGATAGATGTTTTGAAGATAGATCCAATTTCATACATAAGGTTAATTGGAATTGTTTGGTATCTTTACTTTTTTGGTGTAAACAGCTTTGTATAGTAGATGTAGATCAGATTATAGACCTGATAGGAAAGCCTGCAATCCTTAATGCTGAGGAATAAAATACTTACCAGTTTCAAAAAAGAGAAAAAAAAAACTCGGTGTGGTGTGGGATTCTCACTAGATTTTGTCAATCTATCTTGGATGCTTTGGACTAAACCTATTGCCAAGAAATATAGAATAATCTCATATATATCCACATAAAGTACCAAGAACACTTTGCTTTCATCCAACACAACTTATAAATAAAATATTTAAGTGTTTACAGCGACTTTAAATTTTACCACAAATACTTGTTTGCTACCGCAAATACTTTTTGCTATCTAGTTATTAAAGACAATTATTTCAAGCACAAATGATTTTCGCTTCTAGTCATTAACGAAGCTCAAGAGGCATAAATACAGAATGATATAACCAATTTTTTTAACAAAAAACAAGTACTATTCTGTTCAGATTATTATATGATATATTAGCAATTTGTAGTTACATAGACATATTTCGTTTAACTTAATAAAGAATTTTGGATTTAAATCACCTTTTAATCCCAAAAAAAAGTTACTTCTCCAACAATTTTAAATAACTAATAGGCATATATATTATTCTTAAATTCTTAAATATTTATTAATAGTAAATTAGCACCCATATCTGCACTCGGATACATATGCTCGAATCTCAAAATTCACATGATGGCAAATCTGGCCTTTTGATCGACACTCGTTTGAGATACTTGCATTGCGTCCGAGCAACATAGGTTTTGATGCCCTTTGAATTTATTAAGTTGCTGAATATGAGATCCTCATAGTAGGTTGAATCAAGATCCAGATGGTCAGACTTACTATACTGTGAAAAACGACAATAGGTATGGCCGATTTCTAGAAACAAAGAGAACACAAGACTGAAGAACCTATCAACTAAAATAATGATGGAAGTAGGCCAACTGAGGGCTATGGCAGCACAACAAGATTGGAAATTGGATACCCACTGAACTCCTAACGTCACAGAGGGGATGAAGAAAAAAGATGTTGAAGTAGATAGAAGGCAGCATCAATCTTTTCCACTTCCGGAGATAACAAACACACACGTTATAGAGACCAATCGGTCTTAATGCAAAATCCAAATCTACTAAGAATTTAAGAGATAATAAAAGACCAATGATGGGATCTTTGTAAACATGCCAAATAACTCACAACCCAAAGAAAAAAAATGGGGGACCCAGCACAATCAGAGCAAATGTCGCAAACGATTGTAGACAGTAAAATTAATTCTATGCCCGACCCAAGCCGATTGCTCTTTAGGGTTAGATGAAGAAGTCTAGCAAATCAAAGGAGGAGGATCTCCCGTTAACCCAAATTCCAATGGAGATAGAATTCAAAGCAGCCCTCTTTTGAGAAAACCTAATTATCAAAGTGACCAGCAAAGAGGAACTTCAATAGGATCTGATAGTGTTCCAAGATGATAACTAAATGTGGATGAATTGAGTTCATGACCTAGCAATGAATCAAGAGACGGAAATAGCATAGAAAAATGATAGAGGAGATTCCAAAGCAATAAGGACCCAATCAAACATTAAGGACATAGGCTGATTAGCATACATTGTGGATATGATGATGTTACTGTCACAAGCAGAGACAACGTTTAATATCCACTACAAGAAGCGAAATTAAACAAAGAAGTTTCAAGATAGGAGATGAGAAATGTAGTGAGATCAAGCGAAGTAGCATAGAACCAGGAGCACAAACCATGGTGAAACTCATGCTTAAAACTTGAAAGATTTAACGGAAATGGTTAATGTATAGGGCTGTATTCTCGCTAAATCATGGGAAAAAGATGTGCAACCAAAAATTGAAAAGCTAAAGTCCAAGGTAAATTATAGGGATTCTCCCAGGACAGGAGCAGGAAGGATATAATTGTTGAAGTACAAAGATAATTACTTGGAATGGAAGGGGCAGCAAAAGCATGAACAAACACAAGGTCGTTGGTGAACGCATATGTACCCACAGTAAGTCCCCTCGACCTCCATTTAAAAGGTGGAAAGAAAACATACACACTAATCTCAAAATCATATTTCTCTTGGCAATCAATAAAATCTTAATATAATGGTAAATCATCACAAAATCTCTTTTGAAAAGATTTGTCTAGTGACTTAATTATAAAGATTTGCAGTATAGTCTCAGATAAGTAGTATAGTCTACTAAGCTAAATAGTTTAACCATTAAGTAATAAGTTGGGTATATGACCATTGCATCCCTTTTCAAATTGGTCAAATAATAAACTAAAAGTTACTAATAACTACTACACTTTCCATTTGAAATGTTTGGAAATAGAATACTTTGGAACATATTATATAAGAAAATTCTTGTCAAAACACTCTGAAGAGACACTTTATGTTTTCGAAGTTTTAAAAGGTCAATTTTAAGGGGAAAATAACAGAGTTGTTACTTCTTATTTCGAGAGATCCAGATTTGTTCGACTTCTACACTGTTTCTCTGCAAGGGTTTTCAACGATTCTTCATTTCCTTCGGGTAAGATTTACTCAAATCCTTCTTATTTCTGGGTAAATGATTGCGGAGAGTTGATATGAAGGCAGAAGTTTTATGGAGAGAGTGATCGTGGCGAAATGAAAGAGGGATGGAGAATAAAAGTGATCACTATATCTTTGAGGTATGGTGTGTGGAGTAATATAATGAACAGGAGGGGATGACTTTAGGGTTGGGGAGGGAGCCGAGTTAGTTTTTGGGGACAAAAGTGGTGTGGGAATAGGATGAATTCCTCGAATTGTACAGGGTTTCATGCCCAAGGGAATTATTTGTTCAGCAAGTTAGGGGGACGGAAGGGGGTGGAACTTTTTAGGATTTGAGGTTCAGGAGGAATTTCCCAGACTGGGAGCTGACCAAGCTACAGAGATTGCAAGATTTACTCCAAAAGCAAGGCAAGTCAGTCAACAAACCCGATGCTTTGTGCTGGAGTTAGGGACTAATAAAGTGTTTTGTCAAGTCCTTATATGGTGTGGTATGGATAGCAAAGGTGATGAGGATTGCGGAAGGTGCGCTTCTTCATGTGATACTACTACAGTAGTTTTGACGGCAGAGTACCTTAAGAAGCGAAAGGTTGTCTACATGAGCTGGGTGTCTCCTATGTAGTGTTATGAAAAGCAAAAAGTGCAAACAAATCCTAAAGTCTATTGGGGCTTTAAGAGCAAAGCACAAATAAAGCATGGCTTTAATAAAAAAGGCGCAAATATATATATTCTAAAACTAATAATGAAAAGCATGAATGACAAATATATGAACAAAGAAATTAAAAACAAATTATGTCTTTAGATAAAGTCAAATATCAATTATTTAATGTCGCCTCTTCAGAAGAGGCTCATTGGAATTTGAAAAGGAATAATGTCTTTAGAACCTTGATGACAACTCTGAAGAGCACATTAAGCAAGACAAAGTGCTCAACACGTTGTGAGCCTCACTATAGGGCTTAAGGGCGCTTTAAGCACCTTTAACAGCATTGTACCCATTTAAGGAGACTAGCGAGGACGTGAATCATATTTGTCACATTGCAAATTAGCCACGAGGTTAATGGCGGACATGTTTACATGGTTTGGCATCAACGGGATAATGCCAAGATCCGTTAAGGAGTTGATGTTCAGCCGAAAGAGTGAAGCTAGGAGAAGAAGGCACAAGGCATTGAATGTTACTCCTCTAGCTCTAATGTGGGTCATTTGGAATTTTGGAAAGAGGGAAATAGAAAGTTTTTGAAGGGGCGGAGATGAGCTTTGCTCAATTAAGGAGCAGTCTTCAATCCCTTATTTTCTTTTACCCCCAAAACCACATGTTGTACTAGCTATACATATACTTGAAAAAAATTAGTAATGAGGAGCTTATGTTTCAAAGCAAATGTCTCCTTTGAAAAGGTGGAGATGAGCCTTTGCTCAATTGTACTAGATATACATGTACTAAATAAGTAATGTGGAGTTTATGTTTCAATGCAAATGGTGTATCAGTTATGTTTCATACCACCCCTTACTTTTAGACCCATCTAACTTCTTATATTCGTTGTAATCACTCTTTATCCAACCTTTTCATTGCTAGAATGAACAAAACACTCTATCACAACCAGCAGCTATAGATAATGTTGCATAGACATCAATTATCCGCCACCAAAATGAGCATTGTCTTTTTTATCCTAGTGAGCACCAAAATTATCCGCCACCATCAACATGTGTCGTATCTCATTTGAACACTTTCTAGCATCAAGTTCTTGGACCTCCACCCCACAATTCTAAATATCTTGTCAAGTATATTGCCCCCATCATGGTTTCCACTATCCGTAACAAATAGATAACGCCATCCCCCAGATTCCATGGACAAAGTGGAATGTTATTACATGACGAGCATTCTAAAGTAAATTGTACATTATTGACTTGAATGTGATTTTTTTGATCCAGAGTGACAGAAGTCTATCATCGAATAGAAGGTGAGGATTTATAGGTTTAATATCTTTTGATAAGATGATTTATAGGTTAAAAGAAGAAATCAAAATGGCCCCTAACATATAACGGTGCGAGTATTTAGTCCTTGATGTATACTATGAACACAAATGATCTGTAATATTTATTAAACATGGACAATGTTAGTCCAATCTATAAATATGACAAAATATCTAAGTCTTGTTAAGCTTGACCAATATTGATCACATAAGAAATAAGAAGTATAGCTCCATTGAATTCCTCAGCTTGCTATCAACGATAAAAAACCCTCAGCCCGTCGAGATCTACAAATCACGAACAAAAACCCTAATCTGCAAAATCTTCCCTCGAGCCCGAAGAAATTCCTAAGATACATCCAAAACTGATCGTCCATTGTCGAAGATAATAGAAACAAATAGTAAATTTACATACACAGAAGGGGCATCGGCCACATTCACCAATCAATACTTAATTCAATTGGGGGCTGCCAATTAATAAGCCAGCAAAAAACTTCAGGTTAAAAAAAAGATTTAAAGCAACTCGTGGGTAAGGGCTCACATCATATGCGCTTCTTATACCTATAAATTAACATTTCATGTTTCCCAGAATTTAGCATATTGAAAATCTCATGCTCAACGTAGAAGTAAACACCCAATTTTCGAAACGAAAATCCAGCACATCAAGAAATCTCACATAAGCAGTAAATGCACAGCTGATCAACGTCTTTGATAACCAAGCACAACAATGGCAAACCGTCCGACTTTGGACTGATTTGCGACTAAAATGATAGCGATTATACAAAGTTTTTGTGTTTGTCACTTCGCTCTTATCAGGCTAATTTGAGTGCTTCTTACATTTGCTTAACAAGTCTTTTGTGTTTTCCTTTAGTTTTAGGGTTTTGGCCTAAACATTAAGAACAATTGAGCTCGGGAATGGTATGCATTGAAGATAAAAATGATCCTACACCCATCCATTAGAACTAAGAAAACGACCAAGAATTATTTTGGTATAGCGAAAGGGAGAAATATATCAGCCAAAACATAAAAGATGAACGAAAATAAATAAGTTGAGTAGAAAAAGAAATTAGAAGAAATGGCGATTTGGATGTATATTACCTTGACAAGACCAGGAGGACCGACGGTAACCAGATCTTCAAGAGACTCCACCTTATCTAGCGGTAAAGTGCTATAGAGCTCATCAACATCACTGAATTCATCAAAATCCTCCTGCAAATATAGAGTCCAAGAAAATAGTAATATTGCATGCCAAAAAGATGCCATTACTTAAAGAGCAATCCTAAGAACACATCAGAAGTGAATAAACAGAAACAAGTGAAAGAAAGAGCAACCTAGCAGCACTCCAGAATTCCATTTAAATTAAGAGGTTAGAGTGATAAGTATATTTGATTTCTTCAAAATAACCTACGCCAGACAAATAAGGAATAATCATTAATTTGTACAGGGTAATATACTTGATTACGTTCCACATAATCATCGAGGAAATCTTTGACGTCGTTGACTTGCTCAGGACTCAATTCATCATTATCCAGTAATCTTAAAATTAACTCTAACTTCATTATATGAGCCTTGTGCCGAGCAATGGATGTTTCCAAATGTACCTAGAGAAAACATAAAAAAGTAACCTTTAATCAATCACGATAAGCCGAATGCACAATACACACACTTAAATTTACATCCTCTTACCAATCTTGGGGGCCTTTGCTTCCCTTTTTTAACCGAGTGTCCTTCCAATTCAGCCTCAAAATTGTCAATTTGACTTTCGAGCTCCCCAACCTGCCCCAAAACAATTTCGTAAGTTATTAGAGCACCAAGATAAAACTATCAGAATTCCAAAAACTAGGATTTCAAGAAAAGTGTTGGAGGATAGGTAAGGTTTAGTAGATGAGACCATTGTGGAATTTCAAGAAACAAGGAGTTCGAGAATTTCCAATGCCCCTTTCATTACCCTTTTTTTTGGGTGTAAACAGAAAGTTCCTTCTTGCTTAGAGGATTGGGTGGATTTTGTAGAGCTTCATATTTTGTAGAGTTTTGATCTTTTGGTAACCTATGTATACAACCGATTTGGTCATGTTTATGAATGAAAATAATTTTACAGGATCAAAAAAAAAAAATACCATTGTGACAAAGAAGGTAGGAGTGTCGTCTTCTTTTTTATTTTTAATTTTTGGATAATAGAAGACCTATTGGTCTGGAAGGAAACCTTTACAAGATTATCTCTAATTAGGTGCTTTCTAATAGACTAAAGAAGATTCTGGACCGGATAATGTCCACTTTTCAGCATGCTTTTATGGAAAGAAGACAAATACTAAATGCAGCTCTGGTGGCCAATGAAGTGGTTGACACCAATAAGAAGAAGGTTAGTTGGGTTTTACGTAAATTGGACCTTGAGAAAGATTATTCACGAGAATTGGAAATACTTGGATTTCACTATGCCAGATGCTCTCTGTATTGGTGAACGAGAGTCCTTGCACCTTCTTTAGGAGTTCGAGGGGATTGAGACAATGGTTTATTCTCCCATGTTATTTATCTTGGTAATGGAAGCTTTGAGCAAAATGATGGACAGGGCGATAAGTGGAGGTCTTTTGAAGGGTTTTGCTGATTCTTTTAGAGAGCACAACAATGTGACAGATACATATCTTTTATTCACAAATGACACGTTGGCATTTTGTGATGCGAAAGAGTCCCGGCTAGATTATTTGTCTTAATTAAGATAGACTCTTACTTGGTCCCTAGTTGTGTCAGGCCTTAAGCTCAGAAAATGTGTAATTACTACGGCGGGAGTAGCGAATAATATTGAGGAGATGGCACAGGTGTTGAATTGCAAGGTGGGTGATTTACCTTTTACTTATCTGGGACTATCTTTGGGTGCTTCTAGCAAAGACCTTGCAGCAGTGTGGAATCTGGTGATCAAAATAGTGGAGAAGCAGTTTATGGATGGCAAAAGAGGTACTTGTTGAAAGGGGGGTAGAAAGTGTTGATCAAAAGCACTTTATCCATCATTCCTACGTATTTCATTTCACTTCGCAGTCGATAGAGAAGAGGTATGACTTTTTGCAACAGATGTGTAATGTGTGAAGAAGATTATGAAGATGTGAAGCATTTTTTATCCACTGCAAAATTCAACCCAGGGCACTCTTTTTTTATTTTGCTTGAAGTCAAATAGTGCATGCCAGAATCTCCTCAAGGCCTATAACAATGTTGGAATAAAACAGGACTACAAAAAGGTGACAAAAGGTTGTGGATCTTATCATATTTATATCATGATTTAGCACTTTTCACCGATGATGCCTACAGAGTATCCATGATTTTGGTACTCATACTAAAATTTTATACCTTTTTGGTGTAGATTTGGGTACTTGTTGCCGTCACAGATTCGTCGATGTTGTGTGATTTCGGAGATTGGGTGAGCTCTTCGAATAAGAGTTACCCCTATTTCCTTTTATTCATATATATATAATTCTAGTCTTTCATCCTCGAGATGGATTGTATTTGACTATGCAGTAATCACTATTCATTTGTAGTATCTCTTGTACCAACATTAGTAGTCATGTGATGGCTGCTGATTTCCTATCTATTTATTAGACCTTTTTGACTGTATAATTGCTATTTAAGTCTTTAAATTATTAATTTAAGGCTTTTAGGCAATTTTACACCAATTTAGCCCATTGCATCTTGATATGGGTTATGCTCGGCGTAGATACTGGCTTGATATAATAGGTGTCATCATGACTCGTAAATTGGGTCATGACAAGGGGTTTCCAAAAATTACAAAGAAGACCTAAGCTCATTTCTTCAACCAAACACAATGAAGACCAACATTGATAGACCATCCAAGCAAGTTCTAGATGACATAATTAAGCACTAGAATTATTAAAAACTCACCACACATAACATTGAAACTATTTAAGATGGGACACTTTCCTTTCATAAAAAAGAACAAAAGGATTTATATTTAATAATCCAAACAATCACCACCTAATGAGTTAAGATTCACAAAAAGAGTCAAAGATTAGTCACAAACATAATTTTGATTCCATGCAACTGATTTTTCCAAAATTCTTGGAGTGGTGTTCTTAATTCAATATTTTATAATGTAAGACTAACATTGTTAGTACAATAACAGAGACAATCCAATATTTTAACTTCAAAGTGGCAATAAATACAATGGTTACTCAGGCTTCACCAAATTTCTTTTAACCTCTCCTACTCAATCCCTACCACAAGGGTACTTATAAATCCCCAAAAGAATGCCAACACCTAAAATTGATGATTTTCCATTAATAATGTCGTCACTCAATCCATCATAAAGTCTCTTGAAAGCTTCTACAAAATCTAACTAATAAAAGTAAAGAAACTAGAAACAAATTAAAAACGAGGAACGACCAATCCAACAAACCATCATTTAAATAAAATCAACAAAAATAAGCCCAACAAAGACATAATCCCCATAATACACATCAAGATCAGAACTGGCACAATAGTTCAATCTAAACACATTTAGCCCAACAAGGGTGTAAAATAAAGTGTAACAATAATCAAAACCTGCAAGTAAACAAATGTATCATCTTAAAAATTTAATAATATAGAATAAAGAATAGCAGGAGATAGGGACTTCATAAGTTTGTCTTATTCATTATTGTCGCTCTCAGTCTTATCATCAACAACATCATCATTAGACCAGAGGACTAAAGCATCATCATAAACATTTGACATCCTAATGGAAATGGCTCTTTAGCCTTTAAAACCCTTTCACACATCTTCCACATATGAGGGAAAAAATTATCTCTCTTCATTTTATTTTTTATCAACAAGGTGAATGAAAAACTAAACTACCCATGCAACATAACAAGATTGGTGTAGGTCTTTTCCAATCTTGAAAGTTGGGCCACCTACTTAATTTGTTATTCTAAATAATTCTCAAAGCTTTCTATAGATTAATGTGATAGGCCCCACAAACATCTCGCCTAGTCCACATGGAAGTTAAGAAATTAAATCTATGGCCTGCCTCAACTCTTTTGTCAATACTTTAAATGATGATGTTACAGATGGCTTATGAAAATCAAACTTTATGTGTCGAAGAACTTGATGAAAAATAAACTGTGAGTAATGGGAAATGAATCAATAAGCCACTTTTTAAACATCTCATTCAGCAATTTTTGGTCTTTAAGTAAGGCACGTTATTTGCCTCAGTATGAAAAACTAAAAAATATAGGGACTTTTTCCATCATCCCCAAAATTCTCCCTAGGCTCAATTATTTTGATTTTTATCTCATCAACAAAGTTCTATGTTAAAAAATAGTTGTCATAAAGTATGAGACTCTTTATTTCCGAATTTGTTCCTTTCTTATCATTCTCACTCAGAACTAAACAACTTGCTTCACAAATGACTTGATTGGATTTTTCTTGCAAACTCAAGTATCATTTCATTAGTTTCAATATCTTGCATTATTTACTGCTCAATTGTTTTACAAATCCGCATTTGCTCATGAAAATAAATCTTTACCTCTTTTTCATAAGGAATAACCTCAAAAGTATCATCATTGACCATTTGAAGTTTAGCATTACTTTCGTCATTTTTTCTTTAAACTTAGCATCCAACTTCCCATATCAATTTCATGCTTTTCCACCTCTTGACATTGTTCAATATGCAATGTGAAACATATATCCATCATTAAGAAGATTTCCTCACATTGTTTCCTAATGACTTCAAGTTGTTGAGCTTGATTCAATAGCCATTTTTAGGTTAAAATTTTATTTTTGTCAAGTTCTTGTTCTCAATCAACACTTCTTGTTATCCATGTTTTGGACAACTTCATTATTCACATGCTTAAATCGGTCCCATTATTTTGTTAACACATGTCCACATGTTTCATTCTTCTCCTTGTCCTCTTAAACAACTTCTCAACTTTTTTCTTTTGTGAATTAATGATTTCTTCCACACAATTTTAATCTACTTCTTCTTGTAGAACCATTTCTTCACCTTCACAACATTCATTTTAGTCATTTAGTTATGTTAGCTCATTTTTTTGGCCTTAAGTATCTTATACAATAATGTCTTCTTGAGTAGTAGGCAACTTTGTGACACTTGTATGGAGATTTACACTCCAATTTATTGTAGTCACCCGATCCATGAAAGTTTGAAGCATTAATTCAATATCGTGATGGATGACACTTGTTCTTTCCTTTCGATGTTATTTCTTTTTAAAAAACTTGAAAACACAATTATTAATTTTGTTAGAATAAATAGGGGAGAGGGGATCACAATTAGGGCGAACAATATAATGTCCATCTCAACTGCATCAAAAAAACAATCATATCCATTAAAAAATCTAGATGGTGCTCTCTCCTAGAGGTATATTCAGAATCTTTCTACAAATGGGATCCTCCACAATAAGAATATGGTCCAGTATAACAATATTTGCAACCATCTCACTCTTTTTCATCCTAATATAAGATAGTGACAAGACTATATAAAAAGAAAATCTAACTAAAACAAAAAAACAAAAGAAACTCACAAACACATTTTCACAAGTTTGAATCAAAGCAAGTAAACTCATACTCTAAACTAACATAATATTCTAAATTTGTCCCCCACAATGGCTCAATTTTGAATAATGATCAATTATATGCAAGATAGATGGACTCAATCCCTAGTAATGTGTTTATCTAACAATAGAGTTAGGGTTGATTCCCATGGAACAATATAAGCTGCAATTGCAAAAATAATGAAGTAAAACTACTTACTCCATCCGCCGGCGGGGGGGGGGAGGAGGAGGTTGATATAAAGAATCAAGGATAGGACAAATAATAGATTGGACACTTTCATCAATGGCTTTCGTAATTGATGAAAAAAAAGCGGATTGATCACGGGAAATTATTTCTACAAACTATTCTTAACTAATTAATAATAGATTTAGTAAATTAGCCTTGAACCTCAAGTATCCACCAATGTCTCCAGGCTAGAGAGAATATTTCTTAGCTAAATTATCTCAATTGGGAAAGTTCTAAGACAGATGGTTTTAATGTTGAGCTATGCTATGAATTTCCCTATCTTTCAATTCAATTATATGGGATATGCCCCAAATCGTGCTAATTAACCTTTCCCAACATCAACCAACATTGTCAAGTATAATTGAAGTAAATGAGTGAGTCCTAAAGTTAGCTACTTCTTTTGAAAATTAGCAAATCATGACATTAATTAGATAAATGCAAACCCATTCATAAACTAAAAATATGTAAATTCAAAACCAAGATTAAAAACCAAAATAAGGAATTATCACTAACTATTATATTCAATTTTGATGTATAGAAATAGACCCGAATAATCAAAACAAAGCCATGAAATAAAGAAATGATTAAAGAATATGTCACTACAAAACTTCCAATATTCAATTCCAAGGGTTTGAATGGTGTTCCTTAGCCTCCAAGATTGAGAAAATATCCAATTATATTTTTAAGGCGGCTTGGGATCACTTTATGTAGTTTGAGATCAAACGGATGTGAAATTATGATGTTTACTTAAACAGTGCCCCAATGATTGCTTTAGCAACAAAAATGGCCGCAATAGCAGCTTGTTTATGTATTCCTTGTAAGACCCCGCAAAATCTTAAGCTTAGCTCAGTCCTTTAAAGCTTATTAAGGGGTCCAAGACTTAGAAAATTTTAGCTAAGTATTAAGATTTAGTGTTAGTTTAGCCTTCATAGGTTGTCGACTCTATTTCACGACCCTCATGAACTTAAAAGTTATGATTTTTAGGTTTAATCCTGATCAAGAATGATAGTAGGTGTTCTGAGACAAGTTTTGGATTTTTCAGACTTCGTTTGAAACACATTTGAAAGCCCAAACCAATGGATTGACGCGATATCAATGCTCCGCGTCACCCATTGCATAGATGAGTTTTTTCCCCTGCTCCCAGTGCAAATTCCAATGAACCGACGTGGACTCAACGCGGTGCATTGGCTATCTCATCGATGCCAATGACGTGGCGTGAAGGTGTGCACATCGCTAAATCAGTTTTTAGTCATTAAAAAGCCACGTCCTCAGGGGTAATTGGGTCTTTATCCACCTCATGCCAGCCCCCAAAGCACGAGATTAAGCCTCTTTATAGGCAAAATCCATTCATCTTTCTCAAAATTTCTCAAGCAGCAAACCCTAGGATCTTCAATTCAAGATTCAGCCTTCGAGAACACTCCATCATTCTTCTCAAATTTGAATACCAAGGTATGTGAAGTGTTCATCCAAGGGTTCCTTCCACCCTTGGAGTCCAAGAAACTATTTCTAAACTTCAAGTGTATTGATTTAATGAATTCCATGTTTGGTTTAATTATATTCGTGATGATAATGATCAATTGGGGTTATAAATCCATTTTTCACGACAAGTTTCATGCAGAGTTAATTTATATATGTGTAGTATCATGTGAATTCATGTTAAACCCTTGAATGTGTGAAATTGGAATTGAAGTTACGATGCCTGCATATGGTTTAGTATCATATGCATAGATTGTGTTCTCCAAGTGCTTGATAAATTTTTCACGTGAACTAAAAAGGGGAAAATCATGTCATGCTAGCTTATATGCAAGTTATATCACGCAAATGTTTGATAAAATGTCTCTATGAATGAGTTATGAACAAGTGCACATGGTAATGCTTTTCAAGTCTATGATATTATTTACTTTTCATTCTATCGAGTCCTGGAGGTATTCAATACCCGAAAACTTTGTTGTTTACCTAGAGTTGTGGTAGTTACAAAATAGTCTTAGTAGTGTCAAGAACAGTAGCATTAGTAATCAGTCATAGTTACAGTTCAGTATTCAATTCAGACCTCAGTAAATCCTGTTAGTCAATAGAACCCTATAATATTCCCTCAGTTAACAAAATTTAGTAGTACTCCATCAGTCAATGGAACTCAATGAACTTAGTTCAGTTCAGTTAGATAGTACGATCAGTAACAGTTCAATCCAACCTAGTATAGTTTAGAAATTAGTTCAGTGTCTATTGAGTTGGGAGTAGGATTCAACACCGAGTAAACCCAAGGATGGGAACTCACCTGCCAGTAAAGGGTGTGATCCTTAGAAGTAGTCCTTGTGTTCCAGAACTACTACGTAGCCAGCGTAGGTTGAGACGTCAACCTGCCAGTTGAGGGTTGATGAGGTGTCCTACCTTCTATTTGAGGGTACCACCATTCTCATTCAAAGCACCTGACAGATGAGGGTGACTCAACTTATCTTTACCCATGGCACAGTACTGACACCCTTCCAACTGGGGTTATGAGTTGGACCCCAATCCATTCAGAGAGGGGTTGTCGGTTAGATGATTACCCCACTATTTCAGTTTTAGTCTTCAGAATAGAACTTAATTCAGTTATATAGAAATTAGGACTAACAGACACAGTGACTCAGTTCAGTATGGAACACAAAATAGTTCCACAGAATTAGGACTATCAGATACAGTCACTCACTTAACAGAAATACAATATTAGTAAACTCAAATATCAATAAACCAGTGATTCAAAACTCAGTATCCAATGTTATCATGACCTCATTTATATCTTATGTATTCATGCAATGTACTCTTATTCAGTTATGTTCATGTTATTAAGTCAGTATTTGTTCATGCATATAAACCCATGCATATCAGCCTACCTCACTTAGCATATCAATAAATTCAAAGTACTAACACATACTTTTCTTTTGTGCTATGATGTTTTATATCATAGGTTCAGACGCACGAAGTCCTGATCATACTTAGCAGTTTTAGATTTTTAGCAGTCAGAGTTAGTGGTGAGTCCTCATAGTTCGAGAACATGATTTTATTTTAGTTTCTTAGTTTATTTCAGTAATTGGAGTTAGTTGGGGACTTGTCCCATCAAATCCGTATTCAGACAATAGAGGCATTTCAGACTAGAGTATTTATAAACCGATGTTCAATTTTTGTATGGATGTACCGTACACAGTATTTACTTACAGTTTTGAATCTTATGGCAAGTTTCAGCCTAATTTTTGCATAATAATAGTATTACTATTCAGTTATTGTAGTAGGTACCAATCATGGGTTAGCTTGTGATTCCTCGAGATTATAAGCATCGTGTAGCGTCTGGGGTACAAACTCAGGGTGTTACAAACTTGGTATTAGAGCCTAAGGTTCAACAGAGTCCTAGGTAGACTGAAAACATCTATTAGAGTCTTGTTCATGGGTGCGTAGCGCACCACACTTATTGATAGAAGTCTATTAGATATTTTAGGAAAAGTTTCCATTCTTCCAGTATTCATGTCGTACGAGTGAGCATGAGCTCAAGTTAAACTCTCAGTCTAATCCATTCTTTCTTTTCATTTATAGAACATGCCTTCAAGAAGTCTAACGAATGGAAAACCAAAAATTAGTCAGCACCTTAGCCCATTCAGGAAGATCCCCTGGATGAACACGTCTTCCAGGGTGAATTCAGAGTAACTTTCACCACCCTAGCTCATTCTGTGGCAGCCCAGACTCATTTTTTGAGGTGTTACCGATGTCGACCATATTTTTTGACTTTGTCTTTGAATGGATTTTTATGGTTTCCTATGTATATAAATACTCAATTGAAGTTTTATTATTAGTTGACACACACTACATACATAAAACATTAGATTGAGTTCTAAGATACACTTTTGATCTAGGAATTCATGTTCTTGATTTTAAGGTTTTATATTAATTTGAGATCTAAATTTTAATTCCTAATTCTTTATGAGATAATTCAAATGATTTAAACTATTAATTATATAGATTTTTTGCAATAATGAGTGGCTAAACCTCTTAATGAGCGTTCTAGAAGCCCTGATGGAATAATGAAGTACTGGAAGTGCAAAGTCAACCTACTTCTATTAAAAAAAATTGAGAGAGAGGTTGAGACTTGGAAATTAAGATGACATCAATAATTTAAAGCTACCAACCTTTATCTAATTAACTTGAGATCCAGAGAAGATAGGTAGTTTGTCATCGATGACTAGGGTTATTAAGGAGACACTCTAAGACTGATAAGTGATGAGTGAAATTCACCAAATAGTGGTGAGAGATGGTTGTGATGCATAAACTATTAGATTTTGCATGAAAGACACTAGGATTCTTCAACGAACATGATAACTCTGCAGAGTTAAGAATTCAGGGGGATACAATCCTAGATATCTTCTCCTACTTGCCAAGCACTATTACTATTACTACTGATTGTTACTAAACCTCCCCATTTACTTTCTACCTTTTCCTACTACATAAAAAAGTTCTTAACAGAGATTCGTTTTATTCCATATGGGTTTGACCCCAATCTTTGTTGGGTTTCTATATTTGACAGTGAACGCAATATATTTTATTAGAGATGTAATTTGGGTGAAACTAAATTCTAGAAACATTGCTGGGGAATATGGTTATAGATTGATTGATGAAGTTTTTTGAGGTTATTGGTTTTCATTTTTCTAATATTTCGTGGGTATATTCCGGTATATGCCTAGTAATCAAAGTAAAGACAATCACTTAATATCACTTGATCTTAATATTGAATAGATCCTATAATAGAACCATAGGATGGAAGAATAGGATCATGGATCTTATCAAGATGGGGTTCAAGATTACCCAAATACCTTGAATCAGCTACCTTTGCATAGTGTTTAGGAGATAATTATATAGACTATTATTCAATTATTAGCTAATAAGAATGTTAGGATGGCCTAAGCCCATCATGTATCTCAAGAAGAAAGGGTAATACATAAGAAAGGGCATCTAGAAGCACTTGAATGAAATAGAGTTAGAATGAATAAAGCTCAACCACCCATGCTTATCAGTACTTACTAATTTATGATGATATGATGAAGATTTAAGGTATGTTAAACAAGTCGAATCAGGATCCATAAATCATCCTTACTTTCCCCAAGGAGTGAAGTTCTAGATTATGAGTGTAATGATTCAGTTGCTTAATCTGAAGGGTGTGTTTGTTGGTTTGTTGACTAATAATGCAAATAAGCATATTATAAATTACGTGGGGATCTGCGCTTTGTATAATTTGTCGAGGGTGAGTAAGGAAGCATTGTAAATTAGGTTGTTCCTATTATCTCATATAGGTGAAGCAACATTGTGGTTGGGAGAATTACCTCGTGGGACTATTACCACTTGGAATGAGTTGATGACCCAATTCTTGGATTGAATTTTCTTGCCTTCTAGAATGCTAGAGTTAAAGAATGATATTTACAATTTCAGACAAATGCATTCAGAGGCATTATACAATATTTAGTTAAGGTTCAAAAAAAAAGTTTATAAATGTGCCTAATCAAAGATATTTGGGGAGAAATTAGCTACAGATATTCTATAGATCCTTTAATGCTAACACCAAGGTTTTTGCTGACACTATCACAGGCTGGGGTTTTATAGGTCACCGTTGGGATTGAGCTAAGAAAATCCTAGACTAAATCTCTAAAACCAACCGAGGGTGGTATACTTGAAAGGTACAAAGAGGAGCTGATATTTATGCTATTGGTGATTCTAGTAAGTAGAGAGCCCTAGATATGATAGTGGCTTAAGAGGTAGCAGTCTATGCTATTGTTTGTATACATTCAATTAGGGCTGGGAGCACCCAAGTCGATAATTGTGAATTATTTATTGCTAACTATACTTTGAAGAAGTAGATTGGTTTATTGTGTGATGTTTTGGTGAAGGTAGATTTGTTCATATTCCCAAATTATTTTTTAGTTCTTGAATATGAGGTGGATTTTTATGTCCCTATTATCTTAGGAAGTCCCTTCTGAGCCGCAAGCAAGGCAGTGGTTGAGATAGAGATGGGAGAAATGAAATTCTGACTCAATGATGAACGAGTTACTTTTACAGTGTATCAGTTGATGTGGCAGCCAAAAGTAATGAGAGTAGTTTATATAATAGATACCGTGGATGATAATAAATTGACTATGCCTATTGAAGAGAGACTTGGGGTTGAGGCATTAGTGGTTGTAATCATGAATTTTGATAGTGACAGCATCAAGAAGTATGATGAGATTTTGAGCATTTTTATGGTAGAGGTTCTTATTCTTGCGCTCCAAAGAAGTTGGATTTGGATTTTAAGAATATAGCAACCCTGCCATCTCGACCATCTATCGAGGAGCAACCAGTCTATGAATTGGAGTGTCTTCCTTCTCATTTGTGTTATGCATTCTTAAGGGCTAACAATACCTTGTCAGTTATTATTGTTGAGGATTTGTTGGATACATAGGTTGAGACCATAATTTTAGTATTGCAGAGGTTTAAACAGGCCACTGGTTGGACTATTATGGATAGTATTGGTATTACAACTGGAATTTATACTCATAAGATTTAGCTTGAATTAGATTATGTGCCTAGTATTGAGCACTAGCATCGTCGGAATCCACCTATGCAAGAGGTGGTAAAGAATAAGATCATCAAGTGGTTAGATGCAGGTGTGGTTTAACCTATCACCAATAGCATGGGTGAGCTTAATTTACTGTATACCAAAAAGGGAGCACAAATATGGTCCCTAATTAGAAGAATGAGTTAGTGCCCATCAGACCAGTTATGGGATGGTGTGTTTGCATGAATTAAAAGAATTTGCACACTAGGATGTATTAGAGTCACTTTACAATGCCATTCATGGTTCAAATGTTAGATCGTCATGCAGGCAGAGGATGTTATGGTTTTCTTAACAGTATATAGGGTAAAATTAGATTTCTATTACCCCAAAAGACCAAGAAAAGACAACTTTCATATGTCCATATAGTACATTTGCATTCTAAATAATGCTTTTCTCACATTGTATAATGCTCTCACCACCTTTCAGAATTATGATATTCTATATTTTTTGATATGGTGGAGGATACTACAGAGGTCTTTATGGATAATTTTTTGGTTGTTCATACTCTCTTGATGATTGTCTGGCCCAATTAGTCAATGCACTTTTGTGAGGAGTGTCACCTAAGTTTAAATTGGGAAAAGTGTCACTTCATTCTAAAAGAGGGGATAATTATTGGAAAAAAAAAATTTAAGAAGGGAATAGAGGTTGATAGAGCTAAGATTGAGGTAATTCAAAAATATCCTCTACCGATTTCAGTTAAAGGTACTAGAAGATTTTTGGGTCATGTAGGGTTTGATAAATAGTTTATCAAGTACTTCTCTAAAATTGTAAATCCATTATTAAAGTTTTTAGCGAAGGACGTAGAGTTTGTGTTTGATAAAGCGTGTCTCAAGGCCTTTGAGTGAAACACACAAGATCTTGGCCATGTATTTGTTTTGTTTTTGAGTGTATTGTCTAAGGTATAATAAGGCAATCCATTCGTACCATTTGGATGTGAGTTGTTCCAACTTCTCACTCTCTTCTCGTACCTTGAGCAGCCTAGGAGGGTAGCACTCTTTTCTCTATATGACTTGTCCTCCCCTCACTCGTATACAAGGGTACGAGTCATACCTAGGTAAGTCGTATAGTGCTTGGCACTTAGTGTAGAGTGGACTATTTTTGGTATGAGTGTTGTGTATGATTAGGGTGTGAGTCGTAAACTTTGGATATGACTCAAGGTTGTGGTCATATAAAGATCACCGAAGATGACCTAGGTAGAGCCTAAGGTACGAGTAAGGGTACCACTCGTACATTAAGGTATGATTGACTCAAGTGAGTCATACCCACCATGACAGTAAATTTTCAACTTTAGCTAGGGGCCTTGTGATCATTTCCTATATCCTAAACCCTAAGTCCCTTCACTATATAAGTGTATGTGGCCTTTTTAAACTCATTTTAGAGTGGATCTAACATCCTAAACTATCTCTCAAACACTTTCTAAGTTTCTTGATTGAAGATTAGAGTCTAGGGTGTTGAGGTTGCTTTTCTAGAGACAAAGAGGAGTAAGGTTCTTGGTGTAGCAACTTTTTTAAGACATGTAACCCTTCCCATTGTTAAATAACTCTAAACCCATGTATTTTACTCTTGGATTAGTAAGTGTACACGATGATTTCGAAATTAAATAAAAAGAGTTTTGTTACCTAATGATAAATTATGTTGTTTCTTGCTTAGACTTGTGTTTATACATATTATTGATGATGAATTGCATATGTGGGTTCTTTTTGTATGTGGTTTAACATGAGGGTCTTGAGTAACCTTAATCTTGATGATATCTACCATTAAAATAGCCTTATAAAAGGTATGCACATAAGGTGTTTGTGAAAATGTCTAAGTGAATTGTCTAGTCACATGTTGGTGATGTTTTGTATTAGGGAAATGGCCTATAAGCATTAATAATTGATAAATGATATTGTGAAGGTATTGTGAGCCATGTATTTTATAATTGATGACCTTTTTGGTTGATGGCTAGTAAGGGATTAATGTTTCTAATCACGAAAATGAATTTGAATAGTGTGTTGAACTAAAATATGGTGAGAATGTGTTGTAAGCTTTCTAATGAAATGTGTATAGTTGTGTGGGTCTTGACGATCGTAAATTGAATTGAATTAAGTCATTTAGTCTATGAAGGTTTTAGTGGTAAAATAGTTATTCGAAGTCCAAATATGTATCTGTGGTATTGGTCTAGTAGAAATGAATGAGGTAAGATGTTGGTAATGAATATTAACACTTGGCAAATTGTTGTTAAAGGCCTTGTTAGCCATGCAAGGAGTAAGTGAATGTCCTTTATAGTTTGTTGGTTAAATGGGACATGGTCCCAAAAACATAAACTTGAATTATTTTTGAATGAATGGTGTGTATTAGAATAGTAATGAGGAATGAATAGTTTGTAGGGGTCTTGATGACCATAAGTGAAATTTTATCGTGTTTTGATCTAAGGCCTTGGGCCTATCTATATGATTAATGGCTAATTGTGTTGGCAAAGACCATTTGGTTTTCTATGGTGTTTATATGTAGCTTAGAGTCTAGAATTACATCAATGGGTTCAAGCCCTTAAATGACGAAATGAATTATATAGATATTAATGAATGAACTAATGCGTTAAGAGTTCAAATGTAAACTAAGGATGGTAATGGGATGACTAGTGGTTAAAGTCCCTTGTCAAATGACTTGTGCTTAATGTCCCTCGTCTAATTACTTGCGGTTAAAGTCCATCATCTAATGATGTATGGATAAAGTCCCTCATCTAATGACTTGTGGTTAAAGTCTCTCGTATAATAGCTTGTGGTTGGAGTCCCTTGCTTGAAGAGATCTTTTGATGTTATAATACCTCACCTTATGAAATGGCTTGTGGTTATAGTGCCTTTCCTAATGTGTGAGCATGTGATTAGAGTTTCATGCCTAATTGAATATGTGATCTTATGATTAGAGTTCCATTCCTAATTGAATAGGTGAGTATATGATTAGAGTTGTATGCCCAATTGAGCATGTGAGCATGTGATTGGAGTTCCTTGTATAATTGAATGTGTAAGCATGTGGTTATAGTCCTATGGACAATTGATTGAGTGTGTGGATCGAGTCCCTTTCCTAAGGAATTGGTTGAATTGGTTACATTGTCGAGTTTGTTTGAGGTTCGGATCCCCTTTACTAATGTAAAAGATAAGTTTAGGATTCTAAAATTGGTATGGTGAAAGGTCAAAAGTTCTTCATTCCATGTCTCATGAAAGAATGCTTTAAGAATGATTTCTATGACTTCTTCCATGACTTGGCATACTATGTATAATCATATGTATATGTTTCTTCATATATTATTATGTTGATGCTAACATAAATGTTATTTCAAATGATGGTTGACTTTGATTGAACAAATATATTATATTACCTTTATCCTTGAGTTACATGCTAGCACTCCAACCGCTAACCATTTTCGGATGCTATGTCCCCACGCGACATAGGGGCCAGAGCTTGTTCTTTCTTTTCTATGCAGTGACCAAGTATTCGAGAGTATCGAACGTTGACGTTGAAGTGTTGAGATTTTATTCATCGTAAGTCATACATTTCATAGTCATTTACTGTAAGTGAAACACCTAGGTCTTGAACCATTGAAAAGCAACATCATTTTTGTGCCTTTGAGTTAGGTACGACAAGAGCCTTGAGTCATACCCTTGGTCACAACTCGTACCTATATTACCCTCCCCATCCATACCTTGATTAGTACATGTGGGTGTCATAATGTTTTTTATACAAAATGAGCATCCCTCACTCGTGACCAATGTATATGAGTCGTATACTACTCAACCGTATGGAGCATAGACCTAGGTTGAGTGGACTGTAAAATAGTGGAGAAGCAGTTTATGGATGGTAAAAGAGGTACTTGTTGAAAGGGGGGTAGAAAGTGTTGATCAAAAGCACTTTATCCATCATTCCTACGTATTTCATTTCACTTCGCAGTCTATAGAGAAGAGGTATGACTTTGCAACAGATGTGTAATGTGTGAAGAAGATTATGAAGATGTGAAGCAATTTTTATCCACTGCAAAATTCAACCCAGGGCACTCTTTTTTTATTTTGCTTGAAGTCAAATAGTGCATGCCAGAATCTCCTCAAGGCCTATAACAATGTTGGAATAAAACAGGACTACAAAAAGGTGACAAAAGGTTGTGGAACACTATACTGGCAGCTATACAGTTGACTTTGTGTAAGAAAGAAATCAGAGATACTTAGAAGGCAAAAAGGAACACAATTTGTACCTTACAGCATAGATGGTTAACTTTCCTAGCCAGTTAGCCTTTTGGTACAAAATGTACTGGAAGTCCAGATGTTTATAAGATGGTTAATTTCCTCAATTCTTTTGACAAGCAGCTACTATACTAATAGCCTGTTTGGGATTGCTTATTTCCCAAAATAAGCACTTATTTTAAGAAAAAAACTTTTTTTTTTTTAAAGAAGGGTGCAAGTTAAAAATAAGCAGAAACAGTTTTTCTGTTTCTGGGAAGAAGCAGAAAATTTCTGCTTCTCAAAAAAAGCAGAAGCAGAAGCAGAAAATTATTTTTTAACGACAAAAATACCCTTATCTCACAGACACACACACATATATATACCTTATTAATTGATTAACATATCTTACATGTTTGATTAACGTTTGATTCTTAAAATTTTACATTTCATATTTAAGTCATAATTCTTTATGATTTATACATTGTTATTTTATTTTCACTCATTTTTTAAAATAAATTTGAATATATAATTGATGATGATGACTAAAGAATATATAAATTATTTTATTATTATTAATGATAACAATTAACAGATGAATCACGTTACAAGATTATATTTTGACATCACATATAATTTTTTTCTCGAATATTTAATTTTAAATAAATAATTCATGAAAAGTAACATATTTGTTAAAATATAGTGTATATATATGAATATGATGATTGTTTATTCGTAGTAAATTGACACTGTAAAAATATATTAAAAAAAGATAACAAATAAAAGAAAGAATTTTATTTTAAATATTTGTTATCAAGTAGTATACATATATGAATTTGGTTACTTAGTTTTACAATTGAAACGGTAAAAACATATCCAAAAGAAAAGGTAACAAATAACAAATATTATCTCATTTAGATATTTGTAAGCATGAATATAGTGTTTGCTAACTTTTAGTGATTTAATTTATGAAATAACTTTTGTATTCATTTTTGTTTGATGTTTTAAGTAATATTTAAATTATTTAAGTAATATATCACCATTTAATTTTTTTTAACGTATTTATGTATATAAATATTGATTGAAAATTTTAGATTACGTACTTTTTAATTAAATAAAAAAATTTAATTAAAAATATTAACATAGATATTTAAAATAATATTTCTCTATAAATTAATTTTAGTAATAAAGGCTATTAGTAGATGTCCTTTTTTATCATTTGTCTCAAAAAAGAACTTCTTGAAAAAAATTATCCAAATATAATTTGATTATCAAAAGTACTTTTCGAATAAATTTACCAAACACAAATTGCTTTTTTTTAAAAGCACTTTTTTGAAAAGTCATTTTATAAAAGTGCTTCTTAAATAAGCAGTTTTGTACCAGCAATCCCAAACGGGCCCTAAGATACATATTGTTGAGGCTGTGCTCACTACTACTCATACATTGCATCCTCTGGGTGCTATTTTTTTAAAATAAAAATCTGTTACTTGAAAATTAAATCATGAGTCTTTATCCTTGGAAGACACATAGATTGAAAGAGAAGTTGTTCTACCCTTGGAAGATAAACATGTGGAAAGAGACCCAACTAGGTGCAGATATCTCACAATGATAAATGTAAGGAAAATTTTCTAACAAAATAAAATGTTTGAAAAAAGGTGATTATTCATACCACATTATTCAACCAATCTCTTGTCTCTGACTTAGCCTTCTCTTTTGGGTCCTGATAAATTTCGAACAATAAAATGAAACAAAAAGTCAGAAATAATACAAATAATACATTTAGAATCAAAATGGTACAACGCCATCAAATGCAAAGTTGACACTGGACCTACACACATGGACTAAAATATAATGGAACAAAGCAAACGTTAGAACTAAAATTACAAGAAGCATCAGTTTGGCCTACCTTTCACTAAGCTTTCATTAATGGATTAGCACTCAACTAAGCATCTATTGATGTTAGATGTAAAAATTGATTAATTGTTCCCGAGAATAATAGAAAAGTTGATCAACTATTAACTATTGTGAGAATAGTACACACCTATTCCTAAAAAGCAACTATGTTAGGTGGAAGTATTAGGCCTCATTTGTTTTTATTAAGATTGAGACGTTTGAATCTGAATAAACATCCGAATATCAAGATGTGCAATAAGATTTAGGCGTTTGAATATGAATACATATCTTAAAATTATAATGTTGTGTTAAGATTTGAACATAAAATTATTAAGATTGTTTTCTCAGAATTTGAATATATAAAACTTGTCTTTATTTAAAAAATCAATAAATATAAAATTCAAATAAAATACTAAATTAATCTAATACTATATTTTCATGGTTTATTGAACGAGGAGGGGGACAGAAGCATTGAGCTAGGGGAGCTGGAGTACTCGGAGGATAATCGGGATTTCGGTTACGGTAGACGTTTTGAGGTTGAGGAGGTCAGAGAGGCTATTCATAGGATGCGGAGGGGCAGGGCGACAGCGCCTGATGAAATTCCGGTGGATTTTTGGAAGTTTACTGGTGGAGCTGATTTGAGCTGGTTGACTAATTTGTTTAACGACATTTTCAAGTCCACAAAAATGCCTGAGGCTTAGAGATGGAGTACGATGATTCCGTTGTATAAAAACAAGGGTGACATTCAGAGTTGCAACAACTATAGGGGTATTAAGCTGTTGAGTCACACTATGAAGATTTGGGAGAGGGTGGTTGAGCGGAGATTGAAGAGGGTCGTGTCCATTTCGAAGAATCAATTTGGATTTATGCCCGGTCGCTCGACGACAGAGGCAATACACCTGGTGAGAAGATTGGTAGAGAAGTATAGGGAAAGGAAGAGGGATTTACACATGGTGTTCATCGACCTGGAGACTGCTTATGACAGTCCCGAGGAAGGTTCTTTGGAGATGCTTGAAGGTGAGAAGGGTCCTAATGTACGATCAGAGTGATTAAGGACATGTACGAGGGAGGGAAGACTCGGGTGAGGAAGGCGGGGGAGACTCCGATCATTTCCCAATAGAGACAGGGTTGCACCAGGGATCGACTCTCCGCCCGTTTTTGTTTGCGCTGGTGATCGACGTGTTGTCACGGAGTATTCAAGATGAGGTGCCTTGGTGTATGTTATTTGCAGATGATGTAGTGCTAATTGATGAGACGAGGAGGGGTGAATAAAAAATTGGAGGTTTGGAGGCAAACCCTTGAATCCAAGGGGTTTAAGTTGGTTTAGGCATGTGATGAGGAGAGGCACGGATGCCCCAGTTCGTAGGTGTGAGGCTAGCTTTGGATAGTTTCAGGAGGAGTAGAGGTAGGCTGAAGAAATACTGGAGAGAAGTGATTAGGCAAGACATAGGGTTGTTACAGTTTTCTGAGGACATGACTCTAGATAGGAAGGTGTGGAGGTCGCGGATTAGGGTAGAAGGTTAATGCGTGTGTGGGTTATAGCTAGTAGTTAGGGAGCTCTGGTGTAGCTGGCTTAGTAAGCTTACTACTGTGCTCTCTGGTAGGAGCCGTTAGTGTATGCTACTACGGGGGGTGGCCTTTTATTATTTCTTATTTACTGGTTTTTACTTTTGTATTGCTCTTATTTTCATGGCTCTCTTAGCTCTATTTGTATTATTTCTCATTTCGTATCTCGGTTATGCCATCCATTCTGCTTCAGGTATTATTATGACCATGTTAAATATTCTTGATCTTGAGCCGGGGGTCTATCGGAAACAGCCTCTCTACTTTTTCGGAAGTAGCCGTATGAACTGCGTACATTTACCCTCCCCAGACCCCACTTGGTGGGAATTCACTGGGTTTTTTGTTGTTGTTGTTGTTACTATATCAATAAAATATTTTTAAAAAATCATACAACAGTCGGTGGTTGACATAGCTTGTGGTGGTGGTTGTGACTTGTAGGTGTGATTGGGAATTGTATTGGGTGATGGTGATGGTTGTGGGTAGCGGCTAGTAGTGATGGTGGATGACATTAGTGATTAACAATGGTAGCTGGTGGTGGCAACTAATAATTATAGTGAATGATAGTCATAGCTAATAGTGGGGGTGAATGATGATGATGACTGGCGACACACAGTGGTTGTTTATGGTGATGATTCTTGCTAGTGACTGGCGGTTTTAATGGTGGTTACATATGATTGTAAATAGTAGCTAATGGTAATGACGGCCAACTATGGTAGTTGGTTGTTGTGATGAGTGTGGCTAAGGATGGTAATTATGATTTGTGGGAGGTGGTAGTTGATAATGGAGGTCGGCGGTGACAATTAGTGGTGAAAGTGAATGGAGTTGAACTGTCCTCTTTGTAGAAATTCTTAAATAAAAATCTTAATGATATTAAGACTTTTTAACAAATCTTAATCATTTGGATCTTCAGACCCACTAATGGTAGTAAAATTCAAAAAACTAACACATTTAAGTGATTAAGAATTAAGATTCAGACCAAACAGACTTAACAACTGAGGTTTGAGTGATTAACATTAAGACTTTCACTAAGTTCAAACAAATGAGACCCTAGTCCTTAAATTCCCTCTCTAATGCTTAATCCTTTCCCGGTGAAAATACAATTTATATAGATATTTCTTTAAGAAAAAACTAGTATTGGGATTTCAAGCGTGTATATTTGGAATGGGGAAAATACTCTAAATAGTTGGTCGCTTCCTAAGAATTTCTTTCAGATGGTACCTATTAACTTCTAGCATGGAAAAAAAAAACACGAACTAAAATAAAATATCCAGACCTAAAAACGGGTAACCTCAAAATTGCAAAGCAATGCTTACTGTCTTAGGTTGTTGGCCCAGGCCTTCTTTTGAAAATGCTTTGGTCTTAGTTTCTTTCTCACAGATTTTGAATCGTTCCATTTCACGCTCAATAAGCTTACGAGCATCCATCAACGCTTGCTCGTATGACGCACTTACCTATGTCAAAGAGCAAAACCAGCAAAGGTAAAAATAAGATTCCACGATTTTGTGGATGAAAAAACAAAAAGTAGTATCTATGACCACACAAAAGGCAAATGAATGCATTGATGTGAAAAGGCAGCCACCAACTCAAAAGCCAAAAAAAGGGGCATGCAGCGCGGTTCACTAAAGCTTCAGCTATGCAGGATCCGAGGAAGGGCGTAACGTACGCCAGTTTCACCTTGCAATTTCTACAAGAGGTTCCCACTTTTTGAACCTGTGACCTCCTGATCACATGGAGGCAACTTCACCAGTTACTCCAAAGCTCCCGTTCACCAACTCAAAAGCCAAAACTAAGAAAATACAACCACTTTCTATTCCCTGGTGTAAAGCCATCACTTTTTTCAAACTAATGCCAATAAGCCATTACTAATCTACAAAAAGCAAGACAACCAAAAAAAAAGGCATAACAATGTAGTGTGAGAGAGTGTATCAGTAGAAATTCACATCATCAAATAAAACATTGTTCACAATATGAATCCATCTTCATCATATACAATACAATTTAACTCTAATATTAAGAACCATACTCAATCAAATATGGAGAAGCGGAAGTACAACTTGAAAAATAAACACCTAGGTAAAACTTCTCTAAGAGTGTCATTCACAAACTAACTATGCCAACATGTCCCGGAAAATTAGTAACAGTTCCATTTCAATCACCTAAACACAACATTTCTCCCGACTCTAATCTAGTTCCCCCTTCAGTGGTAGCATTTCATTCGATAGTAGAATTTTCTCTTCTTCTGCTTTCCCTTTCTCCATCAATTCTTCCTACTACACACCTCAACCACTTCCTTCCCGCCAGACAACTACAGCACTTCTGCTCTCCTTCTAAAGAGGCAGCATAATAGGCAGATTTATTTTTCCCATACAATGTCTCAGTATGAAACTCGATTAAACAAATGCCCTCAAAACAAAACAAATGCCGGCAAAACAATCAACAACCACATGGGGCGTGCTCTCTCTAAAACCATCTCTATCACCAACATAAGAAACTCACTTCTTACTCAAGTATGGTATTAAAACAGGAATAAACACCTAAAGTCTAACAGGGGACTCAATTAAATGGGAAGCATTTCCAGATGGTAGGAAAGAGTGGTGAGCCAGAAGTTCCCGCGCCAAGGTAGAAACTAAAGGTTGACCCTATGATGCAGTCCTTCAAAATTTCAACTAAAAACAAGTTTAAAGATCACCTAAACTTGGAAGAAAAAAAAAAGATCACTCAAACTTCTGAGGCTGACAAATAGGATCGTAATCGTCCCAATTTATAGAATAGCTGACATGGTATAAAGAAGTAAGCTATGATCCAAACTTTTCATACAGGCCAGGCCTTCAGGAAATTGAACCTAAAAACCTCATAATTCTCAACTTACTTCATTTGACCACTAGGCCACACCCTTGGATGTGTTGTTCCTAAAGTACTCTTATCAATGATGAGCTGGCTAACTGCTTAGTTGGTCAGGAACTGCGCTCATTATAATGTCATGCTAAGTGAAAATTGAGAGAAGATGAATCACTGACTCGCGATTCTATTAATATAATAATTAATCGTTATAACCAGGTGTCATGCAATAAGAAACGGATACGGAGCATCGCCAACATAGTGAACGACAAGGAAATGCATCTATATAGCTAACAAGAAAGAGCAGAGCATAAGTAAGATGTTTACCTTTTTATCTTTGATTTCGCTTGATTGAATCCATGTTTTGATTTGGTCTCTATACCTCTGAAGCTTTTTAATCTCCTTTTTCAAATCCGCTTCAAATTTTTCCTTCTGGTTCGCATTATCCGTGTCATAAACCTGAAGAAAGACGGAAAAGAAGGATATTCAATAAAAGAAATGTCGGCTGGACTACTGAAGAAGTAGAAACAAAAAAAAGAAAAAAGAACCTTGTTCCAAATGCTATCGAAGACATCAACGCCTTCTTGAACCTTCTTCAGCACTCGATCTATTTCACCCTGTAGTTTACGACTCGCTCCCATTGCAGCAACTCAGACACCAACCGATGATAGAGGAGAATTGATCACCCAATAGGGTTTTCGTTTTATCAAATATTAAAGATGAGATGAGATCAGATGAGTAGAATATTTTGCTTCGCTCACTTCTATTCCATCTTTGTTTCTGTTTTAGGGCTTTACATAGATTTGGCTCCCCTACGCTGCTTTCCTTCCCCCCGTTTAGCCTATATATCAGAAAAAATAAAATTCCGTGTAATTACGAATTTTTTATTTTATTTTTTTGCAAGAGTTCAGTTCTACGAGGGAGCAGAATACTATACATTTTAAAAAGAATTATCTCTTTTGACTTAGCAGATAATTTTAAAAAATAAAAATAACTTTTAAAATTACTTATGCCTCCCTAACAGAGATGAGGCATTTTTATATAGAGAAATAAAAAGCATTTTGTATAGTACTGGTGGGTTTCTGTGCATAGTTTATTATTTAAGGTTCCTATACATAGTAAACCTATCATATCTTGTCTTTTTTTTACTTTTTAGTTGATAGTGTAAGCCTCAGCTCTTTCAATTTCTTTATCCTTAAGAATATTTTCAGGAGAAAGTGATGGGATTCTTGAATATCTTCAGATTCAGTTGTTTCTTCACTTGGAAGTATCCAAACATTGTTCCACAATTTTCATCAAATTTTTTCGAACTTCTTCTAAGTATTTTTCAATCATTTCTAATTTGTCTCTTTCATGTACAGAGATTCTTCTAGACATATAACTTAGGTTTATATCTTCCACAATTTTTTTTTTGTGGAGCAGTGGTATATCCGACTATCTTTTGAATAATGGATTCGAGCAATTCTAGTCCATGCGGGAGCTTAGTGAGGGAGTCCTTTCTTGTTAGCTTTTTCCAAAATTGTTGTAGAATACCCTATAAAGTACAGATATTTTTCCTTTCGTGTATCCGAATTCAACACTCCATTTATGTATCCGTGGAATGGAGAATTCTATAAAGAAACACATTTAGTCAATTTTATCTAGATTACAGACATGATCTGAATGATATAAGTCTGTTAGAAATGAAGACACTTTAATCCATTCTTTGTACAGATCCAGATATTCTACTGGTAGAATTTTTACTATAGGGCCATGATATGACTACCATTGAATAAACCAATTGGGAATTGGGTCTTCAAAAACTTTAGAACAAACCTTTAGAAATCAAGTATGTTTATGTTTAATATTGTTATAATATAAGGTTTATGTAAAAGCTTTTATATAGTCCCAATAAGTGAAGGCGATTTTCGATCCTTTCATTGTCATGAATTTTTCTGTCATGGAAGTGGTTCCCCAATCTTCTATTACTATGAGTTTTTTAATGACCATCTTGGAGTATCCATGAACATCTGGAGTTGTTTCACCTATTTGATGGTGTTCTATTTCAATACTTCCAGTAGCCACTAGTATTGATTCATAAAAGGCCTTGTTTTATAAGATTCTCCTGTAAAATAGAGGTTAGTTAATAAATGTTTTGGGAGGAGTTTTCATGGATCATTTTGGTTACATATTTGAGAATTTTCTACGAGAACTATTAGCTCTCGATTTTCAAGTTTTTCATAATTTTGCCTATCTGCGTGTTTTCTTTGGCAACTGAAGGAAACGAATCAGCTTGTTTGGCAGATATAAAAGATTGTAGTTGCTCAAATAAAGGACAATCCTCTGGAATCTCGTCCAAATGGATCGAAGTGCTCATATGCGGAGTTTTTAAAGATGATTCTATAATTTGCGGAATTCTTGCATTAATCAGACTCATACTTCCCCTTTGCAATACTGGAAAATCGGATGATGAAGAAGCATATGATGATGAAGGAAAGTTTCTTCCCCTAGAAGAGGAGTATCTTCTTCCTTTGCTTCTGTCGCCTTTTCCTCGACCACTGGTTATTTGTCAGGGTGGATCTGTACCCATGTTGCATGAAGTAGATTAGAATTTATCAAATGATGAGTCAATATCATACCAATCGATTTTATCTCGTATATCTTCAAAATTAAGAAGAAATAAATCTTCTTCTATCATATTATGGATAAGTTTTTCTAATATGATAAAATGAATATCTTCATTTAGAGGAATGCATTTTACAATAGTAATTATTGTTTTTTAAGAAAGAAAGTATGTGTAATAATTCATTTAATTATTTAAGTATTCATGTAACGTCCTGATTTTTTGAACCAGAACGCTACATGGTGCTAATGGCCCCGAGGGACCACAAGCTAATCCATGACTGATATTTGTACCTGTATACTACAATTCATGACATAATAATGCGGAAAACATGCACAATAGGCCATAAGGTTCAATTGAAATAATATAACATCCATATGGGCGAAAAATACCCAAAATAACCAAAAAATGAATCTGAAAGCTAAATCTGAGCGTAAATCCAAAAGCCTCTAAGTACTGTTTGAAATAAGGAGTTGAAGGAACATGTCTCCAACTAACTCCGTAAAACTGAACTGAAGAAATAAATAAATGAATAAATCAAATAATGTTGTCCTCAAATAAAGTGGACTCATTGCAACTCTGTATGCTGAATGCGACTGCTACTGCTAGTCTGGGACTCATGTCTCTTAACCTATGGTGTAACATGAAAAGAAAGCACTATAGCGCAAATGCGTTAGTACAACTGGAATACCAAGTATGCGAGTGAGGTAGGCTAATGCAAAGGGTTTATATACATGAATAATACTACTGACTGACTGATATGAACGTAAGAGTACAACATACATACATAGTAACTAAGATCGTGAGTATGCAATGGCTAAATTTGTACGCTAATACATGGCTGGAACCGTAGTTCTGATAACATGGATGACTGTATCTGACAGCCCTGAATCTGGTTGAACTCTCTAAGTTTCGTGTTATAACTGAATTTGACTGTATCTAACAGTCCTGGTATACTGATTTCTGAAGAACTGTCTGAGTTCTTTTACTGAGACTGATACTGAAACTGTGGGAGATAGCTGTTTAACCGACATGCCCCATGTATACCATTACAGCTAAGCAGGGTCCAATCTCTGCCCCGACTGGAGGGGTGTCAATACCGCACCACTGGTAAGGACAGTTGTGAGTGACCCTTATCTACCAGGTACTCAAAGTGAGAACGGTGGGACCCTAAACTGATAGGTTAAGCCACCTCATCAACCCTAATCTGACAGTCTAAGATATCTCAACCTACGCTGGCTATGTAGTTCTGGAACACAAGGATGACTACTAAGAAACACAACCTAAACTGGTAGATGAGTCCCCATCCTTGGGTTCACTCGGTGCTAATTTCTACTCCCATCTGAAGAGACTAAACATGATTCAACTGACTGTACTTGGACAGATTAACTGACTTCCATTGACTGACGGAGTAGTACTATTATCTGAGAGTTAATTGAGATCATGAGATTTCAGAGGTTTCCTGAGTCACATGACTGACTGATGATAGGCGAATTTACGCGCCTATATCAATATATTTTGCCCATATTTTAGCCTAGTTTTGAGAACAAATTATATATTTCATGCACTTTTAGTCCTTTTTCCTATAAATGAGCTAACGAACATGATTAGTAAAGTTCCAGGTATAAATGATGCAAAATACAGCATTTTATGGCTTACTTGACGCAAAAGAAAGCTCACAAACGAAGTAGAAAGGAGCTGGACGCCTAAAGGACCAAATCTGCTGCATGGAAAATCTGTCCCGGGCAAAAACAGCATTTCTGAATACTTTGGGGACTGCATGGAAAATCTGTCCAGGACTAAAACAGCATTTCTGAAGACTTTGGGGACTTACAGACACAAAGCTGGATTTTGACAATGATACATTAACCTAGTACAATTGGGTTATGTATTTCATTAGTTTATTTGGATTAGGAGAATGTTACATTAACCTAGTACAAATGGGTTAAGTATTTCCTTAGTTTAGTAGGATTTGGTTATTTATTTCATTAGCATAGTAGGAGTAGGATAGGAGTATTATAAATACCCTATCATGCTAGAGATTTTAATCAAGTCCTCCCTTAGTGGAGGCAACTCCTCCCTTCATTCAAGAAATTCATTCTTAAACTATTAATTTTCTTCCATCTTTCTCATCTTCCACTACAAACACTTCTAATCTATTCTTCTATTCTTAAATTCCACAACAAGAGAATCGTTACTTGCTATGGAATCACCAAAACCACACGCCAAACACCTACTATTCACGCCATCCACCATGCAAAACGTGATATCCTTCGCATTCATGGGTAACTAAACCTCTTAGTTGGGGTTATGGAAGCCGAATGAGTTACTATCTATTGCTATGAGTTTGTGAGTTCAAGACACGTATATTGCTTATATCATTATTCTCTTCATCTTAAATCTACATTCTTTGCGGTTTCAAACACAAGAACACGCCATTCTAACATCTAACCTGTTCGAGAGAAAGGTTATTTGTCTGGAAAAGAAGACGCATAGACTAACGCCAGTCTAACATTTAACTTGTTCGAGAGAAAGGTTATTTGTTTGGAAAAGAGATAATGTCAAGGTAGTAGGACACCCTTTCCTATTAAAAAGCTAGTGCCGTAACTGGACTAACCTCTTGGAGAATTTGTACCGCTAGACACACTTTAAGCTCGAGAGAGTTAAAGTGAAATAGTCCTTGTTTAGGTCGAGAGACGCTTGGATTTACCATCAACTACAATTCTCTATAAGCAATTACATGTCAAGACTCTACACACCCATAGCTAATAGAGACGTATACCTCAGAAGGTGGACATAACCCCAACGCTTCAATTCTCATTGTTTACAACTCACGTAACATTCTTTCTTTTTATTTTCAGCTTTTATTTTGATACTTTGTTTACATTACTTGCACGACAAGACTCCCCCCTTTTTACGAGACTTGCACCAAAAGTTTAGTAATTTTGCTTACTTGTTGGCCAAGCTATTCCCTGTGGGATCGACACCCAACCCAGGTTGGGTTCTATATTTGCTAACGACCGCTTTACACTCAAACGAGAGCTGTAGATTGAGCGTTATCAAAAATTGGCGCCGTTGCCGGGGAATACGAGTGTCAATCAAGTTCGTGATAATTACTAGACCCTTTGGTCAAAGATTCTCGTACTTTTACTTTTAGTTGTTGTTTTTGTTTTATTTAGGTTTATTCAGTGCATCAATGGAGGCACAACGTGAAATTGAAAGGATGGCTGCTCAAGTGCATCAACAGAATATTGATAATCGTAGGCGAGCAACAAATCCTGACGATGAGGATCTGGGCGATGAAGAGCTACTAAACCCACGACATACTACTGAGGTGGCGGCACGCATGCAGAGGAGAGATCGTCAAGAGAGATTGAGGCATGATCGCCGAGCTATGCAAATTCCTTTTGATGACGAAGAGGACGATCTAGACGGACCTGGTGCCACCGGAGCTATTATTCTTCCGCCATTGGCACCCGGAGCAAAGTTTAATATCACTAGCACCATGATTCAGCTTTTGCAACTCAAGGGATTATTTGGTGGACTAGCAGGCGATGATCCGAATATGCATCTGATCAACTTTATTTCCACATGCAAGTCATTCGACAATCCTGGAGTTGGACAGAATGCAATTCGATTACGTCTATTTCCATTGTCTCTGTCTGGGGAGGCAACTATGTGGTTGAGTGGGTTGACTCCTGATTCTATTACTCATTGGAGGCAATTGAAAGACGCTTTCCTAGAAAGATTCTTTCCGCCATCCAAAAAAGCACAATTGAGAGATGAAATCAGCAACTTTCGTCAGCTTCCCTCTGAAGCTCTCCACGAAACATGGGAGAGGTTCAAGACGAAGCTCATGCGGTGCCCAAATCACCATATGACCAATGACCACTTGATGGAGATATTATACAGAGCTTTGAATTTGGTGACTAAGTCAGTGGTTGATAATGCGGCTGGAGGATCTTTTATGGACCTCACCTTTGGGCAGGCAAGCCATATGCTAGATCGGATGACAAAGCAAAGTAGAGCTTGGCATACCAGGGATTCTGAGGTAACAAGCCCCACTTTATCTTTTGGCATGACTGCAGAGCAGAGGCGAAGACAAGAGGATCGTGACCAAGACATGGCTCACATAAAAACGCAGATGGATCTTCTTACCAAGCACTTATTATCAGGGAAGACCGAAAAAGTGAAAGCTGTAGCGCTAAAAGGAAGAGACGAATCTGATTCTGAAGCGGAGGCCGACTACTTGAACAATCAGAGGGGTTTCCGTGGGAATGCCCAAGGAAACCAAGGTCGGAACCATTATGATAAATCTGGAAACAAAGACCAAGGTAGTTGGAAAAAATATAATGAAAAGAGTGGTTTGTACGTTCCCCCTGGTAGACGTGATACCACCACATCTAATTCTGGGAGTATGGAAGACATGATGGCTAAGTTATTGAAAGGAGTGGAAGCAACGAGCGCAGGAGTTAAGGAGGTGATTGATGATTTGTCCTCCATGAAGAAACTAGTTGATTCTCATTCCACTTCTATCAAGCAAATAGAGCAGCAATTGAGCCAACTTTCAGCAGCATTCAATCAAAGAAAGGCTGGCACTTTACCTAGCGATACTGTGCAAAACCCAAGGAATGACGGGTCATGCATGACCATAACTACCAGAAGTGGTAAGGTGCTGGAAACTTCAGCAAAAGGCAAGCAAGTGGTTGACGAAGTGGTACGGTTTGATATATGCAAAACAATGAAGCAGCCCAGCGATATGAATGAGTCATCTGTAGCTGATGTTCATTATGAGGATATGAAAGCATTATCTATAGAGAAACAACCTACTGTTGAGCCATTGTCTGCTATGCCACTGAAAGTTGAGCATGAAGATAATAAAGGTTATGAAGAACTTATGAGTGCTCTAACAGAAATAGAGTCTTATACTCCTAAGAAACCGGATTGTGAACTCAAGAATCAACCAACAGCGAATACTCCCTTTGACGAGCCACCAATGCTAGAATCGCAAGAGCTTCCCGATTATCTAAAGTATGTGTTCTTGGAAAGTAGAAATATACTTCCTGAGAGAGCAGATGATTTAAGTGAACAGCACGTAGAAGCTCTCATCTCTGCTCTGAGGAGATACAAGAGAGCTATGGGTTGGACTATTGATGATATAATTGGTGACTCTCCGGAGAAACGTATGAGCCAGCTCGAAAAAGATCGCATGACCACAGGTAAGCCTCATTGTCGTCTAAATCCTTTCAGAAAACGATCCATCACTTACCTCGACAAAGTCTGAGTACTCGAGGTAACTACGTCGAGCCACGACAATAAATAAGGCGCTAGATGGGAGGCAACCCATCGTTTCATCATTTTTTCGTTTTCTTTCATTCTAGTACTTGTTCTGTTTTATGAAAAATCCAAAAATAAGAGTCGTGCCACGACCAAAACTAAGGCGCTAGGTGGGAGGCAACCCATCGTACTAATCGTTTTTGTTTGGTTTTGAGCAAAAATAGGTGCAAGAAGTATTCAACGAGGAGATTGATTTCAATTGACGATTTGGACGCATTGTATGGTAAAGTTGGTGAGTTAGGAATGGTGATGCATAAGGCTATGGATTGAGCCTTTTCGCACGTCATAATAAGCTTCGAGGAAGGCTAGGCCTTGGTAAAAATAGGCCACGAACGATGCACAACCTATTCTATAGCCTAAGGACTCGAAATCTAGTGTGCTATACACTATGCGCCGCCTATTCCTAGGTATGCTTTTGACTATGCGCCGCCTATGCTATGGCATTTGACATACTGAGACCAAATGCCATAGATTATGCGGCGCATATGTCTAGAAATGCCATAGACTATGCGGCGCATATGTCCCATTATGCCATGGACAATGCGCCGCATATGTCATTGATATGCCAAGGGATATGCGCCGCATATGTGGTGATTTTGTCCCCAAATCCGATTGTAAATGGGTCATAACCCGACCCATACTCTTCCTATATAAAGGGGACATAGTTTTACAACACAACCACATTAGAAAACACCCTAAAGGCGCCACATAACCTTCCAAATCTTCTCAAAATTTTCTTCTTTTGCTCTTCTAATTCACAACACCGTCTCCACAAGCTTCAAGCAAGTAAGTACTCTCTTATTCTTCATTTATTTATCGTAAGTACTACGTTGCTATGCTTATTATAAATTGCTAAATCATATAAGATTGTTGGTGATGTTCATGTGTTTGAATTGTTGTTACATAATCATGTGAGTAAACATATACGTAGGGAATTCTTGACTTATTTCCGACTTAAATTTGGTTTCAATAGCATTGTTATGATATTTGCTGAATTGATATGGCTATGAATATTGCTTAAGAGTGTTGTTTGGATGCTTACATGTTAGACTATCCCGGCCATCGGGATAAGATTATAGTACCTATCGACTTAGGAGGTTGTGCTTGTTGTAAGAATAACGATTCCATGTGGTAACCCCTATGTCATAGTGTTGCTATATATACCATGAAAGTAGTCCAATGGCTGCAAATAAGTGATACAATGCTGATTTTCTTGTTGGAATACAATCCTAAAACGTATGTCGACGAAATCTGAGTAAATCGACTACGTTCACCTCGCTGATTTGTGCAACAAAACTAAGTGTGGGGTGGTACCCCTAGTACTTGCATATAGATTGTATCAAGTGAGATTGTGCTGCAACTAACATTATTTCTAGTCCCAGGTACAATGGCACCTAAAGCGAGACAAGGCAAGGAGAAGGCTACCACCTCCCTAAAGGGCAAAAAGAGAAGTCGCAAGGACCAAGGAGAACCCTCCTCACAGCAAATACCTCAACTCACGCTTGGAATTAAGTGGGATACTTATGAGGAACGTCTGAGGATGACAACTCTGATGATGATTCCAATGCAAAGGGGTATGACCCCAGACATAGAGGATAAGTCCGACCAACCAGGTTCCTCATATTTATTTTCCACTGAGGACAGTGTCCCGACTAAGTGTGGGGTGGCGGTATCGCATGCTATACTTCTTTGTTTGCACCTATGTTTGTTTACTTTGTTTATTTTAGTCCATTTTTTTTGTTTGACGTTTTTTTTAGGAGTAAAATCTTTCTAGCTTCGCATGAAATTATTTTGATAGGCAGCATGAGATTATAACAAGAGTATGTGCTACAATTGTGACTATTGAGACGTTTAGGCTCTAGTTGTGACTCATTATGTGATATTGTGTGATTCAATTCCTTCACTTGTTGGGTTGAGAGTCTATATTACTTCCAATCAAGTCAACCATGTGCCTTGTGCGTGTGAGATAATAGTATATTCTATGTTTGTGGCTGATGCTAGAACTTGCCCGGTATGTATGCAAAGCGAAAATAAGGAGTGTGAGTTTAGGAGATGATTTAGGCATTTCTTTGACAACCTATACATGTTTACCTTCAGTTTTTCCTACCCATGTACATTATCCTAGTTAAACCCTTTTGAGCCTTTAGCCTATTTCTTTGACAGCCTTGTATGTAAGCCTAATCCATTTTTTCAAGACCATAATTTGATCCAAATTCCTAAGTGCTTTAAAGTGAAAAAGTCATGTGACAACATAAGAGGAAATTGGGTGAGTATGATGCTTTAAATTGTAATGGTGCTTGAATGTGTTATGAAAAAGAAAGTGCTATCATAAGAGGTATGTTGTGAAAAGAAAAAGGAAAAGAAAGCTGAAAAGTGAGTTGTGCTTAAAATTGAAAAACAAAAGATGAGAACAAGGGTGGAAGAATAAAATAAAGAAAGGTTGAAAGAAAAAAGTGTCAATGATACAATGTGATGTATTAAAGTGCTTAGGAACTTAGACACTATTTCTGGCCAAAATAGTTGATCCTACCCGTCCCTTAGCCTACATTACAACCATCAAAAGACCTACTTGATCCTAACCTTAACATTCCGACATTTAGTGGAGTACTACATTAAGGGCAAGCCTATGGTCATTAGTTGCTACATATGAATTTTTTGTGAGAGCGAGGACATTTTGATACCCATGTTTGAAAAATATGCTATACTTGTGAGTGATTATGGGTACTATATTGTGAGACACACATGGTTGATGAGTTTTGGATAGTTGTATATGATTCTATGTACCTTAACGTTTGCATGCGATTTGATCACCATCACTAGTCTACGCTAGAGGTTAAACTGTTTCTACTTATAATCGAAAAACTACTCTTTGTTGATAATTTTTTAGCTTGTCTTGAAGAAAGTTTTGTGTTGTTGCTGTAAAACCCTAAGTTGATGTGTAGAAGGACATGATATTTTGTTCGAGGACGAACAAAGCTACAAGTGTGGGGTGTTGATGATAGGCGAATTTATGCGCCTATATCAATATATTTTGCCCATATTTTAGCCTAGTTTTGAGAACAAATTATATATTTCATGCACTTTTAGTCCTTTTTCCTATAAATGAGCTAACGAACATGATTAGTAAAGTTCCAGGTATAAATGATGCAAAATACAGCATTTTATGGCTTACTTGACGCAAAAGAAAGCTCACAAACGAAGTAGAAAGGAGCTGGACGCCTAAAGGACCAAATCTGCTGCATGGAAAATCTGTCCCGGGCAAAAACAGCATTTCTGAATACTTTGGGGACTGCATGGAAAATCTGTCCAGGACTAAAACAGCATTTCTGAAGACTTTGGGGACTTACAGACACAAAGCTGGATTTTGACAATGATACATTAACCTAGTACAATTGGGTTATGTATTTCATTAGTTTATTTGGATTAGGAGAATGTTACATTAACCTAGTACAAATGGGTTAAGTATTTCCTTAGTTTAGTAGGATTTGGTTATTTATTTCATTAGCATAGTAGGAGTAGGATAGGAGTATTATAAATACCCTATCATGCTAGAGATTTTAATCAAGTCCTCCCTTAGTGGAGGCAACTCCTCCCTTCATTCAAGAAATTCATTCTTAAACTATTAATTTTCTTCCATCTTTCTCATCTTCCACTACAAACACTTCTAATCTATTCTTCTATTCTTAAATTCCACAACAAGAGAATCGTTACTTGCTATGGAATCACCAAAACCACACGCCAAACACCTACTATTCACGCCATCCACCATGCAAAACGTGATATCCTTCGCATTCATGGGTAACTAAACCTCTTAGTTGGGGTTATGGAAGCCGAATGAGTTACTATCTATTGCTATGAGTTTGTGAGTTCAAGACACGTATATTGCTTATATCATTATTCTCTTCATCTTAAATCTACATTCTTTGCGGTTTCAAACACAAGAACACGCCATTCTAACATCTAACCTGTTCGAGAGAAAGGTTATTTGTCTGGAAAAGAAGACGCATAGACTAACGCCAGTCTAACATTTAACTTGTTCGAGAGAAAGGTTATTTGTCTGGAAAAGAGATAATGTCAAGGTAGTAGGACACCCTTTCCTATTAAAAAGCTAGTGCCGTAACTGGACTAACCTCTTGGAGAATTTGTACCGCTAGACACACTTTAAGCTCGAGAGAGTTAAAGTGAAATAGTCCTTGTTTAGGTCGAGAGACGCTTGGATTTACCATCAACTACAATTCTCTATAAGCAATTACATGTCAAGACTCTACACACCCATAGCTAATAGAGACGTATACCTCAGAAGGTGGACATAACCCCAACGCTTCAATTCTCATTGTTTACAACTCACGTAACATTCTTTCTTTTTATTTTCAGCTTTTATTTTGATACTTTGTTTACATTACTTGCACGACAAGACTCCCCCCTTTTTACGAGACTTGCACCAAAAGTTTAGTAATTTTGCTTACTTGTTGGCCAAGCTATTCCCTGTGGGATCGACACCCAACCCAGGTTGGGTTCTATATTTGCTAACGACCGCTTTACACTCAAACGAGAGTTGTAGATTGAGCGTTATCACTGACTGAGTTATATAGATTATAGCTTGATTGAGATTATCGTGACAACATGACATGGCTCTAGGAACACAACTATGTTTTTCGGGTACGAATACCCCTAGGACTCGATAGAAGGAAACTGACACACATGGCATGACTTGATCATAAGATTTGAGTCCACAATTCATAATATAATAAGTAGGGGATATCATATTTCATATAGTTATTCAACATCTTAAACATTGTAGGGAATGCATGGATATATTTTGTGTACATATTGTATATCTCCATTATCTTGCATGCTTCATACCACCACAATAACAATACTTGAAAAGCATGGAATTCATATTGAAGTATATAGCTAACATGAACTTGTCATTTAGACATCATAGAACCATACAAACATGAACTTCTAGCATCCTAAGCATTTTATCAAACACCTTGCATGCATTCTTTAAGGCATAGGTGGGTTTCATACTTGCACCATATTAAACCACCTAAAGTTCATGGTTTTCAATTAACAAACATACATATTCCATGAAAACACCTTTATACATCACATTGAAACCTAAACAACAATCGTCAACATGTACATACTCATATCACCACAAAAAGTTAACAAAATAATATTTAGAACATGGTTCTTGAGCTCTATGAACGAATTGGATCCATAGATGAACACTACGCATACCTTAGTGATTGAATCTTGAAAGAGATCTAATGTTTCTGAAGGTTCTTGAAGAATTCCTTAGGCTTGCCCTTGATTTTTCTTGACTAGGGTTTAACCCTTTTGGGAAAGAACGCTATTGTTCCTGAGGAGGTGATCTTGAGAGAAAACCCTAATCTTGTGGTTGAAAATGTATGTGAGAGCTTTTTAAGATATTTTAACTAAAGAGAATGGAAGATAATATGTTCCTTAAGGGTTATAAGTCGTGGAAAGTGAAGGGAAAAGACCAAAATACCCTTATGAAATAAATTCCCATTTGCTGAAAATAATAGCTGACGACATTTGTGACAAAGCGTCAAAAATGTGGTAAGCCGTCAAAAATGTCATCACACAGAAGCTGGACTCTGCCTAAGTCTGATGACAATTGTGACATGGTGTCAAAAATGTGGTAAGTCGTAAAAAATGTCGTCACACAAAAGCTGGATACTGCCTAAGGCTGACGACCTTCGTGATAGGGCTTCACAAATGTGGTAAACTACCACGAATGTCGTCACCTAGGAGTTAGTTTTTGCCTAAGGCTGATGACCTTCATAGCAGGGCGTCACAAGTGTGGTAATCTACCACGAATGTCGTCACTTAGGAGTTGGTTTCTGCATAAGGCTGACGACCTTCGTGATAGGGCATCACAAATGTGGTAAGCTACCACAAATGTCGTCATATTGTTTCCAGCCTGACATACTGGAGTAAAATAGGAATAACTCTTTGCTACGATATTGGATTTAGGCGAAATTAATATCATTCGAAAGATAATTCAATTATATATCTGTTGATAGGTTATGAGCTCAAAAATTCCAAGTTTAACGAGAGATATGCTCGTTTGAAGTTGACTATACCAATATCTTTCTCAAGAATTCAATTGGTAAGGAATGTTGAGTTATTTGAAGCCTTTATATACATCTAACTTACTTATAAAACTATAAAAGAACCATGATGTACTATGCATGAGCTTGGTACATGGATCTAATATTGGTTTGGATTTTTCAGGGTATTACAATATCTCTCCTTTGGAAACATTCGTCCTCGAATGATGACTATTTGAGAGAGGAGAAAAGATAAAACGACGCATGCACTGATCATGCTCAACTGGCATATGATTTTAGGACTGAATTGAATTCTAAACTGAATATAGCCCAACTGAACATGCATATTTGATGCATGATTGATAAGCTGAACTTATGAATGCATGATAAGCTATGTACTGATACTTGATACCAATTTTATACTGGAATTTTGAACATGTAACTGAATAAGCTTAAGGAAAATGGTTACCTCGATCTAAGTTTGAATTAGCGGAGAAAAGATGAGGGTACTTGGTTTACATGTCTGCTTTTGCTTCCCAAGTATCTCCCTCCATGGACTGATTCCGCCAAAGAATCTTGACTAGAGGGACTTTCATGTTCCTCAGCCTACGAGTCTGATAGTCGAGGATTTCGACTGGAATCTCTTTATAAGAGAGGCTATTCTGAATGCCAATACTCTGAATAGGGACTACAACTGCTGGGTCACCTATGCACTTCTTGAGCAAAGAGACATGGAAGACTGGATGAACTAAGGCTAGATCTGAAGGCAACTCGAGCTCATAGTCTACCTTGCCGAAGCGACTGAAAATCCTGAAGGGACCAACATATCGAGGACTAAGCTTTCCCTTCTTGCCGAATCTCTTCACTCCCTTTATGGGAGAGATCTTGAGATAGACATAGTCATCGACCTCGAATTCAAGATCCTTTCTGCGAATATTCGTATAAGACTTCTGTCGGCTCTGAGCAGCCTGGATTCTTTCTCTGATTAACTGAACTTTCTCTAAGACATCGAATACTAAGTCAGACCCTGTGACTGCGGTCTCACTAACTTCGAACCAACCGATCGAAGACCTACATCTCTTACCATAGAGAGTTTCGAATGGAGCCACCTGAATACTAGAGTGATAACTGTTGTTGTATGCATCCCAGCTTCACCTTGAAATCAATTGCACACGCCTTTAGCATATCTTCTAAAGTCTGAATGGTTCTTTTTGCTTGACTATCTGTTTGAGGATGAAATGTTGTACTGAGATGAATTTGGGTACCAAGACCCTTTTAGAATGCTTTCCAGAAGTGAGAGGTGAACTGGGTACCTCTGTCTGAGATGATAGATAGTGAAACACCATGTAATCTGACTAACTCCCTGATATAAAGTTTGGCATAATCCTCGACTGAGTAAGAGGTACGAACTGGAAGAAAATGAGCTGACTTGGTCATTCTGTCTACAATGACCCACACTGAATCATGCTGATGACATGTTCTAGGCAAACCCGTCACGAAGTCCATGTTCACTTCTTCCCACTTCCAAGTAGGAATAGTAAACTTTTGTATGGAACCACTAGGTTCTGATGCTCTATCTTAACCTGCTGACATGTAGAGCACTTAGCCACAAACTCTGCAACGTCCCTCTTCATCCCACTCCACTAATAGATCTTCCGCAAGTCGCATTACATCTTAGTGGCCCCTAGATGAATAGACTATCGCGCACCATGCGCTTCTGCAAAAATTTGCTGCCTCAAGTCATCTTCACCAGGAACACACAGATGACCCTGACAACGAAGAACACCATCTCTCCCTTGGGAGAAAACCTCTACTTCCTGACTCTGAACTGACTCTTTTGGCTTGATAAGGCTAGGATCCCTGTCTTGCTTTTCTTTCACCTCAAAAACTAGAGATGACTCTGAACTACTCTGAATACATACACCACCCTCTGAAGAGTCGACTAAGTGAACACCTAGTCTGGTAAGCTGATGAATCTCCTGAGCTAATTTCTTCTTACTATCCTTAACATGGGAAACACTACCTATGGACAATCTACTAAGTGCGTCGGCCACTACATTGGCCTTGCCAGGATGATAAATGATGCTCATGTCATAATCCTTCAAGAGCTCTAACCATCTTCTCTGATGAAGATTGAGATTTTTCTTGGAAAAGACATACTGACGGCTCTTATGATCTGTGAAAATGTCTACATGAACACCGTATATATAATGCCTCCAAATCTTTAAGGCAAAGACAACTGCTGCTAACTCAAGGTCATGAGTAGGATAATTCTTCTCATGGGGCTTTAACTGTCTGGAGGCGTAGGCTATGACTCTACCATGCTGTATGAGGGCACAACCTAAACCTATTCTGGATGCATCACAATATATTATGAATCCATCGGAACCATTGGAAAGTGCTAAAATTGGAGCTGAGGTGAGTCGATTCTTCAACTCCTAAAAACTCTTCTCGCAAGGTTCTGACCACTGAAACTTGACCTTCTTCTGAGTCAATCTGGACATAAAAGATGCAATAGAAGAAAATCCCTCGACAAACCATCGGTAATAGCCAACCAAACCCAAGAAACTCCTGATATCTGATGGAGAGATAGGGCGAGGCCAGTTTCTTACTGCTTTGATTTTCTGAGGATCTACTCTAATGCCATCACCCAAAATAATGTGGCCAAGGAATGCTACTGATCTTAGCCAAAATTCGTACTTACTGAATTTGGCGAACAACTGGTGATCCCTGAGAGTCTAAAGAACAATTATGAGATGGTCTGAATGATCACGCTCTGTGCGAGAATAGACCAGAATATCATCTATGAAGACTATGACGAATGTGTCCAAGTACTGCTTGAACACCCGGTTCATCAAGTCCATGAAAGCTGCAGGGGGCATTGGTAAGACCAAAGGACATGACTAGAAATTCAAAGTGACCATACTGAGTACAAAAAGATGTCTTCAGAATATCACATTCTCTAACTCTGAGCAGATGATAGCCTGATCTTAGGTCTATCTTGGATAAATAACTGGCACCCTAAATTTGGTCAAATAAGTCGTCTATCCTCGACAGCGGATACATGTTCTTGACCGTGACTTTGTTGAGCTAACGGTAATCAATACACATTCTAAGAGAACCGTTCGTCTTGCACTCGAATAAGACTGGCGCACCCCATGGGGATACATTGGGTCTAATGAATCCCTTATCTAAGAAATCTTTCAACTAATCTTTCAGTTCCTTGAGTTCTGCTGGTGCTATTCTGTATGGCGTAATAGAAATAGGCTAAGTATCTAGGAGAAGGTCTATGCCGAAGTCTATTTCCCTTTCGGGAGGAATGCCTGGAATATCTTCGGGAAAGATGTCTGAGTATTCATTAACCACTGGGACTGATTCGAGATTGGGAGATTTGGAACTGAAATCCTTAACATACACAAGATGATACACACACCCTTTAGAAATCATTTTCCTTGTCTGAAGGTAGGAAATAAGCTGACCCCTGAAAGACGAAGTGCTACCCTTCCACTCTAGGACGGGCTCATTCGAGAACTGAAACTGAACTATCCTATTTCTACAGTCGACTATGGCATAGTAGAAATGAAGCCAATTTATGCTGAGAATTACATCAAAATCAGTCATCTCTAACTTGACTAAATCTGCTGGCGTAGATTTCTGAAATATCATAACTAAGCAGTTCCTGTATACCCATCGAGCTATAATGGTTTTACCCACTAGGGTAAAGACTGAAAAGGGCTCTGCTAAAATTTCAGGACTGATTTCGAAATTGCCTACTAAGTATGGAGTGACAAAAGATAAGGATGCACCTGGGTCTAGCAAATCATAAACATGAACATGGAAAATCTATAACGTACCAGTAACGACATCAGGAGAATTTTCCTGATCCTGTCGGGTCTGAAGAGCATAGAGTCTATTTGGGCGTTACCCACTAGTAGCACTGGAAGTGGCACCCTGCTGGTTTGGGCGTCCGAACTAAGCTGTGGAATGATTTTACTGACCCTGAGGGCCTGGCTGAGGACACTCCCTAATCTGGTGGCCTGGCTTACCAAAACCAAAACAGACATCACTACCGGCTTTGTAAATACCCTTGTGGTTCTTACCACAAGTCTAACAAAGGGGGTTTGTTCGGGCACTGCTAACACTGTCCTGAGATTTAGAGCCTGGTGCTCTATCTCTGTTGTCGTCCCTAAACTTCAGCACTAGGGCACTAGCGGAGGAAGGGGATGGAATTACTAACTTAGGATGAAATTGCGAACGATTTCCTCCCTCTAATTTGGGCTGAGCAAAGCTGAAACTGCCTGCTCTTTCTCTTTTGTTCTGCCTCTCCCTAGTTTTAACCTTCTGCTCCTCTATCTGTTGAACGTGGGTCATGAGCCTGGCTAAAGTCATATCACTGTTTAGCATCGCAGACCTACACTCATTTACCACGCTATCATTCATCCCTGATATGAACTTGCTCATCTTAGCCCTGTTGTCTGCAACCACATGAGGTGCATATCTGGCTAACTGAGTAAATTTAAGAGAATACTCTCTAACTATCATATTTCCCTTCCTGAGATTGATGAACTCAAGAACTTTGGCCTCTCTTAGATCTTGGATAAAGAATCTGTCTAAGAAAGTCGTGACAAATTCTTCCCACTCAACAGGACCTGCATCCTCTAACCTTTCTGCTAACCACTGGTTGTACCAAGTGTGAGCAACATCCTACAATTGGTATGCGGCCAACTTGGATCTCTCAGAAGAAGTGACTCCCATGATATTAATGACCTTCTGGACTTGGTCAACGAATTTCTGAGGATCCTCATCTGGCTTAGACCCAAAGAAGGATGGAGGGTTTATTCGGGTGAAGTCCTGAATCCTAGCTACTGCTGAATTAGCCACTGGGTTGGCTGAAATGACTGCTGTTCGTTCGTTCTGGGTAGCTACCGACTGAGCAAGAACGGTAAATACATTCCTAAACTCCGCATGAGAAACACGTTCACCCAAAGGATCTTTGGGCTGAGGAGCTGGCTGATTTCTTCTCCTTGGAGGCATGTTTCTTAAATAAGAGAAGAGTGGATTAGTCTGAGAGACTGACTTGAAATTATGCTTACTAGCACGACATGAATACTGAAGAAAGGGAACTGTTCCTAAAACATCTCATAGCCTTTTGTACATAAGTGTGGCGCACAACACACCCGTGTACAAGAATCTACTAGATGCAGCTTTCAGACTTTCTAGGACTCGATTGAACCTTAGGCTCTGATACCAAGTTTGTAATACCCCAGTTTTCTGAATCGGATCGTTACATGGTTCTTATGACCCCGAGGGACCACAAGCTAACCCATAACTGATATCTGTACCTATAAACTGCAATTCATGACATAATAATGTGGAAAACATGCATAATAGGCCATAAGGTTCAACTGAAATAATATAATATCCATATGGGCGAAAAATATCCAAAACAACTAAAAACTAAATCTGAAAGCTAAATCTGAGCGTAAATTCGAAAGCCTCTAAGTACTGTCTGAAATAAGGAGTTGAAGGAATATGTCTCTAACTAACTCCGTAAAACTGAACTGAAGAAATAAATGAATAAATCATATAATGTCATCCTCGAATAAAAAGGACTCACTGCAACTCTGTTTACTGAATGCGACTGCTACTTCTGTCCTGGGACTCGTGACTCTTAACCTATGGTGTAACATAAAAAAAAAGCCCTATAGCGCAAATGTGTCAGTACAACTGGAGTACTGAGTATACGAGTGGTATAGGCTAATGCAAAGGGTTTATATGCATGAATAATACTACTGACTGATTAATATGAACGTAAGAGTACAATATACATACATAGTAACTAAGATCGTGAGTACGTAATGGCTAAATCTGTACGCTAATACATGGATAGAACCGTAGTTCTGATAACATGGATGGTTGTATCTGACAACCCTGAATCTAGTTAAACTCTCTTAGTTCTGTGCTATAACTGAATTTGATCGTATCTAATAGTCCTAGTATACTAATATCTGAAGAAATGTCTGAGTTCTTTTACTGAGACTGATACTGAAACTGTGGGAGGTAGTTGTTTAACCGACATGCCCCATGTATACCATTATGTCTAAGTTGGGGTTTAATCTCTTCCCCGACTGGAGGGGTATCAATACCGCGTCACTGGTAAGGACAGTTGTGAGTGACCCTTATCTACCAGGTATTCAAAGTGAGAATGGTAGGACCCTAAACTGACAGGTTAAGCCACCTCATCAACCCTAATCTGATATGCTAAGATGTCTCAACCTACGCTGGGTACGTAGTTCTGGAACACAAGGATGACTGCTAAGAAACACCCTAAACTGGTAGGTGAGTCCCCATCCTTAGGTTCACTCGGTGCTAACTTCTACTCCCATCTGAAGAGACTAAACATGGTTTAATTGACTATACTTGGACAGATTAAATGACTTTTGTTGACTGACGGAGTAGTACTATTATCTGAGAGTTAACTGAGATTATGAGATTTCTGAGGTTTCTTGAGTCACATGACTGACTGAGTTCTATAGATTATATCTTGACTGAGATTATCGTGACAACATGACATGTCTCTAGGAACATAACTATGTTTTTTGGGTACGAATACCTCCAGGACTCGATAGAAGGAAAATTACACACATGACATGACTTGATCACAAGATTTGAGTCCACAATTCATAATATCATAAGTAGGGGATATCATATATCATATAGTTATTCAATGTCTTAAACATTGTAGGGAATGCATGGATATATTTCATGTACATATTGTCTATCTCTATTATCTTGCATGCTTCATACCACCACAATAACAACACTTGAAAAGCATGGAATTCATTCTGAAGTATATAACTAACATGAACTTGTCATTTAGACATCATAGAACCATACAAACATGAACTTCTAGCATCCTAAGCATTTTATCAAACACCTTGCATGCATTTTTAAAGCATAGGTGGGTTTCATACTTGCACCATATTAAACCACCTAAAGTTCATGGTTTTCAACTAACAAACATATATATTCCATGAAAACACCTTTAGATATCATATTGAAACTCAAACAATAATAGTCAACATGTATATACTCATATCACCACAAAAAGTCTACAAAATAATATTTAAAACATAGTTCTTGAGCTCTATGAATGGATTGGATCCATAGATGAACACTACACATACCTTAGTGATTGAATCTTGAAAGAGATCTAATGTTTCTGAAGGTTCTTGAAGAATTCCTTAGGTTTGCCCTTGATTTTTCTTGACTAGGGTTTAACCCCTTTGGGAAAGAATGCTCTTGTTCTAGAGGGGATGATCTTTAGAGGAAACCCTAATCTTGTGGTTGAAAGTGTATGAGAGAGCTTTCTGAGATGTTTTAACTAAAGAGAATGTAAGATAATACATTACTTGAGGGTTATATTCATGGGAAGTAAAGTAAAAAGACCAAAATACCCTTATGAAATAAATTCCCAGTTGCTGAAATAATAGCTGACGACATTTGTGATAAGGCGTCAAAAATATGGTAAGCCATCAAAAATATCGTCACACAGAAGCTGGACTCTACCTAAGGCTGACGACATTTGTGACATGGCATCAAAAATGTGGTAAGCAATCAAAAATATCATCACACAAAAGCTAGATACTACCTAGGGCTGACGACCTTTGTGATAGGGCATCACAAATGTGGTAAGCTACCACGAATATCGTCACCTAGGAGCTGGTTTCTGCCTAAGGCTGATGACCTTCGTGGTAGGGCATCACAAGTGTGGTAAGCTACCCCTAATGTCGTCACTTAGGAAATGGTTTCTACCTAAGGCTGACGACCTTCGTGATAGGGATCACAAATGTGGTGAGCTACTACGAATGTCGTCACACTGTTTCCATCCTGACATGCTGGAGTAAAATAGGAATAACTCTTTACTTCGATATCGTATTTAAGAGAAATTAGTATAGTTTGAAAGATAATTCAATTATCTATCTGTTGATAGGTCATGATCTAAAAAATTCCATGTATAACTAGAGATATGGTCGTTTGAAGTTGACTATACCAATTTCCTTCTCAAGAATTCAATCGGTAAGGAATGTTTTGATTCGTCTGATAGCTGGGAGTTATTTGAAGCCTTAATATATATCTAACTTAATAAAAGAACCATGATGTACTATGCATGATCTTGGTATATGTCTCTAATATTGGTTTATATTTTTTGGGGTATTATAATTCCCTAGATAGGAAATCAGGCAAAGAATTTTCACCACCTTTCTTGTATTGAATTTCAAAACCAAAAGGGGCTAGCTGGGCTTGTCATCTTGCAAATATTAATTTAGAGGCATCATGTTTAAAATCTTTATCGAACACGTGCTTAATAGATTGAGCATCTATTCAAACTATAAATTTTTTATTATATAAATTATCTTGAAATTTTAAAACACATTTAACAATAGTTAACATTTCTTGGGCCACAGTGGTATTTTTTCTTTTACTTTCAGACCATTTTCCAGAATGAAATCTGATCAAACATTCAACATTATTATGGAGATTAACTTGTTTAAGTATTCCTCCATAACCAATATTTGAAGCATTTGTTTCAACTATTTTTAACCAAGCTGGATTAGCTAAGGTTACACAAGGCAAAACGGCAACACGTTTTTTGATTAATCTTACCAGATCGGTGTGGACTTGAGTCCAAGGCTTTTTCTGGTCCTTTTTTAACCTATGATATAAAGGAGCTAAATCTATATATAAATTCTGATAAAAGGGAGAAATATAGTTAAGACTTCCTAGAAATCGCTGCAACTGAGTTTTATCTGTAATAATATCAAAGATTTTTTTAGCAAAGTCCATAGCTCGTTGTATATGCTAAATTGTTCCTTTACAAATATTATGTCCTAAAAATCGTACATTTGTTTGGAACAAACATATTTTTGGTTTAGAAATAACCAAACCATTTTGTATCACAATTTATTTGAAAATATTTAGATGTTTAAAATATAATTCTATTGTTTTTGAAAACACAAGGATATCATCAATATATACAATTATAAAAACCATATAGGCATTAAATATATCCTTCATGATTTTTTGAAATTCAGAAGGAGCATTTTTTAAAACCAAATGGCATAACATTCCATTCATATTGTCCAAAGGGGACATTAAAGACAGTTCTATAAGTATGCCTTTTATGAATTTGAATTTGCCAATAACTGGATTTTAGATCAAATTTTGAAAATATATTGGCATCATATAATCTAGATAGTAAGTCCTTTTTATTAGGTATTGGATACCTAATCCATTTTAAAACTTTATTCAGAGGTGTATAATTAATTATCAATCTTGGCGTACCTCGTTCTTTTTCAGCAGCATTATTGACATAGAAAGCAGTATAAGACCAAGGGGATTTTGAGGGTTTTATGAGACCCTTTTGTAAGATATTATCTATCTCTTTTTTACAGAATCATACTAACTCTATATTCATTTGGTAGGGTCTGAATTTTGCCGGAATAAAATCTTCTCTGAAATTTTCTTCATAAGGAAGAGAAACAATATGCTCTTTGCGAGTCCAAAAAGCATTTGGGTGATCAGCACAAATATCAACAATCAGTTGATTAGATATCAATTTGATTTTTTTCTGAATTTTTACAGAATTCATTATATTATAAATATTCATACTCATCATTTCAAGCTGCAAAAAATTCATATGTTTTGCTTCATATCAATTAAAGCAATTATGTCTCGTGTCACTGGATCTGTAATAAAAGGATAAGAAATTGTTTTTTATAGGTAGCTTTGAAGCCTTTAGCATCAATATACGTGTAGGGATAAATAGCATTTATAAAAGGTGTTCCTAAAATAATAGGGGGATATAATTGATTTTTAACTAGAAAAAAGAAATGCGGAATGCAAACTTTATTTCTACAAATATACGTATGCGGCAATTTATATTTAATATCCAGAGAATGACCAGAGGCAGATCTAACAATATGCGTTGTTTTTTCAAAATATCTAGTTGGAATTAATCCTTCTTGAATGCAGCTAACATCAACACCACTATCAATCATAGCCACATTAGTTACAGAAAATTCATTATTAATCAGGATAGTACAATTTATATACTATTTATAGGTAGTAACTATTTGCATCATGCCCAAAAAATAATCATTTTTTATATCCATATCTCGAACAATATCATTTTCAGAATTTTCCGCAACCTTTTCTTTTCCTTTAGAACTGGAAACAATGTCATTTTGGGAAATATTTTCTTTAATTTTTGAAATTCTATGATCTAAAATTATTTGATTTTGTCTTAAAGAAATAATCTCCTTTTTCAGGTTTCAACTTCTATTTTTAAATCGTTAAAAGACGTATCTATACCAGGAGTTTGACTAATGGCAAGACGTCTATTAACTTCAGTTAGAGAATAGGGCATCATATCAATAATAGAATCAGAATTTTTCTTAACAACTTTATTATTAGCAGGTTTTAAAGTGCTAGGTTGTGAGGAAGCAAGATCAATAATTTTTTGGCGAAGTTTTTTAGCAGTAACTTCTTTCAATAATTCTAAAGCACTGTCAGCAGTAATTGTTGAACATTTAAATCTAAATCTTCAAACTGGGATTGTAATTTATAAAAAGTATTTTCACAATCACAAACATTGTTAGTGCAATCCGTGCAGGCATTAGCCTCAGGTTTTTCATAATTCTCACTATCCGTGGAATCAGGTAATTCAATATCATTCTCAGATTTATAATCAGACTCAGAACCTGAAGTATATAATAAACCATAAATTTTATCATGCATGTCTTCAGAGAGTTCTAGAGACTTAAGTTTTTGGAGCTTACAATTTGGAGCAATATGACCAATTTGCTTACACCTATAACGCTTGATTTTTTTGCTAGATCTCTTTTGGACCTATTTTTCGTAAATATATTAGACTTACGATGGGTTTTTCTGGCTTCACGCTCTTCTTTAGATCTGTGTCTATACCTTTTTTTATGAGTTTTTTCTAGGTTACTAGTTCTGTGGCCTCTTTTGCTAGAGATAGGATTTTCCATTCCGAATTGACCACAAAAGTCTCCTAATTGGGTTTTTTATTTTATTTTATCTAGCTTAATTTGTCTAGACAGTTTCAACTCATTACAAATTTTTGGTCTTTCTTCGGTGCAAGTTGCTAGAAGCTGACCATAAGTGAAATCTGTCCAAGGAATTGCACCATATTGTCCTTTAATAGATTTTCTAACCCTTTCAGCAAACAAAGGAGGAAGTCAATCTACGAATCTGCCCTTCCAGTGTTCTGATCTAGATTCGGGTAAATCCATAACCCTAGTATGGAAAGTATCTTTGTACCATCTAAATTCCCCTAAATGTCTACATCTAAAGACCATTTAAGAGGGTGTGAGTATTTTTATGTTGATTAGTAAATCTACCTCCAAAGTGTTGAATAATAGTACGCATAAGGGTGTAAACAACGTCTTCCCTACCTGCTGGCAATTGTCTACCTAGGTTATCAACACCAGGCAACAAATTTTTGGCATAAAAAATTTTGTTTCTTTCTTTATTTGAAAGGAAATTGTCCCACCAGCCACAAAGTTGGCTAGTAAAACCTGCAACAACCATTTTACATATAGAAGCATCTGTCCTAGCAGGCTCACCATCATCATCTTTAGGACTAGAGACTTTTACAGTAGTAGAATACATTATCATTCAATGGACTAAAATAGATAATTGCCTTTCAGTTAATCCATCTAAGTTTCATTCATATATATGCTCTCCACTATAAGACGTGTTTGTTAAAGACCAATCTCTTTCTTCTACCAGAACATCTTGAGGAGTTGGTCTTGGATAATAGACAGTTTGCATACGGGGAATATCAGCATATTTTCCCCTCGGTTGTTTTCTTACCATTCCTCTAAGTTTATTTAACTCTGAATGAATTTCTGCTCCTATCTTAGAGATTGGAGTGGACTGTATATCCTCAAAATTATTTAAAATAAATTCAATAGAATCAGTAAAATAATTAGACAGATCCATGGGTTTTAAATTTAAACTAGAAAATTTCTTTTCAAGAAGTTTTTCAAGTTGTTCTAAATCAGTGGGTTTTCGAAATCCTTCAATATCAGGAGGTCTTTGAATATGAGGCTTAGCTGTCAAATACTCTGTTTTGCTTTCTGAGGTAGAAACAATATTAGATAAATTTTGACTATCTCTTAGCTTCTTAATCAAATCAGTCATGTTATCTAGCTTTTTATCAAGAGAAGAAATAGGTTCTCCAAGAACTATCACATAAAGGCTTAAATAATTATTTTGAGCAATTAAACTATTTATTTCAGAAATAGTGATTTTTCCAACTTCATTATCAATGAATTTTTGAAAAGCAGAGAAGGTTATAATAGTATTGTTGGGTAATATGAAAGTTGATTGAGGGGGATAAATAGTCTGAGTTATAGTACCATCTTCAGTTTGATATGACCTTTCAATAATTTTTACATATAAAGGAAAATATGCAGACATATACCATTGTACAAAGCAAACAATTTGATTATGCAATGCACACATTTTATAAAATTCTTCAGAAATAGTTTTCAATTCATCAGAACTATAGGTTTCAAAAACCATGTCCTAAATGTTTTCCATTTTTCAGAAAAAAATTCTCTTTTAATATAATTTTTGGTTGGTGAGCCAGGACTAAAATCAATTAGCTGTGGAATCATATTAACAAGAACTAACATCAAACTCCATTTAAGAGGGAGTGGGGTTATCCCTATCTGGGATATTATCATTATCTTGAACTATATTTGTTTTAGGATTGTTTTTTATTTTTTCAATATTTTTAAATAGAGTATGCTAATTTGCAGAATTTAAAGTATGCAAAGATGCAGCACGACTTCTAGCTGGACCATATACTAGTTCAACTGGAGAGATATGATGCATAGCAGGTAACATTCTTGGTATAGAAAAGGAATTGCGATTATAAATGGTAGAATTATTGTCAAATTGGAGACAAATTCTGCCGTCTATAGTTTGAGTTACATGAACTAACTCTGAATTTGACATACCCTCCGCAAGTTTTTTTTTTGAGAAATGACTGAATTTAAAACCCAAGTTTTTGGGAAATTAATCTTATCCCATCTAATAGGTCTCATTGTAGTGACCTTGGATTTTGTAAAATTGGTTTCGATAAGCATAGTATAATTAGAAGCATCTTCGATTAATTTACATCGAGGATTTAAAGTAGTTAATAAACGATAATAAATACGATAAGACAAACATATAAGGTCAAATCCAGGCGCATAATTATAACCATGAGTTTTCATATTTAAAGTTAAAGCATCTAGAATATTCATATCAGTCAAAGATAGTTGTAAATTTGGCTAAGTGTTAAAATATACAGGGCCATATGCGAGAGTGGATTCTATAGATCCTATCAAAGATTGTCTGAAATTTAAATTTCTAGCATCACGTAATGCAGCTACAAATGTCTCTGGAAGACCTTTCAAGGTTAGCGGTTTAAAAACAATTTGCATTAAACCAATATGCATAAAATTATAATGATTTTTAAACGTATTAATATCTTTTTTATTTAGTAATTTTATAGTTCGTTCGTCAGCATTCAGAGTAATTGATTGTTCAGTGGTTTTTATTATCTGCTTATATTTAAATCTATCAAGAATGTCATAATCATAAATGGTTTTTACATCTACTTGTGGAATAGTCCATTTATTTAATAAGTCTATATTTTAAGGTAAATCTACATCTTCTAGTTTAGTACTTTTCGTACTAACTTCTCCCACAACCATTTATATAAAACTTCATATCTATGCCATAGATTTCAGATTCACTACATAATTACTATGAAAGTTCCTAGGCTCTGATACCATAAAGCAGGATTTTGTCAAGTGTGGGTAAGCCGCGACGCCTACCAGACTAGCTTTAAAATATTGGATTAAGCCATAAGCGGAATACTGAACCAAAGTACCAACCAAAATATAAAAGAATTTTCGAATAACTTAATGACTGTATGGAAGAATTAATTCTTTTACCCGAACAAGAGGCCTGTCAGATATTTAATATACTTATGTTGAACTTATGTGTCTAGAAGTTTTGACTATGCAAGAAATAGCCCCCTTTTTCATCGTTTACGAGCTAAAGAGGCACAGCTTACTAGACGTAGTCACAACGACAAAGCCAACATAAACCATATTAAACTCGACTGTACCACAATTTCGGAACCAAGTCAAGAAACTATAGAAAAATTCCTTCATATTTTGATAGAGTTTGAATCTTTCATAGTTACTAAGTATGAGAAGTTAGATCTCTGGCATAGATATGAAAGATTTTTAGCCGGACATAGTCACGGCTGGAAGGGAAGAAGAAGTATTAGAAGTACATTAGAAGAAAAAATAAATAGATACCTTAATAGTGGCCGGTTACAAGGCCGAAATAATAAATGTCGGCTAGCTGCCTTCTTTTATTAAAGCCTTGAATATTATACAAGAGGGGAAGAGAGAAGGGAGAGCAGACTTTGAGAGAGAAAATGAAAGAAAGAAATAAAATTTGAAAAATAAAAATATTTTTAAATTTTATGATCTTAAATAAAATTATGTCAAATATATTAAAATATTTAATTTTATAATTTTAAATATGTCACGTGTAAAGTTAAAAATTAAAGTCTATATTGTGATGAGAAAAGTGAAGGACTATTGCAACATCATCAAGGATGAAACATGATCAAATATTAGCAAACTCATTAATTAGGGGGTATTTGGCCATGAATTTTTTTTTTTGAAAAATTATTTCACTTTAGTAAAAAATTTGAAATTGTATTTGAAAAAAATGAAATATGTTATGAAATATAAATTAAGAACAACAAGAATAAATAGGGAGAGAGGAGGGAGGCTTCCTTATTCTTCTCTTGAGGATGAGATGTTATATGATTGATAATACAATGAACAAAACTCCTCTATTTATAGGGGAAAATACTCCTAGTTTTTTACTAAAAGACAGATACCAATAGAGGAAAATACTCTTAGTTTCTAACTAAAAGACAAATACTTCAAATCTTAATAGATATCAACTGGATCTTGATAGATCTTATTAAATCTTGATAAATATTCACTATAATGTAAATACATTTATAACATTCCATCGTGAGTGTCTAGTTGATAGATAATGTACCTCGTTAAAACCTTACTAGAAAAACCCAGTGGGAAAAAATCTGGTGAAGGAAAAAGAGTACACATCTCTAATAATATGCATTTCGGCTGCCTCATTAAAAATCTTACAAGAAAAACCCAATGGGACAAAACTTTGAAAGGGAAAAAGAGTACAACGCGTATTTGCTCCCCCTGACGAGAACATCAATGAACCTTTGTATCCCAATCTTTTGCACCATCTTCTTGAAAGTTATAATCGGAAGAGACTTGGTGAATAAATTAGCAACATTGCCACTTGAATGAATCCATTGTACGTTAATTTCACCATTTTTTTAGTAGCTAATGTGTATAGAAAAGTTTTAGCAAAATGTGCTTTGTTCTATCTCCTTTTATGAATCCTCCCTTAAGATGTGCTATGAATGCTGCATTATCTCTGTATAAAACTGTGGGTACATTGTCGCATTTCAAACCATATTTTCTCGAATGAGATATATCATGGACCTCAATCATACACATTCTCGGTTTGCTTCATAAATAGCTATTATCTCAGCATGATTCGATGAAGTGGCTAGATAGACTGCTTTATATATCTCCAAGATATGACAGTATCCCCACATATAGACACATAGCCTATTTGAGATCGAGATTTATGCGAGTTAATTAAATACCCAACATTAGCATAATCAATAAGATCGAGACTGCAATCTTTAGAATAATATAAGATCATGTGTTTGATCCAATTTCATTGTCTCCTAGTAGGAGAAGAAATATGTCTTGCTTAACAAATTAACTGAAAAGGCTATATCAGGCCTTGTAGTATTTGCAAGATACACTAGTACATCAATTGTACTAAGATATGATACTTCATAACCAAGGAGTTCCTCATTCTTTTCTTGAGGTCGGAATGAATCCTTATTCAATCATGCATGTTTCTCATTTAAGCAAATATTCTATTGCTTTTAAAAACTCTCTAAGAGTTCAATAATACTCAAATCATCAAATTATCTCTTATAAGGATAATAAAAAATTTCCAAAAACTTTATATGCTTCACGCATTTTGAATCCTTTAGGGATTTTCATATAGATTATTGTCAAGTGACAATGTCCAACATGTCAAGTGTGACATCTTCAAGTGTCTGGACTGCAAATCAAATAAGTTTTATGCTTACCAAAATGGATTCTTTTATGTCACTTGATAAATGTTTCTATGTTAGCATGCTTAAATAAAAGTAGAATTTGGATCCTCATAATCTTTTACAATATTGTGCAAATATTGTATCAAAGATATCATTGATGATATATCATTTCGTATCATTTCACAGTATGACATAACATTTTGAGATTTTATCACTTCATTATTTTCAGGTACCTGAACCTCTCATAAGGTTTCATGAAGTATTATGTCGTAGGCTCTTCAAGAGCACATTGCCTTCTTATTATAACTATTTTCTCCTTATCCTTTTCTAGGACTATCTCATTTAGAGCCGATTGGTCTACCACGCTTCATGCATGTATAGACTTTGTTCTTTAGGGACATTAAATAGGAGCACTTGCAGTTTAAATATGAGATGCTTTCGGTATTTATCTTGAATTATCTTTTGAATGAGGATCTGATGATAACTCCTAACATATTTCACAACTGCTTATAATCTCCCCCTTATGTTAGGAAAACTAACATACATCCTCCATCTTCTTTGAGGAATCCATCTTTGTGCATCATGGTATATTCATTAATCGTATACTGCACATCAAAACTATTAAAGGGAATATTTGGTTCATGACCTTGAACTAATTGAGAGGGAAAAATAATAATAATTTGTTGGTCTATTGCATACAAGTGTTATTGTATACAACATATTATATTTTAGACCAACATATAAAGCTTTGTTCTTATTAGCAATGGTTTAGCTATTTGTCGAAGGCATTCAATGCCAAACCATCATCATCAAGATAGAATTTTCTTGATCACACAATCTGAAAATTATGCTCTTAACTTAATTTTATTGATCAACAAGTTAATGAATGTAAAACTGTAGGTTGACAGTGAATGTGCATGTGATCATCTTATTAATGCATCTTTTTAACATATCATATGATAGGTGAATGGGCTCTTATTTACCTTTTAGACTTTTAGATTTTAAGGGATCAAATCCCAATATTAGTTGGTCCAACCAACAATCATGAGAACAAGCGTCATAAACAATTCTCGAAGAATCTTCTAGTTCTTCAATACATGTCTAATACTTAATATACACATCTTCGAGATGTAATAATCGTTCATATCAATTTATGAACTTTTATTCTTGTAAACTCCTAGTTTACCATGACATATACTTTCTTCTTTAGTGAATTTCAGGTTTACTATTACATGTATAAATTTCAGAATTACTACTTTAGAGGTAGATTTTAAAATAACTCTTCTCAGTTATTCATCATCTTTCGGAGTTGAGTTGTGATGCCATCACAATCAAGTGCACATTTGCATTAATAAGCTTCCCATTCCCCAGGAATGGAATAAAATCGTGTCTTATGCCTATCAAATTTTGATAGCTTATAGTCTCTTTTAAGATATTGCTAATTTAGGAGAAAATCGAGGCATACATATGATTGTAGATAAATTTGCTCTTTCATATCTTAAATTATAATCACAATAAGTATGTGAAAATATCATCACTTGTCTTCTTTAAGACATATTATGCACTTCTACCGTATTCACTTCAAGAATGGAGAAATTTTCTCTTACGATTTTAATTAGATGCTGTATTTTCTTTCTTTATGGAGTCTCCAAGACCCATAATATCTAAGTGGATTTCAGCATCCAACTCCCATGAGAGTTAGTTCTTTCTTGAGGCAACAGACTCAAGTTTTGTAAGATTATTAGTCATATGAAAAAAAATAAAATAATACCTTAGCCTTTAAATTTTAGACGGCAGAGTCTCGTGCTAATAATGTGTTATGAAATATAAATTAAGAACAACAAGAATAAATAGAGAAAAGAGGGGAGGTTTCCTTATTTCTTTTGAGGATGAGAGATTATATGATTGATAATACAATGAACAAACTCCCTCTATTTATAGGAAAAAACACTCCTAGTTTTTGACTAAAAGACATATACTTCAAATCCTGATAAATATCAACTAGATCTTGATAGATCTTGTTAAATCTTAATAGATATTCACTATAATGTAAATACATTTATAACAAAATAAGTTAAATTTGTTTTCACTTTTACTTCTTTCACGAAAATTTAAAAACAGATCCAATTTTATATTCATGACAAAACACAATTCCAAACTCCAACTTTAACTCCAACTCCCAAAAAATTGATTTTCATGGTTAAACACCTACTTAGTCTTTTTTTTTTTTGGGTCGTTTAGATTATTAATACTTTCTATTAACTTTTCCTAAAATCTTTAATTAGTTTAATTGAATCTTTAAAAAAAAATTAAAGTATTGTCAAAAAGAAAAAAGGTCATTTAGCGGCAAAATAGTCTCGTAGACCCTTGTACTTGTTCCCATTTGTAAAGTGGACACTTCTACTTAGACTTTTGTCATCTGAACCCCCCAACTCAATAAAACTCAATATCTTAAACCCTTTACTAATCAAAATATAACATTTTAAATATTTTTTTATCCAACTTATATGAGTGTAATACACTCACCGATACGTGGCATGCCATGTCATTTTTCAATGACATGTAGGAAATTAATTATTTAAAATATATAAATAATATATATAATATTTTTTAAAAATAAATTTGTTACCCACCCCCTTCAATAATTAGAAAAATAATATTCAATAATCTAAAAGGAATTGATCAAAATAATTGCCACTATCAAAATAATTTGTTCAATTTTGGAGACAATTCTTGACTTAGAATTTTTTTTTTGTGTGTATGTGAAACATTTTTTTTCTTTTGGGTTTTGTGGGGTGTGTATGTTCTGGGTGAGGGTGAGGACGAGGGGAATGGCTTATGCGGGGTGATGACGGGGGAAACTAGTGGGACGAACTGGGAAACTGGTGGAGGATGGGGCAAGGGGTGGAAAACTAGTAGTGGGTAGGGGGTAGGGGGATGGAGGAAGAAAGATGTGTTGAGAAACATGGGAATACAATATGTTGAAGTTGTGAAGAAAAGTGGGTAGAATAGAGAGATTGAATCGATTGATGTTAAAGCTGAAGGTCATTGTTTTTAGATTTTTGATATTGAGACTAAAAAGGCTAGAAATTAGATGAAGGGAATGGCTAACTTTATCAAACAAAGTTTCATTTGGGAAATTGGTGAGGTGGGGGACGGGGGAAAGAGGTGGAGAGGAGATGGGAAAAAGGGGTGAGGGACGGGAGAAAAGGATGGGGTATGGGGGAAAGGGGTGAGGGAACTGGAGGGAGGGGGAGGGAGTCAATGAAGAAGAAGGGGCCCAATTTCCACGCGCTTTGCCAAATTATCAAGTTAATGTCACATAATCAAAAATGAGTTCAAAAAATTCATTTTAATGGGTTAAAGGGTCCAAATGACAAAATTCTAAGTAGAAGTGTCCACTTTACAAACGAAAATAAGTACAAGGGTCCACGAGACCATTTTGCCTTAAATAACCTAAAAATAAAAAATAGACCATTCTTTTTAAAATGGAGTAAGTACAAATTAAAAATAGGGATAAGCATCTAGTACCCTTGAACTATGACCAAAGTTGCAATGATACACCCCAACTTGACAGGGTCCTATTACCTCTGAACTCAATTTTAGCATATTTTTGTCACTTTTTATGCTGGCATGACACCTTTATTACATAAAATAGGGCCATGTCAAAGGTGTCATATCAGCTAAAAAAGTTGATAAAAGGTGTTACGTCAGCTAAAAAGGTTGACAAAAATACTTTAAAATTTAGTTTAGGGGTAAAAGAACAACCGTAAAATTGAAGTATGTTGTTACAAATTTGGTCATAGTGCAGAAGGGTACTAGATGTTTTACTCTAAAAAATAAAGAGTTTTTAGCTAACATATTATTGTTAGTGATATTAGATGGCAATATTAAAGTTGGTACTTTTGCAGATGACACCATGTGTATTGATAACTATTTATAAATATCTTTAGATAAAGTATTTATAAAGGCACGAGATGTTTTTTTTTAAAAAATCATTGAATGCTTTTTGGTTTATGTTATCGTAGATATTCTATTGGCAACTTGATCTTACTCAATAGACATGATTAACTGATGGACTATTCTGTAATTATATGAGTGCAATCATAACAATTCAAAAGTGAAGAATTATGGAAAAGAAATGTCACTATCCAATTTCTCAAGTCGTGATGACACCTAATAACAAGTGATAAAAAAAAATAAAACATATATAATATGTCAAATTGAGAGATGGAAAAAGGACCAAATATACAAACGAATCCCTCCCAAGACTTGGTATGATCGGTACTAAAACCACTACTAAAAGATACCCAAAGTACTAGATAAAATCCAAAATATACGCAACATATACAAGCATTCTCGAGTACAGAAGATGAAACACCCCAGGTGTTGATCTCTGAGGAATTTATGAAATTTTATCCCCATTGTCCTAACTACGACTTAACCTATGAGTCGTAGGGAGTCTTGACGAGTTGTTGGATCCAAATTGTAGTCTGACTAGTGTGTATGGCAAGGTCTTCTACTCTGAATACGAGTGGCTTACAATGAGTCGTGAGGACTCATTATGGGTCATTGTATGCAGATCGTAGGATATCCAGTGTATACCCCAAATAGTGTTTGTGTTGATTACGATTGGACCCTATGAGTCATAGTGTCCCATTATGAGCCATGGCATATGAGTCATAAGGTCAATAGTGTGTGTGCCTAGTGACACTGTCTTGACAACGACTCATGGAGATAAGTCGTAATGAGTCATGATGAGTTGTTATGAGACCTGTAAGGACTGGTGATTTATTTCCCAGCTTTTAATAGTGATATTTTAGACATTTCCCTCTTATCCTAATAATAACCCACGAACTATAAACATACTTGGGGCCTATTTTCATCGATAACACACTCCAAATATTTTTCTTCTCTCTTAAGCATCCATACTTGGGGTTTCCGAGAAGAGAGTCAAGGATAGCTTCAAGTATCGAATTCTCTCTATAATCTTGGGTATTTTAGGCATGTTACTCTTTCCTAATCCTCAATTTATGAAAAGTATGTATTTGAATGGCTTAATTGGATAGTTTTGAATATGGGTTTTCAAAATGGGTTAAGGGTTTTGAATAATTATTCTTTATGTTATGTTTCATGCTTACATATGTAGTGATTATGTTTTAAATAATGGTTTTGTAACCAATTTGTTACATGGGCATGGTGAATAAACTAGGAGATTGTGATTTCTCTAAATTTTGTGAATATTGATAATTAAATTGGTAATACCTCCAACCCAAATTTTGTGAACGTGGTTTTGAGTACGAGTAGAATTTTAATGAATTATTTTCAAAACAATCGCATGATATATGAGGTTATTGAAATATGTGGTTTGATTTAATGAACATAGGAAGTCGTTTTCCTAAGTTAATGGAATTGTGATGGCATGTTGATGTTACTTGCAAGTGTAGTTGGTATGATGATACCGGCCATGTATGCCTAAATATGTATCATGGTTTCATGAATGTAAATGTGTGATAAATGATTTATTTAGGATTTAATGAGGGTTGTGTAGATGAGTCGTAAAAGTGGAGGTTCTGAGAAACCAATACTGGAAACTGTAGTTGTCAATGCGGGGGTCTAAATGACTGGGTGGTTTAAGTCCCCCTTATTACTATTATATGATTGAGAGGTTTGAGTCCCCCATATTATGTCACATAATTGGGTGCTTAAGTCACCTTGGTATGTCAGGAGGTTCGAGTTCCCTATGGTGCATATGTACATCATTTGGTTCGTGCTGCTACATGCAATGGGGCCCTTCTAGCTAAGGGATTGCTGGGCCCATATAGCCTGTGGGTGCCTTCTTATGTTATAACGGTTGAGTTACATAATCCAGCTAAAGTTTTAAAGTATATGTTCAACCTTATTTCCTTTCCCGACATATTATTTATGTATGTATATGATGATATTTATATGGTTTTGTATTAGGTTTGACTTGGATTTATTTTATCCGCTATGCTTGAGTTATATGCTTGTGCTCAACCCACTAATCATCTCCATACGCTGTATCTCCATGCGATGCGGGCACCAAAGATACCTCTACTTTTTCCTGTATAGAGTTAGGTAGATTGGTTTAGTTTGTCGGTTCGTTGTGGTGAAGCGGTAAGCTTCCATTCTCTGGAAGACTCAGACATTTCATCAGTTTCTAGTCTTAGATTAGAAATGAGAGTTTACTTTATCATTGTCATTGTCATTGTCAGGATCGGGGGTGTGTCCCGACACTTTATTGGTTTCAGTTTTGTTTAGAAGGCTTTATGGATTACTGTGGACTTGAGAGATATTTGTTGGTTATTTTGTCCGATTATCGGTTCTAGATATGTCTTAAATTTTTTATCTTATCCTATGTTATCTTGTTATATATTCAGAATTTATCCGATGTTGGGGGTATTTTGTTCTGTTTGGTTAGGTGTAGGGGGTGGTCTCCAGTCCTCATTGGACTTGAGATACCCATCACGACCAGTCCCTGGTTCGAATCATGACAAGTTGGTATCAGACCCTAGGTTTGGTGTCATTAGGTGTTCATAAAGTTGTGTCAAGTAGAGTCTTTTTATGTGTGTGTAGCGCGCCACACTTATAAAGAAGAGGCTATGAGGCATTTAGGAATATTTTCCTTTCTTGTTGTTCTATTTTAAGCTATGGAGTCTAAGATCTTGAAATCTTCTTTAATTCCCGTATGTTCGCTTTTCAGATCATACCTCCCAAAAGATCTGATGCTCGTTGAAACTCTTTTGTCCTGTCTGAGGACTATGTGTACGGAGTTCATCCTACTCAAAGAGTTCAGACCCTGTCTAGGGTTGCTACTTCTAATTATAGTAGTGGAGTTCCACCGATTGCCCCTAGCCTTCTTCGGATACCTCAAGATGGTGTGTCTTATGCTAAGTTTTGCCAGTTGATCTATTTGCTTACCCATTTGATGGCCTCTAAGACTGAGCATGTTACTTTTATTGCTCTATCTTCTGAGGTCAATAGAGTTGGACAATTTATGAGGTTGAGTCCTCAGACTTTCACTGGTTATAAAGTTGAGGAAGATCCTCAAAATTTCATTAATGAAATGGAAAAGATTTTTCATGTGATATATGCTACTGATGTAGAGGGTGTGGAATTTGCTGCTTATCAGTTGAATGAAGTGGCGTATCAGCGATATGAGACATAGGGCTATTCTAGGGGTGATGATGTTGAATCGACTTTGTGGGATGAGTTTTCCAGTGCTTTTCTTGATCTTTTTTTCCCTCAGGAGTTGAGGGAGGGAAAAATGGAGAACTTCGTGTACTTGAAGCAAGGCAGTATGATGGTAAAAGAGTATGCCTTGAAGTTTCATCAGCTATCGCGATATGCTTTAAAATTATTGTCTAGAATGAGTTCTAGAATGAGGAAGTTTGCTTCTGTGCTATCCCGTGATTTTATCTTGGAAAGTAATACCGCGTTGTTAAACAAAGATATGGATATCTCTAGGCTTATGGTGTATATGCAACAAGTGAAAAAGGAAAAAAAAAAGCAGACAGAGATGAGTAAAAGGTAGAATAAAAAGTTTTAGTTTTTGAGCTAAGATGGAGGCCAGTATTAGAGTGGTAGAGACGGTGGAAAATATTCTAAAAAGAAGTAGGGCAATTTTGGTTCCTACTCTACTACTAGTGCTCCTTGTCTGAAGTCATTGGGTGAATCATCATTTTTAGAATAGAGTGGGTCCGAGGGTAAAGGGTGCCCAACCTTAGGCTAGTGGGGCTCAACCAGCTCCATTATATTCCCCTATAGATTTTGTGGTCAGGTGCATCATGGTATTTGTGAAACAAGAAGAAATAAGTGGTTTAAATATGGTCAGCTTGGTCATATGCATAGGGATTGTCTTTCTAGGGTTGCTTCTGGGGCAAATAAGATCCCTATTGCTACTTTATCAGCTTCTGCACCAAAGGGTGCTACTTCTGCTTCTGACTCCGGCACTAGGCGGGACCGTCTATACGCTCTTGCTACTTGCCAGGATTTTGAGGCATCCCTTGATATTGTTACTGGTACACTCAAATTTTTCTCTCGTGATGTATATTGTCTACTTGATCTTGGGGTCTACCCTCTTTTATGTGACCCCTTATGCTGTTATTCATTTTGGTTTTGATCCTGAGGGTATTCTAGATCTCTTCTTTGTGTACAGCTTAGTGGGTGTCTCCATTGTGGCTAGAAAGATCTATAAGGTTTATGTGGTGTCGATTTAGACCTTGGTGGATATGATAGAGTTGGACATATTAGACTTTGATGTGATTTAGGGGATGGATTAGTGGCATTCGTGCTATGTGTCTCTTGATTGTTGGATCCGAAGGGTCAGTTTTCACTTCTCTAATGAGCCGATGATTGAGTGGGAAGGTTATTTCCTAGTGCCTAAGAAAAGATTCATTTGGTATCTTCGAGCCCAAAAATTGATTTCCAAAGGGTGCCTCTATTATCTAGTGCATGCTAAGAATTCTAGATCCGAAGGTCCTTTCTTGCAGTCTGTCCCTATAGTCTATGAATTTCCCGAGGTATTCCCTAATAATCTTCTTGGCATTCTTCCCGATAGGGAAATTGATTTTGGGATTGATTATCTTTCGGGTACTCGTCCTATTTTTATCCCTCCCTATAGAATGACTCTGGTTGAGTTGAAATAACTCAAGGAGCAGTTGAAAGATCTTCTAGATAAGGGATTTATTCACTCTAATGTGTCCCCATGGTTGCTCCTGTGCTTTTTGTGCGTAAGAAAGATGGGTCATTTTAGATGGGCATAGATTACCGCCAATTGAAAAAGGTGATCATAAAGAATAAGTATCCATTTCCTAGGATTGATAATCTCTTTGATCAGCTTCAAGGTGCTAAGTACTTTTCTAAGATTGATCTTTAATCGGGTTATCATCAGTTGAAGATTAAAGAGGTGGATATCCCTAAGATTTTTCTTGGAACCCGATATGGTCATTTTGAGTTTTTGGTTATGTCCTTTTGTTTGACGAATGACCCAACAATATTTATGGATCTCATGAACCGAATCTTTTGTTAGTTCTTTGATTTGTTTGTAATTGTATTTATTAATGATATTTAGTGTATTCTAAGAGTGAGGTAGATCAAGCCGATCTCTTGTACCTCGTGTTGCAAACCTTTAAAGATCGGTGGTTGTATTCGAAGTTCTCAAAGTGTGAGTTATGATTAAATGTTGTGACTTATCTGGGTCATATTGTTTCTTGTAAAATAATCGTAGTGGATCCATAAAAAGCTATAGTTGTTAAGAAGTGGCCTGGATCTATAACTCCTACCGATATTCGGAGCTTCTTGGGTTAGCCGATTATTATAGGAGGTTTGTAGAAAGTGTCTCTTCTATTGATGCCCTATTGACTAAGTTGACCCAAAAGAAGGTGTAGTTATTGTGGTTTGATGCTTATGAGGGTAGTTTTAAAAAGTTAAAGAATAAGTTGACTTCAGCTCCTGTCTTGACTCTACCTAAAGGTACTGATAGTTTTGTTGTGTATCTTGATGCGTCCTGGATGGCACTAGGTTGTGTGTTGATGTAGCATGGAAAGGTGGTTACATATGCTTCTCGGCAGTTAAAGGTTCGTAAGAAGAATTATTCGACTCATGATTTGGAATTGTTAGATGTGGTATTTGCATTGGAGATCTGGCGATATTATTTTTATGGGTTCCTTATGGATATTTATTCTAATCATAAGAGCCTACCATACATGTTTACTCAAAAGGAGCTAAATCTCAGGTAAAGGAGGTGGCTTGAGTTACTAAAGGACTATGACATGAGTTTCCACTATCACCTAGGTAAAGCTAACGTGGTTGATAATACTCTTAGCAGGTTATCCATGAGGAGTTTATCTCATGTGGACGAGGAGAAGCTGGATTTGGTGAAAGACATTCACCATTTAGCTAATACTGGAGTCCGTCTCTTGGCTTCCGTGGATGGTGGTGTGATTATTCAAGAGGTGGACAAATCATCTCTTGGTGCTGAGGTAAAGGAGAAGCAAGTGTAGGACCCTATCTTGATGCAGATCAAAGAGGATGTAGGTAGGCAGAAAGTGATAGCTTTCGAGATTGGTGGTAATGGTATCTTGAGGTACCAAGGTAGATTATGTGGTTCCAATATTGATGGGTGCGAGGAAGAATTTTTGCCGAAGCCCATAAGTCGCGTTATACTGTTTATCCTAGTTCAATGAAGATGTATCATGAGCTTAAGAGAAATTTATTGGTGGAATAAATTGAAGAAAGATGTGGCTAATTTTGTGGCTAAGTATTTGGTTTGTCAGTAAGCGAAGGTAGAGCACTTGAGGCCTGGTGGTTTGTCTCAAGAGATTAAATTGCTTGTGTGAAAATGGGAAGTGATTAATATGGATTTCATTACCGGTGTTTCGCGATCTCTCCATCAGTTTGATTCTATTTGGGTCATCATGGATAGGATGACTAAGTCCGCTCACTTCTTGCTAGTGAGGACTAACTATTCGGTGGAAAATTATGCTACACTCTTCATTGAAGAGTTTGTGAAGTTGCATGGTGCCCTAGTTTCCATTATATCTAATCGAGGTACTTAGTTCTTTTCTCACTTTTGGCGATCCTTTTAGTGAGGTTTGGGGTCTAAGGTGAACCTTAGCACCGCTTTCCATCCTTAGATGTATGGACAAGCGAACAAAACGATATAGACTTTGAAAGATATGCTAAGGTCTTATGTGATTGATTTTTGTCATAGTTGGGTTGACCATTTGCCTCTCGTTGAGTTTGCGTGTAATAATTGCTATTATTCTAGTGTTGGGATCACTCCGTTCGAGCCTTCGTATGGCAAGAGGTGTAGATTTCCTATTGGGTGGTTTGAGATTGGTAAGAATAACTTGTATGGTCTCGATTTGGTTCACCAAGCTATGAAAAAGGTAAAGGTGATTTGGGATAGGTTTAAGATCGCCCGAAGTTGCCAAAAATCCTATGTGGATGTAAGGCGAATGGACTTAGAGTTTGAGATTGTCATGACTCGAGGCTGCCCCCTGGTCGTGATGCGTTGCTTTAGGCCACAAGTGACCCCAAGCTAACCTATGTACTATACCTGCTGAGAGCACTGAATAAAATGGATACTGAAATAACATGTACGAAAGATAAACTGATGAAATATGATCCAAAAATGGAATACTGGTCTGAATATAAATATCATGTCTGAAAGACAACTGACAACATCTGAAAGATGAAATGACTATCTGGACACTGGTCTGAACATATGAAAGCCTCCAACATGAGGAGTTAATCGGACAGACCCTCAACTAACTCTGACTAACAAACATAAAAGTAACTGTTGTAAATGACTAAAATAAAAATATCATCCTCGATGCGTGAGGACTCACCACTGCACCTGCTGGGAAAATATTAATCTGTCTAAGGATGCTTAGTGAACTGCGCGTTCGAACCTACGTTATAAGACAACATAGCGTAGAGAAAAGTATGTGATTAGTACTTTAAATATACTGGTACGTGAGGCAAAGACTACTGAAATATATGTGAAATCAGAACATGGATGCATGAACATGTAAATTTGAGAATGCAAGACCAAGTATAGTATGCACTGATATGATGTGATAAAACACTCTAGGTTTTTGGACTTAGGAAATTTCCTGGATTTATAGTCTCTAGACAAGGTACGACTAATGGAAATGACTCATCCATTGGGATATGCGTGGTATGGGTTAGTCGTATACTAACTAGTATTGGTAGGTAGGTTGGATTTGTTTCTGGAATGAATACGACTTGGGTGGTACAAGTCATATCAGTGGATACGAATTGTTTGATTACTTCACTTAATCTTAGACTTGGTAGCTTAAGTTGGATCTGAGTACGAGTGGCTCACCAAAAGCCGTAAGTCAGGGTACAGTCGTACCATTGACTCATATAGTGGGCAGTGTTCAATCCTTTTTAGATTCTATACGACCAGGGGTATGGGTGATGGATATTAGTCGTATACTAGGGTACGACTTGGTTTGATGAGATTCGTACCTTGTACAGTGTTGGATCCATGGGGTAGACCAAGGGTACGTGTGGTGGGTACCACTCGTTTCGGGAGTGTATAAGCCATATGGGTCAGTCGTACCCTATGATGAGAATTTTAATGAAGTTTATTTGGGAGTAATATGGACATTTCCACACTTAACTTAATCAGGCCCCCCAATTTTTAGCTCAATTGGAATGTTATTTGCCCTATTATTCCATTCATTAACACTTAGAAAACACTCTTAAATCCTCTCCAAAATTCTTGGGCCAGGGAAGCTCGGTTTTCATCTTAAGGATTAATTTGGGGCTTGTGTTGGTGATTTCTCTCCATCATTTTCTTGGTTTAAGGCATGTTCTCTTCCCTTTCTGTTAGTTCATACTAAAGGCATGCTTTTATGCAATGTATTTATGGTTTGATTATTGTATGGATTTTGATTTTCAAATATGATTTAGGGGTTTTGGTTATAAATGCTTAGATATGGTTTTCCCATGTTTTAATTAGGATTACATGTTTTATCGGTGATTTGGTTAATTGGATTGCATGGGAATAGTTATTGGTAATTGAAATTGGTTTTGGAAATACTATAGCCCCAATGTGTTTGATAAAATGCCTATAACAGTGCTTTCACTATAATATTGGATTTTCAATGGAACTTATGCATGGTTTAAACTTGTTAATAGAAACCTAAATGGCTAAATGGTCCGAAATGATCCAGATGGAATGGTTTTGGGTTTAACAATCATTCTTGTAGGGTACAAGAGAATCCCCCAAGTAAGCATGGTTATTAAACAACTTGTGGGGTACAATGGATTCCCTTAAGCTAATGATGGAATACTTATGGGGTACATGGGACTCCCCCAAGATAACTCAAAAATATGATCTATGGGTACATGGGACTCCCTTGATCTCTAAGAATTGGCTCGGGACAATATTTGCAAGTTATAGTCGGGATGATCCCACTACTAATAGCCTTGGTTAATAATAATAATGGAATAATGATCTAGTTGGAATTTTGTTTTAGTTGGGCAATAATAACGGGGCGTGATAGCTAACCGTGTTGGTGGGAGTTCAATGAACGAACATTGGAAACTCATGTTTGCTGACATGAGGGGTAGGGCATGGCGACCATTTTATGATACTATAAGGTGCGTGGGTATCCTCTAAGTACATTGTACATATGTATTATAGAGAGGGAGGGTACTTGGGAATCACTTTCTCTTATGGTATCTTTGGTTCATCCGGCTATACGTACCGGTGCCCATGCAGGGGGTTACACTGGACTATTATAGCCCATGGGTGGTTAGAAAGGTTAAGCTATATATTCCCAAGTTAATATTTTCGAATGCATGCTAAACCCGGTCCCCTTCCCCGGCATTGTTATATATATGTATATGTATAGTTTGTATGCTTATGGATGGTTTACTTGGTTTTATTAAATGACATTATTTTATCCTTATCGTGAGTTCATGCTAGCATTCATCCGCTAACCCATCATTGGGTGGTTGTATCCCTACGCGATGCAGGAACCGACCACTCTACTCCTCCTGCTTAGTGGTGACGCTCAAACTACAGCTCTCGTAAGAGTGTAAGCGGTCGTTGTCAAATATAGAACCCAACTGGGTTGGGTGTCGAATCCCATAGGGAATACTCGATCACTAAGTATGCAACTATTAATAGACTTTTGGTCTAAAATTCTATGGAAAGGGGGGAATTGGGTTATGACGTGAATTAATATAAACAAAGTAAAAACGGAAAGCTTTGTTTAATAGATTTTAATCAATGAGAATTATAAGTTAGGGTTATGTCCACCTTATGAGTTCTACGTATCTATTAACTATGAGTAATGCGAAATTCAAACATGCATGCACTTATAGAGATTCGTATTCTAAGGGTAAATCCTAGTGTCTCGACCATCAAGGATTATCTCACTTTAACTCTCTCGAGCTTAAAGCGTATAACTAATGGTACGAACTCTCCAAGAGGTTAATCCAGTTACGGCACTAACGTGTAAACAGGGGTTGGTAGCCCTATTTCCTTGTCACACTCTCTTTTCCAAACATGTAACTTTTCTCTCGAACAAGTTAATGCTATAATGGCGTATTCTATATGTTTGCAACCACAAGAATTTAGTTAAGATGAAGAGAGTAATGATATAAGTAGCATACATATCAAGAATTCACAAACTCATAGTAATAGATAGTATATCATAAGGCTTCTATAACCCTAACAGAAAGTTTAGCTACTCATAATTGTAAAGGAAAACAATGAAGACATCATCATCATACCAAAAAAATAGCAATCTCACGATAGGTATGTGTTGGCGTCACTTATGAAAATGAAGTGATTTCCTCTCTATTCGGTCTTATAGCGTTTCCTCTGTCTTAGGTTACAGAATTTGTAACGTAAAACTTAAAAATGTTGAATGAATAGAAAAGTCGGATAGAAAAAAATAGAATGGATGCTGAAAAATTCAGCAAATAGGGTTTTTATAACATGCTTATCCTAATCCTACTCAGTTACTGCAACCTTGTCCTAATCCTATTAAGTTACTGCTGATCCCCCAAGTCTTTAGAAATACTGTTTTTGCCCGGGACAAGTTCTCCATGCATCACTTTCAGTCCTCAAGCTTCCAGAGGCTGCCTTCCTTCTTACGTGAAGTTTCCTTTGCTGCCCAAAGATCCACAAAATGCTGAAATCTTCATCATTTATACCTGAAAACATGCTAATCACATTGTTTAGCTCACTTACAGGAAAATGGACTAAAAGTACAGGAATTATATATTTTGTCCTTAAAACTTAGCTAAGATATGGGTAAATTAAGGTGCTTTAGGCGTGTAAATACGCCCAACATCAACACCCCACACTTAAAGCTTTGTTCGTCTTTGAACAAAATATTACGTCCATGCAAACATCTACTTAGGATTTCACAGTAACAACACAAAATATTCATCAAGACAAGCACGTCAATCATTAACAAAGAGTAGTTTTCTTGATCACTGCTAAAAACCATTCAACCTCCAATATAGACTTGTGATGATGGTTAATTCGTATCCACAAGTTAAGGCACAAAGAATCATACAAAACTACCCAAAACTCATCAACCATGTGTGTCTCACACAAGATATCACCCATAATCACTCACAAGTTTTGAATTTTTCGAAACATGGGTATAAGACTCTCCTTGCTCTCACTCTCACAAAGAATTCATATGTTGCAACTGCTGACCATAGGCTTGCCCTTAGTGTAATGCTCTACTAATATCAGAATGCTAAGCTTAGGATCAAATAGGTCTTTACAGTTTGTAATGTAGGCTAAGGGACAGGTAGGACTATTTTGGCCAGAAATAGTGACTATGTTCTCTAAGCGCTTTAATTCATCACATTATACCATTAACACTCTCTTTTAAACAACCTCTCTACTTTCCTTTTATCTACCACCCCTTTTCACCTATTTTGTTTTTCAATTTTAAACAGAATTAACTTTTTATTTTTCTTTTCATTTTTTTATAACACACCTCTATAATAGCCACTCTTTTTCATAACAAATTCAAGTACCAATACACTCTAAGGCATCACTCTCACCCAATTTGCTCTTGTTTTGTCACATAACTTTACAATTTAAAGCGCTTAGGAATTTGGATCAAATTATGGTCTTGAAAAAAATAGATTAGGCTACATATGAGGCTGTCAAAGAAAATAGCTACAGGCTCAAAGGGGGTTAACTAGGATAATGTACACGGGTAGGTAAAAAGAAGGTAAACAATCACAGGCTGCCAAAGAAATGCGTAAATCATCTCCTAAACTTGCACTATTTATTTCGCTTTACACACACACCAGACAAGTTCTAGCATCAGCCACAACACAGAATATACTATATCCTCACACACACAAGACACATGGTCAACTTTATTGGGAGTAGTATAAACTCTTGACCCAACAGATGAATGAATCAAACCACACAACTATCACATAGTGAGTCACACCTAGAGCCTAAATGTCTCAATAGTAATGATTTGAGCACAAACTCTTGTCATAATACCATGCCGCCTATCAGAACAATCTGATTCACTTATGCAAAAAAAATTTAACTACTAAAGCAAACAAACAAACATAAATAAATATAGGCAAAGAAGTACAACATACAAATACCAGCACCCCACACTTAGACGGGACACACTGCCCTCAGTGGAAAATAAATAAGGAAAACCTGGATCAATCGGACTCCTCCTCTATGTCTGGGGTCATACCCCCTGCATCGGAATCATCATCGGAGTCGTCATCATCAGAGTTCTCCTCCACGCCTGAGTCTGGTATGCGGCGATCATCATCAGTTGGCACGTCATCATCAAGAGGTTCCTCGAAATATACACCTACTCCACATATAGCCCTCGCATACTCATTCATCGGATCGTCATAATCCAACTGTTGGAGCTCTGCAGCAGTTGGAACACGACCCCCGCTCATCATGGTGAACCTCGTCATACCATATAAATGGCGGAAGAACCTTTTGTCACGAGCATGTCTCTCTATAGTGGTCAGGTTGACGCCATGCATAGATTCAGCATCTTTAGCCTTTGTCAGATCAACCTTTCTTCGGGTTGTGTGGAAGCTTTTGATCTATAGGTTCTTCTTCAATGTCCTCCTTCCTCAATATCGCAGTCAACAGATTGCCAAAGCTGAAGTGGGACCTCTTGTGCAGCCTAGCCTTACGCATTGAGGATCGAATAATTGCCCCAATGTTGATTGGGATGTTCGTCATCAATGCGTACACCAAGAACACTCTATCACGTGTGATCTTTGTGTACTGCATCCCTAGAATCAGGCAAGAGTTAACTATCCACAACCATATCCGTGCTTCTCTGTTCAAGGAAGCATACGGGAAGGTATTGTGCCGACCGGTGTCCTTGTGTCGACTCCAACGTGCCATTGATCTTGTTCCACATAGTGTGTGCCTGATTGCCCTGTACGGAGGTCTTTGTTGAAGTTCTTTGAGTGGTGATGGATCGACAGATGGAAGACCCAGAAAAGTGTTAAAGAACTCCGCATTCAGCTGCAAGATTTGGCCCCTAATCTTCACCTCACTTCCGGTAGTCTTTGGGGACCAATTTGCATAGAATTCTCATGTTAGATCAAGATTGAATTCTCCCATATGCCGAAAAATGAAATCAAGATGTAACGCCATTATTTTGGCTAAATTACGAGGTTCTTTCTTCGCTAGGCTTTCCTTTTGTATCAGTTCCACATGAACATACTTTTTTACTTTGTTGTTCCTGTACCACTCTTTTCCTTTCTCGTCTAGGACCTATTTTATCCCGAACATGCGGTGAGGTATTTGAAGCGAGGAGGATTCAGCTTGCTCTTTTCTTCCCCTTTTCTGTCCCTTCTGTGAGGTGGATGCTTTTTCTTTTTCGGGTCGACTTTTTGGTGCCATTGTACTTGGTGATGGCCTCGGAAGATGATCTTGCAAGGTTAGAAGAGCAAAAAGAAAAATTTTGAGAGAATTGGTAAGGGTAGGCGGCGCTTTGATTGAGTGACCAATGTGATTTTATATTAAGGATGAAGTTCTAATTATAGTCCAAGGCTTGGGTCGGGTTTGACCATTTAAAATTGGGTTAGGATACCAAAAAGTGAGCATAGGCGGCGCCTAATGCTTTGCCTATGATTGACATAGGCGGCGCCTTTTGCAAAGCCTTGTTGGACATAGGCGGTGCCTATGCTATGGCATTGTTGGGCATAGGCGACGCCTATGCTATAGCATTCTAGATTCAGAGACAAAAGGCTTTGGCATAGGTGACGCCTATGCTATGGCATTGTTGGGCATAGGCGGCGCCTATGCTATGGCATTTTAGATTCAGAGACCAAAGGCCATAGTATAGGCCTTGCCTTGTTCGTTGCCTAGATTTACATAGGCCTTGCCTTGATCATTGCCTATATTGCATAGGCAATGCCTAACCCATAGCCTTTGCTTCTTCATTCCTAACTCACCACCTTCAACATGAACCACTTCCAAATCAAAATTTACGACCAATCTCCTTCTTTATACGTCTTGCACCTACACTTACTAAAAAACAACAAAAACGATTAGAACGATGGGTTGCCTCCCACCAAGCGCCTTAGTTTTGGTCGTGGATCGACTACAAAAACAAACTCCTAGTAAAACAAAACAATTAAAGACGATGGGTTGCCTCTCATCTAGCACTTGATTTATTGTCGCAGCATGACATAGTTATCTCGATTACTTAGTCTTCATCGAGATATATGGTGCATCATTTTCTGAATGGATTCAGACGACGCTGATGCTTACCTGTAGGCATGCGATCTTCTTTGAGATGACTCTTGTGCATACATATCCCAGAAGGGATACTAATTATATCATCAATAGTCCAACCCATAGCTCTCTTGTACCTCTTCAGAGCAGAGATGAGAGCCTCTACGTGCTGTTCTCCTAAATCAGCCGCAATACTCACCGGAAGTGTATTTCCACTTCCCAAGAACGCATACCTTAGGTGACTGGGGAGCTCTTTCGATTCTAGCACTGGCGGCTCTTCAATGGAAGTCTTCGCTGTTGGTGAAAATTGATTCTTAAGATCAAGGTCCAGCTTCTTAGGAGCATGAGAATAGGACCCTATTCCTGTTAGAGCACAAATAGTTTCTTCATAATCTTCAACATCCTCACGCTCAACATTCATAAGCACAACCGCCAATGAATCAACAATAAGCTGCTTCTCTACAAATAATTCTTTCTCATCCTCATAGTACACATCAGCTACAGAGGACACATTCATATCTTTGGGCTGCTTCATTGATTTGCATACATTAAAACGGACAACTTCGTCATTCAACCGAAATAAAAGCTCATTAGCTCTTAAATCAATGAGCACACTTTTAGTTGCGAGGAAAGGGAGTCCCAAGATTATGGGAACTTCAGCATCTACCTCGCAATCCAAAATAACAAAGTCTGCAGGAAAAATGAAAGTGAAAACCTTCACCAACACATCATTCAAGATACCCATAGGTCGTTTTACCGACCTATCTGCCATCACGAGCCGCATACTAGTGGGTGTCGGATCGCCCAACCCCAACTTTTTATAGACGGATAGTGGCATCAAATTATTGCTAGCACCCAAATCACATAATGCCTTGGCAAAATCCAACGACCCAATCGTGCAAGGAATAGAGAAAGCACCAGGATCTGCCTTCTTCTGTAATAGAGATCTCGTTGTAATTTCACTGCAATGATGAACTCTATCTGCCAGCTCATAGCTTACTACCCGCTTCTTTGTCAAAATGTCCTTCATGAATTTAGCATACCCAGGCATCTGTTCCAGCGCCTCCACTAAAGGAACATTAATAGTCAGCTGCTTCAACATAGTCATGAATTTACTGAACCTAGTGTCATCAGCCTTCTTCTTCAGTCTCTGCGGAAAAGGTGGTGGTGGAAGGGGAATCGTTTTCTCCACCACTTCCTTTTTATCTTGTTTTTGATTATCAACCTTTTCAGAAGTGTCATCAGCCTTCTTCTTCAGTCTCTGAGGAAAAGGTGGTGGTGGAAGAGGAATTGTTTTCTCCACCACTTCCCTTTTATCTTGCTTCCGATTATCACTCTTTTCATGCTTGTGATGTCTAGGTGTAACATCATGAGCACTCACTTCAGCTTCTACGGCATCGTCAAACTCTGTATCAAGAAAATTCTCCTCTGTATTATCAACTACCTGCTTGCCTTTGGACAGACTTTCCAACACTTTACCACTCTGGGTAGTAATAGCCATACATGATACATCAATCCTTGGATTTTGCACAGTGTCACTAGGTAGCGTTCCAGCCTTTCTTTGGTTGAATGCCACAGATAGTTGACTCATTTATTGTTCCAATTATTTTATTGCAGTGGAATGCGAGTCAACCAATTGCTTCATTGAGGACAAATCATTTACTACCTCAGTTACTACCGTGTTGGTTGCCTCCACTCCTTTCAACAGCTTATCCATCATATCTTCCACGGACATCTTTCCAGAGCCAGACGCCACAGCCTCACGATTTCTAGGAGGAACATACAAACCACTCCTGTCAGTTTTATTCTTCCAACTACCTTGATCACGGTCCTTGTTTCCAGATTTATCATAATAGTTCCGACCTTAGTTTCCTTGGGCATTGCCTCGGAAACCCCCTTGATTATTCAAGTAGTTAGCTTCTGCCTCAGAATCGAATTCATCTCTTGCCAGTGACACAACAGCTTTGACTTTTTTGGTCTTTCCTAATAATAAATGCCTGGTAAGAATATCCATCTGCGTTTTCATATGAGCCATATCCTGGTCACATTCCTCTTCTCTTTGCCTCTGTTCTACAGTCATGCCAATAGATATAGTAGAGCTTGCTACCTCAGAATCCCTGGTATGCCAAGCTCTACTCTGCTTTGTCATACGATCTAGCATACCACTTGCCTCATTAAAAGTAAGGTCCATGAATGAACTTCCTGCAATATTATCAACCACTGGATTAGTCACCGAATTCAAAGACCTGTATAATATTTCCATCAAGTGGATATTGGTCATCTGATGGTTTGGGCACCGCATAAGCTTCTTATTGAACCTCTCCCATGTTTCGTGGAGAGCTTCAGTTGGAAGCTGTCGAAAATTGCTTATCTCATCTCTTAATTATGCTCTCTTGGATGACAGATAGAACCTTTCTAGGAAAATGTCTTTCATTTTATCTCTAATTAGTAATAGAGTTAGGAGTTAGCCCGTTCAACCATAGTGTTTCCTCTCCTGATAGAGACAATGGAAATAAACGCAGTCGGATAACATTCTGTCCAACTCCTGGATTGTCAAACGCCTTGCATGTTGAGATAAAATTAATCAGATGCATATTCGGATCATCTCCTGCAAGTCCACCAAACAACCCCTTGAGCTGCAATAACTGAATCATGGTGCTAGTGATATTGAACTTGGCTCCAGGTGCCAAGGGCGGAGGAATAATAGCCCCTGTGGCACCACCTCCATCCAGATCGTCATCATCATCATCAAACGGAACCTGCACAGCTCGACATTCAGGTCTCATTCTAGCTTGATGATCTCTTCTCTGCATAGGTGCCGCCACTTCATCAGTACGCTTAGGATTCAGTAACTCATCATCACCCAGGTCCTCATCATCTGGATTTGTTGCTCGCCCTGGGTTATCAATATTCTGTTGATGCACTTGAGCAGCTGCCAATGTAGCTAATCTAGCCTGCTCCTATTGAGCAACCCTTCTTTCAATGTCACGTTGTGCATCCATTCTGCCAAGAAGTTGGGGTTCAGGATTTATTGGTAATAATGGCTGACCAGAACTTCGAGTATTTGGCATGCACTGAACAGAACCTGAATAAAACAAAAACAACAACTAAAAGTAAAAGTATAGAATCTTTGACCAAAGGGTCTATTAACTATCACAAACTTAGTTGACAACAGTATTCCCCGGCAACGGTGCCAAAATTTGGTAACGCTCAAACTACAGCTCTCGTAAGAGTGTAAGCGGTCGTTGTCAAATATAGAATCCAACTGGGTTGGGTGTCGAATCCCACAGGGAATACTCGGTCACTAAGTATGCAACTATTAGTAGACTGTTGGTCTAAAATTCTATGGAAAAAGGGGAATTGGGTTATGACGTGAATTAATATAAACAAAGTAAAAACGGAAAGCTTTGTTTAATAGATTTTAATCAATGAGAATTATAAGTTAGGGTTATGTCCACCTTATGAGTTCTACGTATCTATTAACTATGAGTAATACGGAATTCAGACATGCATGCACTTATAGAGATTCGTATTCTAAGGGTAAATCCTAGTGTCTCTCAACCATCAAGGATTATCTCACTTTAACTCTCTCGAGCTTAAAGCGTATAACTAATGGTATGAACTCTCCAAGAGGTTAATCTAGTTACAGCACTAACGTGTAAACAGGGGTTGGTAGCCCTATTTCCTTGTCACACTCTCTTTTCCAAACATGTAACTTTTCTCTCGAACAAGTTAATGCTATAATGGTGTATTCTATATGTTTGCAACCACAAGAATTTAATTAATATGAAGAGAGTAATGATATAAGTAGCATACGTATCAAGGATTCACAAACTCATAGTAATAGATAGTATATCATAAGGCTTCCATAACCCTAATAGAAAGTTTAGCTACTCATAATTGTAAAGGAAAACAATGAAGACATCATCATCATACCAAAACAATAACAATCTCACGATAGGTATGTGTTGGCGTCACTTATGAGAATGAAGTGATTTCCTCTCTATTCGGTCTTGTAGCGTTTTCTCTGTCTTAGGTTACAGAATTTGTAACGTAAAACTTGAAAGTGTTGAATGAATAAAAAAGTCGGATAGAAAAAAATAGAATGGATGCTGAAAAATTCAGCAAATAGGGTTTTTATAACATGCTTATCCTACTCCTACTCAGTTACTGCAACCTTGTCCTAATCCTACTAAGTTACTGCTGATCCCCCAAGTCTTTAGAAATACTGTTTTTGCCCGGAATAAGTTTTCCATGCATCACTTTCAGTCCACAAGCTTCCAGAGGCTGCCTTCCTTCTTACGTGAAGTTTCCTTTGCTGCCCAAAGATCCACAAAATGCTGAAATCTTCATCATTTATACCTGAAAACATGCTAATCACGTTGGTTAGCTCACTTACAGGAAAATAGACTAAAAGTGCAGGAATTATATATTTTGTCCTTAAAACTTAGCTAACATATGGGTAAATTAAGGTGCTTTATGCATGTAAATACGCCCAACATCACTTAGCGATCGAACTCCAGGATTAGCGATTGGATTGAAGTGGTAAGATTCTATTATTCCATAAGGCTTCATTTCATGGATGTTATTTCATACTTTAGTTTATTTATGGATATTGGTTTAGGCTATGGTTGGGGGCATGTCCCAACTGGATATTGGTTATATTTTGGTTAGAGTCTTTTGTGGAACTATTATGGGTTGGTATGGGTAGGATTGGTATTGGTGTTAGCCTTAGTATTGGTTTGGCATTGGGGATGACACCGGTTGATGGGATTGTTGGTTGTTCCATCCTCTTTCATTTTGGGATTATATATAATTATTATGGAACTCATATGGTTATGGTTTGGTTGTTTTGGCTATTGATTGGGTTTGAACGGTTGGACTCGGTTGGGACGATCTCCATTATATACCTATCCTAGCATTTTGGATTATGCAATCACTCTATTTTGTTATATGTTCGAAATTCATCCGACTCAGGGTATGCGTAGGTCCGTCGGTTGGGTAACAGGGGCGGTCTCCGATCTTGGTTGGACTTGGGATGCCCATTACAATAAGGCCTTGGTTCTAGTCGTGTCATCTGAATAACTGAATAATTTTATTTGAATAACTGAAATAATCTATAAAATCGACTATATAAATTCTTAAATTTGTCTACATGGTTAAGAAAACATAAACTGAGATAAACTGAGTACTGACTGAAACTGTGGGAGCTATCATGTAATCAACATAAAACATGTAAGCTATCATGGAGTCCAACGTATGACCCACGTTGAGGAGGATTGTTCTATCTATTCAATTAGAGTTGAACCTAAACTAGAGTGATGACTCAATTGAGCTCATATTGGGCAAGTGGAAACTCTCTCTAGCGATGTCCCCAAACCTACTGTGGCACGTAGTTCTAGGATATAGGATGCGCTGAACCCACACTTCTCTCTCGGTGCTAAATCCTACACCCAATTGAAAGACACTGACATACTAACTGATGCATACATTGATAACTCATTTTCTCACATAAGGTATTTTAAAACTGACAGTGCATGCCTAATCTGAAGAGATCATGAACATATAAAACTGGTAATTTAACATGAAATAATATTGGGTATAATAATAAAATCATGATTTAACTGACTCATTACTTGAAATGTCTAAAATGTAAGTAAACATATAGGTATCGGGTGTTCATAACCCGCCAACACTAAAATAAAGTCAGAATTCAAAGACCCAAACGTGAGACATTTCAATAGTTTGATAAATTTCATGAATGTAAACATGGGAATGAATTAACCTTGGGAAAATATCTTGTTTATATAGTTTAAAGTATAATATGAGAATTTGACATAGTATTGACTGAACATGACATGGGGTTTCGGAACTTCAATCATGTACGAGCGTGATTCTCACGAATTAAAATTATTAATATGGCTTAAATGTAAACCTAATGAGGAAACATGGATGAATTTCATAATTTACATTGAACTTGATCATAACTAGAGTAAAATTCATACTTTAACCAAAAAGGGGTTTTTGGGGCTCAATGAGTGAAAGGAACCTATTGATGAATGCCCCACATACCTGAAGTAGAAGCTTTGGGGAAATCCTTGAAATTGATCTTGTTCTTGAGAAACCCTAACTGCTTGAGGAAGAAGAGAAAACCGTCCCTCTTGACTCTTTTTGGTGAAATTGAGGGTTATATCATGATTGGAGACTTTTGGGGTCTTTTATACCACCCCTTGTGATGCCAAAAGGACATGGGTCTGGCTTTTAAGGAAGTGGGAAAAGACATAAAGGCCCTTGGAAAAATGTGTAGGTAAAACATACCTCTAATTGTTACGATTCAACTTGCGACTCGTAACGACTGGTTATGACTCGTGGTCTGAGTTGTAGCCTGGGATTCTGGGAACATTCTGGTTTGGATACGACTTTCTACGTAACTACTCGTCATGACTGATTATTAGTTATAGGTTAGAGTCATAGTTAGAAGATGAGGCCTTGGATCACACATTGGTCAGGTTACGGGTCTATTCAAAGACTCGTAAGGTCTGGTTACGAGTCGTATGCTGGACAAGTAACTATGGTGAAGGTTCTTTGCCACACACACTGGTGTGATTACGAGTCCCTCTATATGACTTGTAGGCACTAATTATGAGTTGTGTTGAGGTATCGTAGTCACTGGGCTTAAGGTGAAGGGATTCACTGGAGTGGTTACGACTCACCTTGGACAATTTGTTAGGAGCGGTAATCATTCATTACACTGAGTCGTAACTATGTCAGTCTTTCCAAGCTCTTAAGTAAGAATTTCCACTACTTCTTACCATGGCCTAAGACCGAGATGAGCCTTGATGTATTGGAAAGCTCACCTTATGGGTTATTCCTTAGGAGGTTTAGAACATGAAACTTGGGGTATTACAATATCTTCCCCTTAGGATCATATGACCTCGAATGAAAATGGTTAGGCTGAGAACTCTAAGGAAACTGAGGTCGGATACTAAATACTTATAAACTGAAACATAATTAAAACAACTAAGTCCGAGACATGATATATGGACTGAACTAAATTCATGAATACATGCAATGACATAAGGATGGTTATAAAGCTGATATAGAAGACGAGAGAGAGTCAATTCAAGAGAAACCATTACCTCAAGCTGGATCTGAATTTGTGGGGAAAAGATGAGTATACTTGGTTCGCATATCTGCTTCTGCTTCTCAAGTAGCTCTCTAAAGGATTGATTTCGCAAAAAAACTTTAACCAGGGGAACTTCTTTATTCCTCAACCTATGAACCAGACGGTCAAGGATCTCAACTGGAACTTCTTCATATGGGAGACTATCTTTCACATCCATACTTTCCAAAGGATCTATAGAAGATGAATCACCAATGCATTTCTTTAGCAAAGAGACATGAAATACCGGATGCACTGATGCCAAAATATGCAGGCAACTCTAACTCATAAGCTACCTTACCAAAATGACTCAAAATTCTATACAGGCCAATATAATAAGGACTGAGCTTTCCCTTCTTACCAAATCTCTTTACCTCTTTCATGGGAATTTTTTTTAAATAAACCAAGTCTCCAACCTTAAACTCAAGGTCTCTTCTCCATATATCTACATAAGATTTTTGATGACTTTTGGCTGTCTTTATCCTTTCACGAACCAACTAAACTTTCTTTATTACTTTAAACACTGAATTTGGTCCCATTACCGCAACCTCTCCTACCTCAAACCAACCAATAGGAGATCTATATCTCCTCAAGATAGCTTCAAACGGAGCCATCTGAATTCTAAAATGATAACTATTGTTGTAGGCAAACTATATCAAAGGTAAGTGGTTATCCTAGCCACCCTTAAAGTCAATAACACAAGCCCTTAACATGTCCTCTAAGGTCTTAATAGTCCTCTCTACCTCGCCATCTGTCTGAGGATGAAATGTTGTGTTGAGATGAACTTGGGTACCAAGGCCCTTCTAAAAAGCCTTCTAAAAATTAGAGGTAAATTGAGTACCTCTATCTGAAATAGTAGACAATGAAAACCCCATGCAACTTCACTAAATCCCTGAGATAGGGTCTAGCATAATCCTCAATTGAATTTGAAGTATGAAGTGACAATAAATGAGTTGACTTGGTCATTCTATCTATAATGACCCATATCAAGTCATGCTGGTGTCGTGTACAAGGCAATCCTACCACAAAATCTATGTTCACTACCTCCCATTTCCAATTGGGGATGCTAAACTACTGAAGTGTACCACTAGGCCATTGGTGATCAACCTTAACCTACTGATAATTTGAACACTTAGCCATAAACTCTGTAATATCTTTCTTTATACCACTCCACCAATAGATTTCCCACAAATCTCGGTACATCCTGGTGGTTTTTTAGTGGATAGAGTATCACGCACCATGTGTCTCAACTAATATATGCTTCTTTAAACCAATAATATATGGAACACACAATGTGCCTTGAGAACGAAGCACACCATTTCCCACTTGAGAGAAAACCTCTACCTTCTGATCCTTGATCGTCTCCTTCAACTTAACTAAACTACGATCCCTGTCCTACTTTTCTTTTACTATGGCAACCTATAAATATTTCAAACCATTTTGAACCCATATACTACCGTCGACCGAATTAACCAGTCAAACTCCTAATCTAGCAAGCTGATGAACCTCACGGATTAACTCCTTCTTATAATCCTCAACATGAGCAACACTACCCATAGGCAATCTACTAAGGGCATATGCCACTACATTGGACTTGCCCAGATGATACAACACACTCATATCATAATCTTTCAACAACTCAAGTCATCTTCTCTAAAAAGATTTAGGTCTTTCTGTGTGAACACATACTGTAGACTATTATGATATGTGAACACATCAATATGAACACCATAAATGTAATGCCTCCAAATCTTTAAGGCAAAGACAACAACTGCCAACTCAAGATCATAGGTTAAATGATTCTTTTCATGGGGTTAAAGTTGTCTAGAGGCATAGCCTATGACCTTACCCCTTTACATTAATACACAACCAATACCAACTCTAGAAGCATCACAATACACTACAAACCTATTTGTGCCATCTAGCAAAGTCAAGACTGGAGCGTAAGTAAGCCAAGTTTTAAACTTTTGAAAACTCTTCCCACAGGAATTTGACAACTGAAATTTGACTTTCTTCTAGGTTAGTCTAGATATGAGAGAAGCAATAGAATAAAAATCTTTAGCAAACCATTTATAATAACTAGATAAAGCCAAAAACTCCTGATATCAGTCGGAGAGATGGGCCTAGGCTAGTTTCTCATTGCTTCAGCATTTTATGGATCAAATCAAATACCATCACTGAAAATAATATGACCAAGGAAAGTTACTGACCTCAACCAATATTCGCCCTTACTAAACTTAGCGAATAACTGATGATCTCTAAGGACCTACAACACAACCCCTAGATGGCCTGCATGATCATTCTCACTAAGGGAATAGACAAGGATGTCATCAATGAAGATTATGATAAACATGTCCAAGTACTGCTTGAACACCCTGTTCATAAAGTCTATGAAAGCTGTAGGGGCATTCGTTAGTCTAAAAGACATGACTAGGAATTCGAAATGACCATACTGAGTTTTGAAAGTTGTCTTTGGAATGTCAGATTATTTGACTCTAAGTTAATAATAGCCGGATCTGAGGTCTATCTTAGAGAAATTACTTGCACCCTGAATTTGGTTGAACAAGTCATCAATTTTGTGGAGACAATACTTATTCTTGATTAAGACTTTGGTCAACTGATGGTAGTCTATGCACATTCAGAATAACTAAAATAATCTATAAACTGTCTGTATAAATACTGAAATCTATCTACTTGGTCAAGCAAACTTGAATTGAGATAAACTGAGTACTAACTGAAACTATTGGAGCTATCATGTAACCAACATATACCATGTGAGATATCATGGAGTCCAATGTCTTACCCATGTTAAATAGGACTGTTCTATTCTTGCTATTGAGGTAGAACCTGAACTAAAGTGATTACTAAACTGAGCCCATATTTGGCAAAGGGAAACTGTCTCTAGTGAGGCCCCCAAACATATAGTGACATGTAGTTTTTGGGAAGTAGGATGCACTGAACCCACACTTCCCTATCAGTGCTAAATCCTACACCCAAATGAAAGACACTGGAATACTAACTGATGCATACATTGATAACTGGTTTACTCACCTAAGTTATTTTAAAGCTGATAGTGCATGCCTAATCTGAAGATAACATGAATATGTAAAACTGATAATTTGACATAAAATAATACTGGGCATAACAATAAAATCATGAGTTGACTGATTCATTACTTGAAATGTCTAAAACATAAGTAAACACATAGGTATCGAGTGTTCATAACCCGCCAACACTATAATAAATTCATAATTCAAAGACTGAAACATGAGACATTTTAATAGTTGATAAATTTCATGAATGTAAACACGGGAATGAGTTAACCTTGGAAAAATATCATGTTTATACAGTTTAAAGCATAATTTTAGGATTAGGCAAAGTATTGACTGAACATGACGTAAGGTTTTGGAACTTTAAGCATGTAAGATCATGATTATATGGAGTAAAACTATTAACATGGTTTGAATGTAAAACTAAGGAGTAAACATGGATGAATTTCATAATTTATATTGAACTTGATCATAACTAGAGTAAAATTCATTCTTGAATGAAAAAGAAGGTTTTTAGGCTCAATAGGTGAAAATAACCCATTGATGAATACCCGACATACCTGAAGTAGAATCTTGGGGGAAATCCTTGAAATTGATCTTGTTCTTGAGAAACTCTTATTGCTTGAGGAAGAAGAGAAAACCGTTCCTCTTATCTCTCTTTGGTAATATTAAGGATTATGTCATGATTTGGCGCTTTTGGGGTTTTTTATACCACCCCCTGTGAAGCCAAAACAACATGGGTCTGGCTTTTAGGGAGTGGAAAAAGACATAAAGGCCCTTGGAAAAACATGTAGGCAAAACATACCCTTAGTCATTACGACTCAACTTGCGACTCATAATGACTAGTTATAACTCATGGTCTAAGTCATAGCTTAGGATTTTGGTACATTCTAGTTTAACTTTGACGTGCCACCTAACTACTCGTCATGACTTATTACGATTCATAGGTTGGAGTCGTAGTTATAAGATAAGGCCTTGGATCACACACTGGTAAAGGTTATGGGTCCGCAAAAACTCGTAAGGTCAGGTTAGGAGTCGTATGCTGTACTCGTAACCACTGGAGGGGGTTCTTGGCCATATATACTAGTGTGACTATGAGTCCCTTTATATGACTCATATATACTTATTACGAGTCATGTTGAGGTAACGAAGTCACTAGGCTCAAGGCGAAGGGATTCACTAGAGTGGTTATGACTCACTCGTGATGACTTGTAACAAGTGATAATGATTCGTTACCCTAAGTCATAACCATGGCAGTCTTCTCAGGCTCTCAAGTAAGAATTTTCACTACTTTCTGCCATGGCCTCGGACTGAGATGAGGCTTAATGAATTAGAAAAATAACCTCTTAGGCTATTTATTAGGAGGTTTAAAATATGAAAACTCAAGGTATTAAAGAGGTGGATGATTTTGTGTTCTTAAAGGTATCTCCCATGAAGGGAGTGATGTGATTTAGAAATAAAGAAAAGCTTAGTCCTCGGTATGTTGGTCCCTTTTGTAAATATGTTATATGAATTAGATTTTTCTTCTAGCTTGAGCTCCATTCATCCCGTCTTTCATGTTTCGATATTGAGAAAGTGTGTGGGTGATCCTTAGAAGGTATGGGCCTTTCAAATTTCTTATCTTTTGAGAAAGTCTCGGTGGAGATCTTGGATCGATAAGTTTGTCAGCTTTAGACGAAGGACGTGGCTTTGGTAAAGGTTTTTTGGAGGAACCAAAAATATGAGATAGCTACTTGGTAAGACTAGGAGGACATGAAGTTCAAGTATTCATTCGCATTCCCTACTTTGAAAGATCATGCTTAAGGTTTGTGTGACCTTAACATCTTTGTTTTCTGTCTTTGTTACAAGTAAGTCTTGGTGCGTTTCTGTGTCAAATTATGGTAAGAGATACCTTAACCCATTATTGGAGGACGTATGATTCTAGGGGGAGGAGAATGAAATACCCCAGGTGTTGATATCTAAGAAATTTCTAAAATTTTATCCTCAATGTCCTGACTTCGACTTACCCTATGAGTCGTAGGAAGTCTTGACAAGTCGTTGGACCCAAATCATAGCCTGACCAGTATGTGTGGCTAAGTCTTTTTCTTTGAGTACGAGTGGCTCACAATGAGTTGTGAGGACTTATTATGGGTCGTTGTGTACAAATCGTAGTTTGTCTAGTATAAATCCCAAATGGTTTTTGTGTTGACTACAACTGGACCCTACGAGTCATCATGTCCAATTATGAGACTTGGTATACGATTCATAAGGTCAATAGTATGTGTGCCTAGTGATACTGTCTTGACAATGACTCATGGAGATGAGTCATAATAAGTCGTTATGAGACCCATAATTACTGATGGTTTATTTTCCAGCTTTTAATAGGGGTATTTTAGATGTTTCCCTCATATCCCAAAAATAACTCACGACCTATAAACATACTTGGGGCCCTATTTTCATCGATAACACACTCCAAACATTCTTTCTTCTCTTTCAAGTCTCTTAATCATCCATACTTAGGGTTTCCAAGCAGAGGGTCAAGGAGAGCTTCAGGGGGTCGAATTCTCTCTATAATCTTAGGTATGTTAGGCATGTTACTCTCCCCTAATCCTCAATTTATGAAATTTATGTATTTGAATGGTTCAATTGGATGGTTTTGAATGTGGGTTTTCAACATGGGTTGAGCGTTTTGAATAATTATTGTTTATGTGATGTTTCATGTTTACATATGCAGTAGTAATGTTTTAAATGGTGGTTTTGAAACCAATATGATGCATGGGCATGGTGAATAAACTAGTTGATTGTGATTTCCCCAAATTTTGTGAATATTGGCAATTAAATTGGTAATACTTCCAACCTGAATTTTTTGAAAGTGGTTTTAGTATGAGTAAAATTGCATTCAGCTATTTTTGAAACAATCACATGATATAAGAGGTTATCAAACAAGTTGTTTGATTTAATGAACAGAAGGAGTCATTTTCCCAAGTTAATGGAATTATGATGGCATGCTGATATTACCTTGTAAGTGTAGTTGGTATGACGATACCAACTGTGTATACCTAAATGTGTATCTTGGTTCAATGAATGAGAATGTGTGATAAATGATTTAATTATGCTTTAATGAGTGCTGTGTAGCTGAGTCGTGAGAGTAGAGGTCCCAAGGGACCAATACTGGAAACTATAGCTACCGACACAGGGGTTTAAATGACATGGTGCATACGTACATCCTCTGATTCGTGCAGCTACACGCACTGAGGCCCTTTCAGCTAAGGGATTGCTTGGCCCATATTGCCCATGGGTGCCTTCTTATGTTATGACGATTGAACTGCCCAATCTAGGCTAAAGTTTTATAGTGAATGTTAAGCCCTATTCCTTTCCCCAACATATTATTTATGTATGTATATGATGATGTTCACATGGTTTTGAATTGGGTTTGAGTTGGCTTTGTTTTATACCCTATCCTTGAGATATATGCTAGTACTCAACTCACCGACCATCTTCGGAAAGTGTTTCCCCACACGATGCAGGCACCAGAGATCCCTCTACTTTTACTGTATAAAGTTAGGTGGATCAGCTCGGTTCGTTGGTTCATTGTGGTGAAGTGGTGAGCTTTCATTCTTCGGAAGACTTAGAGATTTCATCAGTTTCAAGTCTGAGATTAGAAATTAGAGTTTACTTTATCATTAACATTATCATTATAATTGTCAGGGTCGAGAATATGTCCCGATACTTTATTGATTTTGATTTTGTTTAGAAGACTTTGTGGATTACTGTGGACTTAGGAGATATTGGTTGGTTATTTTGGCTGGTTATCTATTATAGGCATGTCTTAAAGTTTTGATCTTATCTTATGCTATCTTGTTATATGTTCAAAATTCATCCGATGTTGGGGATATTGTGTTATCTTTGGTTAGGTGCAGGGGGTGGTCATCGGTCCTCATTGGACTTGATGTACTTGTCACCTCCAAGCCCTGTTTCGGATCGTTATAGAAAACTAAACTTGAATATATCGAGGAGGATCAGCCTCGGATGATAGTAAACTCACCCTGCTTCGAATCAGTGATGAAATATCGAAATCATGTCAATCTCAGCTGGTAGTACTCTGATCTGCATCAGAAAAAAGATGCAGAAGTGTATTATGAGTACCAAAGTAACACATACTTAGCAGGCATCTTCATTCGACTGAGCTCAATATAGAAAAGTATAACTAAAACGTATGGGTGTAATCTAAGTCAACAGTAAACAGGGATAGAAACGTAAACAACTACCAAGATACGCAAGTGGGATAAAGGAATAAATATAAGCGATACAAAAAATAAATAATGCAGTACTAATAGATAAATCAAATATAACCTAACTGGGCCCCCATAAGCCCGCTAGGCACACTAAAGGAGACAGTTAACCTAACCGTACTCCCATAAGCCGGTGGGACACACGAGAAGTAATTAAAGAAAATAAACATAAATAATTCATAATTGAGCCGATCCCAAGAAATCATAGTAGTTATCCAGATATACATCGGGCTTTAACCAGCACCAATGGATTGTAACGAGTGGCCATACATTGGGCTTGGACCTGTAGTGGTGGATAATAAGAAGAGGCCATGTAACGGATTTGAACCGAAAATAGTAGGTAATAATGAGAGGCCACATATATGATATACTACAAAACTCATAATCAGATTTTGGACTTGAACTGGAACTCAGTGAAACCACAACTCCCGGAACAATCATAATCAATACCAGAACTCCTAAACCATCACAACCAGATGTCGGACTCGAATCGGAACTCGTAGTAATCATACCCAAATATAATATTAAAATCCATACCATACCATAACCAATGCAAAAGTGATACTAAAATTCACAATCAATGAAATAAATAAGTATATGCTGAACCTTAACAGGAACTAAAATACATTTAGTTAACCATTCGCACATCTTAATTAAAAAGGAGAAAAATTAAAGGTTTCACAAATTAATTCCACGTCCTAAAACAGTAGATGTTATATCATACTAAAAGACAAAATACTAAACTTTTACTAGAACGGGGTCTTAAGTGGATAAATAAGGCATGTTATATATATCAAACGGTACGCAACTACAATACTTATCTAAAACTAGCATAATAGTACACTATTTCAGTAAATAAGCTCAATCTAAAGGTAGGGTAAGCCTAGCCTACCTGAACACCAAAGCTAAAATGTTTTTCTGTAAAGTCGCTGGATAATGCCACTAAAACCCGAGCTTAGATATCTTTATGTCTGTCAAAGCTTTTTCTAATCAAATTTTATTTTAACACTGGACATATACATGTATATGTTGTGGTATTAAAACTTAGATAAAGGTGTAAAGATATTTTCTTGAAAAATTTGCACCTACGTACAGTGAGGAATATATATATATATATATATATATTTATCTTCTACTAATATATAAGTGAGGATAAGTTGCTGAAGCAGGCAGCTTGTGGACGACATGCCTGCTTCAGCAGCTTCAAAAGTGATTTTACAATATCATCCTTAATTAATTATTATAAGTCATTTTCTTATTAGAAAATTAATAATATTTAATTTAAAAAGTAAAGTAGATATTTATGACATGTCTACTTCAACTGTTTCAACCGTGATTTTACTGTACCATCCTTAATTAATTATTATAAGTTATTTACGTATTAGAAAATTAATAATAAATAATTAAAAAAGTAAATAGATATCTATGACATGCCTGCTTCAGCTACTTCAATCGTTATTTTACTATATCATTCCTAATTAATTATTATAACTTATTTACGTATCAAAAAATTAATAATTTTTAATTTAAAAAAAATAATAAACATTCATGACATGTCTTCTTCAATTTCTTCAATCGTGATTTTATTATATCGCCCTAATTAATTATTATAGATCATCTAAGCATTAAAAATTGATAATATTTTATAAAAAAGATAAAATAGACACAAAATTCTATGTTAACTCTTGATGTTTTAAATTAATTTGATGACTTATATGGAGTCCACTTAAAAAGTTTCCCACAAGTACTTTTATTTGTAATGTTACTATATCGCTTCTAAATAGTTAGCTGTTGATGTTTTAAATTAACTTGATGACTTATACGGGGTCCACTTTAAAGAAAATTCACAAGTAACTTTTATAGTAATTTTATTATATCACTTCTATATAGTTATTATAAGTCATTTAAGTATTAGATAATTAATTATTATAAGTCATTTACGTATTAAAAAATTAATATTATTTATTTGAAAAAAGTAAAATAGATATTTATGATATGTCTGCTTCAGCCGCTTCAATCGTGATTTTACTATATCATCCCTAATTAATTATATAAGTCATTTACGTATTAGAAAATTAATAATATATAATAAAAAAGTGAAATAAATATTTATTACATGCCTGTTTCAGCTGCTTCAACCGTGATTTTACTATATCATTCCTAATTAATTGTTATAAGTCATTTATGTATTAGAAAATTAATAATATTTAATTGAAAATATCATAAACATTTATGATAGGTCTGCTTTAGCTACTTCAATCGTGATTTTACTGTATCACACCTAATTAATTATTATAGAGTATCTAAGCATTAGAAAATTGATAATATTTCATTAAGAAAAAGATAAAATAGACACAAAATTATAAGTTAACAGTTGATGTTTTAAATTAATCGGACGACTTATATGGATTCCACTTAATTTTTTTTTAACAAATACTTTTTATAGTAATTTTATTATATAGCTTCTAATTAGTTAACCATTGATGTTTTAAATTAACTTGACGACTTATATGGGGTTCACTTAAAAAAATTTCACAAGTAACTTTTATAGTAATTTTATTATATCACTTCTAAATAGTTATTATAAGTCATTTAAGTATTAGATTATAAATAATATAACAAGGATAAAACAGATAAAAAATATTAAAAATTAAAAATGACCGGATAAAGTACTTTGCAATAGTAATATATGTGTCAAATAAGGTACAACAGTAGTACACCTATTGAGATTTAAATAATTAGATTCAAACAAAAAATTAAATACATAGTTACGATGTAAGATCTGAGTGATTAAAATATCAATTTTTATTAGGTACAATTAAATAAAACGTAAAATGCATAAACAAGGAAATTAAATTTTAACTTTTTTAACCTTTTTTTTGTTTCGGTGATCAACTTGCTTGTCAACCAATGTTTGCTCCGTAATTTTACTATATCACCCTTAATTATTATATGTCATTTACGTATTAGAAAATTAATAATAATTAATAAAATAAATAATTAAAATAGACATTTATGACATGTCTTCTTCAGCTTCTTCAACCATAATTTATGACATCACCTCTAATTATAAATTATTTAAGTATTAAAAAGTAAATAAATTTGATCAAAAAGTAAAATAAACATAAAATGATTAATTAATTCTTTATGTTTTAAATTACCCTTACATCTTATATGAGGCCCACTTAAATTATTTTTACTAGTATTTTTTAAATCAATTTTGCTATATCACTTCTAATTAGTTATTATAAGTCATTTAAGACATGTTTGTTTTGCTACTTAAATCGTGATATTTGCTTAACTCTCGAAATTATATCGGTGTCACCTAAAATAGAATAGAAGGAAAAATATTATAAATTAAAATAATTAATAACTTTAATTATTTAAAATTATTTAATAATAATAATTTGTTGCACTGCTTTTATAATAATTTTAAAAATTAAAGCTTAGCATGTTGGGCCCGTGCTCAACACAGGCCTATAGCCACTAGTATATATATATATATATATATATATAGGTGGCTTTTTCTTTACTTTCAATAATGATATATAAAATGCACGGTGAAATATAAATTTAAGGGTAAGTGCATCAAATGACAATTATCAATTTCATTTACATTTGTCAATTCCCTTTACATGTACCAATGTTGCACAATTTCTTTCCTTTACACGTAGAGATGGAGGCGGCAACACCCCACCTCTAAAATTTTATATTTTAAGTATACTAGTGGGCCCATGCCCGTGCTATGCACAAGCGAAAATATGATGACAGATAAAACCGTTATGTTTTATAATATGGGATACCAAGAGTTATGCTTTATAGTATGTGGAATAAAGATTACATTGTTTTGTTTTTAGCTTGTGAAAGTACTACATATAACCATTTGTTGGTACAAAAAGTGCCTAAGCTGAAAGTTATTGGTACAAGAGTGGTACATTGTTGGTTGGTTGTAGAAACAACATTTTCTTAAAGACAGTAGTGGAGAACTATGACCGGCTTTTGTGAACTGAACTTCTTAAATGTCTTCTTCTGTGGGTGTTGTGTTGCAACATCACCTTCAATATTGTCTATTTCGGTATGGAAAAACCAAAACACGTTGAAAAATTTGTTAAAATATAAAAAAATGATAGAGGAGTGTATTTATTAAAACCTTAATGAAAAAGCAGTTCATAGATTGCAACAAATTGGAAAAAAATCTTCTATAATAGAAATGTAAGGTAAAGGTACATATAAAAGTGAAAATACATGATTTTACCTCTTTAAACTACTTATTTTTCTGGCACATTACAGTAGCATTAACGACTATTCTGCCTCCTCTTATCATCTAAAAAAAGTTAAAAAAAAATAACAAAGGGGGAAAAGACAAATAAATACCATTTATAAAATTAGGTAAATGTTGGACATGCATAGGGTAAAAGAATAATAGGAACATAAGTGGTCATAAACCAGAAAGTAAGACATTCTTATGGATGTGCTTATAAGATAGCAGAATTATATGAAGCCTCTTTCAAAGCCCTCTAAAGAGACATTACTCTCACAATATTCCCATAATCAAGCTATTTCATCCAGAAGAATAACTCTTGAGGAAAAGAATCTATGTTAGAGATGCGATGAAGGTTTCTTTTCTGGCCACTAATGTAAACCTAAGAAACATCATGTTGTATAAAGAATATTATTATTCAAATTTGTTGCGGCAAATGCAATGACAAGAATTCTGCCTTATGGCCCGTGGGGATTCCCTTAGTTGAAAGGAAAATAAGTTGTTGTATTTCTCTATAAAGAAAGTTGAAAGCTTTAGTTACACCTGCAAACTACAAACAAAGCATAGATAACCCCCTCCCAAAAAACTTTTACCAAATTGAAACATAAAGATTAGCAGTGATCTAAAAAGTTGTATAGAAAGAAATAATGCTTTAATTTGAAGGGAAGGGAAGTTGTATCTCTAGAATGAAGAACAAATGTTTGCCTAATTTGTATTTTTGGTGTAAAAGTAGTATGTTAGAAAGTATGGATCAATATTTGGACTTCTTGTATCTGTTGGTAGGGAACATGTAGCTTAGTCTGCTATTTGGGAGGTACTTGAGTTCTGTTCTATTTTTATACCATCTTGGTAACTTATTAATAAAACATTACCTTATAAAAGAAAGCATTTTGTAGCCCTTACAAAAACCATGTGGGATAAGTATATAACTGAACATATAAATATGTTATTGAATATTTGGAAAATAGACATTTCTAATTTTCTTGTAAAAAGAATTTTTTTGGTCACGATGAGTATAGAAACAAAGCAACTTTTCCAGCATTATCATTTGCTGGTCGTACTGTTGTTAATACAAAGTGAACGTTTACTGATAAGAAAAATTAGTATAAAGCAGAGTTTACAATAGTAGGTTGTCTATTCTGGAATCTAAAACTATTTTTTGGATAGTTTATTATTGTCTTATTAAACAATTATTGGTTGTTTTCTGAAGTAATCAAACTCTAGTTATGATACAAAAATGACTTAAAATTTAGACATAAATAAGGTAATATATCTAAACCTAACATGCCAATATATCAAATCGATTATAAAGATCTATCCTAGTAAGGAAGTTAATTATAAAGTCAATAGTATTAATTTCAAAAGGACATACAAAGTAGCTTTAAGATACTAATGAAAAATCCATTTATTCCTTTGGTAGTGTAACGCCCCGAATTTGGTACCTGGAATGCTACACGGTGCCCATGACCCCGAAGGACCACAAGCTAATCCATGACTGATATCTGTAACTGAGCACTGCATAATAAACTGTATAAATTGGAAATATAAGCTGTAAGGCTGTAAGGTTCAAAACTGTAACATGTCTGATAAAACAATATCTGAAAGGGGTATAGAAATACCCAAAATTGAAATAAATTATCTGAACATACTGTAGTTTGAAAGCCTCTAAACTGTCTGAAAACTTTGGATTTGATGGGACATGTTCCCAACTAATTCTGAACTATTGAAAATAATGAAATAATCAAATAATAACATCCTCGAATGATAAGGTCACACTGCTGACTCTGACTGCTAAAACAAGAATGCTACTGATGCTCTGGAGCTCGTGCTTCTGAACCTATGGTATAAAAACACCATAGAGTAAATGCGTCATTACGATTGAATGTACTGAAATGCAAGTGAGGTAGGCTGAATGCAAAGGGTTCATATACATGAAAAAACTAACTAATTGTATAACATGAATATAGGAATACAAGCATAAAAAAGTAACTGAAACTGAATACGTGATATTACTGACTACTGGATCTGAATGCTAATAACATAAGTTACTGATAACTGGCATAACTGTTACTGAGTGACTGTATCTGATAGTCTAGATTGTCATGGAACTAGCTGAGTTTCGTACTATGCTGAGTGACTGTATATGGCAGTCCTGATATCTGAAGAACTATCTGAGTTCTATTACTGAGACTGACTGACTGTATCTGATAGTCCTGATTCTGTAACTGAAACTGTGGGAGAATTCATCTAACCAACATGCCCCTAATAAGCTATTATAGCTGAGTAGGGGTCCAATCTATAACCCCAGTTGGAAGGGTGTCAATACCACCCCACTGGTAAGGATAAGCTATGAGTGACCCTCATCTGGCAGTATCCCTAAAGGAGAGTGGTAGGACAATCATCTGGCAGTGTTGATCCACCTCATAAACCATTAACTGACAATGTTGATGTCTCAATCTATGTTGGTGACATAGTTCTAGGATGCAAGGATTGCTTCTAAAGGTCACACCCTTTACTGTCAGTGTGTGCCCTCGTCCTTGGGTTCGCTCGATGCTGAATCCTACCCCCGACTGAGTAGACACTGAACTAATTATACTGAGATGAACTGGATTGAGTTTATTGAGTTTCGTGGAATGAAGGAATGTTACTGAATCCTATTAACTGACTGAGTTCATGACATTATTGAGTTTTCCTGAGTTATGCAACTGACTGAATTCTACTGATCATGGCATGACTGAGATTATCATGAAACTGACACTGACTCTATGCACACAACTAAATTGTCAGGTATAAATACCCCTAGAACTCGATAGCATATAAGTAATTCATGGCACAAGTTAGAAAGCACAACAATGGCTACGCATATATCTATAGTTCATTGACTAAGACATTTCATCAAACACTTGACATGCATTAACTTGTACATGAATGGGGATTTCATACTATCATACTATAAAGGCACTTTTTCCTTCACATAGGCATTTAATCAAACATATGGGGAGCATACTTTGGTTATACCATCATCAATGCATCTAATTATCATGGTTGCATAAATAAATTTGCAATTTGAAGGCTTTATCATTAATATTATGCAAATCATCACATACTAGGATAAATCATTGGAACATATAATTTAAAACATGAATCAAAACCCATCAACAACATGAACATGAATTTTAATTCAACTAAATTATGAAAATTTATAAATACACACTCTTTGAAATTTGAAAAGAGATTCTTGAGCTTCATGGGTGAAAGGGACCCATGAATCAACACTTGACATACCTTGATTGTGAGTTTCTTGAAGCTCTTGGACTTGAATAACTTGAATCTCTTAGTTTCTTGAAGAAGGGTTGGGATCTTATTCTTGGGGATTGATCTTTGAGAGAAACCCTAATTTGGTGTTGTGGATGAATAATGAAGTTATGAGCCCTGGTATGGTATAATTAGGTGTTAAAAAGGGTGGAAAAGACCCAAACACCCTTATAAAAATGACTTTAAATTATTGAATGGGATCTGCGATGGATTGGGCGATGGTTCATCTCTGGCTTGATGGCCCACCGAGTTTTACATCGTACTAGGCCAGAATGTGATCTTTCTGCCTTGGTTGCGATGGTTTGGGCGACGGTTCGTCGCTAGCTCGACGGTCCATCGCTAGCTCGACGGTCCATCGACCATTCCTTCATGACTAGCCAGAAGGTCGACTCACTACCTTCGCTGCGATGATTTGGGCAATGGGCCATCGCAAGATCGACGGTCCGTTGGCCCTTTCCATCATACCTGGGCAGTTCAGACTACTTTTTGTATTTCGTCCATAACTCTCTACCCCGATACTAGATTTAGGAAAGTTTGGTATCGATGGAAAACTTATTCAATTTCCCATACAACAAACAGTGAAAATCTTGAAAATTCCACATGTATAAAAGTGGATTCATCCTTTAAAGCAAGTCTTTAACATTTTTGGGATGATTTTTAAGCTAGATAGAAGTACGGGGTATTATAGGTAGGTAATTATTAAAAAACACAAATTAATCAAATAATTACGTACAAACTGAGAAGAGATACATAAATAAATTTTTGATTTACACTTACCAATACTTTTGGTTTCCAAAATCATAGATTTTTAGTTGGTAAGTAAGAGGGTCCACCTGTGAAACAAACAATGAAATAAGGGAAAAAGGCTATAATTTGCTACATGAATTTAGTAGTTTGAAAGATGCTTTACCAAAACATTTGGAGTCTTCAAATGCCTGATATAAGTCAATTTTATCTTTTAGATATCTGAATATGTTTGAAAGAGAAGATAGTTCAGTAATTTGTATTCTTTCAATTTAGAATAACAATAAATTAAAGAGGGAGATGTGTTAGAATGTATATTAAGGAGATAACTGACCTATTGGGACATTAGGTAGATGATAGAGGCAATAAGTTGGTAGTTCTTTTCTCCAAAAGTCTTGACAGTAGTGCAAACAAGGAAGAACAATATTTCACAAAATTCACAAACTCCTGTGTTCCACAAAATTCAAAAGTAACTACAAAAGAAAAGTTTGCCAACCCATAAATATATTTAACAAGAATGAAAGAGGGTGTAATATAAGTAGTGAGAAAATATTTTAGTAATTCTATTAAAGATATTATAAATATTGATAGAGAGAATATACAATTAATTTGTTGGCAATATTTTATTTTGTTTTCATTGGAGTTGATGGCTCCATTTTTTTGTTTCATCTTGAGCATGTTTTGGTGTTCACTTTGTTATTTGTCTTGTTCAACCGAAGAAGTAGAATATTTTTTTTTGCTTCTTTCTTCGTTCTTTGATATGAGATGTGGATAATGAAGAAAGAGAGGGTATGGCGTTTCCTTTTTCAATACTGACTAAAATGTAAACTTTCTTAGAGATTGTATGATTAGTGTAGGAAGCTACTTTTTTCACTTGAATTCTGAACAGATTCTGATTCAGTCTGATTTCAGTATGTTACATTGATTGGCACTCATTCTATGGAAAAAGATATTTAGTTTTTATCTTTGTTGAATAGTTTTGTTGATGTGTATATTTGATGGTTAAATTTTTTACCTCAGTTGAAGCAAGCTCATAAATCTGTTCTGCTGTAATAGACAATAATTTTTCTCCTTCTTTTCCGCTAATAGTTTTAATTATTGAGTCAGTGTTATCTTTCAGATTTATATTGAATTAACATCTGAAGTAATATGCATTTGTAATTTAGTTAATAAAAGAAATATGTTATTGATATTTTAGGTGTATGTGTGTATAATATTAGTACCTAAGTACCTGGGAGTCAACAAATTTCGCTAATGACAATCCATAAATTGGAATTTTCTCTTCTCTGTATCTTTTACTTCTTGTGGACAGTTTGGGTAGCCTAAGACATAACAATTTTTGAGGCTGGTTGGTAGAATTAGTTGTGCTTCTATTATGAAGGATCGACCCTATGGAGAAAGTATTATTTAATATGAGAAGGATAAATTTTACCATAAGTCATGAATTAGGTGAATAGAGATGGTACGAACATCTTGCTGTGACTGAATAGTAGCAATTGACACTATCTCTTCATCTACTAGAGCAGAGACCAGAGATCCAAACTGGGATGTTCTTCTCGTAGCAAAAGAGTTGAGCATTTCAGCATTTTCTGCAACCCCATTTCAGTTGGTGTTTGATGGATTTTAGTATATCAATAATAATGTACAAATTAGTACAATGTAGAGTAACGTATGTTGACACCATGAGTGCAGTTGAAGGCTTAAATTTTGTGGTCAATGATATGCCTACAAGAATAATTATAATAACAATAATGATGTTATACAAGAAAGCAAAAGGTGATATAAGTAAATTAATTATGGTATGTTTATTAGTTTACCATTGTACTTGGATACTCCAACATGCCTAATACAAATAATTGGATGTTGTTGAAACTGTACGAGGAGCTTCTTGCTTTCTTCTTCAATGAGAGCTTTTTCCCATAATGTGAATATGTAAGCTTGTTTGCTGAGTATAGTATAGTAATTAATAAGTTGTATAATTTTTTTCGTAAAGTAAGAAAGATGGTGGTAAATTTGACAAATATGCTTTCTTAGTATCAATAAGGATGAGTTCCTACAATCTTTTTTAATGCTGGTAACATATTTTGGAGAAAAATAGCTGACAACTATTGCTAACACATCTGTTGGGAAAAAGGTACATGTTAGTTTGTGTTGAAGTAGATATTTAATGATAGAAAGAATGAAATGAGCATACTATATTCTGCTCTCTGAAGTTGTTCTTTTGAAGCTCAGGAGGCTTGGTTGTTGATATCTTGAAATGATATGACATTGACCATTCGAGGTAGTGGTAACTTTGTATCATCTGAGTCATATTTATCAATTAGATCCACTATGGTCTTTTTATCAATAATCCAATCAAATGTATGCAATGGTGTTTCATATCTTACAGTTGGTTTTTGTACGAGTGCACCCGTTATCAAATATATGTGAAACATATCTTGATAAAGGGGGATATCATCACCATAAACAATTGCTTTTATCTAATTGTCCTGATGGTAATTTTTGTAATAGTAGTAATATAAGAGGTAGAAGTAAGGAATGTAAATGGATGATTTGATTTTAAAAATAAGAAGTTACCTGTTCATCTTGAAAGATCATGTTCATATACTTTGTCTTTTGTTTTATACCATCCCTTGGTTTACCCATGTCTACAACTTGGACTTTGCATATCCAGTTAGGTCTTTGAGGGGTGATTACATGTATATTTAGTCTTTCTATCATCTTTTTTATTATCTGCAAAATAGCAAAAGTGCATACTTTATTTGGATATCTGTAAAGGAAGGGAAAACTAAGCATTACACTCGAAACATAGTATAGAGTAAGATAAGTCTACAATTATTAAATATTGAAGTAAAAGAGAAACAAAGGTAAGCTTTTGTTATTGGAAGGTAAAACAACTTTACTAAAGTCAAAGTAACACAACAATCTTTCCTCACCTCAAAGTAAACATTATGTTCAACATAAATAGATTATAATGGGCAGACTAACCTACCCATCCGGATAAAACATCATATTTATACCCTTGTAAAAAAAATTAATGCAATTCTTAAAATGAAATGTTGTTGGAATTTCAGGCCCAATAGTCAACGCCCCCCATCCCTACTCCCACCCTCCCCACAAAACAGTATGAAAAAGAACATACATAGGTAAAGAAGACATAATAAATAATAGTAATAGAACATACATCACATATCATCCAGGGAAAAAGAATGTCATAAAAATGAATTTTTATTTTCTCAGGAGACATTTGTTCATTGGCAGGCTCAATATAGTTTCAATTCCTACATCATGAGATAGGTTCACTATGTCATTTCTCAACTTGTCATAGGGTAAGTTTGCCTTCTTTTCTCCTTGAGAGGAGAGTAATACTTATCTTCATCCAGTGTTTATACTAAACCAAACAATTTAATCATGAAAGTTACAAAATAAAGTGAGAATACATATCATTTAATTACAATTAAAGGGGAAAAACAATGCATACATGCAGGACACAGCTTATATTCACTTGCTTGGTACAAACACCAGATATGAGTAAAGTTTTACTTAGCTTATTTTTCACACCTATTTGAGTCCAACTTGTCTTTACCACTATAGCGTTCACACTTGTTATGCTAATTTTTGGTTAAAAAAAGGTGATGATTTCACCTCAGTGTTATCACTTATCCTTCAAATAGTTTGAACCATTATGGTTTCTTCTGCAGTTATAGTACTCTACCACTATATGCAATTGTCACACAGGTAATCTTTTTTCTACCAAATACTTATTAGTTACCATTTGGTTTTATAAATTGTATTACTTCAAACTTTTTCCTTTGATGAACGAATGCAAATGGGAAGTTCCTTGAAGAAAGAAATATTCGACGAGCATATACAAGATGGGCTTGTTCTTTGGGCTAAGAAGGCTAGAAGGAGAGCCATTAACAACTCCAGCCAGTTGGACCATAAAGAGTCCACTTCACCTATGGCTGTGCAGTTAACACAAGTAGAAACACAAGAATTTGCAGCGGAATAGGGTAATACTGGAGAAATTAGGCAGTGACCGACCAACCCAACTCAAGAGTAAATTAAGCCAATAACAACATTCGTCAGATGTTTCGAGGCTGTTAAACTATAAAGAAAATTGTAAAGAGAGAGTACTTTTTATATGTAAAAATTGTATACAGTACATATACCTACCTAGGAAGAAAAAAGAATGGTTTGAAATATTTTCTAAGTAAACTCAATTGTGTTTTATCTCATGTATGTTTCAAAGCTTTTTCCTGTTAAATTTTTTCAGTACTATGGTTTTGAAGCTATATAGATTTACTTCCACATAAGAAGACAAATATATTGTTGTTTAATATTGTCCAAAGTTGTCACAACTTACTGGTATCTTTAGAATTCCCATGTTTCAGAAGGTTGTAACCAACAAAATGCAATTAACTTACTCCATTAATAAAGGAAAACTTTGGTTGTTTATTCTGTTAATACTTTTAACATTCATGCTAATAGTTGACAGTAATCACTTTGAGAGTATTTCTAAAAATAAAGCATGGAATAAAGAGAGCATAAAATCCACTCAAAACTTGTAATATCATGGTTCTTTCTCTTCAAACTAAATGTAGCCCATAGTTTTTAACAGTGCAATAAATTTAATCCATGCTTTTTTAGATACTATTCATCCTAAATTGGGATGTAGAATTAAAAGAACTATACCTTCTTTTATCTTAGAAATGCCTCCTCATCAACTCTTTATCTTTCGAACTCACCTCATCGACTTGATGCCCAGTGGACTCTGTATCTTTCAGATCTATCTTACTGAGCTCAACGCCCTATGGACGGTCTATCTTTCAAGTTTACCTCACCGAGCTTAACGACCTGTGATTGTTTCCATAGAACCCTAACTTTAAAGAACATTATCACAACTTTCTGAAGCTTCTTCTCAATATAGCTTGAACATAAGAATCCATCCCCAGTCCCATCCCAAAAAGAATAAAGAGAAATTATTTCTATCTGCTATTAAAAACCAAGCATTAGAATCGGAACATAGTGTAGAGTAAGATAAGTCTACAATTATTAAATATTGAAGTAAAAGAGAAACAAAGGTAAGCTTCTATTATTGGAAGGTAAAACAATTTTACTGAAGTCAAAGTAACATAACAATCTTTTCGCACCTTGATAACGCTCAATCTACAACTCTCGTAAGAGTGTAAAGCGGCCGTTGTCAAATATATAACCCAACTGGGTTGGGTATCGATCCCACAGGGAATAGCCGGTCAATAAGTAAGAAAAGATTATTAGACTTTTGGTGCAAGTCTCGTGAAAGGGGGGATTTTAACGTGCAAATAATGTAATCAAAATAGTAAAGTAAAAAACAGAAAATAGCAAAGTAAAAAAAAGAATGTTTAGTAAGATGTAAAACAATGGGAATTGAGAGTTGGGGTTATGTCCACCTTATGAGTTATACGTCTCTATTGGCTATGAGTTATGCGGAATTCAGACATGCATGTGCTTATAGAGAATTGTATTCTATGGTAAATCCAAGCGTCTTTCGACCTTAACAAGGACTATTTCACTTTAACTCTTTCGAGCTTAAAGCGTGTCTAACGGTACAAATTCTCCAAGAGGTTAATCCAGTTATGGCACTAACTTTTTAACAGGGGTTGGTGCCCTATTACCTTGACATTATCTCTTTTCCAGACATATAACTTTTCTTTCGAACAAGTTAATGCTATACTGGCGTATTCTATGCGTCTGCAGCCACAAAGAATTTAGATTAAGATGAAGAGAATAATGATATAAGCAACATACGTGTCACGAATTCACAAACTCATAGCCTTAGATAGTATCTCATAAGGCTTCCATAACCCCAACAGAGAAGTTTAGCTACTCATGAGTGCAAAGGAAATCACAATAGACATTATCGTTGTACCACAATAAAGATCTCACGTTAGGTATAGGGGTAAGAATGGCGTGAATCTTTTGTTTGAGTAACGTTTCTCTTGTTGCGGAAATTAAGAATTGAAAGTAGAAGAATTGTCAGAAGTAGAATGTATTGGAAAGAGAATTTGAAACTAGAATAATAGAGGAATGTCTAAAAATCTCTAGCAGAATAGGGTATTTATAATACCCATATCCTATTCCTACTAAGCTAATGCATTACTTAACCCAATCCTACTAGGTTAATGCATCATTATCCTAATCCTACTAAGTTACTGCTAGTCCCCAAAGTCTTCAAAATTGCTGTTTTTGCCCGGAACAGATTTTCCATGCGCCACTTTTGGTCCTTGGCGTGTAAGATTCCCCTTCCCTCTTTCGTGAAGCTTTCTTTGGCGTCAAGTTATCCATAAAATGCTGAAATCTGCATCATTTATACCTGAAAACTTGCTAATCACGTTTGTTAGCTCACTTACAGGAAAAAGGACTAAAAGTGCATGAATTATATAATTTGTCCTCAAAACTTAGCTAGAATATGGGTAAAATATAGTACTTTAGGCGTGTAAATTCGCCTATCATCAACACCCCACACTTAAGGCTTTGTTCGTCCTCGAACAAACTATCATGTCCATCTAAACATCTACTTGGGATTTCACAGTAACAACACAAAATATTCATCAAGACAAGCACGTCAATCATTAACAAAGAGTAGTTTTCTGATCATTAGTAGAAACAATTCAACCTCCAACATAGACTCGTGATGGTGATTAATTCGTGTCCATAAGTTGAGGTACAAAGAATCATACACAACTACCCAAGACTCATCAACCATGTGTGTCTCACCATATATAACCCATAATCACTCACAAGTATTGTATATATTTCAAACATGGGTGTAAAATTATCCTTGCTCTCACTCTCACACAGAATTCATATGTTGCAACTGATGAACATAGGCTTTCCCTTAGTGTAATGCTCCACTAAATATCAGAATGCTAAGCTTAGGATCAAATAGTTCTTTTGCTGATTGTAATGTAGGCTAAGGGACGGGTAGGACTATTTTGGCCAGAAATAGTGACTATGTTCCTAAGCGCTTTAATACATCACATTATGCCACTAATACTTTTCTTTCAAACAACCTTTCTACTTTCTTTTATTCTACCACCCCTTTTTTCCACCTTTGTTTTTCAATTTTAAACATAACTAACTTTTCAGTTTTCCTTTCCCTTTTTTCTTTTCATAACACCTCTTATGATAGCAATTCTTTTTCATAACAAAGTCAAGCACCATTACATTCTAAAGCATCATACTCACCCAATTTCCTCTTATTTTGTCACATGACTTTACACTTTAAAGCACTTAGGAATTTGGATCAAATTATGGTCTTGAAAAAAGGATTAGGCTTACATATGAGGTTGTCAAAGAAAATAGGCTAAAGGCTCAAAGGGGTTAACTAGGATAATATCCATGGGTAGGTAAAAAGAAGGTAAAAAAGTCTAGGTTGCAAAAGAAATGCCTAAATCATCTCCTAGACTTGCACTCCTTATTTTCGCTTTACATACATACCAGGCAAGTTCTAGCATCAGCCACAAACACCGAATATACTATATCCTCATACAAACAAGGCACATGGTCGAATTTATTTGGAGTAGTATAGACTCTTGACCCAACAGATGAAGGAATTGAACCACACAATATCACATAGTGAGTCACAATTAGAGCCTAAACGTCTCAATAGTCATGATTTTAGCACAAACTCTTGTCATAATCTCATGCTGCCTATTAGAATAATTTTATGCGAAGTTAAGTTAAAAATAAAATAAAATTTAACTAATAAAAAAATTAACTACTAAAAAGAAAAACAAAACAAACATAAATGCAAATGCAGATACTAAAAAGAAAAACAAAACAAACATAAATGCAAATGCAGATACTAAAAAGAAAAACAAAACAAACATAAATGCAAATGCAGATAGAGAAGTATAGCATGCAAATACCAGCACCCCACACTTAGATGGGACACATTGCCCTCAGTGGAAAATAAATAAGAAGAACCTGGTTAGTCAAACTCCTCCTCTATGTCTGGGGTCATACCCCCTTCGTCGGAATCATCATTGGAGTCGTCGTCATCAGAATTCTCCTCCACATCGGAGTCTGGCATTCATCGATCATCATCGGTCGGCACATCGTCATCAAGAGGTTCCTCAAAATATGTACCTACTCCACACATCGCCTTCGCGTGCTCATTCATTGGGTAGTCATAATCCAGCTGTTGGAGCTCTGCAGCAGTTGGAACACTGCCACCGCTCATCATTGTAAATCGAGTCATGCCATAAAGATGGCGAAAGAAACTCTCATCTCGAGCATGCCTTTCTAAAGTGGTAAGGTTGACGCCATGCATAGTTTCAGCATCCTTAACCTTCATGAGGTCAACCTTCTTTGGGTTGTATGGGAGTTTATGATCAGCCGGTTCCTCTTCGATGTCTTCCTTCCTCAATATTGCGGTCAACAGATTGCCAAAACTGAAGTGGGACCTCTTGTGTAGCCTAGCTTTCCGCATTGTGGATCGAATAATTGCCCCAATGTTGATAGGGACATTTGTCATCAATGCGTATACCAAGCACACTCTATCTCGTGTTATCTTTGTGTACTAAGTCCCTGGAATTAGGCAAGAGTTGACTATGCGCAACCATATTCTTGCTTCTCAATTCAAAGGAGCATATGAAAAGGTGTTGTGTCGTCCGGTGTCCTTGTATCTACTCCACCGTGCCATGGACCTTGTTCCACAGAGTGTGTATCGAATGGCTCTATATGGAGGTCTACTGTACAGCTCTTTGAATGGTGATGGATCAACAACAGGCAAGCCAAGAAAGGAGTTGAAGAAATCCGCATTGAGTTGTAAAACTTGGCCCCAAATCTTGACCTCGCTTCCTGTGGTTTTTGGTGACCAGTTGGCATAGAATTCTCTTGTAAAATCGAGATTGCATTCTCCCATGTCTCGGAAGATGAAATCAAGATGTAACGCCATGATCTTGGCCAACATGCGCGGTTCTTTCTTTGCTAGGCTTTCCTTGTTTATCAAGTCCACATGAACATATATCTTCTCTTTGTTGTTCCTATACCATTCCTTTGCTTCCTCCTCTAAAACCCATTTAATTCCGAACATGCGGCGTGGTACTTGCATCGAGGAGGACTCTCCTTGCTCTTTGCGTCCTCTTTTCTTGTCTTTTTGGGAAGTGGTTGCCTTATCTTTGCCTTGTCTTGCTTTGGGTGCTATTGTACCTGAGACTAAAACAATGTTCATGTTAGCGTCATCTCGATGGATACAATCTATAAACAAGCAGTAGTGGCACCACCCCACACTTAGTTTGTTGGTACAGACTAGTGAAGTGAAAGTGGTCGATTACTCAGACTTTATCGGCATACGTTTTAGGTGCTATATTCCAACAATAAAATCAGTGCAGTCATACTTCTTGTATTCGTAGCAATACTTTCATGTTTGATATATCAAGACTACTACATAAGGATTGAATCAAGGTATAGCATCTAGAAATAATCACAACCTCCTATGTTGGTAGTCAACCATAATTCTCATCTTGATGAACAAGTTATTCCAACATGTAAGCTTTCTATTGACAAGATTATGCAATTTTTGTGACCATGTCAATTCCGCAAAAGTATGACAGTGCATCAAAATCAAATTCAAGTTGAAAACATGTTAAGATCATTCTTACGTATTCTTTCACTCACTTAGTTGTATCACAACACATCAACCACATTCAAGTCACTTCTACTATTTCAAGATTTAACAATTCATAATAGGCGTAGTAGTGTAGTACTTACGGAATATAAATGAAGAACAAAGAAGTACTTACTTGATTGATGCCTTTGGATGATGTTCTTGTGAAGTAAAAGAGCAAAAGGAAAATTTTGGAAAGAATTTGGAGGCTATAGGCGGTGCTTATGCTAGGTTTCCAATGTGTTTTTGGTCTAAGACTAAGTCTCTTATTTATAGGAAAGGCTTGGGTCAGTTTATGACCCATTTAAAATCGGATTTGGAGATAAGAAATGACCATAGGTGGCGCCTTTTGCTTTGCCTATGCTAGGCATAGGCGGCGCCTTTTGCATAGCATTGTTGAGCATAGGCGGCGCCTATGCCATGGCATTCTTAGGCATAGGTGGCGCCTTTTGCATGGCATATGAGATTCAGAGACAAAAGGCATTGGCATAGACGGCGCCTATGCTATGGCATACTTGGGAATGGGCGGCGCCTATGCTATGGCACACTAGATTCCGAGAGCTTAGGCCATAGTATAGGCCTTGCCTTGTTCGTGGCCTAGTTTTACATAGGCCTAGCCTTGTTCGTTGCCTATATTTTCATAAGCAATGCCCAATCCATAGCCTTTTGCTTCTTCATTCCTAACTTACCACCTTTAACATGCAATACGTCCAAATCAAAATTTGAAACCGACCTCCTCATTTTACACCTCTTTGCACCTACATTTACTCAAAAACAACAAAGACGATTAGAACGATGGGTTGCCTCCCATCAAGCGCCTTAGTTTTGGTCGTGGCACGACTCTTCTTTTTGGATTTTTATTTATCAAAAGCAAACACGTAATAGAACGAAAGAAAGACAAAAATGAAAAATGATGGGTTGACTCCCATCTAGCGCTTGATTTATTATCGCGGCACGACATAGTTACCTCGAGTACTTAGACTTCGTCAAGATAAGTGGTGGACATATAATTTATCGAGTCAAGAGGACCGATATATGGTTTTACTCGTTGGCCATTCACCTTGAAGACAACACCATTAGTGTCTTTCAACTCAACTACTCCAGACGAGTAAACTTGGTTTACTTTGTACGGACCAGACCACTTGGACTTCAACTTACCTGGGAATAGCTTCAATCTGGAATTTAAGAGAAGTACCATATCATCTTTTTGAAAGTTTTGTTGAACAATCCGTTGATCATGATACTTCTTCATCCTCTCCTTGTATAGGTCTGATCTTTCATAAGCATGTAGACGGAATTCATCCATCTCGTTCAGCTGCTCCAATCTCAGATTCATTGTATCATCCCAATTCAAATTAAGTCGCTTCAACGCCCATAATGCTTTATGCTCGAGCTCAATGGGTAAGTGAAACGCTTTCCCATAAACTAATTGGTATGGGGACATGCCAATTGGCATTTTGAATGCAATCCTATAAGCCCATAGTGCATCGTCCAGCTTCCGAGACCAATCTTTCCTATTAGCATTTACCGTTTTAGCAAGGATTTGCTTGATATCTCGATTGGAAACCTCTACCTGTCCATTAGTTTGTGGGTGATAAGGCGTGGCTACCTTATGTTGCTTGACACCATATTTTGCCAACACGGATTTGAATAGCTTGTTGCAAAAGTGAGATCCTCCATCGCTTATGATAGTACGTGGACCTCCAAAGCTGATACGTTCCGTATTGGCCTTGGTGGGGGTGATGAATGCGTGCAGATGGGGCCCAAGTGGGGTCGCCATCTTCTCGGGTTGGCCTTGGTGGGGGTGTCTTGGAAGGGTTCGTGATCCCGTGAGCGGGTAGCTGTCCCGCGCGATTCTGGCCTACAAAGGGTGGGTTGCTGCCTCGCTCTACCAGCTATAGCTTTTAGAGCAGTTGGTTAGCAGCCTGACCTTAAGGTTGGTATCAGAGCGGAGGTCACGGGTTCGAATCCCGCTTACACCATGCGCAGGTCCGAGGCGTATCAAGCTTACACCATGCGCAGGTACGAGGACGTACCTCTTCAAAGGAAGAGGGGATGATACGTTCTGTATTGTCCTTGGTGGGGGTGATGAATGCGTGCAGATGGGGCCCAAGTGGGGTCGCCATCTTCTCGGGTTGGCCTTGGTGGGGGTGTCTTGGAAGGGTTCGTGATCCCGTGAGCGGGTAGCTGTCCCGCGCGATTCTGGCCTACAAAGGGTGGGTTGCTGCCTCGCTCTACCAGCTATAGCTTTTAGAGCAGTTGGTTAGCAGCCTGTCCTTAAGGTAGGTATCAATGATACAAGATCCAACAACAACAACAAGAGTTTCGGATTTCAACCAACAACCACAAGACTACAACTTTTAGTTTTCGGGTTTTAGCTTACAACACAAGTGATAGTTTCCGGTTTTAAGTCTCAATCCGAGAACAACAAGAGATGCAACAATGCTAGGGAATCGAAACAAGCCCCACACGGCTTCCCTAGACTTTCAAGTTAAGAAAAGCAACACAACAACAACAAGATAATGGAAGATAAATAACTTGACATACAATATTCAAGAAACTAAGAACCCTAACAACATGAAAGGACCCTAAGCCTAATGAATATTAACACCAAGTTCTTACAAAGACCAAGAGGCACTCAAACTACCTCAAAACCTTTGTTTCTAGCCAAAGAGACAACACAAGGATTCCTCTCCTTGTGAGATCTAGAACCGGCTTCTTGTAGAAGAAGAAGAGAGTGAAATGTTGTCTTTAGGTTACAATTTTCAGATTTCAAAATAGACTAAGGGTTATCTCACTATCACCTTCTATTTATACTACAACAAAAATGAGCAAAAGACCAAGACGCCCTTGCTTTGTTGTGGCCTCCTTGAAGACTTAAATTATTACACTTTAGGCCCCTCCTCACACATAAGGGCGTTGAGACCCTTAGTTGGCTCGGCCAACAATTCACACACGGCCATTTGCATGAACAAGGCTTGGAGCATTTGTAACTCCCGCGCTTGGCTTCGTGTGAAAGGTCGTGTACATGTAGGGGTAGCCATAACCGTATCATCCTCTCCATCTTGAGAGGAATTTGACCTCAAATTCGGCACGTGATCATCCTCAACCGCATCCACGAGGGAAAGATCTCCGACGTTGAAGGTGTTGTGCACTTGATATTCCGGTGGTAGATCGATCTTGTAGGCGTTGTCGTTGATCCTCTCGAGTACTTGGAAAGGACCATCACCTCTTGGCAGCAACTTGGACTTCCTTTGAGCTGGAAATCGATCCTTTCGAAGGTGCACCCACACCCAATCTCCGGGTTCTAGCACTAGCTTCCTTCTCCCTTTGTTTGCCCGTTTTGCAACCTCTCGGTTCTTCCTTTCGAGCTTGATCCGCACTGCTTCATGCATTTTTTTCATGGCCTCGGCTCTTTTATTCCCATCTAAGCTGGTCATGAGATCACTAGACAAAGGAGTGAGATCTAAAGGGGTAAGGGGGTTTAGGCCGTAAACACATTCAAAGGGAGTCATTCCCGTACTCGAATGTGTTACCCGATTGTATGCAAATTCTGCCAATGGTAGGTATTCTTCCCATGAAGTCAATTTACCCTTAACCATGGAGCGTAGCATAGACCCGAGGGTTCTGTTTACTACCTCCGTTTGGCCATCGGTTTGCGGGTGGCAAGACGTGGAGAAAAGTAGCTTCGTGCCAAGCCTACCCCACATGGACTTCCAAAAGAGGCTTAGGAACTTGGAGTCCCTATCACTCACAATGGTCCTAGGTACTCCGTGAAGCTTTACAACGTGTTCAACAAATAATGAAGCTACACTAGGAGCATCCTCGGTTTTTACACATGGAATAAAATGAGCCATTTTTGAAAATCTATCGACAACCACAAAAATACTATCTCGCCCCTTTCTAGTCCTTGGCAGCCCCAAAACAAAATCCATTGATATGTCCAGCCAAGGCCTAAGGGGAGTAGGGAGTGGGGTGTATAATCCTTGAGGTCGGAGGCGGGATTTAGCACTCCGGCAGGCCGCACATTGACTACAAATTCTTGTGACGTCTTTGCGCATTTTTGGCCAATAGAAGCTCTCCTCTAGGATTCCGAGGGTCTTGTCTACCCCAAAATGACCCATGAGGCCCCCGTCGTGGGCCTCCCTCACAAGCAATTCCCTCCAAGAACTCGAAGGAACACATAACCTCCTTCCTTTGAACAAATATCCCTCGAACCGAGAGTAAGAGAAGTGGTTATTTTCCTTGAGCCAACGGTCCCTTCCCCACTCTTCGCATTCCCTAAAAATAGGAGCAAAGGTTGGATCCTCGGGATACAACATCCGCAAGCTCTCAAAGCCCATTAACTTCGACGACAAGGTAGCAACAAGCACATGCTTCCGGGACAAGGCATCGGCAACAACATTTTCCTTTCCCCTTTTGTAATGAATTACATAAGGGAAAGTTTCGATGAACTCAATCCACTTAGCATGACGCCTATTCAGCTTGTCTTGGCTCTTAAGGTGTTTCAACGATTCATGATCCGTTCGTATCACAAACTCCTTGGGCCACAAATAGTGTTGCCAATTTCCCAAAGCTCTAACAAGGGCGTACAACTCCAAATCGTAAGTTGAATAATTAAGAGTTTCTCCTTTGAGCTTTTCACTGAAATAGGCAACGGGCTTACCCTCTTGCATCAAAACAGCCCCGATGCCGACCTTGCTAGCATCACACTCTACCTCAAACATTTTACCAAAATCGGGTAATTGCAATAAGGGCGCCGAGACGAGCATAGCTTTCAAGGCCTCGAAAGCCTTAGCTTGCTCTTCACCCCATCGGAAGGGTCCGTCCTTTCTAATTACCTCGGTTAAGGGGGCTGCTATGGAGCTAAATCCCTTGACAAACCTCCTATAAAAGCTTGCCAACCCGTGGAAACTTCGGATTTCTCCAATAGTTTTAGGGGTCGGCCAACTTCGTATAGAGTCTATCTTGGAGTCGTCCACTTCCACGCCCTTGGAGCTAACAACAAAACCCAAGAACACAACTTTATCAACACCAAAAGAACACTTTTCCATGTTGGCATACAACTTCTCCTTTCGGAGCACATCAAACACACATCTTAAATGCATTGTATGGTCATCAATAGATTTACTATATACCAACACATCATCAAAGTAAACTACCACAAACCGTCCAATAAAAGGCTTCATCACATGATTCATTAGCCGCATGAACGTGCTTGGAGCATTTGTTAGGCCGAATGGCATAACCATCCATTCATAGAGACCAAATTTAGTCTTGAAGGCGGTTTTCCATTCATCACCGGGTTGCATTCTTATTTGGTGATAGCCACTCCTTAAATCAATCTTGGAAAATAAACACGAACCATTCAATTCATCAAGCATATCATCTAACCGAGGGATAGGGTGATGATATTTTACCGTAATCTTGTTGATGGCTCGGCAGTCCACACACATACGCCACGTTCCATCCTTCTTAGGCACTAGTACCACCGGAACCGCGCACGGACTCATGCTCTCTTTGATGTATCCTTTGTTGAGGAGTTCCTCAACTTGGTGTTGCAATTCTTTGGTATCCGTAGGATTGCTCCTGTAAGCCGGCTTATTCGGCAATTGTGAGCCCGGCACAAAGTCAATTTGATGCTCAATTCCCCGAAGCGGGGGCAATCCTTGCGGAAGCTCTTTAGGAAATACATCCTCATAATCCTGCAACACATGAGAAATCAAAGGAGAAATACAAGGATTAGCGGGGTTAGTGTTAAAGCAATGGGCCAAAAGTAGCATAGGCTTGTTTTCATCATAGTCCATGAAAAGTTCCTTCCTCCTAGCCAACATCACTACGTTTTCCCTTTCCCTTGGCGTTGAGATAGCCTCGGATGTGCCTACCTCCTCACCTACGGCTTCCCTCCCCTTTTCTCCCTTCTCGGGTTCTCCCCCTTTCCCTTTCAATTCTCTCATCTTTTGGTACCACGCATTCACTTGGGAGGGTGAAAGAGGGTGAAGTGTGACCCTTCGGCCATCCTTCTCAAGTGTGTACCGGTTGGTCCTCCCGTCGTGCTTAGTAGACCTATCATATTGCCAAGGCCTACCCAACAACAAGTGACATGCTTGCATTGGAATCACGTCACAAAGTACTTCATCGTGGTAGTTGCCCACCTTAAACCGAATCACACATTGTCGTGTGACCTTCAACTCACCACAATCATTCAACCATTGTAGTTTGTATGGACTAGGGTGTGGAGTAGTTGGTAGTTTCAGAAAATTCACCATAGCATGGCTCGCAACATTGGTACAACTACCACTATCAACTACCAAAGTGCACACACTCTCCTTTACAAGGCACTTAGTATGGAATAGATTTTCCCGTTGGCTCGGGTCGTCTACCGCCTTACTAATCATAACGCGTCTAACCACAAAATTCGGAACCACACACTCCCCTTCTTGAGGATAGACATCTTCCCCATCTTCTACTCCTCCCTCATTCGGTTCATGTTCGGGTTCCTCTCCATCTTGAGGCTCGGCCTCAACCTCCCCCCTTTCGGACACCACCTCCTCACCAAGGTAGTATACCTTCCCTTCCCGTAGGATCACATTACGCCGGTTTGGGCATTCATTTGCCTTATGCCCCCAACCTTGGCATTTGAAACATTGGAACCCCTTCGGATTGGGATACTTGTGAGCTTCCGGCTTCGGAGGAAACTTAGGAGCTATTTTGGCGTCGGGTAGCTTCATAGGACCGGCTTGGTCCTTGTTTTTGGTCCAACCCGAGGGGGTTTGGACTCTCGCCTTGAAGGTAGATCTCTCCTTAAGTTCCCTCTCAATCTCTAGGGCCGCTTGGAATATTCCATCAATGGTCTCAAACCGATGAAGGGTTAAGTGAGTGGAAATTTCTTTGTTCAACCCGCACTTGAACCGGATGATGTCGTGGCTGATTTGTTCCCCACGATGATCAAGTTTCAACATGAGTTGTTGGAACTCGTCAAAATAAGCCATCACACTCTTGCCCCCTTGCCGCAAGCCGTATAATCTAGCAAGCAACTCATGCCGGTATCTCTCGGGAAGATAGCGTTGTCTCATCAAATACCTTAGCCGAAACCAAGGTGGTGGCTGCCCATCAACCAATTCATTACCAAACCGCTTCACATACTCCCACCAAGTGTTAGCATAGCCCTCGAGGTGAGCTATAGCATAGCAACTCTTCTTTTCTTCCGAGATGTCATTAACTTGGAAGACCTTGTCACAAGCCGATTCCCAAGTCAAGTAGGCCTCGGGATCACTTTCACCCTTAAAGATAGGTAGGCTCAATTTGATGGTGTTGATGCCTACGTCTCTCTCTTGGTGTCGGTTTCCCCTATCTCCATACCCCCGGTATCGCCTCGGTTCCCCCCGGCCCCCTCTCAACTCCTCCTCCCTCATATAAGCATCATCATAGGCTCCCTCGCCATCATACTCCTCTCTACCGTATCCATCAAAGTGGGCTGGTCGGCCTTGGCCATTTTGATTCGTAGGAATTGGAATTTGTGGCCTTTGGTTTAGTGGATCTTGGAAAGGAGGGTTCGGATTTAGTGGTGGAGCTTGACGTCCAAATCCTTCGTGTGTAATCGGGGGAGTTTGGAAATGTGGTGGTCTAGTGGAGTCTCGGGTTGGAGGAAAAGTGGTGGATTGGTTGGTGGCATTTTGTGGAGCTTGAGGTGCGTTTAACATTTGGTGGACCATTTCGGGAGTAATGGTTGCGGAGGATGTCCGGTCATGGCCATTGGTAGAGACATGTAGGGGAGTCGATGGTCGAGAGTTCCTTTGACTCTCCACTTGATCTAGTCTCCCACTAATAGTCGATACTTCCCCCCTTATGGCTGCCAAATCCCCTCTTACGGCCCCAAACTCCGAGTTCATTCTTTCAAGTGTCCGAGTAACGGCCTCAAGAGTGGCCCTCATTGAATCAAGTGCATTAGTATCCGGATTATGAGAAGTCGTTCCTTCCATCGTCAAGGTATTAGCCGCTTAGTCACCACAAGTTCGGGTCTCACAAGTGTTGTATAATTGGCTAGTAACTGTGAGATTTACAAAGGTTTGAGTAAGCTCTTAGTCGGAATGGATTCTTGTTTGAAGACTCAAAGAATTCTTGCCGGACTAGAACCAAAATTAGCAACTCATTCAAACGAATAAAAGCACACAAATAATCGTTGACACGAATAGACGGCTCAAGGAACTAATTGACAACCTAGTGGAAATTACTAGTTTGTTAATTAGTTCTAAGTCCAAATAAGGGAAACCAAGAATCAATCAATTAGCAACAAGGAATATATCCTAAGTTGAGCTTATAGTAACATGGTAGCATGCAATGGTTCACACGTTCCCTTTCCCTTCGGGTTTGATGTATATATATACCTTTTCTCTCTTTTTTTTTTTGTTTTTGTCTTGAACTAATATTCACACAACTTTGGAGAAATTGAAAGTGTTTTGGTGGGAAAACTTTAAAAATTTGAAGTCTTGACTTTGTTCACTCTCAAGAAAGTGGGTTTGGTTGACAATTTCCACAAAACAAGGTTCCTTGATTTAAGGGAAGTGATTGACAAGTCTACAAATTGATAGGTACAAGTCTTTCACAATCAACTTTATAAGTTTACCACTTGAACACACAACAAGTTGAACACTCAACAAGAAACAATATGCACAAGTTCAAGAGATGAACACTCACAAACTTCAACACTTCTTTAACACATAAACACACCCACCGATTTTTCCTTTGGCCTTCAATAACATTCAACTTTCGGCCACCTTACAACATGCAACCCTTCAAGCTCAACCTTGGATCTAGACACCTTAGTATTGGTGAGAAAGAAACCAACACTAGAAACTCACTAAACAAACAAAACAACACTTAGATCTAAGTATACAACACTATTCTCGGATTCAACTTTCTAGTGGACAGATTTTTCAGAAAGTTGTCTTGGTGTAGTTTGGTTTTGGCCGGGAACTACTAGCCCAAGATGGGTTATGTTGGAACACAACCGGTCTTGCTTTGATACCAAATGATACAAGATCCAACAACAACAACAAGAGTTTCGGATTTCAACCAACAACCACAAGACTACAACTTTTAGTTTTCGGGTTTTAGCTTACAACACAAGTGATAGTTTCCGGTTTTAAGTCTCAATCCGAGAACAACAAGAGATGCAACAATGCTAGGGAATCGAAACAAGCCCCACACGGCTTCCCTAGACTTTCAAGTTAAGAAAAGCAACACAACAACAACAAGATAATGGAAGATAAATAACTTGACATACAATATTCAAGAAACTAAGAACCCTAACAACATGAAAGGACCCTAAGCCTAATGAATATTAACACCAAGTTCTTACAAAGACCAAGAGGCACTCAAACTACCTCAAAACCTTTGTTTCTAGCCAAAGAGACAACACAAGGATTCCTCTCCTTGTGAGATCTAGAACCGGCTTCTTGTAGAAGAAGAAGAGAGTGAAATGTTGTCTTTAGGTTACAATTTTCAGATTTCAAAATAGACTAAGGGTTATCTCACTATCACCTTCTATTTATACTACAACAAAAATGAGCAAAAGACCAAGACGCCCTTGCTTTGTTGTGGCCTCCTTGAAGACTTAAATTATTACACTTTAGGCCCCTCCTCACACATAAGGGCGTTGAGACCCTTAGTTGGCTCGGCCAACAATTCACACACGGCCATTTGCATGAACAAGGCTTGGAGCGTTTGTAACTCCCGCGCTTGGCTTCGTGTGAAAGGTCGTGTACATGTAGGGGTAGCCATAACCGTATCAAAAGCGAGAGAAGATATTCCTCTTCAAGAATGCTATAACACGCTTTCCCTCATTGTCGGCCGACGCTACTGCTTTAACCCATTTTGAAACATAGTCTACAACAACTAGGATATATTTCATTCCAAACGAATTTACGAATGGACCCATGAAATCAATACCCCATACATCAAAGAGCTCTACTTCAAGAATTTTCGACATGGGCATCTCATGGTGTTTCAAAATAGCACCTTGTCTCTGGCATTGGTCGCATCTTCTAACAAAGTCATAGGTATCTCTAAATATCGAAGGCCAATAATATCCACTTTGCAATACCTTTCTTGCTTTCTGATTACCTGCTTGATGTCCCCCAACTTGGGAAGTGTGACATGCTTCCAATACATTAGGCACCTCTACATGAGATATGCATCGCCGAATAACACCATCCGCGCATCGTCAAAACAAATATGGTTCATCCTAAAAGTAGTGTTTTACATCATGCATGAACTTCCTCTTTTGATGGTAAGATAAGTTTGCAGGTATCACATTACTCAACACAAAATTTGCAAAGTCGGCATACCATGGTAACTTATCCATTATCGTTGCTAAGATCTCCTCGATAGGGAATGCATCATCAATCTCGATTTTGGGCTGCGCTATATGCTCGTTTTCGAGTCTAGATAGATGATTAGCCACTTGGTTCTCGCAACCTCTTCTATCTTTAACCTCGAAATCAAATTCTTGCAGCAGCAATACCCATCGAATTAGTCTTGGTTTTGCATCCTTCTTTGTCATTAAGTACCTCAAAGCTGCATGGTCTGTATGAATGATTACTTTGGTTCCCAACAAATAAGTACGAAACTTTTCAAACGCATATACAACCGCTAGGAGCTCTTGTTCTGTGACAGTGTAGTTCTTTTGGGCTTCGTTCAGGACCTTGCTCGCATAGTAGATAGGATGAAATAACTTCTCCCTTCTCTGGACAAGTACAACACCTAACGCTACCCCACTAGCGTCACACATGACTTCAAACGGTAAAGACCAATCTGGTGCTACCATGATAGGAGCTTCAATTAGTTTTCCTTTGAGGCATTCAAATGCCTTCAAACAATCTTCATTGAGGTCAAACTTTGCATCTTTCTGCAGAAGTTTGCATAATGGACTAGCAATTTTTGAGAAATCTTTGATGAACCGCTGATAGAAACCTGCGTGCCCGAGGAAACTACGAACTCCCTTCACGGAAATTGGAGGTGGTAGCTTCTCGATAACTTCAATTTTAGCTCGATCAACCTCAATTACTCTTTTGGAGATTTTATGCCCAAGAACAATACCTTCTTTAACCATAAAGTGGCACTTCTCCCAATTCAGCACTAGGTTGAATTCTACACATCTTTGCAACGCCATACTTAAATTTGATAAGCACGCTTCAAACGTCTCGCCAACCATTGAAAAATCGTCCATGAATACTTCCAAAGTATCTTCGACCATATCAGAGAAAATGGACATCATACAACGTTGAAAGGTGGCTGGTGCGTTACATAGCCCGAATGGAATACGTTTAAAGGCAAACGTACCATATGGGCATGTAAACGTTGTTTTCTCTTGGTCTTCGGGAGCAATACAAATCTTATTATAGCCTGAATAACCGTCTAAGAAACAAAACCATCCTTTTCCCGCTAATCGATCTAGCATTTGATCCATAAATGGCATTGGAAAGTGATCTTTGAGTGTCCATGAATTCAGCTTTCGGTAATCCATGCATACTCTCCATTCGGTGACGGGTCTGAGTGGAATAAGTTCATTCTTTTCATTCGCGACTACCGTCATGCCTCCTTTCTTGGGAACACATTGTACCGGGCTTACCCATACACTGTCAGAGATTGGATACACAACCCCCGCATCTAACCACTTGATAATTTCTTTCTTTACCACTTCTTGCATAGGTGGATTTAGACGCCTTTGATGCTCAATGGTGGGTGTGCAATTTTCTTCAAGCTGAATCTTGTGTGTATAAATCCCAGGTGGAATACCAATAATGTCAGCGATGGTCCAACCAATGGCTCTTATATACTTTCGTAGAATAGCAATAAGAGCTGCAACTTGTTGCTCACCCAAATCTGCCACCACAATGACTGGAAGTGTGTTTTTGCTTCCTAAGAATGCATACTTTAAATGACTAGGCAGCTCCTTCAATTCTAACATGGGTGGCTTAGCTGGTGGTGTGGATTGATTTTTGAGATCGAGGTCCAGCTTCTTGGGAGCGTGAGGATATGACCCTAATCCTGTTAGAGCACCAATACTTTCTTCACAATTTTCAGCATCCTTACTCTCACCATTCATGAACACAACCGCCAATGGGTCATCAATAATTTGCTCTTCTTCAAGTAATTCTTCGTCCTCATCAAAGTAAACATTGGCCACCAAAAATACGTTCAGATCTTTGGTTACTTCATTGATTTGCACACATTAAAGCGAATCAAATCAATAAGCACATTTCCTGTAGCAAGGAAAGGGCGCTCCAAGATTATGGGAACTTCTGAGTCTGCCTCACAATCCAGAATTACAAAGTCTGCCGGAAAGATGAATGAAGAAATCTTTACCAATACATCACATAGAATACCAACAGGTCATTTCACCGACCTATCCGCCATTATGAGCCTCATATTGGTTGGAGTAGGATCACCCAACCCCAACTTTTTATAAATAGATAATGGCATCAAATTGATGCTGGCTCCTAAATCGCATAATGCTTTGGCAAAATTCAAAGATCCAATGGTGCAAGGAATAGTGAAAGCACCGGGGTCAGCCTTTTTCAAAACTAGTGATCGGCGATTGCGCTGCAGTGATGAACAATATCCTTCAACTCATAGCTTGCTTCTCGCTTCTTTGTCAAAAGATCCTTCATAAATTTTGCATACCCAGGCATTTGTTCAAGTGCCTCTACCAACGGAACATTAATGGTCAGCTGCTTTAACATATTCATGAATTTGCTGAACTTTGTATCATCTGCAATCTTCTTCAATCTTTGAGGAAAAGGTGGTGGTGGATAAGGAATTGTTTTCTCCACGACTTTCTTCTCATCTTGCTTCCGTTTTTCAGCTTTTTTAGGCTGCAACATACTCGGTGTGACGTCATGGACGTCGTGGGTGGTTTCTACGGCAGCTTCTCCTTTTGCCTTATCATCAATGTCTGCTGCCTCATCAACCACTTTCTTGCCTTTGGATGAAGTTTCCAGCACCTTACCACTTCGGGTAGTAATAGCCATGCATGATCCGTCATTCCTTGAATTTTGCACAGTGTCGCTAGGTAAGGTGCCAGCCTTTCTTTGATTGAAATCTACTGAAAGTTGGCTCAATTGCTGCTCTATTTTCTTGATTGAAGTGGAATGTGAGTCAACCAATTGCTTCATTGAGGTCAAATCATTTATTACCTCCGTTACTCCCGCGCTGGTTGCTTCCACTCCTTTCAACAGTTTAGCCATCATATCTTCCATGCTTCCGGAACCAGATGTGGTGGTGTCACGTCTTCCTGGGGGAACGTATAAACCACTCTTTTCATTCTTGTTCTTCCAACTACCTTGGTCCTTGTTTCCAGATTTATCATAGTAGTTCTGACCTTGGTTTCCTTGGGTATTACCTCGAAAACCCCCCTGATTGTTCAAGTAGTTGGCTTCTTCTTCTGAATCAGATTCGTCTCTTCCTTTTAATGCAACAACTTTGAATTTTTCGGTCTTCCCTAAGAATAGATGCTTTGTAAGAAGATCCACTTGTGTTTTCATGTGCGCCATATCTTGATCACGTTCTTCTTCTCTTCTCCTTTGTTCAGCAGTCATGCCAATAGATATAGTAGGGCTTGCTACCTCAGAATCCCTGGTATGCCAAGCTCTACTTTGCTTTGTCATCCGATTTAGCATATTGCTTGCCTGCCCAAAGGTGAGGTCCATAAATGATCCTCCAGCTGCATTATCCACCACTGGTTTAGTAATTGAATTCAAGGCTCTGTATAGTATCTCCATTAGGTGGACATTGGTCATATGATGGTTCGGGCACCTCATAAGCTTCGTCTTGAACCTCTCCTATGTTTCATGAAGAGCTTCGGTTGGAAGCTGCCGAAAGTTGCTGATTTCATCTCTTAATTGTGCTCTTTTGGATGGCGGAAAGAATCTTTCTAGGAAAGCGTCTCTCAATTGCCTCCAATTTGTAATAGAATCAGGAGTCAGCCCATTCAACCATAGATTTGCCTCCTCAGACAAAGACAATGGAAATAGGCGTAATCGAATTGCATTCTGACCAACGCCAGGATTGTCAAACGACTTGCATGTAGAATAAAGTTGATGAGATGCATATTCGGATCATCGCCTGCAAGTCCATCAAATAATCCCTTGAGTTGCAATAACTGAATCATGGTGCTTGTGATATTGAACTTGGCTCCGGGTGCCAATGGTGGCGGAATAATGGCTCCTGTGGCTCCGGCTCCATCAAGATCATCATCATCATCGTCGAAAGCTGGTTGTACAGGTCGGCGTTCATGCCTAAACCTTGCTTGACGATCTCTTCTGTTGGCAGGTGTTACGATCTCAGCAGCATGCCTAGGGTTTAGTAACTCGTCATCACCTAGGTCCTCGTCGTCTGGATTTATTGCTCGCCCGGGGTTATCAATATTCTGTTGATGCACTTGAGCGGTGGCTAGAGCAGCTAGTCTCGCCTGTTCCTGTTGAGCAGCCATCCTTTCAATTTCGTGTTGTGCCTCTATTCTGCCAATATGTTGTGGTTCAGGATTGATAGGTAATAACGTTTGATTAGAACTTTGAGTATGGGGCATGCACTGAATAAAAACCTGCAGAGAACAAAAACAAAAACTAAAAGTAAAAGTACGAGAATCTTTGACCAAAGGGTCTAGTAATTATCACAAACTTAATTGACACTCGTATTCCCCGGCAACGGCGCCAATTTTTGATAACGCTCAATCTACAACTCTCGTAAGAGTGTAAAGCGGTCGTTGTCAAATATATAACCCAACTGGGTTGGGTATCGATCCCACAGGGAATAGCCGGTCAATAAGTAAGCAAAGATTATTAGACTTTTGGTGCAAGTCTCGTGAAAGGGGGGATTTTAACGTGCAAATAATGTAATCAAAATAGTAAAGTAAAAACAGAAAATAGCAAAGTAAAAAGAAAGAATGTTTAGTAAGATGTAAAACAATGGGAATTAAGAGTTGGGGTTATGTCCACCTTATGAGTTATACGTCTCTATTGGCTATGAGTTATGCGGAATTCAGACATGCATGTGCTTATAGAGAATTGCATTCTATGGTAAATCCAAGCGTCTTTCGACCTTAATAAGTACTATTTCACTTTAACTCTTTCGAGCTTAAAGCGTGTCTAACGGTACAAATTCTCCAAGAGGTTAATCCAGTTACGGCACTAACTTTTTAACAGGGGTTGGTACCCTATTACCTTGACATTATCTCTTTTCTAGACATATAACTTTTCTTTCGAACAAGTTAATGCTATACGGGCGTATTCTATGCGTCTGCAACCACAAAGAATTTAGATTAAGATGAAGAGAATAATGATATAAGCAGCATACGTGTCACGAATTCACAAACTCATAGCCTTAGATAGTATCTCATAAGGCTTCCATAACCCCAACAGAGAAGTTTAGCTACTCATGAGTGCAAAGGAAATCACAATAGACATTATCGTTGTACCACAATAAAGATCTCACATTAGGTATAAGGGTAAGAATGGCGTGAATCCTTTGTTTGAGTAACGTTTCTCTTGTTGCGGAAATTAAGAATTGAAAGTAGAAGAATTGTCAGAAGTAGAATGTATTAGAAAGAGAATTTGGAACTAGAATAATAGAGGAATGTCTAAAAATCTCTAGCAGAATAGGGTATTTATAATACCCATATCCTATTCCTACTAAGCTAATGCATTACTTAACCCAATCCTACTAGGTTAATGTATGATTATCCTAATCCTACTAAGTTACTGCTAGTCCCCAAAGTCTTCAGAATTGCTGTTTTTGCCCGGGACAGATTTTCCATGTGCCACTTTTGGTCCTTGGCGTGTAAGATTCCCCTTCCTTCTTTCGTGAAGCTTTCTTTGGCGTCAAGTTATCCATAAAATGCTGAAATCTGCATCATTTATACCTGAAAACTTGCTAATCACATTTGTTAGCTCACTTACAGGAAAAAGGACTAAAAGTGCATGAATTATATAATTTGTCCTCAAAACTTAGCTAGAATATGGGTAAAATATAGTACTTTAGGCGTGTAAATTCGCCTATCATCACACCTCAAAGAAAACATTATGTTCAACATAAATAGATTATAATGGGCAGGCTAACCTACCCATCCGGATAAAATATCATATTCAAACCCTCGTGAAGGAATAATTAATGCAATTCTTAAAATGAAATGTTGTTGAAAATTCAGGCCTAATAGTCAATGCCTCCCATCCCCACCCCACCCCCCCACAAAACAGTATGAAAAATAACATACATAGGTAAGGAAGACATAACAAATAATAGTAATAGAACATGCATCACATATCATCAAGGGAAAAAGAATGTCATCAAAATGAATTTTTATTTTCTCAGGAGACATTTGTTCATTGACAGGCTCAATATTGTTTCAATTCCTACATCATGGGACAGGTTCGCTATATCATTTATCAACTTGTTATCGGGTGAGTTTGCCTTCTTTTCTCCTCTAAAGGAGAGTAATACTTATCTTTATCAAGTGTTTACACTACACCAAAAAATTTAATCATTAAAGTTACAAAATAAAATGAGAATACATATCATTTAATTACAATTAAAGGGGCAAAAATAACGCATACATGCAGGACCCATCTTATATTTACTTGCTTGGTACATACACCAGATGTGAGTAAAGTTTTACTTAGCTTATTTTTCACACCTATTTGGGTCTAACTTGTCTTTACCACTATAGCGTTCACACTTGTTATGCTATTTTTGGTTAAAAATAGGTGATGATTTCACATCAGTGTTATCACCTGTCCTCCAAATAGTTTGAACCATTATGGTTTCTTCTACAGTTATAATACTCTACCACTATATACAATTGTCAGACAGGTAGTCTTTCTTCTACCAAATACTTATTAGTTACCATTTAGTTTCATAAATTGTTTTACTTTTAACTTTTTCCTTTGATGCACGAATGCAAATGGGAAGTTCCTTGAAGAAAGAAATATTCGATGAGCATATACAAGATGGGTTTGTTGTTTGGGATAAGAAGGCTAGAAGGAGATCCCTCAACGGATCCAGCCAATTAGACTATAAAGATTCCACTTCAGCTATGGCTGTGCAGTTAACGCAAATAGAAACACAAGAATCTGCAGTGGAATAGGGTAATACTGGAGAAATTAGGCAGGGACCGACCAACCCAACTCAAGAGTAAATTAAGCCAATAACAACATTTATCAGATGTTTCGAGGCTGTGAAACTATAAAGAAAATTGTATAGAGAGAGTACTTTTTATATGTACAAATTGTATACAGTACATATACCCACCTAGGAAGAAAAAAGAATGGTTTGATATATTTTCGAAGTAAACTCAATTGTGTTTTAACTCATGTATGTTTCAAAGGTTTTCCTGTTATTTTTTTTAGTACTATGGTTTTGAAGCTATATAGATATACTTCCACATAAGAAGGAAAATATATTGTTGTTGAATATTGTCCAAAGTTGTCACAACTTACTGGTATCTTTAGAATTACCGTGTTTTAGTAGGTTGTAACCAACAAAATGCAATCAATTTACTCCATAAATAAATGAAAACTTTGGTTGTTTAACTTAGGTTGTTTATTCTGTTAACACTTTTAACATTTATGCTAATAGTTGACAGTAATCACTTTGAGAGTATTTCTAAAAATAAAGCATGGAATAAAGGAGAATAAAATCTACTCAAAACTTGTAATATCATGGCTCTTTCTCTTCAAACTAAATGTAGCCCATAGCTTTAAATAGTGAAACAAATTTACACCAAACTTTTTTTTGGCTACAATTCATCCTAAATCGGGATGTAGAATTGAAAGAACTATGCCTTCTTTTATCTTAGAAATGCCTCCTCATTAACTCTTTATTTTTCAAATTCACCTTATTGATTTGACGCCCAGTGGACTCTATATCTTTCGGATCCATCTTACGGAGCTCAACGCCCTATGGATGGTCTATCTTTCATGTCTACCTCACCGATCTTAACGGCGTGTGATTGTTTTCATAGAAGCCTAACTTGAAAGGACATTATCACAACTTTCTAAAGCTTCTTCTCAATATAGTTTGAATATAAGAAGCCATCCCCAGTCCTATCCCAAAAAGAATAAAGAGAGAAATTATTTCTCTCTGATAGTTTATTGACAAAGAGTAAAAAGACACACACATATACTATGTCCAAATGAAGACTTGCAATTGTAAAAACTTAAAATCTTGTCCAGATCAAAGATTGACAAATTCATAACAATGATGTTCATAACCAAAAGCATAGATTGATGATAGATCCTCGTTTATTTCTTTCTCATTTCTCACAACTCATAGATATTGCTATATAGACCCTAGCATAAAATTAGCGACAAGAAGCATGCATAATAATAACTACTATGGCAGAAATAGATCGTTAAGCTCATAACAAGAATTTCAATTTTTTTGTATAATATACATTTCTAACTACAAAAGAGATTTTGGACCAGTTGTGTGGGTGGTGTCGGGTGGGGGTAGGAGTGGGGGTAGGGGGTATTTGGGGAAAAGAACAGGGATCAAGACAAAAAAATTAAATAATTAAGTTAATACCTCAACTCAATAGGAGAATCGATTAGACAACATCATAGTTGAAGCATGACAATAGGATCCCAATAATGCAATAGCTATCCCATATAAAAAGACTGTGATGCCTGTTGAAATAGATTGCACAGAAGCTGTATTTGATTATCAAAATTCAATAGGACTTAATCAAGGAATTCACTCCAATATTTCTAGCTAGAAACAAAAAGATTAAACCGCAAATTACAATTTTTTTATTTAAATAAAGTTTGTGTTACTAACATTAATTTGCATGTAGTTTGTTAATTATTAGCTACAATATTTCTAATCACATACACAAATGATGATAGTTCTTTATAAAAGATTTAGCAACAGTACGAGCGGTAAAAATCAAAATGTAGGGAATTTACATGGAACCAGTGAAAATTATTTTTAAGAGAATGCCTTGTTAATAATTTCACTCTATACTATATTGTATGTAGAATGATCATCAGGATCATCTACTTTTGCTAGTCGTATTATCATTTTTACACAGTTTGAGATTTTTGCTCTTGATAAAGCAACATAAAGTTGACCATGTGAAAATACAGGTTCACATAAATAAATTCCAACAAAGTATAGTGTTTGACCTTGAGCTTTGTTCATAGTCCTATCAAAACATAATCAAATGGGAAAATGTATTCTCATGAATTAAATTGGTAATTTGTCATCTTGCGGTGATAATAAGGGTATGCGGGGAATGAAACTTGTTCGCCTTTACAATCTCCACTTGCAATTTTAACACTAATAATATGAGTTTTGAAATCAATACAAATTAAGTAGGTACCTTTACATCTATACCAATGAATGTCACAGCAGTACCAAGGAATTAATCAATGAACATTTTGTTAATTTCATTTACAAAATCATTTTTGGTTGTTAAGATAACACGTGATATTACATTAGATGTATCAATCATGATCATGTTTAAGTCAGGTTTAATAGTTTTGAATAAATTATTTAATTATTCCTTCTCATTCGTAGAAGGAATAAGAAAGGATTTGGGAATCTCAATTTTGTTATGGTAATTAACTTGTTGTTTTCTATCCCCAATTCTAAGTAAATATTAATAGAATGTACCTTCTCGTTCCCGCATATTTTTTGTTAGCTAAAATCTTTATAGATAATTCCAGATATCTGAGTTCAATAAACATTCACGAATGAAAACTTCTTTTACTCCACTTTTTACAACTGGTAACGTTTGTCTAAAATCACCTCCAAAAACAACAACTTTTCCACCAAAAGGTATATTTACACTTATAAGATTTCTCAGCAATAAATCAAAAGTCTCTACAAGTTTTTTCGTTACCATTGATACTTCATCCCATACTATTAATTTGGTATCTTGAATTAAAGAAGAAAATGTACTTTGTTTAGTTATATTACAATTGTAGTTTTTGCTTATGTTGATAGGAAGCTCGAAGCGTAAGTGAGCAGTTCGTCCTCCTTGGAGAAAAGAAGCTGCAATACTAGAACTTATTGTAGCTAAGCAATAAGTCTTTGGATCTTATATTAGCTGGTAAAGCTCGGTATAAAATTTTTTTTCCAGTTCCTCCTGGTCCATCAATATAAAAAACTCCTGGTTCATTTGAGAATATTTTTTTAAGAATGGCATTATAAGCAACATGCTACTCTCTACTTAGGTAAATCTTCTTCAGTTACAACTATGTTTCTTTCTATATAGATGCCTCTAGACTCTTGCGTTATTCTGTAAGAAAATGTGGAAGGTGTAAAATTTTATGATATGAGTTTGAATTTATTTATATTTCATCCAATTGAATGTAATATGGTATTTATGTGGTTCATAACCATATAACGAATGTTAGTTCTTTGTATATTTGTTTTAGTTGTAAAATTTGCAGAAATTGGTCCTTCAAATTTTTCCCATAAAGATTTTGGATTAGCAGGATTGCAATATACTAATAGTGTGGCAAATAAGTGGCGTAAATGTAATGCCCCAAATCTAGCACCCAAAACGCTACACGGTGCTCATGACCCCGAGGTAACACAAGCTAACCCATGACTGATATCTGTACCTATATACTGCATGATATACTGTATAAATATGGAAACATGATTGAAAGGACATAAGGTTTAAATCTGTAACATAACTTATAAATCATAACATATGGATGGGGTATGAAATACCCAAAACACAGAAATAACAGTCTGAACATACTAGTATAAAAAGCCTCTAACTGACTGAACTGTTTGAATAAAGAGTTGATTGGATAGGTCCCCAACTAACTCTAACTAATAAATTAATTAATGAGATAATAAATAAATAATTATATCCTCGATAGATTAGGACTCACTGCTAACTGACTGCTGATATCTAAAATCTACTAATTTTGTGGAGCTCGTGCTACAAAACCTATGGTATAAAATACCATAGCGCATATGCATCAGTACTTTGAATGTACTGGTATGCATGTGAGGTAGGCTAAATGCATGGGGTTCATATGTATGAACAATACTGGCTAACTGACTAATATGAATGTGAGAATACATACATGAACACATAGTAACTATATCTAAGATCGTTCTAACATGACTTTACTGATAACTAACATGACTAATAACTGAGTTTTGATAACTAATATAACTAATAAAATGAGTGACTATAACTGACAGTCCTGAATCTGATGGAACTAGCTGAGTTTTGTATTGTTCTGAGTTGACTGTATCTGACAGTCCTGAATTCTATAACTGAAACTATGGAAAGTAGTTATCTAACCGACATGCCCCTAATACGCCATTATGGCTGAGTTGGGGTCCAACCTGTAACCCCAATTGGAAGGGTGTCATTAATGCGCCACTGGTAAGGACAATTTGTGAGTAACCCTCATATAACAGGTAACTTTAGTGAGAACGATGGGAACCCTCATATAACAGATTAAGCCACCTCATCTACCCTCATATAACAGGCTATGATGTCTCAATTTATGCTAGCTACTTAGTTCTGGAATATAAGGATTGCTTCTAAGAATCACACCCTCATATAACAGGTGAGTTCCCAATCTTTGGGTTCACTCGGTGCTAATTCCTACTCCTATCTGAATAAACACTGAACATGATTAACTTAACTGGAATACACTGAATTCATGGAGCTCTGTTAAATAATGGAATACTATTGAGATTACTGAATTGCTGAGCTTTCTTGAGTCACATGAATGACTGAGTTATATGGATCATGGCTTGACTGAGAATATCATGAAAACATGACACTGTCTCTAGGCATACAACAAACTTGTTGGGTACAAGTACCCCCAAGACTAGATAAAGGGAAACTGACAAGGCATGACATTCTCGAATACGTGACCAATATCAATAACCTATAACACAATAATTAGAGATATTTCATGGGCATTTGATTATCATGTCTTGGTACGTGAATAAGATAATATGTATACATAGCATAATTTCGTAAGGCTAACTCATGCGCAATCCAACAACAATTTCAATACATGAGAATAACATGGAAGTCATTTTGACCATAAGGTTAAAACATACATTGTCGTTTGGATCACAATTTAGCTATAGTGCATAATTTCTATCCCTTTAGTAATTTATCAAACACCTTACATGCACAACTTAAGGCATAGGTGAAATCATCAAATTTCACAAATCATAAACCACCAAATTCATGAGTTTCAATTTATATGCTAAATTAGTTTTCATAATTTCACATAAGGATCCCAACATGGGAATCAAACAACAACCATCACATAACTTGAGTAACCCACAATATAATAATCATGATTCATAATTTAAAATAGGGTTCTTGAGCTTTATCAATGAAATAAATCCATAAATCAACACAACACATACCTTAGTTCTTGGTTTAGTGAATATTCTGGAGAGACTTTCTTGAAATTAAATCCCTAATTGAAACCCTAGCTTGTTCTTGAGAGAAAATTGAGAGAAACTAGTATAGTTTGGGTGAAAAATGACTAAATCACGTGTTATTAGATTTAAATAGGGGTGAGAAATTGACCCTTTTAACCCTGGACGTGTCTTTTAGAATTGATAAAAATTTCCCGACATGGACTCCTGGCGTGAGGCAGCGCTATCGCATTGTGTCACTGGAATTTGACAATTGGGAAATAGGGGAATGGCGTGACGCGAAGCCATCACGTTGATCCTTCGTTTGTGACCTAAAAGTTTGGAGCGATGTGCCATTATTGTGGATCCCTACTAGAATAAGACAAATGCCATTTTCTCTTGTGGCGTGGCTCGCCACTGACTAATATTGCGCTAATTTACGACGGGAATTTGAAATAGTCATAACTTCTTACATGGCTATCAGATTTAGGCGAATTTTATATCGATGGAAATCTTATTGAATTTACTACATAAAAAAAGTGAAAATATTAAAAATTCCCCTTGGAATAAACATTATTCAATTTAGAAGCTAACACTAGACATTCTTGGGACAAAATTAGTTAGGAAACTTTGAGGTATTACAGTAAACTACATGACAATTGGTAAGTATTCAATTAAGTTATTATCAGAAGCTAACAATCCTCTTTTTTTCTGCAGACTCTCTAAATTTGGTGCAACATATGCCATTTATAGTTCTAAGTTCTTTATATGATTTAGGACTTCATATATTTAATAGTAATAACCGTAGATAGTATCTTTCTCCTTCGGTTGGATGACAACTGACAATACGTCCATTGGCATAACCTCATTTCCTGCGTGTCCATATTTTATCACTAATTGACCAGACAAAGTGTTGTGGAAATTCTTTGTATAGTATATTAAGTTCTATGGCATGTTTATTTGTTTGATTTATTGCAAAAAATTTTGTTAGCATTGTTCTTTTATTTTCTGGATTGTTCAAAATTAAACTTAATTTTGCAGTCCTTTTTAAAGAAATAAATTGTTGGTCTTGAAGTTGTAGCTAAAGCTGATAAACATTTGGATTTATTTCACTAATAGGAAAGACAAACATACACCACATAGCTTCTGGTGGTGATACCCATCTAGCTGTACGATACTCTTTTATTTCATCTATTTTTATATTAGTTTCTTTACTTTGCAGATTGAAACTTATTTTATCATGACCTTTGCAAATGTATTTGTAAATATATTTAACAACTTTAATAGCTACACAGATTTGAACATTTATGTGGTGGTTAAATTTAGCCAGTAAATATGGATTATATGGTACGACCCATGAATTTTTAAGATATTGAGTTCTAATTTTTACCAATTTTCCAGTGTCTCGTCTTCTATAAATAGGGTATGAATTTTCGCCTTTAGATGTTTTATTTCCATAATTTTTTAGGTATTTAAATTTACAAGTTCTTTTTGTTTCCATGCATGAATTATTAGGGTTTAATTTTCCGCAAAGACCATGCATTATATGTTAAACAACCAAAGAGTGTAAATATTCATTTGTGTCAGTGTCAGGTATTTCAGCACAGAGATTTTGTCATAAGCCTCTAGTGTTAATAGCTTATAATCATCCTCAAGTAAAATAAGAAATGAGCATGTGGAAAACCTCTTTTTTGAAATTCTATAGTGTACATATAAACAACAACTTTTCCAAATACTTTTATTTTTACAATATCTAACTTTAATTCTTCTACTTTTTCTTTAAATAGTCGACTTATTAAATTGGGTCTATGTTGTATTTCATCAGATGTTTGCAATAGATGTTCTATTTTAGGCCATGAAGGATTACATGTCATTGTTAAGAAAATATTTGGTTTTTCAAAATATTGTACTAATGCAATAACGTCCATGTATTTACGTTGCATATCTCATGGACCCCTATAAAGGTAGCAGGCAAGAATGTTTTTCGGCAAATATTTGAAACTTCTCTTTCTCCTATTATTTGTAGATCAATAAGCCTTGCTAATATTTTATTTCAAAATAAGTCTTTGTTAAGTAAAAAAAATCCAATTTTTGTGTTTCAAGTTTTATATATTGATCTACCGAATATTGTTGGAATAATCTTCTAGAATGTAAAGTGTCATTTTCTTCATTATCTCTAATTTGTAATTTGTAACAATAATATTCATGACAATAAATAGTGTTTTTTTGTCATTCTTTTTGTAAAATTCCTTCTTCAATATTAAGGTAGCCATAAGTGGAAGACATATTTGTGACAAGAGGAAGTTGTTTATGTTTGCAGGAAGAATGATTTGTAGAAGAATTATTTGGTTGCTAAATCTTTTGTATACCATAGTTCCATCCATTTTCACTATATCAAAATAATAAAAGGTATTGTAGGGAGTCTTAACAACCATAGTAATAGTGAACCAATTGGTCAATGTTACTATGTGTTTGAACATGAATATAAGGTGTGGAAATAGGACTATTCAATTCTTCGTCAGCCCATATAGCTGCTACTTGTAATACATTGGGTAAGTTGTATGTTCGTTCATCCAAGGTAGAATCACATTTAAGTGCAATATAGAAATTAGATAAATCTGGAATATGTGTTAAAGATTTCAGAAATTAAGAGTATGGATTAATTCGTAGAATATCCACCAAGTTTTCAATAATACATTTGTCTAGCTTTTCTGAGAAAGCCATTCTATTTACTCTCTCATTCTCACTATCATAGAAATAAAATTGTAAATTTTTGGCTTTATTATCTACAGTAGTGAGTGATAACGCTCAATCTACAGCTCTCCTAGGAGTGTAAAGCGGTCGTTAGCAAATATAGAACCCAACTGGGTTGGGTATCGATCCCACAGAGAATAGCTTGGTCAACAAGTAAGCAACGATTACTAGACTTTTAGTGCAAGTCTCATAAAAAGGGGGGATTGTAATGTAAACAAAGTATTAAAGTAAAAGCTGAAAATAGTAAGGTAAAAAGAAAGAATATTTTGTAAGTTGTAAACAATGAGAATTGAAGAGTTGGGGGTATGTCCACCTTATGAGTTATACGTCTCTATTGGCTATGAGTGTTTTGAATTCCGACATGCATGTGCTTATAGAGAATTGTATTCGATGGTAAATCCAGGCGTCTTTCGACCTATTCGAGGATTATTTCACTTTAACTCTTTCGATCTTAAAGCGTGTCTAACAGTACGAATTCTCCAAGAGGTTAATCCAGTTACGACACTAACTTTTTAATAGGGGATGGGACCCTACTACCTTGACATTATCTCTTTTCCAGATAGATAACCTTTCTTTCGAACAAGTTAAATGTTATACTGGCGTATTCTTGCGTTTGCAACCACAAAGAATTTAGATTAAGATGAAGAGAATAATGATATAAGCAGCATAGGTGTCGCAAACTCACAAACTCATAGTAATAGATAGTATCTCATACGGCTTCCATAACCCCAACAGAGAGGTTTAGTTACCCATGAGTGCGAAGGAAATCACAATTGACATTGTTATTATACCACAATAAAGATTTCGTGTAATAATGATGTGGTAGGCGTTAGGCGTGAACTTCCCTAGCAAGTAACGTTTCTCTTGTTGTGGAAAAATAGATGAATAGAAGAATAGAAGAAGAATAAAAAGTAGAATTAATGGAAGAATTAGAAGTAGTAGTGAATGTATAATAGAAAGATGGAAAGAAGATATGAAGGTATGATGATATAAAATCTCTAGCAAAATAGGGTATTTATAATACCCATATCCTATTCCTACTAAGCTAATGAAATACTTAACCAAATTCTAATAAGCTAATGAAATACTTAACCAAATCCTAATAAGCTAATGAAATACTTAACCCAATCCTAATAAGCTAATGAAATACTTAACCCAATTGTACTAGGTTAATGTATCATTATCCTAATCATAATAAATCACTGCTAGTCCCTAAAGTCTTTAGAAATGCTGTTTTAGCCCGGGACAGATTTTCCATTCATCACTTTTGGTCCTTAGGCGTCCAAGACTCCCTCTTCTCCTTTCGTGAAGCTTTCTTTGGCGTCAAGTAATCCATAAAATGCTGAATTCTGCATCATTTATACCTGAAACTTTGCTAATCATGTTCGTTAGCTCACTTACAGGAAAAAGGACTAAAAGTGCATGAAATATATAATTTGTTCTCAAAACTAGGCTAAAATATGGGTAAAATATAGCACTATAGGCGTGTAAATTAGCCTATCATCAACACCCCACACTTAAAGCTTTGTTCGTCCTCGAAAAAAATATCATGTCCTTCTAAACATTAACTTTGGGTTTCACAGTAACAACACAAAATATTCATTAAGACAAGCACAACAATTACCAACAAAGAGTAGTTTTTCTGCTCATTAGTAGAAACAATTCAACCTCCAATCATAGACTCGTGATGGTAGTTAATTCACATTCAACGGTTAACGTACAAAGAATCATACACAACTATCCAAAACTCATCAACCATGTGTGTCTCACAATATATTACCCATAATCACTCACAAGTATAGCATCTTTTTCAAACATGGGTATTAAAATATCCTTGCTCTCACTCTCTCAAAGAATTCATATGTAGCAACTGATGACCATAGGCTTGCCCTTAGTGTAATGCTCCACTAAATGTCAGAATGCTAGGCTTAGGATCAACTAGGTCTTTGACGGGTTGTAATGTAGGCTAAGGGACAGGTAGGACTATTTTGGCCAGAAATAGTGACTATGTTCCTAAGCACTTTAATACATCATATTGTAGCATTAACACTTTTCTTTCAAACAACCTTTCTACTTTCTTTTATTCTACCACCCTTTTTCTCCTCTTTTGTTTTTCAATTTTAAGCAACTTTTCAGCTTTCCTTTCTTTTTTCTTTTCATAACATACCTCTTATGATAGCACTTCTTTTTCACAACAAATTCAAGCACCATTACATTCTAAAGCATCATACTTACCCAACTTCCTCTTATTTTGTCACATGACTTTACACTTTAAAGCACTTAGGAATTTGGATCAAATTATGATCTTAAAAAAATGAATTAGGCTTACATATGAGGTTGTCAAAGAAAATAGGCTAAAGGCTCAAAAGGGTTATCTAGGATAATGTCCGTGGGTAGGTAAAAAGAAGGTAAACAAGCATAGGTTGCCAAAGAAATGCCTAAATCATCTCCTAGACTTACACTCTTTATTTTTGCTTTACATACATACCAGGCAAGTTCTAGCATCAGCCACAAACATAGAATATACTATCATCTCACACACACAAGGCACATGGTCGACTTTATTGGGAGTAGTATAGACTCTTGACCCAACAACTGAAGGAATTATACCACACAATATCACGTAGTGAGTCACAATTAGAGCCTAAACGTCTCAATAGTCATGATTTTAGCACAAACTCTTGTTATAATCTCATGCTGCCTATTAGAATAATTTCATGCGAAGCTAAGTAAAAAAATTAACTACAAAAAAACAAAAAAAACAAACATAAATAAATAAATGCAAATGCGGATAGAGAAGTAAAGCATGCAAATACCACCACCCCACACTTAAACGGGACACTGCCCTCAGTGGAAAATAAATACGAAGAACCTGGTCAGTCGGACTCCTCCTCTATGTCGGGGGTCATACCCCCTTCGTCGGAATCATCATAGGAGTCGTAGTCATCAGAATTCTCCTCCACGTCAGAGTCTGGCATGCGTCGATCATCATCGGTCGGCACATTATCATCAAGAGGTTCCTCAAAGTATGTACCTACTCCACACATCTCCCTCGCATGCATATTCATTGGATAGTCATGGTCCAGCTGTTGGAGCTCTGAAGCAGTTGAAACACGACCTCCGCTCATCATGGTGAACCGTGTCATGCCATAAAGGTGATGGAAGGAACTCTCATCTCGAGCATGTCTCTCCGCAGTAGTAAGGTTGACGCCATATGTTGTTTCAGCATCTTTGACCTTTGTGAGGTCAACCTTCTTCGGGTTATGTGGGAGTTTGTGATCAGCTGGTTCCTCTTCGATGTCTTCCTTCCACAAGATTGCTGTCAACAGATTGCCAAAAGTGAAGTGGGACCGCTTGTGTAGTTTGGCCTTCCGCATTGTAGAGCGAATGATTGCCCCAATGTTGATAGGGACATTCGTCATGAATGCATAGACCAAACACACTCTATCTCTTGTTATTTTGGTGTACCGGGTCCCAGGAATAAGACAAGAGTTGATAATTTGCAACCATATTCTTGCTTCCCTATTCAAAGGAGCATATAGGAAGGTGTTGTGTCGTCCGGTGTCTTTTTGTCTGCTCCACCTTGCCATGGATCTACTTCCACAAAGTGTGTGTCGAATTGCTCTATAAGGAGGTCTGGTGTACAGCTCTTTGAATAGTGCTGGATCGACTGAAGGCAAGCCAAGAAAGGAGTTGATTAAATCTGCATTGAGTTGTAAAACTTGGCCCCGAATCTTGACTTCGCTGCCTGTGATTTTCGGCGACCAGTTGGCATAAAATTCCCTTGTTAAATCAATATTACATGCTCCCATGTCGCGGAAGATGAAATCCAGATTTAATGCCATGATTTTTGCCAACATGCGTGGCTCCTTCTTCGCTAGGCTGTCCTTGTTGATCAAGTCGACATGAACATATTTGCTTTCCTTGTTGTTCCTATACCACTCCTTGGCTTCCTCCTCAAGAACCCATTTTATTCCAAACATGCGGCGTGGTAATTGCATTGAGGATGATTCTCCTTGGTCCTTGTGACCTCTTTTCTTGCCCTTTTGGGAGGTGGTAGCCTTATCTTGTCGTGCTTTGGGTGCCATTGTACCTGAGATTTAAACAATGTTCATGTTAGCATCATCTCAATGGATACAATCTATACACAAGCAGTAGGGGTACCACCCCACACTTAATTTTGTTGATACAAATTAGTAAAGTGAAAGGGGTCAATTACTTAGACTTCGGCGACATACGTTTTAGGAACTATATTCCGACAAGAAAATTAGAGATGTATCACTTCTTGAAACCTTTGCAATACTTTCATGTTAGGTATAACAATACTACTACATAGGGATTACATCATGGTATAGTTTCTACCAATACTCACAACCTCCTATGTCGGTAGGCAACTATAAGTCATATCTCGATGAACGGGATCTTCTATCATGTAGGTATTCAAGTGACAAGGTTATGCAATGTTCATGACTATAGCAATTCTGCAATTAGTATAACAATGCATCAACATCAAATTCAAGTCGGAAATAGTTTAAGATCATCCTAACGTATATGTTCACTCACATGGTTTTGTATCAACAATTCAAACACATTAACATCACCAATATTTCTTCAAGATGTAGCAATTCATAATAGACATAGCAACGTAGTACTTACGAGAAATAGATGAAGAACAAGAGAGTACTTACGTGATTGAAGCCTTTGGAGATGTTCTTGTGAAGTGGGAGAGCAAAAAGAAAAGTTTTGGGAGGATTTGGATGCTATGTGCGGCGCCTAGGTCAAGATTTCAATGTGTTTATGTTTCAAGACTAAGTCCCCTTTATATAGGAAAAGAATGGGTCGGGTTTTGACCCATTTAAAATCGGTTTTGGAGACAAAAAGTGACCATAGGCGGCACCTTTAGCTTTGCCTATGCATGGTATAGGCGACACCTAATGCAAAGCATTTGCTAGCATAGGAGGTGCCTAGTGCAATGCCCAAAGTGACCATAGGCGGCGCCTTTAGCATGGCATATGAGATTCCGAGACCAAATGCTTTTGCATAGGCAGCGCCTATGCTATAGCATACTTGAGCATGGGCGGCGCCTATGCCTTTGCACACTAGAATCCGAGACCTTAGGCTATAGTATAGGCGTTGCCTAGTTCGTGACCTAGTTTTACCTAGGACTAGCCTTGCTCGATGCCTATTTTTTCATGAGCAATGCTCAATCCATAGCCTTGTGCATCTTAATTCCAAACTTACCACCTTTACCATACACTACATCCAAATTGTCATTTGAAACCAATCTCCTCGTTGAATACCTCTTGCACCTAGATTTACTCAAAACCAATGAAAACGATTAGTACGATGGGTTGCCTCCCATCTAACACCTTATTTTTGGTCATGGCACGACTCTTATTTTTGGATTTTCATTAATCAAAAGCGAAACACATACTAAAAAAATGAAAAACGATAAACGATAGGTTGCCTCCCATCTAGCGCCTTATTTATTGTCGTGGCTCGACATAGTTACCTCGAGTACTTAAACTTCATCGAGATAAGTGATGGCCATATAATGCATCGAGTCAAGAGGACCGATATAAGGTTTAACACGTTGACCATTCACCTTGAAGACAATACCATTATTGTCTTCCAATTCGACTACTCCAGACGAGTAGACTTGGATAACTTTGTATGGACCAGTCCACTTAGACTTTAACTTACCTGGGAACAGCTTCAATCTAGAGTTGAAGAGAAGCACCATATCATCCTTTTGAAAGTTTCGTCGAACAATCCGCTGATCATGATACTTCTTTATCCGCTCCTTGTATAGGTCTGACCTTTCATATGCATGGAGACGGAACTCATCTAATTCGTTCAGCTGCTCCAACCTCAGATTCATCGCATCATCACAATTCAAATTCAATTGCTTCAATGCCCATAATGCCTTATCTTTGAGCTCAATGGGTAAATGACAAGCCTTCCCATAAACTAGTTGATAAGGGGACATGCCGATGGGTGTTTTGAATGCAGTCCTATACGCCCATAGTGCATCATCTAGCTTCCGAGACCAATCCTTCCTATTAGCAGTTACCGTCTTCGCAAGGATCTGCTTGATCTCCCGATTGGAAACCTCTACTTGTCCACTCGTTTGTGGGTGATAAGGCGTGGCTACCTTATGTTGCTTGACACCATACTTGGCCAACACGGATTTGAATAGCTTGTTGCAAAAGTGAGATCCTCCATCACTTATGATAGTATGTGGTACTCCAAAGCGAGAGAAGATATTCCTCTTCAAAAATGCTACAACACATTTTCCCTCATTGTCGGCCAACGCTACAGCTTTAACCCATTTCGAGACATAATCTACAGCAACCAAGTTGTACTTCATTCCAAACGAATTCACGAATGGACCCATACATCAAAGAGTTCTACCTCAAGAATTTTCGACATGGGCATCTCATGGTGTTTCGAAATAGCACCTTGTCTTTGGCATTGGTCGCATCTTCTAACAAAGTCATAGGCATCTCTAAATATCAAAGGCCAATAATATCCACTTTGCAATACTTTTCTTGCCGTCCGATTGCCTGCGTGATGTCCTCCAACTTGGGAAGTGTGGCATGCTTCCAATATAGTAGGCACCTCTACATGGGATATACATCGTCGAATAATACCATCCGCACATCGTCAAAACAAATATGGCTCATCCCAATAGTAGATTTGTACGTCATGCATAAACTTTCTCTTTTGATGGTATGATAAATTGGCAGGTATCACATTACTCACCACAAAATTTGCAAAGTCGGCATACCATGGTAATCCTTCCATTGTTGCTGCTAAGATCTCCTCATCAGGGAATGCATCATCAATCTCGATTTCAGGCTGCGCCACATGCTCGTTCTCGAGTCTAGATAGATGGTCGGCCACTTGGTTCTCGCAACCTCTTCTATCTTTAACTTCGAAATCAAACTCTTGCAGCAGCAATACCCATCGAATTAATCTTGGTTTTGCATCCTTCTTTGTCATTAGATACCTAAGAGCTGCATGGTCTGTAAGAACGATCACCTTAGTACCCAATAGATAGGCACGAAACTTCTCAAACGCATACACAACCGCTAGGAGCTCTTGTTCTGTCATAGTGTAGTTCCTTTGGGCTTCATTTAGGACCTTACTCACATAGTAGATAGGATGAAATAATTTCTCCTTTCTCTGACCAAGCACAGCTCCAACGGCTACACCACTAGCATCACACATGACTTCGAATGGGAGAGACCAATCTGGTGCTACCATGATAGGGGCTTCAAAAAGTTTTCCTTTCAGGCATTCGAATGCCTTTAAGTAATCTTCATTAAAGTCAAACTTTGCATCTTTCTCCAAGAGTTTGCACAATGGACTCGCAATTTTGGAGAAGTCTTTGATGAACCGACGATAGAAACCTGCATGGCCGAGAAAACTACAAACTTCCTTCACCGAAATTGGAGGTGGTAGCTTCTGAATGACTTCGATTTTCGCTCGATCAACCTCAATCCCTCTTTCGGAGATTTTGTTCCCAAGAATGATTCCTTTTTTACCATGAAGTGACACTTCTCCCAATTCAGCACTAGGTTGAATTCTACACATCTTTGCAATGCCATGCTTAGATTTGCCAAGCACGCTTCAAAAGACTCACCAACAACTGAAAAGTCATCCATAAATACCTCCAAAGTGTCTTCAACCATATCAGAAAAAATAGACATCATACAGCGTTGAAAGGTGGCTGGTGCGTTACATAGCCCGAATGACATACGTTTGAAGGCAAACGTACCATATAGGTATGTAAACGTTGTCTTCTCTTGGTCTTCGGGTGCAATACAAATCTGATTATAGCCTGAATAACCGTCTAAGAAGCAAAACCATCCTTTCCGCGCTAATTGATCTAGCATTTGGTCCATAAATGGCATTGGAAAGTGATCTTTGAGTGTCCAAGAATTTAACTTTCGATAGTCCATGCATACTCTCCATCCAGTAACGGGTCTGAGTGGAATAAGCTCATTCTTTTCATTCGCGACCACCGTCATGCCTCTTTTCTTGGGAACACATTGTACTGGGCTTACCCATGTACTATCAGAGATTGGATACACAACTCCTGCGTCTAACCACTTAATTATTTCTTTCTTCACCACTTCTTGCATAGGTGGATTTAGACGTCTTTGATGCTCAATGGTGGGTGTGCACTTCTCTTCAAGCTGAATTTTATGTGTGCAAATCCCAGGTGGAATACTAATAATATCCGCAATGGTCCATCCAATGGCTCTAATATATTTCTGTAGAATAGCAATGAGTGCTGCAACTTGTTGCTCACCCAAATCTGCTGCAACAATGACTGGAAGTGTGTTTCCGCTTCCTAAGAATGCATACTTTAAATGACTTGGCAGATCCTTCAATTCTAATGTGGGTGGCTCTTCAATAGATGGCTTAGCTAGTGGTGTGGGTCGATTTTTAAGATCAAGGTCCAGCCTCTTGGGAGCATAGTGATATGTCCCTAATCCTGATAGAGCACCAATAACTTCTTCACAATTTTCAGCATCCTCATTCTCTCCATTCTTGAGCACAACCGCCAAAAGGTCATTAATAATTTGCTCTTCTTCAAGTAATTCTTTCTCATAATCAAAGAAAACATCAGCCACCAAAAATACACTCAGATTTTTGGGTTGCTTCATTGATTTGCAAACATCAAAGCAAACTACTTCGTCATTTTTTCGGAACGAAAGCTCATTAGCTCTTAAATCAATAAGTACGCTTCCCGTAGCAAGGAAAGGACGCCCCAAGATTATGGGAACTTCTGAGTCTGCCTCACAATCCAAAATAATGAAGTCTGCCAGAAAGATAAATGAAGAAACCTTTACCAAGACATCACATAGAATACCAACAGGTCGTTTTACCGACCTATCCGCTATTACGAGCCTCATGTTGGTTGGAGTAGGATCACCCAACCGCAACTTCTTATAGATAGACAATGGAATCAAATTGATGCTGGCTCCTAAGTCGCATAATGCTTTGGCAAAATTCAAAGATCCAACGGTGCAAGGAATAGTGAAAGCACCGGGGTCATCCTTCTTCTGAACTATTGATCGGGTAGCGATTGCGCTGCAGTGATGAACATCGTCTTTCAACTCATAACTTGCTGCCCGCTTCTTTGTCAAAAGTTCCTTCATAAATTTTGCATACCCAGGCATTTGTTCAAGTGCCTCCACCAATGGAACATTAATGGTCAGCTGCTTTAACATAGTCATGAATTTGCTAAACTTTGTGTCATCCGCCACCTTCTTCAATCTTTGAGGGAAAGGTGGTGGTGGGTATGGAATTGTTCTCTCCACGGCTTTCTTCTCTTCTTACTTCCGTTTTTCAGATTTTTCAGGTTGTAATCCATTGGGATTGACGTCATGGACGTTGTGCCCTTTTTCTGCGAATTCTTCTCCTTTCGCCTTATCATCAATGTCCACTACTTCGTCAACCACTTGCTTGCTTTTTGCTGAAGTTTCCAGCACCTTACCACTTCTGGTAGTGATGGCCATGCATGACCCATCATTCCTTGGGTTTTGCACAGTATCGCTAGGTAAAGTGCTAGCCTTTCTTTGATTGAGTGCTGCTGAAAGTTGGCTCAATTGCTGCTCTATTTGCTTGATTGAAGTGGAATGAGAATCAACTATTTGATTCATAGAGGACAAATCATTAACTACCTCCGTTACTGCAGCGCTTGTTGCTTCCACTCCTTTCAATATTTTAGCCAGCATGTCATCCATACTTCCAGAACTAGATGTGGTGGCGTCACGTGTTCTAGGGGAAACGTACAAACCACTCTTTTCATTCTTGTTCTTCCAACTACCTTGGTCCTTGTTTCCAGATTTATCATAATAGTTCCGACCTTGGTTTCCTTGGGTATTACCTTGGAAACCCCCCTGATTGTTCAAGTAGTTGGCCTCTTCTTCCGAATCAGATTCGTCTCTTCCTTTTGACGCAATAGCTTTCACTTTTTTGGTCTTCCCTGATAATAAATGCTTTGTAAGAAGATCCACTTGTGTTTTCATGTGCGCCATATCTTGATCACGTTCTTCTTCTCTTCTTCTTTGGTATGCAGTCATGCCAATAGATAAAGTGGGGCTTGCTACCTCAGAATCCCTGGTATGCCAAGCTCTACTTTGCTTCGTCATACGATTTAGCATATTGCTTGCTTGACCAAATGTGAGGTCCATAAAAGATCCTCCGGCTGCATTATCCACCACTGGTTTAGTTATTGAATTCAAGGCTCTGTATAATATCTCCATTAGGTGAACATTAGTCATGTGATGGTTTGGGCATCTCGCTAGCTTTGTCTTGAACCTCTCCCATGTTTCATGAAGGGCTTCAGTTGGAAGCTGACAAAAGTTGCTGATTTCATCTCTCAATTGTGCTCTTTTGGATGGCGGAAAGAATCTTTCTAGGAAAGCGTCTCTCAATTGCCTCCAATTTGTAATAGAATCAGGAGTCAGCCTATTCAACCATAGAGTTGCCTCCCCAGATAGAGACAATGGAAATAGACGTAATCGAATTGCATTCTGACCAAAACTAGGATTGTCAAACGACTTGCATGTAGAAATAAAGTTGATGAGATGCATATTCGGATCATCGCCTGCTAGTCCACCAAATAATCCTTTGAGTTGCAATAACTGGATCATGGTGCTTGTGATGTTGAACTTGGCTCCGGGCGCTAATGGTGGAGGAATTATGGCTCCAGTGGCTCCGGCTCCATCAAGATCATCATCATCGTCATCAAAAGCTGGTTGCATGGGTTGGCGATCATACCTAAACCGAGCTTGACGACCTCTTCTGTTGGCAGGTGTTGCGATTTCAGCATCATGCCTTGGGTTTAGTAACTCGTCATCACCTAAATCCTCATCGTTAGGTGTGTTGCTCGCCCAGGGTTATCAATGTTTTGTTGGTGTACTTGGGCGGCGGCAAGAGCAGCTAATCTCGCCTGTTCCTGTTGAGCAACCATTCTTTCGATTTCTGTTTGTGCCTCCATTCTGCCAATTCGTTGTGGTTCAGGATTAATAGGTAATAACGGTTGACCAGAACTTCGAGTATGGGGCATGCACTAAATAAAAACCTGCAGTAAACAAAAACAAAAACTAAAAGTAAAAGTACGAGAATCTTTGACCAAAGGGTCTAGTAATTATCACAAACTTAATTGACACTCGTATTCCCCGGCAACGGCGCCAATTTTTGATAACGCTCAATCTACAGCTCTCGTAGGAGTGTAAAGAGGTCGTTAGCAAATATAGAACCCAACTGGGTTGGGTATCGATCCCACAGAGAATAGCTTGGTCAACAAGTAAGCAACGATTACTAGACTTTTAGTGCAAGTCTCGTAAAAAGGGGGGATTGTAATGTAAACAAAGTATTAAAGTAAAAGCTGAAAATAGTAAGGTAAAAAGAAAGAATATTTAATAAGTTGTAAACAATGAGAATTGAAGAGTTGGGGGTATGTCCACCTTATGAGTTATATGTCTCTATTGGCTATGAGTGTGTTGAATTCCGACATGCATGTGCTTATAGAGAATTGTATTCGATGGTAAATCCAGGCGTCTTTCGACCTATTCGAGGATTATTTCACTTTAACTCTTTCGAGCTTAAAGCATGTCTAACAGTACGAATTCTCCAAGAGGTTAATCCAGTTACGACACTAACTTTTTAATAGGGGATGGGACCCTACTACCTTGACATTATCTCTTTTCCAGATAGATAACCTTTCTTTCGAACAAGTTAAATGTTATACTGGCGTATTCTTGCGTTTGCAACCACAAAGAATTTAGATTAAGATGAAGAGAATAATGATATAAGTAGCATAGGTGTCGCAAACTCACAAACTCATAGTAATAGATAGTATCTCATACGGCTTCCATAACCCCAACAGAGAGGTTTAGTTACCCATGAGTGCGAAGGAAATCACAATTGACATTGTTATTATACCACAATAAAGATTTCGTGTAATAATGATGTGGTAGGTGTTAGGCGTGAACTTCCCTAGCAAGTAACGTTTCTCTTGTTGTGGAAAAATAGATGAATAGAAGAATAGAAGAAGAATAAAAAGTAGAATTAATGGAAGAATTAGAAGTAGTAGTGAATGTATAATAGAAAGATGGAAAGAAGATATGAAGGTATGATGATATAAAATCTCTAGCAAAATAGGGTATTTATAATACCCATATCCTATTCCTACTAAGCTAATGAAATACTTAACCAAATCCTAATAAGCTAATGAAATACTTAACCAAATCCTAATAAGCTAATGAAATACTTAACCCAATCCTAATAAGCTAATGAAATACTTAACCCAATTGTACTAGGTTAATGTATCATTATCCTAATCATAATAAATTACTGCTAGTCACTAAAGTCTTTAGAAATGCTGTTTTAGCCCGGGATAGATTTTCCATTCATCACTTTTGGTCCTTAGGCGTCCAAGACTCCCTCTTCTCCTTTCGTGAAGCTTTCTTTGGCGTCAAGTAATCCATAAAATGCTGAATTCTGCATCATTTATACCTGAAACTTTGCTAATCATGTTCGTTAGCTCACTTACAGGAAAAAGGACTAAAAGTGCATGAAATATATAATTTGTTCTCAAAACTAGGCTAAAATATGGCTAAAATATAGCACTATAGGTGTGTAAATTCGCCTATCATCAGTGAGGCTAGGTAAAAAATGGTACATTTGTCCTTGTACCTTAAATGTGTAAACACCTTTAGTCATATTTGTCAAATCCTTATCATACTTTACGCCAAGTTAGGTAAATGCAAATATGTTATTGTATGTTCTAATGTAAGTACGGCAATGTTTAGATTGTTCAGATTGGCCATAATAAAGATGCTTTAATAAAGGAGGTAGTTGGTGTGAAATTAATTTTATGGAACCATTGTTACAATAGAAGGTTGGAGTTTCGTATTGAAATCTTTTGGCTGCACAAAATTTATAGTATGGAACATTTTTTAAAGTAGTAGAAGAGCAAGGTAATTGGTTGATATTCCAGAAGCCCATTTGTGTTGCTTTGTGTCTTGCAACATTTTAGATTCATGAAAGTTAAACATAAATTGCGGTAAGATATGAAAGTGAAATTTGATTTAACCAACCTTTTGTAGAAGCAGAAGGCTTATCCCTAATATATAGAGTAGGTTGAGGAAGAATAATGTTGTGAGGCTATGAAGAAGGAAATGATCAATTAAAGGCACTAGCAATAGAATTTTCTATTGTAGGTTGCTTTTTTGTAGCTTGTTGTACTCTTGGTCGTTCAAGAAGTGTTTTTTTTGTTCCGATGGTATTTCTCTGTAAGCAACACTACGCGAAGATTTCTCTCCATTTGGGTATTAGTCATCTTTCTTTTTATTTGAGACATTTGATTTCACAATGTTTTTGTTTTTGTTCGTATAACCAAACGCATAAAAGCTTCTATGACTTATTATAAAGACTTGAATTCATCTTAGTTATTACTATTCAAATATTCATAAATGAAATTATCAGGATTTTACATATAGTATTACATATTAACATTCTTTATTCAAGAACTATTCTTATAACTAAACGAATAAAAACTTGTATGACCTATCGTCTTAGTTATTAGTATCCAAATAGTCATAAATGAAATTATCAGTATTTTACATATAGTACTACAAGTAGTAGTAGTTACACTAAATCGTAAGCCATATGCAGGGATTACAAAGTATGTACCTGAAGACCTTAGAGATAATAAGAATCTGTAACATAAATGATAGTTACATCTGGTAATGGAAACATTACCTACTAAGTGAAAGACTGTAAAACAACACAAATAAGGTGTTCATGTACGAAAGTTGCAACTGCAAAGAAAGGAAAACAAATTAGAGTTGAAGCCTATGAATATTCTTTATTCAAAAATCCCTTTTTATGTATAGAATTATTCAGTAAACAAATAAACTAAAAGAATAGACATTTTAGCTCCACTTTTGATAATTTTTACTGCATTTTTAATATTAGATTTGCTGGACCCTACACATTTACCAACTTTTCCAGGAAATCATCATCTTTATTCAATAATTAATGTACTTGAATATAACAAAGTACTATATTCTGCATCCATAATTAATTGCATTATCATCGATATCAGAAAAACAGTTATAGAAGTTAAAAAGTATTTACTTTTCTGTAGTAATTATTGTCAAATCAACAAATGGAACTTTCCATCCCAAGGAGTGAAAGAGTAAGAAAGAGCTCACATTAGGCTATTTGAGTAATACTAATGCTAAGGGTGATGATGAAATACATCTTATATGCAATGGCAAGAATGAGAACAGAATCACATTGCCTAGTCAAAATAGAGTAATTATGAATGAGGAAGAAGAATTGATTGTCAAGAAGAAGGACAAACGTGGTAGATCGAGATATTGAAAAGCCCAGAGAAATGTTATGCAAGGCCAAAGGGTGTCCTTGTCCGGCCAAAAGGTTCAAAGAACAAAAAAAAAACTTTATAAGAAACTCTAGTGATGTTTATTCTGGTCATGGAATTGCAGAAAAGAATATAAGTGACGATAATGAGAATAAGATGGCTAACTTGGTAACTGATTACCTGGTGGGGATTCCAAGCGAAGATGTAATTGGTAAGAAAGATGGATGCAGTTAGCGAGAATGAGAAAAAATTACATTAGCTAGTCAAAATGGAGTAATTCTGAATGAACACATTTGTTAATGCTGCTGAAGATGGAACCACAAAGATGGTTAAGAAGAAGAAATGCCAAGAAAGGATTAAAAATTCAGAGAATAGGAAACACGTAGCAGTTTGGATAGATTAAGGCGTGTAAACTAAAAAAATAAGAAGGAAGTACTATTTGAAAAAAACTTGGTACAGATACTAATGGGATATATTTGAGCATAAAGCGAAAGAATGTATGTGGAAAATCTAAAGGTTAAAAAAAATAAGAAAGCAAAGATTAATAGTGAAGGAAATAACAGAATTGTAGGAACACTTATAGTGTATGATGACGGAGGAGGTAGGCAAGCTGAACAGAAAATGGAATGCTATGGCATGCTTCCCATTGTTAGAGAAAATAGGGAAATTTCAGGTCAATCAATTTGGTTGGATGCCATGGGAGGGTGTGGCGATAAGGAGAGACCTAATAGAGGTAGATCAAAAGGTTAAAAAAATAAAAAGAAGAGAATACCCCCACCAACTGCCAACAAGCTCATGTAGCTGCAATTTTATGTGATTTATAGGGAAATTCATGTACATAGACCACAAAAATCAACAGTTAAGTGATAAACAAAGTGATGCCTATGAGAGTGATACAAAGCAAAAGGATTCTATAATTCTTGTGCACTTCACCTAAGTAATACCCAGGAATGTACTTGAAGGATGACTGAACAATAAAGTAGTAACTGACTGCAATTATTCCCAAATATATGGCCTGTATTTAGTAATAGACAATTTTCAAATCAATTTTCTATATTCGTAAAACAAGGAAAAAGGTCATGAAAATAGAGCAAGCACTTGACAAAATCGAAAAGATGAAATAATGAAAACAAAAAGGGAAAAACAAAAAGGAAGAAAAACACCTATCATAGGAAACTCATTCCATTCCTAAGTCCCCAAGACAAACTAAATGCTGTATTTGACATCCCAAAGATCCACTTTGGTAGAAATTTTCATCATTTACACTTGAATTATTGGAGAGAAAAAATAAATTTTGTATATTAGCAGTACAAAAAGGGATCTGCTTTTAAAATTCTTAGAGAGCACTACAACGCCCTATGGACGATGTATCTTTGAAGTTTACCTCACCAAGCTTAACAACCTGTGTTTGTTTTCATAGAAGTGAATAAGAAGCATAACATCTACTCAAAATTTGTAATATCATGGTTTTTTTTCTTAAAACTTAATCTAGTGCATACTTTTAAATAGTGCAGCAAGTTTAAACCACCGGGATTTTCAGAGGTAAACTCAATTGTATTTTAACTCATGTATGTTTCAAAGCTTTTCCTCCTCCTTATAAACTCTCTATCTTTTGAATTCGCCTCACTGAGTTGATAACCAGTAGACTGTGTATCTTTCGGATCTATCTCACTGAGGTGAACTGTGAAATTAACTATAGAAACCGCACCCCCAAGCTTAATTAGTTGATTAGTCATAGTGGAAAGATCCAACATAATATCACCAGGAACGTAATGCAGACCAAACATCCCAAAAAAAATATATACAGTATATGTTACAAATGTTATTCATGCTGATATAAGATATCAGAAAATATAAAACAAAATAAAATAAACTGACTATTTGTTTATCAATGAGGCAAGGTTTTGAACCAATTGTTATGAGAGGACATCATAATTTTTTCGGACATTCTTAAAGACCATCAATTTAACAATATTTAAGAAAATTTCTTCTCCTATATAAAATGGTGAGTTGGGTGACGACCAATGTAGAAAGGATCATTTTAGACTCTAACAAATACATTAATATTAGTATTTGTTTCAGTCTTCCACATTTCAAAAGGAAGATTTTATTTCACTCTATACACAAGCATTAACACATACATACGATTCTAAAAGTATTATTTCTTCTAGACTATGTTTGTTTATTAAGAAGTCAATATAATGCCTCGAGGCTGTACCCTGGGTGTCACACGGTGCTTATGACCCTGAAGGACCACAAGCTAACCCATGACTGGTACTTGTTGTGAGCACTGAATATAATACTAAAATATTATGCGAAAGAAATCAAAAAATGCCTTAAGGTTCTCAAAATACTGAAATAATAGTAACTAAGTATAAATGATAATAACATCTGAAAACTGAAGAACTGGCTATACTAGTCTGAAAGCCTTTAATTGTCTGAATATGGAGTTGATGGGACAAACCCCTAACTAACTAATAATGATGGGTCAACCCTAATATGGTAGAAAGACACATAAAGTACATATATATGATTGCATGAATCCTAGTCTGGAAGGAGGATGACTTACCCTACGCTGGCTATGTAGATCTGTAATAAAGGGACTGCTACTAAGGATAAAACCCTTTGCTGCCAGGAATGCCCCTATGAATTGACACTGAATTGATTACTAAACTGTACTAGACTTGACTTAACTGACACTGATCGAGTTTACTGACTGTACTGGACTGAGTTCACTGAGTTATGTTAAGTGACTGAGTACTACTGTTCTTGACCTTTACTAGGACTAGTTTTTAACTACTGCAACTAAGTAAAAAACTAGATTTTGGGTAATAAATACCTCTAGGACTCGATAGCATAATGGATAAAACATAGCAAATCTTGAAAGTATCACAATAGTTAATTGTTCATAATTCAATCACTGAGACATTTTGTCAAACACTTGAGTCATGAGCTTGTACATGAATGTGAACACAGGCTAACATGTTATGATTACACTATTCAATTCACATGGACATTCTATAAAACCCTTGGAGAGCATAATTAATGCACATGATAATCAAAAACACATAAGCATATCTCTCTCTTCTGATGGACCCACTAGGCTTCTGATGTTCAATCTTAACCTGCTAATACGTGGAGCACTTATCTATAAACTCTGCAATATCTCTCTTCATCCTACTCCACCAATAGACTTCCCGCAAGTTGCAGTACATTTTAGTGGCCCCGAGATGAATAAAGTAACACGTACTATGCACTTCATCAAGAATTCGCTGTCTCACGCCATCCATATATGGTACACATAGCCTACCTTGGCAACACAGCACACTATCTCCCCCTTGGGAGAAAACCTCTACTTTTTGATCTCTGACTGACTCTTTCAGCTTAACTAAACTGGGATCTCTGTCCTGGTTTTCTTTTACCTCAAACACTTATGAAGACTCCAAACTATTTTACACCCAAACACTACCCTCAGCTGAATCAACCAAATGGATACCTAGTATGGTAAGCTGATGAACTTCTTAAACTAATTTCTTCTTACCATCCTCAATATGAGTAGCACTACCAATGGACAACCTACCGAGGGCATCTTTCACTATATTAGCCTTGCTGGGATGATACAAAACACTCATGTCATAGTCTTTCAACAACTCTAACCACCTTCTCTGACATAAGTTCAGGTCTTTCTGAGAAAATACATACTGCAAGCTTTTATGGTCTGTGAATACATAAACATGCACCCCATACAAATAGTGCCTTTAAATTTGTTCGAAAAATAAAACAATTGCTAATTCAAGATCATGGGTGGGATAATTCTTTTCATGGGCTTAGACAGAGAGTTTAACTTGAGCTCATGCTCACGCGCAAGATATGATCATTGAATGGAGGGAAATTTTTCCTAAAATGCCTCATAACCTCTTGTCCATAAGTGTGGTGCGCTACACACCCATGCACAAGACTCTACTTGACGTGACTTTCAGACTCCCTAGGACTCTTTAGAACCTTAGGCTCTGGTACCAAGTTCGTAATGCCCTGAGGCTGTACCCTGGGTGTCACACGGTGCTTACGAACCTAAAGGACCACAAGCTAACCCATGACTGGTACCTGCTGTGAGCACAAAATATAATACTGAAATATATATACGGAAGAAATCTAAAAATGCCATAAGGTTCTCAAAATACCAAAATAATAGTAACTGAGTATAACTGATAATAACATCTGAAAACTAAACAATTGGCTATGCTAGTCTGAAGGCCTCCAACTACCTGAATATGGAGTTGATGGGACAAACCCCCAACTAACTCCAACTAAACTAATGACTGAACTGTTAAAATAATGAAATAAATAAATTCTGTCCTCAAAATATGAGAATCACCACTATAACTATTGCTGATAGGTTGAGCTGCTAAGTATGGAAAGGAACCTAAACGTCCGAACCTATGATATAAGACATCATAGCATAAAGAAAGAGTATACATCAGTGCATGAAATATACTGGTATGGAAAGCGAGGTAAGGCTGATATACATGGGTTTTGATACATGAGCTGATAACTGACTAAATGAACATTATGAAGTAACTAGATGAGAGTGCATGCAAAACATTAACTACTAAGCATACTAAATATGCGATACTGTACATATAGATATACATCTTGTATCTGAGATTATACTGAAACTAAGTGTTGAATTCTGATGACTGAGTAACTAATTACTAATAGCCATGGTTTTGTAGAACTATCTGAGTTCTTTACTGAATACTGAGACTGAAAATGTAATTATGGGAGTGTTCGTCTAACCGACATACCTCGATATAGACTAATTTGTGGTCCAACCTGTGACCCCAGTTGGAAGGGTGTTAGAAGCTTCTCGACGGGATACTAATAATGCTGGGTCAACCCTAATGTGGTAGGAATACTCATAAAGTATATATATATGATTACGTCAACCCTAGTATGGAAGGAGGATGACTTACCCTATGCTGGCTATGTAGTTCTTTAATGCAGGCACTACTACTAAGGGTCAAACCCTCTGTTGGAAGAAATGCCACCATCCTTGGGTTTGCTCGATGCTGAATCCTACTCCCAATTGAATCGATACTGAATTGATTACTATAATATACTAGGCTTGACTGGACTGACACTGATCGTGTTGACTGACTGTACTGGACCGAGGTCACTGAGTTATGTTACTTGACTGAGTACTACTGTTTTTGAACTTTACTGGGACTAGTCTATAACTACTACAACTAAGTAAATAACTAGATTTCGGGTAATAAATACCCCCAGGACTCAATAGCATAACGGATAAAAATTGACAATGTAAGGTCGTAAGGAGCGAAAATAAGATCATCCAATTATGAAGGCTAAAAAATAATTCTAAGTCTTAACACTTAGCTGAATTTTTCTAAGTATGGAACCCCTTTTTACCAGCTACATGGGTCTGAATTGAATTAGAACTTTTATGGGGTCTTACAATATCTTCCCCTTGGGACCATTCATCCTCGAATGAGATTGACTGAACTGAGAGGAATTGAGGAACTGTACTTACACTGACATGCATAACTTAAGTATGACTGAATTCTGGAGATATGACTTATCATTGAACTATTTACTGAATCCATGAATGATATGAGAATATTATGTAGCTGTAAATGAGTATGGAATATAGTAAATCTAATGAAGACTGTTACCTTGGGCTTTTGCGGAGAAGAGGTGAGGATACTTGGTTCGCATATCTACATCAGCTTCCCAAGTAGCCACCTCAATGGACTGATTCCACCAAAGAACATTGACCAAAGAAACTTCTTTGTTACTTAGTCTGCGAATCTGACGATCAACGATTTCGATTGGGACTTCCTCATAAGAGAGACTACTTTGAACATCTACACTCTCTATAGGGACTGCAACTGCTGGGTCACCTATGCACTTCTTTAGATAGGAAACAGACAACACTTGATGCACTGATGCTAAGTCCACAGGTAACTCAAGCTCATAAGCTACCTTACCAAAATGACTCAGAATCCTATAAGGACCAATATATCGGGGACTAAGCTTCCCCTTCTTACTAAATCTCTTCACCCCCTTCATGCGTGAGATTTCAAATACACATAATTACGAATCTCAAATTCAAGATCATTCCTTCTCGTATTTGCATAAGATTTCTGTTGGCTCTGGGCTGTCTTAAGCCTCTCCCTGATCAACTGTACTTTATATAAGGCATAAAACACCAAGTCTGGCCCCACTACTACGGCCTCACCTACCTTAAATCAACCAATGTGAGATCTACATCTTCTCTCATAAATATCCTCAAATTGAACCATCTAAATATTAGAATGATAGCTGTTATTATATGCGAACTCAATCAAAGGTAAGTGGTTATCCCAACTGCCCTTAAAGTTAATGACATACGATCTCAATATATCTTCTAAAGTCTGAATGGTCCTTTTTCCTTGACCATCTATTTGAGGTTAAAAGGCTATACTGAGGTGGACTTAGGTACCAAGACCTTTTTGGAAGGCTTTCCAAAAGTGAGAGGTGAACTGCGTACCTCTATCTGAAATGATAGACAATGGGACATCGTGCAGTCTAACCAACTCTCTGATATAGAGCTTGACATAGTCCTCAGCTAAATAAGAGCTATAAACTGGTAAGAAATGGGCTGATTTTGTCATCATATCCATAATGACCCAAATTGAATCATGCTAACGACGAGTACAAGGAAAACCTATCACAAAATCCATGTCCACTTCCTCCCACTTCCAAGTGGGAATAGTAAATTCCTACATGGACCCACTAGGCTTCTTATGTTCAATCTTAACCTACTGACACATGGATCATTTAGCTATAAAATCTACAATATCTCTCTTCATCCCACTCCACCAATAGACTTCCCGTAAGTCGCAGTACATCTTAGTGGGCCCTGGATGAATAGAGTAACGCGCACCATATGCTTCATCAAGAATTCACTGTCTTACGCCATCCATACATAGAACACAAAGACTACCCTAGCAACACAATACACCATCTCCCTTTTGGGAGAAAACCTCTACTTTTCGGTCTTTGACTGACTCTTTTAGCTCAACTAAACTGGGATCTCTGTCCTTCTTTTCTTTCACCTTGGACACTAATGAAGACTCTGAACTATTCTGCACCCAAACACTACCCTCAGCTGAATAAACCAAATGGATACCTAGTCTGGCAAGCTGACGAACTTCCTAAACTAATTTCTTCTTAACGTCCTCAATATGAGAAACACTACCCATGGACAACCTTCTTAGGGCATCTTCCATTACATTGGCCTTGCTGGGATGACACAGATCACTTATGTCATAGTCCTTCAACAACTCTAACCACCTCCACTGACACAATTTCAGGTCTTTATGAGAAAATACATACTATGGGCTTTTATAGTTTGTGAATACATCAACATTTACCCATACAAATAGTGCCTCTAAATCATTAAGGCAAACACAACAACTGCTAATTCAAGATCATGGGTGGGACAATTCTTTTCATAGAGCTAAAGATGTATAGAGGCATAGGCTATAACCTTACCTTTCTAAATCAAAACATACCCCAAACCAACTCTGGAAGCATCATAATATACTATAAATCTATTTGAATTATCGGGTAAATTTAAAACTGAGGTTATAGTGAGTCGAGTCTTCAACTCCTGAAAACTCTTATCAGAAGAATCTGACCACTAAAATTTAACTTTCTTTTGAGTCAATCTAGACATGGGGGATGCAATAGATGAAAACCCTTCAAAAAACTGTCAGTAAAAGCCAGCCAAACCTAAGAAACTCCTGATATCTGATGGAGAAATGGGCCTGGTCTAGTTTCTCATTACTTTGGACTTTTGAGGATCAAATTTAATGCCATCACCGAAACAATATGACCAAGAAAAACTACTGACCTTAGATAAAATTTGCATTTAATGAATTGGCAAATAACTGATGGGCTCTGAGAGTCTACAATACTATTATAAGATGGTCTGCCTGGTCATTTTCACTGCGGGATTAGACAAGAATGTCATTGGTAAATATTATGACAAATATGTCCAAGTACTTCTTGAACACGCAGATCATTAAGTCCATAAAATCAGCTGGGGTATTGGTAAGACGAAATGACATGACTAGAAACTTGAAGTGACCATACCGGGTTCTGAAAGCTGTTTTTGGAATGTCACATTCTATGACTTTGAGCTGATGATAGCCTGATCTGAAGTCTATCTTAAAAAAATAACTGGCACCCTAAAGTTGGTTAAACAAGTCATCGATTCTAGAAAGTAGGTACTTATTCTTGACTGTGACTTTTTTCAATTGACGGTAGTCTATACATATTCTAAGAGAACCATCTTTCTTTTACTCGAATAAAACTGGTGCACCCTAAGGGGTTATGATGGGACTAATAAACCCTTTGTCTAAAAGGTCCTTCAACTATCCTTTCAACTCTTTAAGTTCAGCTGGAGCCATTCTATATGACATAATAGAGATGGGCTGAGTATCAACAAGAAGGTTTATTCGGAAGTCACTTTCCCTTTCGGGAGGAACTCTGGGGAGATCTTCAGAAAACATATTTGGAAATTCACTTGCAACTGGAACTGACTCAAGATTAAGAGTCTAGAAACTAGAGTCTTTGACTCGCACCAAATGATAGACACAGCCTTTGTATATCATTTTTCTCGCTCTAAGGTATAAAATAAGTTGACCCTTAAGCGCTGTGGTACTACCTCTCCGTTCTAGGACATGTTCATTCGGGAACTAAAAATAGACAGCTCTGTTTCTATAATGAATTGAGGAATAGCAAGAATAAAAACAATCTATGCCAAGAATGATGTCAAAATCCATCATCTCTAACTATACTAAGTCTGCTGAAGTAACTTTCTGAGACACCATAACCGAATAGTTCTTGTATACCTGCTGGGCTATGATAGAATTACCTACTAGGATAGAGACTGAGAAAGGCTCTGTTAGGACTTCAGGAATGACTCTGAAGTTGACGGTTATATAAGAGGTTACAAAAGATAAAGAAGCTCATGTATCTAACAAAGTATAAACATGTAAATGGTAAACTTGTAATGTACCAGTGACCATATTAGGAGAAATTTCCTAATCCTATCGAGACTGGAGGGCATACAACCTATTTGGGCATTCCATACTAGTGGCACTGGAAGCGGCACCTTGTTGAGATGGGTGATCGGACTAAGATGGGGGATGATTATGTTGACTCTGTGAACCCATCTGAGGATACTCTCTGATTTATAAACTAGCTTACCATACCTGAAACAGATGTCACTATCAACCCTGCAGATATCCTGATGATTTGTACCACATTTATGGCAGAGAGGATTATTTCAATCTCTGCTAACACTACCTTGAGATTTAGAGCCTGACACCCTATCCTTATTATTATTTCTCAATTTAGGCACCAAAGCACTGGCTGAGGATGGAGCTGGGACTTCATATTTTGGGTGGAACTGAGGACGACTACCACCCTCTGACTTTGGTTGAGTGAAGATAAAGCTACCTGTTATAGCCCTCTTGTTCTCCCCTTCTTTCTCATTAGTCTTCTGTTCCTCAATCTGTTGAGCATGGACCATCAACCTAGCCAAGTCCATCTCCTTAATCAGTATTTTGGTCCTACACTCCTTGACCACACTGTTAGACACACCAGATATGAACTTGCTCATCTTAGACCTGCTATCAGCTATCGTATGGGGAGCATACCTAGCTAACTGAGTAAAATTAAGAGAATACTCCTTCATTGTCATGCTTCCTTGCTTCAAGTTACTGAACTCTAAAACCTTAGCTTCCCTCAAATCCAACGGGAAGAACCTATCTTGAAAGGTAGTAGTGAACTTCTCCCATTCTATAGGTCCTACATCTGCGCCCCTATCTACCTTCCACTGCTTAAACCATGTATGAGCCATATCCTGCTACTGATAGGCAGCTAACTCAGCACTCTCACTAGTGGTTACACCTATAAAGTCTGTTACCTTCTACACTATGTCAAGGAATTTCTGTGGGTTCTCTTCAAACTTAGAGCATAAAAATGAAGGAGGGTTCATTCGGGTGAAGTCTCGAATTCTAGCTGCAGCAGTATTGGCCACTGGGTTGGCCTAAACAGCAGCTGGGCGTTCATTATGAGCTTCCACAAAATAGGCTGGAGTGGTGAAAACTATTCTGAATTTTGCGTGGGAGACATGTTCATTCAAGGGATCTTCTTGAACGGATGGAGGTGCTGGCTGGTTCCTAGTTCATTTTCCGTTGGTCTTTTTGGGAGGCATGTCTGTAAACGGAATAAAAAATTAGATTAGATAAAAAGTTTAACTTGAGCTCATGCTCACTCAAAAGTTATGAACACTGAATGAAGGGAACTTTTTCCTAAAATGCGTCATAGCCTCTTTTCCATAAGTGTGGTGCGCTACACACCTATGCACAAGACTCTACTTGACATGAATTTCAGACTCCATAGGACTCTTTAGAACCTTATGCTCTGATACCAAGTTTGTAATGCCCTAAGGATGTACCCTGGGTGTCACACAGTGCTTACGACCTCGAAGGACCACAATCTAACCCATGACTGGTACCTACTGTGAGCACTGAATATAATACTGAAATATATATGTAGAAGAAATCTGAAAATGCCATAAGGTTCTCAAATAACTAAAATAATAGTAACTGAGTATAACTGATAATAACATTTGAAAACTGAATAACTAGCTATACTAGTCTGAAACCCTCTAACTGTCTGAATATGGAGTTGATGGGACAAACCCCAACTAACTCCGACTGAAATAACTACTGAACTACTAAAATACTGAAATAAATAAACCCTGTCCTCAAAATGTGAGGACTCGCTACTACAACTACTACTGATATCCTGAGCTGCAAAGTATGGCCAGGAACCTGAGCGTCCAAACCTATGATATAAGACATCATAGCACAAAGAAGGAGTATGCATCAGTACATGAAATGTACTGCTATACTAAGTTAGGTAAGGCTGATATACATGGGTTCATATGCATGAGCTGATTGCTGACTAAATAAACACCATGAAGTAACTGGATAGAGTGCATAGAAAACTGTAACTACTGAGCATACTGAACATACTATACTACACATATAGATATACATCTTGTATATGAGATTATACTGAAACTGAGTGCTGAATTTTGATGGCTGAGTAATTAATAACTGATAGCCATGGTTCTGTAGAACTATCTGAGTTCTTTACTAAATACTTAGACTGAAACTGTAATTGTAGGAGTGTTCATCTAACTGACATACCTCGATATAGACTGATTTGGGGTCCAACCTATAACCCTAGTTGGAAGGGTGTTAACACCTTGTCACAAGATACTAATAATGCTGGGTCAACCCTAATCTGGCAGGAAGACTCATGCAGTATATATGTAGTCAATTATTCAAAATTCAATCACTAAGACATTTTGTCAAACACTTTGAGGTCATGAACTTCTACATGAATTAGAACACAGGCTAACATGTTATGATTACACTATTCAATTTACATGGATATTCTATCAAACACTTGGGGAGCATAATTAATGCACATGATAATGAACAACACATAAGTATCATGACTACAACTTGAAATTGTAATTTCAAGGGTTTTGGCATAGGAATTACAACAATCAACATACATGCTATCTTATGTTCATTAAACTTATAATTAAATCTTGAATTGAAAACCCATACAATAACACAAACATGAATACAACCCAATTTACGCATGTAAATCGTGAAACTGAAAACTTATAGTTTTAAAAAGGGTTCTTAAACTCCAAGGGTGGAAGGAAACCCAAGGATGAACACCTAACATACTTTGATTATTTATTATGTGAAGATTATTGGGGGTTTCTTGGAACTTGATCTTGAGCTTGATGAAACTAGGGCTTATTTCTTGAGAGGATTTTGTGAATAATGAATGAATTTTGCCCTTTGGGGGTTTTAATTTCGTGTTTTGGCTGAATTGGGAGAGGGGAAAAGGATCTAATTGCCATTGGAAAGTCAGAGTTTAATGAGCAAAATGTTCCCAGCGATGTGGCAGAAAATTCTAAAACTCATCCAAGATGACCTAATTACATCCCTGATCATGAATTAATTTAAAAATAGACAATCTAAGGTCCTAAGGATCGAAAATAAGATCATCCCATTATGAACGCTAAAAAATAATTCTAAGTCTTAACACTTAGCTGAATTTTTCTAAGTATGGGACCTCTTTTTACAAGCTACATGGGACTAAATTGAACTAGAACTTTTACGGGGTCTTACAGTCTACTCTGTACTTATTCTATCTGTCTCACTATTACTTTGTATTAATGTCTATGATATCGAGATACCCTTAAGAGAAGATCCAAAATTGTTAATTCTATAGTGATTATGCCTTTTGACAGATATTGAAATTAAATTGGGATCGATGAAAATAACAGAACACTAACATAAGCTTTAGACATGAATTTACCAATAGAAAGCAATATCACAACAATAGCATACATTTCAGGCATGAATTCACCAATAGAAATAAAAAAAAAATTTACCAGAAGTTAAGAAAGCAAAAATCAATCAAAATCCCAAATTTATTCCTTAGTATAAATAAAAAAGAAATAATTTACCAGAAGTTAAGGAAGCCAAAATCAATGAAAAACCCCAAGTTTTTTCACAACTATTCTCTTCCAATTTTTTCATAGCTATTTTATTTTGTTAAGAAAAGAGGAAGTAAATTTTTGGTAAGCAATAAAAGGCAAAGTAACTAAACACGTGGAAATAATTGTTATCACATATATTCTGTATATGTACTGTTGATTGTTGGATTATATTTACCAAAAAACCCTTCTTTGTTTAGCAAAAAACCCTTCATTGTAACACATATTTACCTAAAGACCATTCACATAAGACAAAATAGTAGTACACTAAGTTTTCATTTATATAAAGGGAGAATATTTTGGTATTGCATAGGTTCGTGGTAAAATAAATATAATATTTTAACTATACCCTAATTAATAGAAAATTATTTTTAATAAAACCTCTATTATACAATAATGATAATTCAATTTTTCTAAATTTACTATCTCCGCTTAAAATATTAATAAACTATAAAAGCTATTATTAGGTAATATAAATATATCATAACTTAAAGAATTTTGTACCTATGAAAAATATTTTAGAAGGGTAATAAATAATATTTATACAAAATGCCAATTTAAATTAAATATTCAACAATACATTAGATATTACTAAAAATTCTCAAGTGAACCACATAGAAATCAAACTATCAGTCCCAACAACTCATAAATAACTTAGGGCAGTTATAGAAAAGCTATAGACACCAAATATTTATGAAAATAGAGAAAAATGACCATGAGGGTCATTACAATCTCCACTACTAAAAGGACTTTCGTTCATAAAATTAAAGCATAAGGACATACCCAAGGGCTCAAATAGGTAGGGATACTAGGTGCGCATATCGCGCTCGGTCTCCCAAATAGTCTCTTCAACTAGACGGGGATGTCACTGAACCTTAACCACTGGAATGAACTTGCAGCGCAACTTTCTAATATCTCTAGCCAAAATGGACGTTGGTTTCTCTATAAACGCCAATTTCTCATCAAACTGAATCTAGTCCCACCGAAGCATGTGTGACTCATCTGGAATGTACTATCGCAACATAGATATATAGAACACAAGGTGAATGTGTGAGAAGGAAGGAGGCAATGCCAGCACATAATCTACCTCTCCCATAATCTGTAGGATCTCTAAGGGTCTAATATCTTTGGGGCTAAGCCTGTCCTTCCTCCAGAACCTCATAACGTCCTTCATGGGTGATTCACACAAGGACCCTAACACTACTTTTGAAGCTTAATAGATAATGTCTACAATCAAAATAACTCATATATCTACTCTGAGTTACTCGTTGCCTATCCTAGATCACTCAATGTCACGACCTAAGGCTGCCCCCAGGTTGCAACAATGGTGCTTACAGCTACAAGAGGCCACAAGCTAACCCATGAACTGATACCTACTGTTAGTATTGAGTAAGATAGTAATATAACATGTAAATAGAAGATAATCTATTAGATTCTAAAATATCTACTAAAATACTGGCAGACCAACAATCTATCAAGATAACTGATAAAAACTGAAATGAATAGCTGACTGTCTAATTGTATTTTTGAAAGCCTCTAACCATCATGAGAAGTTAATGGGAAAACCCCGCAAATAACTCTGACTGACTGAATATTAGAAATACTGAAATAACTGAGTAAACATAATATGTCTTTGATGGATGAGGACTCACTGTATGACTGCTAGGTTACGTTGAGCTATATAAAAATGGTCAGGAACTGAGCATCCGAACCTATGATATAAGACATCATAACACAAAGAAAAGTATGGGGTTAGTACTTTGAATATACTAATATGTAAGATGTGTACATAACTGAAATACATGATATAACTGAGCATGAAATATATGAACATGTAAAATTTTAGATTGCAAGACCAAGTATATATCTGTTATGTTACTGAGATAATTTGTAATTTGAAAGACTATAAGCAATAAAACTTAATATCTGAGAGTGTTACACTTGGTCAAGCAAACCTTAGTTGAAACATAATGAATACTGCACTGAGACTGTGGGAACTAGCTATAACCGACATGCCCCAATCTGAGCTATCGGGGTCCAAACTATAACTCCAGTTGGAAGGGCGCTGTTACCTTGCCAAAGATACTAACACTAGCTAACGATGTGGACCCATAATGCTGATATCTTGAAGGATGAGGGTGTCATGCCTAACTGATGGGGGACCCCTCTTAATCTATGGTAGCGCCGTAGGTCTGGAACTTAGGAGCTGCTACTAACGTCTCATGCCAAACCGACGGGGGAGACGCCATCCCTACGTTCACTCAGTGCTAAGTATTACTCCCAACTGAATGACAATGATACTAGATTGAACTAAATTAAATTTAACGCAACATATAATTGACATTACTCTTCATGGTCTGATCAAAATGATTGGCGGAAGGATAATACTCATGGTTTAGCTTAAGTCATTTTTGAGATACTAAAATCATGTAAAACAACTAGGTATGGGGTGTTCATAACCCGCCAACACTAAAGGATCATAAACACGATGATAAAGCTTTGAAACTATAGTATAAGATTATGGTTTAAAGACACAAAACATAAATATTCCATCAAATGTAAGTAAATCATGAACTTGAACATAGAGGTGTCGTAAAACATGCTAAAACATCATAAATTCATGGATAACCTCGCAATTCAACATTTGGATGTGGATTTCAATTGAAATCAACATGGGAAATCAAAATTTAAAACTTAAGTCAACAAAACTTTCCATGACATCATGCTAAAACATAGTTTGAATCGAGCTACTATGAATTAAACTCATCTTAAACACATGGAACTTCAAAATCATGGAAAAATCATATTTAAACCAAAGAAAAGGTTTCTGGGCTCCATGGGTGGAAAATACCCATGGATGAAAATCCCACATACCTCACTAGATGGATTCTTTAAGATTCCTTGAGGATTTGTTGAACTTAAGGCTTGGATTCCTTGATTTCTTGCGAAAGAGTTTGGATTTGTTCTTGGGAAAATGGAGGATTTTTCTTGAGAGAATTTGTAAATAGAAGGGCAAATAATGCTCTTTAGAAGCCTCAAATTCGTGTTATGGATGAATTAGGTGAAGGTAATGACCAAATACCCTTAAAATGCGAAGAAACAAAAGCTGGATAGAATAGTGAGGGGGCGGCATGGGCTCTAGAGTGAAGGACTAGGCTGGGCAGTGCCCACCTTAAAGCAGTGGACTGGACTTGGTGGCACCCACCTTACCCCAGTGGATTAGAGGGGCAGGCCCTTGCTTATACCGGTGGTGCTACTGGTTTAGTTTTCCAAACATGACCCTACGCTCAATCAAAAATTCTAAAACTCACCAAAGATATACTTTGAACAACCCAGATCATGAATCTACCCAAAAATTGACTTCCCAAAGTCGGAAAGGTTAAAAGTAAAATCATCGAAGTTTAGGGGTCTTGAAAATGACCAAGTCCTCAACACTTAGTGAAAATTCCAAGTCTTGGACCCCTTAAACATACAATTGTGAGATGAATTGAGCTTGGGATCTTACGTGGTATTACATTATCTCCCCTTTGAATATTAGACTGGTTAGACTAAAAGCACCAAGGCAACTAAGATCATATACCGAACATGCATGACTGGAAACATTATTATATAACTAAGTCTAAAATGTAATACATGAACAGAACTGATTTCTATGAATGCATGCACTGACATGAAAATGGTTACATAGCTGAAACTGAGAACAGAAGAGAGTCAATCTAAGGAAATTCATTGCCTCAAGCTGAACCTGAATTCGCAGAGAAAAGGTAAGGGTACTTGGTCCGTATATCTAGTTCTGGTTCCCAAGTAGCACCCTCAATGGTTTGATTCCACCAAAGAACTTTAACCAAGGGAACTTTTGTTTTTCTTAGCCTACTAATTTGAAGATCAAGGATCTCAACTGGAACTTCTTCATAGGAATAGCTATCCTAAACATCCATACTTTATAAATGAACAACAATAGCTAAATCAACAATACATTTCTTTAACAAGGACAGATGAAACACCGAATGCACTGACACTAAATCTGCCGTCAACTCAAGCTCGTAAGCTACTTTCCCAAAATGATTTAAGATTCTATAAGGACCAACATAGTGGGGATTGAGTTTCCCCTTCATGATAAATCTCTTTACCCCCTCCATAGGAGAAATTTTCAAATAGACCAAATCACCAACTTCAAACTTAAGATCATTTCTCCTCACATCTGCATAAGGTTTCTGACGGCTTTGGGTTGTCTTCAGTCTCTCCTGAATTAAATAAACTTTTTCTATTGCTTCAAACACGAAATCAGGCCCTATCAAAGAAGCCTCACCTGCCTCAATCCAACCAATAAGAGGTCTAGATATCCTCCCATCAAGAGCCTTAAACGGAGCCATTTGAATATTGAAGTAATAGCTATTGTTGTAAGCAAATTCAATCAAAGGCAAGTAGTCATCCCAACTACCATTAAAGTCAAAGATACAGGCCCTCAATATGTCCTCTAAGGTTTTATTGGTCCTCTCATCTTGACCATCTGTCTAAGGATGAAAAGCCATGCTGAGATGAACTTGGGTACCAAAACCTTTCTGAAAAACTTTTCAAAAGTGAGAGGTAAATTGAGTACCTCTACTTGAAATGATAGACAACGGAATCCTATGCAACTTAACCAACTCCCTAAGGTAAAGCCTGACATAATCCTCTACTAAATAAAAAGTATGAACTAGCAAGAGATGAGCTGACTTGGTCATTCTATCCATAATAACCCTTATCAAATTGTGCTGATGACGCATACGAGGCAACCCTGACACAAAATCCATATTCACCATTTCCCACTTCCAAGTGGGGATGCTAAACTCCTAAAGTGTACCACTAGGCCTCTGGTGATCAACCTTAACCTACTGATAGTTCAAACACTTAGCTACAAACTCCGTAATATCCTTCTTTATTCCACTCTACCAATTGATTTCCCATAAATCACGATATATTTTAGTGGCTCCTAGATGGATAAAGTACCGTGCACTATGCGCTTCTACTAGAATCCTCTATCTCAAACCATCAAAACACGAAACACATAACCTACCCTAACAATGAAGCACACTATCTTCCCCTAAGGATAAAACCTCTACCTTCTACTGTCTAATTGTTTTCTTCAACTTATATAAACTAGGATCCCTATCTTGCTTCTTTTCACTTCAGCAACCAACAAAGATTTCGAACTATTCTGAATCGATACACTACCTTTGATCGAATCAACCAACCGAACACCCAATCTAGCAAACTGATAAACCTCCTAAATTAGCCTTTTCTTATCATCATCTACATGGGCGACACTACCATAGAAATCCTGTTAAGGGTATCTTTCACTACATTGGCCTTGCCCATATGGTACAATACACTCATATCATAATCCTTTAATAATTTCAGCCACTTTCTCTGACTAAGGTTCAGATCTTTTTGTAAAAACACGTAATAAAAACTCTTGTGATCAGTGAACACATCAACATAAACCCCATAAATATAGTGCCTGCAAATTTTCAAGGAAAAAATAATAGTTGCCAAATGAAGATCATGGTAGGGTAATTCTCTTTATAGTGCTTAAGCTGTCTAGAGGCATACGCTATCACCTTATCTCTCTGCATCAAAACCTAACCAAGAACAACTTTGGAAGCATCACAGTAAATGACAAACCCATCTGAATCATCTAGCAAAGTCAAAATTGGAGTAAAAGTGAGTCGAGTCTTAAACTCCTAAAAACTCTTCTCGCAAGAATCTGACCACCAAAATTTGAACTTCTTCTAAGTCAATCGTGACATGGGGAATTCAATAAAAGAAAACCCTTTAACAAACCATCTATAATATCAAGCTAAACATAGTAAACTCCTAATATCTGATGGAGAGATGGGTCTAGGCCAATTTGTCACTGCTTCAGTCTTTTGAGAGTCAACTCGTATGCCATCACTGAAAAGTATATGGCAATGATCTCTAAGAGTTTATAAGACAACTCTCAGATGGTCTGCATGATCATTCTCACTATGGGAATAGACAAGGATGTCATCAATAAAGGCTATGAGAAATATATCCAAGTACTATTTGAACACTCTATTTATTAAGTCCATGAAAGCTGTAGGGGTATTCATTTGTCCAAAGGACATAATTAAGAATCTGAAGTGTCCATACCAAGTTTTGAAGTCTGTCTTCGAAATGTCACCTTGTCTAACTATAAGCTGATGATAGCCGAATCCGAGATCTATCTTAGAGATATAATTAACACCCTGAAGTTGGTCGAACAAGTCATTGATTCTGGGAAGAAGATACTTATTCTTGATGGTGACTTTGTTCTACTGAAGGTAGTCAATACATATTCTAAGAGAACCATCTTTCTTACATACGAATAGAAATGGTGTGCCACATAGAGAGACACTTGGCCTGATAAAACCCTTATCTAAAAGATCTTTTAAATGCTCTTTTAATTATTTAAGCTCAGTTGGAGCTATCCTATACAGTGGAATAGAGATAGGCTGGGTATCTGTAAGGAGATTTATTTCGAAGTCAATTTCCCTTTCGGGAGGAACCCCGGGAAGATCTTTAGGGAACACATCTAAAAAATCCCTTACCAATGAGGCTGACTTAAGATTTGGAGTCTTAGAAGTTGATTCTTTGACTCAGACAAGATGGTAAACACACCCCTTAGATATCATCTTTCTTGCCTTAAGATATAAGGCAATATGACCCTTAAGTACTAAAATACTACCCCTTCATTCGATAACTGGATCATTATGAAACTGAAACTGGAAAATTCTATTTCTGCAATCTACTGAGGCATAGAATGAGTGGATCCAATCCATGCTGAGAATGACATCAAAATCAGTCATCTCTAACTCCACAAGATCAATTGAAGTAACTTTTTGAGACACTGTAACCGGACAATTCCTGTATATACGCCTGGCTACAATAGAGCTACCTACTGGAGTAGAAATTGAGAAGGGTTCTGCTAATGTTTTCGGACTGATACCAAAGTCTACTTCTATGTAAGGAGTCACAAAAGAATGGAAGCTTCGGGATCTAATAATGCATAAATATAAAGATTGAAGACCTGTAAAATACCTGTAACCATGTCAGGAGAACTCTCGTGATCCTTCCAAGTCTGAAGGGCATATAACCTATGCTGGCGCTGCCCACTTGTGGCACTGGAAGTGGCACCCTACTGAGTTGGCTGACCCACTGGTGCTGCTAACGAATTAGTCTGACCTTGCTGGCGAACATTCCTACCCTTTCGCATACCTACAAGGCACTCTCTTATCCTGTGGCCTGGCATTCCACATCAAAAACACACATCACTGATAGCCCTGCCTTCACCGGGATGATACCTACCATACTTCTGACAAAGTGGATTAGTACGACCACTATTCATATTGTCTTGGGATTTAGAGCCTGACACCCTATCCTGGTTATTTTTCCTAAACTTAGGCACTGACGCACTAGCTGATGATAGAGCTGGGGATGAATATTTCTAATAGAACTAAGAATGATCACCTTCTTCTGACCTTAGATATGGAAAGTTAAAACTTTCTGTTCTGGCTGTCTTGTTCTCTCTCTCCTCTCCTTACGCTTCTCCTCCTCTATCTGTTGAGCATGAACCATAAGTTTAGATAGGTCCATCTTCTTAATCAACATGGCGGTCTGACACTCCTTAACCATACTATCAGCTACACCAGACATAAACTTACTTATTCTAGATTTATTATCTGCCACCCTTGAAAGAGCATACCTCACCAACTGAGTGAACTTAAGCGAGTATTCCCTTTCTCTCATAACACCCTGATTCAGATTAATAAACTCTTTAACCTTAGCTTTCCTCAACTCTAAGGGAAAGAACTTGTCTAAGAAAGAAATGGCAAACTCCTCCCACTCTACAGGCCCTGTCTCAACACCTCTATTCTCCTTCTACTATTTAAACCAGGTATGAGCTTCACCCTGGATCTGATAAAAATCCAACTCTGCACTCTCACTTACTGTGACCCCTATAATATCTATCACTTTTTGAACCATATTAATAAACTCCTGCATATCCTCCTCCGACATGGACCTAGAAAACAAATGGGGGATTTATCCGAGTGAAATTCCAAATCCTAATCGCAGCTGTATTTTCCACTGGATTGAATGGGTCAACAACTTGCTGATTGTTCTAAGTCTCTACTGATTGGGCTAGGGCTGTAAAGGCGGCCCTGAACTCAGTGTGAGAAATATGCTCATTTAGGGGATTTTCTTGAACTGGTGGTGCGAGCTGATCCCCATTCCTTTATCCATTATTTCTTCTACAAGGCATGGTCTGAAAATGGAATGAAAGATGAGTTAGAAAGAGGAATTCAACAAAACATATGATCTTTCACACGACATGAATACTGAAAGAAGGAAAAATTTCATAAAACATTTGATAGCCTCTTATCCATAAGTGTGCCGCTTTTAGTATTCCTAGGACCCTCTGAAACCATTGGCTCTAATACCAAGATTTGTCATGACTCGAGGATGCCCCCTAGCCGCGGTAATGGTGCTTACAGCTACAAGTGGCCGCAAGCTAACCCATGAATTGATACTTACCATAAGCACTGAGTAAGATAGTAATATAACATGTAAACAGAAGATAACTTGTCAGATTCTAAAACATCTGCTAAAATACTGGCAAACCAACTATTTATCTAAGATAACTGATAAAAACTGAAATGAATAGTCGACTGTCTAACTGTATGTTTGAAATACTCTAACCATCATGTGGAGTTGATGGGAAAAACACCCAACTAACTTCAACTGACTGAATATAAGAAATACTAAAATAATTGAATAAACATAATATGTCTTTGATGGATGCAGACTCAGCGCTTTGGTTTCTGGATTATGCTGAGCTATCTAAAAGTAGTCGAGAAATTGAGCCTCTGAATATATGATATAAGACATCATAGTGCAAAAAAATTATGCGGTTAGCACTTTGAATATAATAGCATGTATGATGAGGACATCTGAAATTCATAAGATAACTGAGCATGAAATGCATGAACATGTAAAATTTTAGAATGCAAGACCAAGTATATATCTTTTATGTTACTGAGATAATCAGTAATCTGAAATCCTAAAAGTTGTAAAATTGAATATCTGATTGTCTGTACACTTGGTCAAGAAAACCTAAGCTTAAACACACTGATTAATACACTATGACTGTGGGAGCTAGCTATACCTGACATGCCCCAATCTGAGCTATCGGGGTCCAACCTGAAACCCCTGTTGGAAGGGTGCTGGTACCTTGACAAGGTTACTAACACTGGATGACAATGTGGATCCACAAGGCTATTTTCCTGAAGAATGAGGGTGTCATACCTAACTGATGGGGGACCCCTCATATAGTGGTTCTATAGGTTTGGAAATTATTGTTTGCTACTAATATCTAATGCCTAACTGATGGGGGAGACACCGTCCCTATGTTTACTCGGTGCTAAGTATTACTCCCAACTGAACAACACTGATACTGGACTGAACTGAATTAAATTCAACTGAACATATAACTAATATTGATCATCATGGTCTGCTCATAACAACTGGCTAAATGATAATACTCATAGTTTAGATGAAGTAATTTCTAAGATACTAAAATCATATAAAGCAACTAGGTATTGGGTGTTCATAACCCGCCAGCACAGAAGGAACATAGACACAATGATAAAGCTTTGAAACTATAGTATGAGATTATGGTTAAAAGACCCCAAACATAAACATTCTATCAAACGTAAGTAAATCATGAACTTGAAAATAGAGGTGTCGTAAAAAATGCTAAAACATCATGAATTCATGGATAACCTCGTAATTTAAAATTTGGATGCGGAGTTCAATTAAAATCAACATGGGAAATCAAAATTTAAAACATAAGTCAACAAAACTTTCCATGACATCATGCTAAAGCATAGTTTGAATTAAGCCACTATGAATTAAACTCAGCTTAAACACATGGAACTTCAAAATCATGGGAAAAATTATATTTAAACCAAAGAAGAGGTTTTTAGGCTCCATGGGTGGAAAAGACCCACGGATGAACATTCCACATACCTTACTAGATGAATTCTTGAAGATTCCTTGAGGATTTCTTGAACTTGAAGCTTGAATTCCTTGATTTCTTGTGAAAGAGTTTGGATTTGTTCATGGAAAAAAGGAGGGTTTTTCTTGAAATAATTTGTGAATAAAAGGGCAAATAATGACCCAAATACCCTTAAAATGCCAAAAAACAAAAGATAGATAGAATAGAGAGGGGGCAGTGGGGGCTCTGAAGTGGTGGACAAGGCCGAGCGGCGTCACCTTAGAGTAGTAGACTGGATCGGGCTACGCCAGCCTTACCCCGGTGGACTGGAGGGGGCGGCGCCCACTTATACCGGTGGTCCTATTGGTTTGGTTTTCCAAACACGCCCCTATGCTCGTCCAAAAATTCTAAAACACACTCGATACATACTTTGAATAACCTCGATCATGAATCAACCTAAAAATCAATGTCTGAGGTCGGGAAGGTTAAAAATAAAATTATCAAAGTTTAGGGTTATTGAAAATGACTAAGTCCTAAACACTTAGTGAAAATTCCAAGTCTTGAACCCCTTAAACATACAACTATGAGCTGAATTAAGCTTGCAATCTCACGGGGTATTACACCCTAACCTGATCTAATGATTCACGAAGCAAATCTGTGCCACGACGCCTAGCCTTAAAAGTCTCGAACTAACCAACAAGAGATCAACAAAACCTACTATACAATGCCTTAAATGGGGCCATCTGAATACTCGAGTGAAATATATTATTATATGCAAACTCTACCGAAGGTAGAAACTGGTCCACTAACCCTAAAAATACAACACTCAGGTGCGAAGCACATCCTTTAAAACCTGGATAGTCCCCTTTAACTATCTGTCAGTCTGGGGATGAAAGACCGTGCTAAGGTCAACCTGGGTGCCCAACTCCTCCTGAAATTTCCTTCAAAAGATAGAAGTAAACTGAGAGCCTCGGTCTAAAATAATGGACACAGGGACCCCATGCAAATAATATCTCCAAATTCTAAGCACAAATACTACCGCTGCCAACTCTAAGTCATGAGTAGGGTAGCTATGCTTATCCACCTTCAGCTACCTCGATGAATATGCAATAACACGGCTATGCTGAATCAGAACACACCTCAAACTAACACCAGTCACATCTTAATAGATAGTAAAACCCTCATCCCCAACTGGAAGAGCCAGAAGAGGAGCTAAATTAAGAAAATCCTTGAGCTTCAGAAATCTTGTCTCACAGCTTATAGACCACTAAAATAGAACTTTCTTCCTGGTCAATCTAGTTATAGGGGCTACAATTGAAGAAAAATGCTTAACGAACTGCCTATAGTAACCTGCCAACCCCATAAAACTATGAACCTCATAAGGTGACATAGGCCTAGCCCAACTAAGAATAGCCTCAATCTTTGTCAAGTCCACCATAATACCATATTTGGATACTACGTTCTCCAAGAAAACTATCGATTCAAGCTAGAACTCACCCTTTGAGAACTGGGTATAAAATCGATGATCTTACAAAGCGTGGAGCATAGTTCTCAAATATTGATCATGCTCCTTTTTATTCTCTAATATACCAGAATGTCATCAATAAATAATATCATGAAATAATCATAATACGGCCTAAAGACGTGGTTCATCAGATCCAAAAAAGCAGCTGGGGCATTGTCAACCCAAAAGACATTACCAGGAACTCATAATTTCTGTAATAAATCCTGAAGGCTGTCTTAGGGATTTCCACAACCCTAACTTTCAAATGATAGTGACCAGACCTCAAATTTATTTTCAAAAATATTGCTGCACCCTAAAGCTGGTCAAACAAATCATTGATATAGGGTATATGGCGCTTATTCTTCATATTCACCTTATTAACTGCCTATAGTCAATACATATACACATAGAATCTTCTTTTTTTTGTCACAAACAAAACTGGATCACCCCATGGTTATACACTTGGTATGATAAAACCCTTACCTAAAAGATCCTGAAGCTGACTATTCAGCTATTTTAGCCCAATAGGAGCTATTCAATAAGGTGCCATAAAAATTGGTGGGTGCCTGGCTCAAGATCAATAATAAACTCTATATCACGCTTATGAGGAAGGCTAAGTAGGTCAGTCAAAAATACATAAGAAAACACATGAACAACAGAGACAGAGTCAAGCAATGAAATCTCTGCACTAACATCCTGAACATAAGCAAGAAATGACTTACAAATCTTCAATATCAGTCTCCTAGTCTGAATAAAAAATAATTTCCATCGATGTGTGGCTAACAGAACCTTACCACATAACTGGAGGTACGCCTGACAAGGCTAAGGTAACAGTCGTAGCAAAGCAATCCATGACCGCATGGTAAGGAGATAGCCAATCTAAATCTAGAATCACATTAAAATCCATCATATCTAGGACAATGAGATTAATATGAGTACCAAACTCTCAAATGATCACCAAACAAGATCTATAGACTCGATCCACTACTAAAGAATCACCCACATGGGTAGCTATACTCAATGGCACAAATAAAGATTTCGAACATAAACCCAATCATGATGCAAAATAAAAAAAAACATATGAAAATGTGGAATCAAGATCAAACAAAGCAGAAGCTAGATGATATCATATGGAAATCATATCTGTGATCACAGCATCCAAAGCCTCAACCTCTTATCTACCTGGTACAATATACAAATAACACTGTCCACTACTGGATTAGGTGTCTATCTAATCACCTATTCTACCTCCCTATGAACCATCTCTAAAACCCTAGGGATGAACCCCCAACCCTATGAACTACCCCTACCTAACAGCGACACTAATCTGATTGGTTGTGCAGTCAATACTGAAGGAACAATCAGCCTATCCTGGGGAAACTCATGAATGAAGTGACCAGTAGCCCCACACTTATAACATGCCTCAAGTACCCTACTCTGTCTAGAGGATTCAATAGATCTGAAATGACTCGATGCTCCTGACTGAACACCCCTCTGTGGTCGACTACTAGTATGACTGTTGGAACCACTATAGATGAGCTTACCCCTGTCTATTATCTAAAGCGATACTTGGTTAGCGAACTAGGCTGACCCTGATGCTGATAGGGCTGGTACTAGGGGTACTTATCGTGAAATCCTCAACCTATGAACTGTGAACCACTATTCATCAATGGGTTCCTTCCACCCATTGAGTCCCAAAAATTACTTGTTTTTCAAGTATAAACCCTTTATCCCCTTTTTAATGAAATTTCAATATTAAGTATGAATTTACATAATGTTTTACTAGAAATTTTAAATTCAAGCCATGCCTGGATATTTACCCATGTGAATTATGTTATTGCATGCTTTAAATTTTAATCACCTATATTATGTTCAGTTGATACCATGTTAATTTACAAATTCATGAATTAAATCATATGATCATGTTGTCCTTATAAGTTTAACATATTCACACACTCAAAATCATAGATTTCATTAGTTAGGGAAATATTTTATGTTTTGGGTCTCTGAATCATGATTTTACTTGTAGTGTTGTTAAATAATGTCATTTTATTTAAAGTGTTATTCAGTGCTAGAGGGTTGTGAACACCCAATACCTATTTGTCTATACATGTTTCCATTTTTAAGCAACAAGTCAGTCAGATCACGATTTTATTATCATACTCAGTTGGTCATGATTATGTTGAGAATTATCAATTATGATGTCTAATTGACTTTAATCAGTACCAGTGTCAGTTCAGTTGGGAGTAGGATTTAACACTGAGTAAACCCAAGGATGGGGGCTTACCTTTCAGTCGAGGGTGAGACTTTTAGTAGTCCTTGAGTTCTAGAACATGTAGCCAGGATAGGTTTTAAAAGGTCTTTCTACCAGTTGAGGGATGATACTCTCTTAGGGGCACCTTCCAATAGAGGATGACACCCTAGTCCTCTGGGATACTAGTTTAGTGGATCCATATAGTTAGTTTTGGTACTCAAGGCAAGGTACTGACATCTTTTTAACTAGGGTTACAGGTTAGACCTTCATTAGCTCAGATTGGGGCATATCAGTTATATCACATCTCCCATAATTTTAATTCTATATCCAAATTATATCAGTACAGGTTTTCATGACCAAGTGTTCAGTTTATCAACTATTTAGTCAGTTGGTTTTGCTAATTATTTCAGTACATGTTTTACTTGGTATTGCATTCATTTTACATATTCATGTATTCAGGTTTAGTATCCATATGTATTTCAGTTAGTCTCTATCTCATGTACCAGTACATTCAAAGTACTGACCGCATACCTTTTTTTGCACTATATTAATTTCACAATATAGGTTTAGACACTCAGTTCCCCGATCCGTCTTAGTCAGCTCAGTTCCCCTTAACAACAGTTGTGGTAAGTCCTCATCTATCAAGGATAAGTTATCTTTAGTTATTTTTAATATTTTCTTCATCTTAGATAGTAAACTCGGGGGTTTGTCCCATCAAGTACTTCTCATATTTTAGAGGCTTTCAGACAAACAAATTTGCTTTTAATTTTATCTTCAGTTTAGACTTGTTGGGTGATCTTTTAGTATTTGACCTTAGTAATATTTTTACATTAGTTTATCTTCTACGTATGATACCTTATTATTATCTTATTCAGTGCTTACATCAGGTACCAGATCATGGGTTAGCTTGGGATCACTTATGGCCTCAAGCACCGTGTTATGTTAGGGGTAGCCTCAGGTTGTGATAAAACTTGGTATTAGAGCATAAGGTTTTAAAGTGTTCTATGGTATCTTAAAGTCACGTTAAGTTGAGTCTTATGCATGGGTGTGAAGCATGCCACACTTATAGGCAAGAGGCTATGAGGCATTTCAAAAAAATTTCCCTTTTTTCAGTATTTCTATCATGCGAAAGAGCATGTCCTCTATTGAATTTCCTTTTTCTAAATTATCCTTTATTTGTTTACAAAACATCCCTCCCAGAAGAATTAACAAAATAACAAATGTGGATCGACCCACACCACCACCTATTTAGGAAGATCCCATAAATAAACATATTTTCTATGTCGAGCTCAGGACTGCTTTCACTATTTTGGCCTAGACTGTGGTTGCTTAAAATAAATAGCATGATATTGCCCCAGCCAATCTAGTAATAAATACAACTACAACTAAGATTTGAGACTTTACTCAGATGAATCCTTTATTGTTTTCTTGATCCAAGTACGAGGAGGATCCGCAAGAGTTTCTATGTGGTGTGCAGAAAATGAAAGACATTATGGGTGTCACTTTTAGTGTGAGTTCTGAGTAGCTACTTACCAATTGTAGGGATTAGTTCAAACTTTGTTCAAGTAGTGGAAGGATGATAAAGGTGTTGAGACAGGACCTATCGAGTGGGAGGAGTTTACCATAACTTTCTTAAATAAGTTCTTCCCACCAAAGTTGAAAGAGGCTAAGGTGTAGGAGTTTAAGAATCTGAATTAAGTTAACATGAGTGCGAAGGAGTACTCTCTCAAGTTTACTTAATTAGGAAGGTATGCTTCAACTATTGTGGTTGATTCTAGGGCCAAAATAAGTAAGTTTGTGTATGGTATGTTAGATAGCATAGTCAGTAAATGTAGAACAACTATGTTGATAAATGAGAGAGATCTCTCTAGGTTAATGGTCCATGCTCATCATATTGAGGTAGAGAAACGTAAGAACAGGGAAAGAGAGAATAAGAGATCCAAAATAGGTAGCTTTAACTTCTCATAAAAAAGGTTTGATAGTGGTATTCATTCTCTATTCCACTAGAAATTTTCATCTCCAACCCCATTTTCAGCCAGTGCACGAATGCCTAAGTTCAGGGAGGATAATCGTGATAGAGCACCGGCTCTATGTCCCATGGTAGCATAAATAGTGGTCACACCAAATTACATTGCAAAAGTATGGTAAGAATCATCAAGGTGAGTGAATGGTAGGCAATGGTGTGTGTTCTGGATGTTGAAAGCTAAGCCACAGGATCAGGGATTTCCTAGGAGTTGTCCAGAAGGTAAATGACTTTCGTTCACAAGGCCAGTCTAACTTTTCATCAGCTCCAACAGGACGCCCGACTCAGCAGGGCACCACCTCTAGTTCCACCAGTGGGTAGTGGAAGAACTGACTTTATTCTCTCCAGACTCGACATGATCAGTAGAGTTCCCCTGATATGGTTATGGGTACATTACAAGTCTTTCATTTTCATGTTTATGCATTATTAGACACCGGGGCTTCACTTTTCTATGTAAATCATTACATAGCTATAGACTTTAGTGTCATTCCTTATATATTAGCATAACCTTTCTCAGTATCTACCCCGTTGGGTAGTTCTATTATACCCAGATAAGTATACAAAAATTTCTCGATCATAGTGTCTTAAAAAGTTACTTTAGTTGACTTGGTGGAGTTAGAGATGACTAACTTTGATGTCATTCTCGACATGGATTGGATCCTCTCATGCTATGCCTCAGTTTATTGTAGAAATAGAATTTTCTAGTTTTAGTTTCCTAATGAGCCCATTATTGAATGGAGGGGTAGTACTTCAGTGCCTAAGGTTCAGTTTATCTCCTATCTTAAGGCAAGAAAAACTATATCCAAGGGATGCATATACCATCTCATCTGAGTCAAGGACTCAAATCTTGAAACTTTAAGTCTTGAATCAGTTCCAATAGCTAATAAGTTTCCAAAAGTATTCCCTGAAGATCTTCTTAGAGTTCCTCTTAAAATAAAAATTGACTTCGGAATATATATCCTTCCAGATACCCAACCTATCTCAATTCGATCATACAGAATGGGTCCATATGAGCTTAAGAAATTAAAGGATCAGTTGAAAGATCTCTTTGATAAGGGTTTGATCAGGCTGAGTATTTCTCTAAGGGGTTCTTCAGTTCTCTTTATGCACAAGAAAGATGGCTCTTTTAGAATGTACATTGACAATTGTTATTTAAACAAACTCATAATCAAAAATAAGTATTCTCTCCCTAAGATTAATGACTTGTTTGACCAACTTCAAGGTGCAAGCTATTTCTCTAAGATAGACCTCAAATTTGGCTATCATTAGCTTAGAGTCAGAGAATGTGACATACCAAAGACAATCTTCAAAACTCGGTATGGTCACTTTGAATTCTTAGTTATGTCTTTTGGACTAACAAATACTCCTACAACTTTTATGGACTTGATGAATAGGGTGCTCAAGAAGTACTTTGACATGTTCATCATAGTCTTTATAGGTGACATCCTCGTCTATTCTTGTAGTGAAGGTGATTATGAAAACTATTTAAGGATTGTATTGCAGACCTTTAAGGATCGCCAGTTATTCTCTGAGTTGGTAAGTGTGAATTTTGGTTGAGATTAGTAGCTTTTCTTGGTCATATTATTTTCAGTGATGGCTTTCAATTGACCATCAAAAGACTGATATAGTAAAAAATTGGCCTAGACCTATCTCTCTATTAGACATTAGGAGTTTCTTGGGTTTAGCTAGTTACAAATGATTTGTTGTAGGGTTTTCTTCTATTGCTTCTCCTATGTCTCGACTAACCTAAGAGAAAGTCAAATTACAGTGGTCAGATTTACTTGAGAAGAGTTTTTAGGATTTAAATACTTGACTCTCTTCCGCTCCAGTCTTAACTTTTCCAGAGGGTTCAGATGGGTTTGTAGTTTATTGTGATGTTTCCAGCGTTGGTCTTGGTTGTGTGTAAATGAAATAAGGTAAGGCCATATCCTATGCCTCTAGACAACTTAAACTACATGAGAGGAATTACCCAACCTATGAACTTGAGTTGGTAGCAGTTGTCATTGCCTTAAAAATTTGGAGGTATTACCTTTATGGGGTTCATGTTGATGTGTTTAAGAGATCATATGATCTTACAGAATGTATTCACATAGAATAACCTCAATCTTCGGGTGGCTGGAATTATTGAAAGACTATGATATGAGTGTGATGTATCACCCGGGTAAGGCTAATGTAGTGGAATATGCCCTTAGTTGATTGTCTATGGGAAGTGTTGTTCACGTTGAAGAAGATAAGATGGAGTTAGTCCGTGAGATTCATCAACTTGCTATGTTATATGGTTGATTGGTTGATTTGACCGAAGGTAGTATATGGGTTCAAAATGGCTCAGAATCTTCATTAGTTGCCTAAGTGAAAGAAAATCAAGACATGGATTCTATTAAGTGAAGTTGAAGGAGTTAGTTCGGGATCAGAAGGTTTAGGTTTTCTTCCAAAGGGGAGATAGTCTTCTTCATTGTCAAGGAAAATTATGATTACCGTGTGTTGATGCTTTGAGATAATGAATATAATAGAAATGCATGGTGCGTGATATTCCATTCACCCAGGAGCCATGAAGATATATTGTGATTTACGGGAAATTATTGGTGGAGTGGTATGAAGAAAGATATTGCAGAATTTCTGGCTAAGTGTTCCAATTGTCAGCAGGTTAAGGTCAAGCACCAAAGGCCTAGTGATATGCTTCAGGATGTCACACCACTTTTTTTTGCTCGAGGGTCAAAGGATTTTTCCAATTAAAGTAACAATATTGAATAAAGATTAGTTTATTTATAGAGTCACCACTTGAAATTGAGTTATGGTGTTCCAGGTAAGGAATTCTGTTGATCGGAGAAAAGGTATGAGGCACCCCTCGAGTCCCGTGATTGTAACATGATCGCTTTTATCAACTTATCTTAACTTAAACTAGTTTGATAAATTATGCTTGAAGGCCTTGATTAGCTCATTTTTGTCATACTGAAAATATTTGTTTACACTTCTTATATTAAACAAATCAGAGAAAGTTAACTTTTAGAAAAATATTTGCCAAGGTGCAATATTGCATCCTCGAATTATTTTTAAACGTCTCAAAAGATGCTTACGTCGCATTCTTAATCGAAACAAAATTTAGTTATTTTATATTTGCCTAATGTTTAAGAGTTTGCCAACTCGGAGTGTTTCTTAGCCTTAACAATAAACTAAGGCAATTTCCATTTAAAGCACTTAATTAATTTAATAAATAAATAATTATTAAGTTCTATTAATAACAATGGATAAAAATAATAGGATAATAAAATAAATAAAAATATACAAATCTACCCATATTATGCTAAATTTAATGTCATATCCAAAATATAATCTATTTAAATTAATAAAAACTCAAATCACTGATTATAAGACAATTTAAATAGAAACCATGCTCAGTACTTCGCTCAAACCTACTTGTCAGTTTATTGAGAAATAGGTTTGGTTGTAACCAAATTCCACAAAACCCCTACTACTGCCTTCAAATTTCTCCATATATAAAAATAAATAATCTAGCAATTTTCTAGTAATCGAACAATAAATTATAGAGAAAAATAACTAAAATCTTTCTAGAGAAGCACCAAAAACTATTAATTAAAACAACAAGTATTAAGGGGCATTTGAACTATTTGGAGAAACTGAAATCTGGATAAGTCAAAATTAAAATCTTGAGAGAGAAGTGGAGAAATCCTATAAATTCAATGAGTTTGAGGGTTCTAAAGATGGGGAAATTCATTGATAGAAAGAAGAAGAAAAGAGAGAAATTTCTATTATAGGTTTTTGGTGAAAATGGTGTGACCCATGTGGGATTTGGGGTTTAGGATCCCACTGGCCATTGAATTCGGTGGGGAAGCGGGAAGAGAAGCGATAGTATAACAGAGAGGTGGCTGTCGAAAATATGATGAAACGATACCGATGAGAGGAATATGGAAGTGGCAGTGAGCGTTGGGGTTCTCCATCACGTTGGTGAAGCAGACAAACAGCTTTGCAAGCCAAGCAGCGGTGGCTGCACCCTTTTTTTTTAAAAAAAAGAGAAGAGAGAGACAGTGTAGAGACATTTGAGAGTTTTATGGCTATTTTCCAGTGAGGATCTCACTGAAAAGCCTTTCTCTCGCCTTTCTTCACTCTTTCTCATTTGTCAATCTCTCGTCAATCCACTCCCTCTATTTTCATTGTCTACCGTGTGTTTTTGTGAATTTTTAAAGGTGTGTACGTATTGTTGGTATAAGAAAAATGAAAAAGGGAGAAGTGTGTGAATGCTTTACAGTGAGTGTGTGGATATATGGTATGTACATGAATTGTGATGTCTATTTTTCCTTCCTGCTTTTCCTTTCCGTTTCAAATTTTAACTAGACAGTATTAACACATAATGTTTTAATATCCAACACATCTATGTATAAATATATAAATAATCGATAATTTAAACATATAACATGCAATAATAGAAAGTTCACATAAATTAATTAACAATATATACTAAATAATGCTTGAGACAACTTGAATAATTAATTTCATACTTCGATTTATAATGCTAAAATTTAAGGAAGAAATATTACAAAATGGGATCAGAACCTGGCGATGAATTAAAATGAATGTAGAAGCAAGAACACTATCACCAAAACTCGAATGGAAATTCGAAACTAGATTCGCCACTCTTTCTTTTCTTATTGCTTCCTTCTTCCTTTCTTTTCTTTTCTGTTTTTTATCTGATTTTTAGAGTTCTTTTCTCAGCTTTTTGTTTCTCTGCTTTTTTCTCTTTGTTAATTTGATGTACGTAACTTTTTTGGGGAGGGACTGAGGGAGTTATATCTGACAAAGGGGTGTGAGAGGGCAATTGAGTAAAGATAGGATTGTGAGGGGAGGTTGGGTAGTGTTTTTTTAGGATAATGCCGTTTTTAAAATATAAATAATAATAATAATAAAATAATATTAATTAATTAATTTTTATATTTAAGAAAATATAATAAAAATTTGTAATACTCTAAAATAAATATGATTAAGAAAATAATAAAACTACTAGCCTATTTATTAAAATTAAAAGGAAATATATTTATATATATATTTTGAATTTTGTATTATGTTAAAAACAAAAAACAAATACAAATAAAATAAAAATATCCCAAAAATGTAACTTTAGTTATTATTTTTTAATTTATTTTTCAACCAAAACTTATCGAAAATGAAAAAAAATCTAAAACAAATATTGGACAAAATAAAAATACTTAATACCAAAAAACATTAAATCTGGGGAGGGTAAAAAATCACGGCTCTACATTTTGCCCCTCTTTGTTTGAAATCTCGAAGAGTTTTCATACAAAGAAGTAGGCAACGAGATGAGTTTTGATCCTTCAATTATTCAAAAGGTGAGGATAAAATAAAATAAAAAAAAGATGTGATCAGGTCCTAGTTTTAGACCGCCTACATAGCCTGAGTTATAAGAATCAAGTTATGTGTAGTTTAAGGAGGAAAAAATGGTGATATAATTAGTTAGAGGTTGAGTCATGTTTCGTCGAGTCTTTGGTTCACGACATTCTACTTTTACATTATTTTTTAACTCACCGTCGCTTTATAGTGCCCATAGGGGTTTTCGCCAATGAGCCTTTCCCATTTTCATTTCCTTTTTAACCCACCGTCGCCTTATAGTGCCCATAAGGGTTTTCACCAATAAGACTCTCATTTTTTAATTGTTTTTTTTTATAAAGGAAAACAACGCCCAAAAGATGAAATATCATGCACCCATAACATATTTTGGCATGACAGTCTCAAAGATATATCTAAAGGCTCATTGATTGTAACTTGGCTTTTGGAAAGGGAAAGAAATATAGGGCGGCATGAGGCTAAAAAATATACATAACATAAGGTGAAATTTACAACTTTTGGAATTGACTCTTAAGGAAAATAATTTTTGCCTCGGTTTTATTTCATACTAGGTAACTTGAGTTTTCACTTGGTTGGACCATACCCCAGAGTAAGGCTGCCTACGTATTTTGTCGTAGAAAGAATCAGGTCAAATGTAGTTCAGGCACATCATTCTTTTGCTTGATTTTTTCTTATTTTTTGACTCCTTTTTCCTTTTCTTTTCTTTGACTTTTCTCTTTTTGAGATTTTTTTCTGACTCTATTACAATTTCTTGACACTTTTTGCTTTCTAATTTTTTTTTCAAACTCTATTTTGATTCCAAAAAAAGGGTACAAAATAAATAAAACTAAATATCAAAAGAGGTAACAAAAGATGACACAATATTTGGATAGCAGAATGAAATGCCTTCGTCATGTCAATCCTTAAAAATGCAAGAACATAACATGTAATCTGAGAGTGGAACATGAATAATCATATGCATCTTTTTCAACATTGACCGTGACTAAGTACATGCATGTGTGTCACTTCTTTCGTGATTGTAAAACATACAGGCATACTTATATTGTACTTTCCTCACAATAATCCTTTTTTTGGAGCTAACTTCCTTTTGCTTCTTCCAACATTCGAAACTTTATATCATCAGATTGATCTCAGTCAAAATACTTGAGATGGATCTTCTCATTGAAGACCAAGTCATTTTTATTCGCAAAGTAATTGCCTCAATATATTGAAGTGAGGCTGTAATTAGTCCCCACATACCTGATCACTTTACTTAATTCTTATATGTTTTTTTAATTCAACTTCTTGGCTCGATGTTTTTGGATTAGATTGGGTTTAAAGATCAGTCTGTGAATTCAATATGCATATCACATCACTAAAATAACCATAGAAATAGCTATCTACAGAAAACAAAGACAATCAAAAAATATATATTGAAAAATAAAAATAAAAATAGAAGGGACACACATTTATTGAAAAAAAGATAGTAGGGTTTGAATAGAAATGATAATAAAATAAGACAAGATAGATCCCGAACTACAACCCTAAAATAATTCAGGTAGCAAAAAGAAAAATAAAATAGACTACCAAAACTCCTTCCTCATGGGGAGTGGAGTGGCTTTCAAATTGCTGAACTTAATATTTTAGCTACTTATTTGCACATTGGCCTTAATGGAGTCTCCACAATCATTGCTACATCATCTATTTTTTTTCTTTTTAACCCCAACCATTTAGAATTTATCACAGTCAAACTCTCTCAAAAGTAAGCCATCAATAGTTTCTCTTTCCCCCCCACTCCTCTTAATTGATTACAAAACCTTTTCAGATGAGCCAAAAGATCACCATGATCCTCGTACATGTCCCACTTTGGTATTTTGGACTCTAGAGACAAGTGAACATTGTGAAACATATATAAATCCTTGTAAGGTACTCTCTTTTTCTCTCCCAATATTTGCATGTTTCTTATATTTTGCTCCAAATTTCTCATTTTCCAGGTCATTTCTTCTTATTCCTCATTTCTAACAGTCTACGCCAACTCATCTCAGACCCTATTCCATTTTTTGTGGGTCATCTCGCTTATTTTTTGGACCTGGTATTGTATGGATAAGATGACAGCTTAACCACAAACTCACCACTTTCATACTATTTTGACTTTAGAAATAAGGAATGTGTCAGGATTTCACACTTTCAAAACTTTTTTCTTTAAGAATATCATCGAACCTGCTAAGGGTTGTGGTGTGCGTAGTTTGTGAAATTGGAGATATTCAGAAACACACCCTTTTTTAATTTTCTTATTTGAATAATGAGGATTTTTTTAACCACAAACCAACCATCAACTAATTATCTTTTCTGAATCAAGTAGCAAATAGGTACTCATTACATATTTAACACATTAAAATAACATGTTGTATGTTATGCATCTATATGTATTTCCCATCCTATCTGGAAGGTTTTGGTATTTCATCCTGACTTTTCTAGGCCCACTTTATTTTTTGTTTGTCAAAAACTTTTGATCGAACCCTTTGGAGGGCTGCCTACGTATTATGCTGGGGTATGAATCAGATCTTTGCGTAGATCTAGAAGAACTTGAAAAAATCATTTTTTTAAATAAAATAAAAAGAGTAAATGAAGTAAAACGTATGTAATATATATATATATATATATATATATATATATATATAGAAATAAACGGCTAACTTCATTATATTCAGTAATTTTCAAATAAAAGTACGATAGAACAAATGACATGACTCCTAAAAGTAGATCTACTAACTGACATCTGAAAATTAAACTTAAAAAAGCAAGATTAACTAAAAGACGTAAAATCTAGAAAAAAAGTTCTAAGACTAAAACTGAAATATTATAATAATAGAAAATAAATATCTATCCCTACAACTAAACTCCAGTGTCTCAAGGTCTTCAACTGATTTTCACAACCTCAACATGCTCGATCAATGAGATTTCGGTGTTATGTGGCCTCCCAAACTCAAGTATATGTCTTCCAACAAAGTGGTGAGAAGCTGGGTGAACGTTGGTACTTGTTCTAGAAATTGTTCACTATTCAACTCTTGGTAGTACAAACCCATTCTAGCGGTACTTGTGCCACATGACGGATCTTTCTTCAAAGGAAACTGCAGGCTTGATTCTATACTTGGGCTTGCTGATCATGGGAATCAATCATCTCTTTTGCACATTGCTCTCGAGTGAAAGCTACCTCTAGCTATTCTCGTAGGATTTATCTTTCACGTATCCACTGAAATCTCTCTTGATCGAATTCTACTTGCATTTTATTTTCAAATTCTTACAACTATTGGCGGCGAGATGCGGTAAGTTCTGCAACATGTGACCCCCTAGTTGTGGCCAACTTGATTTTTCCTCGAAGTGTAACCTCAATATCTGCCGATTTAGCTTTTTCTTTAGATAATTATCTCTGTTGTTCTTCTATTCTTTCCTTAGCTCATTCTAAATCAGAATTTAGCACTTTAATAGTTGACTGGTAATCCCAGTCTACCTCCAATAGTGCTTGCTTAACTCACGCCTCATTCTTTGCATCCTTATCCGTTTGTTGTTGAGTCAAGGCTTCCCTAGCACACTCTAATTCCACTCTCAAAGCTTGATTGACATCATGATTTTCTCGTATGCCCATCCCAATCCCTATATTTATTGTAGTATCTTGATCTATAGGTCCCTTAACCGATCTTTCTGGTCTAACTGATGGAGGCGGTTATTTCTCAAATCATTCATAGTAGCCTGGGTGTACTTCTCCTTTCTTATGTTCTATGACCATTGTTTTAATTCCCATGAGATGATAACCTTCCCAAATCTGCTCTGCCAATTCCTCTAGAAGGGGAATCTTTGGTTTGACTTCAAACACAAACTCTTTCATATTTTCTGTTATGAGAATTATTTGATGTATGCCTAGCTGATGTAGAACCCGTAATGGTACATATGGTTGAACATCTCTAATAGCCATCAATAACAAGAAAGGCCGAATAACAGAACTATGTATGACCTGCCTCCAAGGGAACCAAGGGCGATTCCAAGTGATTTTATCTACCGAGAGTGAGTGAAAAAGCTTATAGAATCACTAATTCCTTCTGGACACTTATTTTCTCCATCCTTTATTCATAATCTTTAATGTGATTGACTTATTTAGGAAAAAAATCTTTCCACCATAAAATATTGATAAAAATGCTCTACAATCCATATTTGTAGCAAGATGTTACATCCTTCAAAAAATCCTTTTCCCTTCTGAAAAATGGTTAGAGCACAATAAATGTCTGTGAAAATCATTGGTACCATAGTGCAATCCTCTCTTATAGTCAATACATATACCACTCCAGCTAAATGAATATTAATTTTTTTCTCTCTCCTCGGGAAGATCATAGTTCCTAAAAAGGCTACCATGAAGACAAAACATTTATGAACTTTCCAAGCCTCAAAACTTCCCTTGTTACAAAGTTGTTTACCGAACTCCTCAAACCCCTCTTTTATTCCGTATCTTTCATAAAAAAACTGTAAGGAAACTCAACCTTTTTCTATTGATTTTTCTTTTGAGTTACGTATGTTCAGGAGCTTACAGAATCTATTTAATGAGATGAGTCTTAGGGCTATGAGTTTTTTCCGGTGCATATCCCCAAATCCAATATAAGCCACTATCTCCTCTAAAGTCGGAGTCAACTCAAAATTTGAGAAGCAAAATACATTGTTCATCCAATCCCAGAAAGTCAGTAATGCATCAACCACCTACTTGCTAGGGTTGATTGTCATGATACTTGTCAAAAAACCCAAATACTTATATATCTTACCATGATCAAATGAATCCATCCAAAGCTGCCAGGGGGTACAGTCTACAACCTGTAATGGTACATTCCCATCTCTTTCCCCCTTTTGACACTTTTCACGAATTAGAGGATACATGTTATACCTATGAATAGAGACACAAGGTTAGGAAATGTCTAGACTCTCGGAAGAACTTAATTCACTATTTTTTGAACTTTTTAACTTGACTCATGAGAGTTAATTCAATCATTAAATTTGACTCAGTTACAAAAATGATTTTATTCAAAATAAGAAGTGAGAGAAATATGAACGTCAACATTTATTTTAAGAGATGACACTTATTTAGACCAACTCTACCGAAAATTTTGCAATGATACACCCCTATACAATTTCAACTATGAGTTTGTGAAAAAATACAACTAATTACTCTAGAGAAAGAAATAAAATAACTTAGAAAGAAAGAAAGGGAGAAAAATGATTATTTTATGCATGCTGTTGTTTAAAATTTAGTCTCACGACCCCTAAAGGTTTAGAATTGTTAAGATTTATATGCTTACATACTTTATTATTTTTTAAAAAATTAGATCACGACCCATAAAGGTTCAGGGCTATTAGGATTTGTATTAAAAATTAAATTTGAGAATAAGAAAAAAGAAGAAAGAGAACATAAAATAAAATAATATCACTAATGAAAAATAATCATATTTTCAAAAATATCCCTCGATAAATTAGTGAATGAATTTTATATTTTAAAAGGCAGGGTCGTATCCCGAAAAGGATTTCCTACGTATTCCACAAAAGAGTGAGAATCAGATCCTCGTAGTTCAGGAAAACTAAAATCTAAAAAATTTTATTTTCAAAAATTTCATTATTATTATTATTTTATAAAAAGATAATTAAATTTTTAGGACAAGACACTCTTGTATTTCACCAAGTTGCCTAAAGCCGGCCAACAATCAAATGACCTTCCAAATAAATGTCAAAAGCACATAAGATGCATATGTTGGTCATTATAAAGAGGGACCCTTGTCCTAGGTAGATTCCATCCCTGTGCTAAATCCCGCTAAGTCAAGTGAATATGATGCAAATAAAGAGAACCTAATAGGAATAGCCAGATTCTGAGTTTCCGTTCCACTAAGTTTAGCCTGATAGGAATAGGTGTCTAGACTGGCTTACCCAAGCGGACATTTAAGTCGGGGAGGGATAACTTGCTCGGTAACAGTGCTACTCTAACTTCGTTGTTGATCCAACCCCACCTAACATGTATGACTAATAATTATTCACCAGGTTCCTTGACGCTCCGGCTATCTAAAAAAGAAGGTAGGATGCATACTCTGCATTTCTTCTATCCTATTTTCAAAGACTCAGAGGGGGTATGCAAGAGAAGACAATTTATAATACAATTCAACAATATTAAAGTAATAAATGAGCGAAAAGTAGCATATTAGGCCAACAAACACAATATCAAAATAATTAAAGCAAGTAAAGTCAATATCAAAAGCTCGAATTCTAGTTAGTCCCTTGAAGACGCCAGAGATGTCACACCCTTTTTTTGCTCGAGGGTCAAAGGGTTTTTCCAATTAAAATGATAGTATTGAATATGGATTATTTTATTTATAGATTTGCCACTTGGAATTGAGTTATGGTGTTCCAAGTCACCTTATTGAATCCCTAGTCAACAAGAAATGACTCTTTATTTTGGTCTGCGAAAATAAAATATCAGATTAGGAATTTTGTTAAGGTATAAGGCACCCCTCGAGTACCATGATTCTAACACGGTTGCTTTAATCAACTTATCTTAACTTAAACTATTTTGATAAATTATGCTTGAAGGCCTTGATTCACTCATTTTTATCATACCAAAAATATCTTTTTACGCTTCTTCTATTAAATAAATCGATGAAAGTTATTTTTTAGAAAAATATTTGCCAAGGTGCAATATTGCATCCTCAATTTTTTTTAGTGTATGTTGCATTCTTAATCGAAACAAAATTTAGTTATTTTATATTTGCCTAACATTTAAGAGTTTGCCTACTCGGAGTGTTTCTTAACCTCAACAATAAACTAAAGCAATTAATTAATTTAATAAACAAATAGTTATTAAGCTCTATTATTGACAATGAATAAAAATAATAGAATAATAAAATAAATAAAAATATACAAATCTACCCATATTATGCTAAATTTAATGTCATCCCCAAAATTTAATATAGTTAAATTGATACAAACTCAAAACAGTAATTATAAGACAATTTAAATACGAAACCATGCACAGTAGTTCTCTCAAACATACTTGTCAATTTATTGAGATATAGTTCTGGTTGTCACCAAATTCCATAAAAACCCTATTCCCACCGCCTTCAAATTTCACCATATTTAAAAATAAATAATCTAGCAATTTTCTAGTAATCGAACTATAAATTATAGAGAAAATCAACTAAAATCTTCCTAGAGAAGAACTCAAAACTATTAATTAAAACAACATGTATTAAGGGGCATTTGAACTATTTAGAGAAACTGAAATCTGGAAAAGTCAAAACTAAAATCTAGAGAGAAAAGTGGAGAAATCCTATAAATTCAATGAGTTCGAGGGTTCTATGGATGGGGAAATTCATTGATAGAAAGAAGAATAAATGAGAGAAATTTATGTTACAGTTTTGGTGAAAATGGTGTGACCCATATGGGCTTCCGCCGGCCATTGATTCCGGTGGGGAAGCGAGAAAAGAAGAAGCAGTGGTACAGGGAGGTGGATATCGTAAATACAATGAAACGACATCGGGTAGAGGAAGATGAAAGCAGATGTGAGCTTTGGGCTTCGTCGGCCAGCATTGCTAGAGTGAAGCAGACAAGCAGCTTTGCCAGCCAAGCGACGACGACTGCACCCCCTTTTTTAAAAAATAAAAGAGAGAGATAGTGTAGAGAAATTTGAAAGTTGTGGCTATTTTTTGGTAAGGATCTCACTGGAAATCCTCTCTCTCACCTTTCTTTGCTCTTTCTCGTCTGTTGATCTCTCTTCAATCAACTCCCTCCATTTTTATTGTCTATTGTGTGTTGTGATTTTTTGAGGTGTGTATGTATTGTTGGTATTACAAAAATGGGATAAGCACCTGGCGATGAATTAAAATGAATGTAGAAGCAACAACACCATCACCAAAACTCGAACAAAAATTCGAAAATAGATTCGCCACTCTTTCTTTTCGTTCTGCTTCCTTCTCCCTTTTTTTTCTTCTTTATTTTTTGTCTGATTTTTAGAGTTCTTTTCTCTACTTTTTTTCTCTGTCAATCTGATGTACATAACTTTTTTGGGGAGGGTTTGAGGGAGTTATATCTGACAAAGGGGTGTGGGAGGGCAGTTGAGTGAAGATAGGATTGTGGGGGGGAGGTTGGGTAGTTTTTTTTATAGGAATAAATATAAATAATAATAATAATAATAGTAAAATAATATCAATTAATTAATTTTTATATTTAAGAAAATATAATAAAAGTTTGTAATACTCTAAAATATATCTAATTAAGAGAATAATAAAACTACTAGCCTATTTATTAAAATTCAAAGGAAAAAACATATTTTTTTGAATTTTTGTATTATTTTAAAACAAAAATAAAAATACAAATAAAATAAAAATATCCGAACAATGTAACTTTATTTATTATCTTTTATTTATTTTCATCCAAAACTTATCAAAAATGAAATAAAAGCTAAAACAAATATTGGACAAAATAAAAATACTTAATGGCGAAAAATATATTAAACCTGGGGAGGGTAAAAAATCACGTGTTTACATTTTACCCTCTTTGTTTGAAATCTTGAAGAGTTTTCATATAAAGAAGTAGACAACGAGATGAGTTTTGACCCTCCGATTATTCGAAAGGTGAGGATAAAATAAAATAAAAGCAAAAAATGTAATTTAGTCCTGGTTTTGGACCGCCTACATATCCCAGTTATAGGGAAATTAGGTTATTTATAGTTCAAAGAGGAAAAATGGTGAGACATCAAGTTAGAGGTCGAATCAGGTTTCGTCGAGTCTCCAGTTCACAACATTCTGCTTTTATATTCAAATGAATAACAAAAAATAAAATAAAGATACAAGTGAAAGATCCTATCTATGCTGCTTTTCTATAATCTTTACTAGAATCTTCATGACTTTTCAAGCGGTGAGAAGTCGTTATTTTGAGTTGAATCTTAAAAAATAAAATGTTTATCTTTTTTGATTCTTGGAAACTTGAAAATTGACTTATTCTTCACACTTTCTTCAGACTTGATTTTAAAAATATTCACCCGATTCTTCAGGTGGGCTCCTGAACTTGCAATTGATAATCTTCATTCTATTCTACAGGCGAGCTCCTGACTTGCTATTTCTTCACCCTACTTTCCAAGCGGGCTTCCGACTTGCTATGTCATCACCAGATTCTTCAGGAGGGCTCTTGACTTTCTATTTCTGGTTTCCCAAACATGTTCCTGAACTTAAAGTAAAAGTTGAACTAAAGAAAGAAAAGTCTCATTATCCAGAAGGGTCCTAAGCAGAAAGTAAAGTCCCATTATCCAGGAGAGCCCTGAGCAAAAAATAAAGTCCCATTATCCAGGAGTTTTCTGAGGAGAAAGTAAAGTCCTATTATCCAAGAGGGCACTGAGCAGAAAGTAAAGTCCCATTATCCAGGAGGGCCCTAAGCAAAAAACAAAGTCCCATAATCCAGGAGGGCCCTGAGCAGAAATTAAAGAACCATTATCTAGGAGGGAAGTCCTATTATCCAGGAGGGCCCTGAGAAGAAAGTAAAGTCCCATTATCCTAGAGGGACCTGAGTAGAAAGTAAAGTCCTATTATCCAGGAGGGCCCTGAGCAAAAAGTAGAGTCCCATTATCCAGGAGGGCCCTGAGCAGAAAGTAGAGTCCCATTATCCAGGAGGGCCCCGAGCAGAACGTAAAGTCCCATTATTCAGGAGGGCCTTAAGCATAAAGTAGAGTCCCATTATTCAGGATGTGATACGGGTATCATGGGCTCGAGACCAATCATTAGGAGCCAAGCTCGGGAACTACAAAGGCTTCTAAGCACGTTTATAAAAATGGACGTTTTTGAGCATTTTGTGAACCCTCCCAAAGGAGTAGATATATTGACATATGAGGGCTTACCTTAGGTGCTCTAAAATACACCCAAGGCTTCCTAAGTTGTATTCCAAACCCGCCACTCCTTATTAAGGGTAGGGGAGTCTTTTGCATAACTTTTTGTACTATACTATATAAATGATTCTCTTAGTATTTTGTTAGTAGTTTGTTCATTTTTAAAGTAGTAATATCTTGAAACATCATCCTCTTAAGAGAGTATAGACCACCCAAACCTAACATCATAAGTTAAGGTTCCTCTTGCGTTGTGTATTGGCTAGAAACGTGAGTTCTTAAGTGAATTGAGTTCCTCTTGGGTTTATGTAAGAACTTGATGTTAGTTTACATGTTTTTAGTGTTTTAAATTTTAATATATTCTATACTTCTTACCTTATATGTTCTCTCTATGTCAATTTATTTATCCCTTTATCTTTAAGTTAGTTTCTATTTGTTATTCCCATTTGGTGTCTTGTACGTGTGGACTATTTGTGAGATTTTGGACTATTTTTAAGTTCTTTTAGACACCTTCTGGTAGCATTTTGTATCATAGCAATATTGGGCTTTCTAAGTCGAAAAATCAAAAACAAAAGAGTTAAAGTGTTCTTGTTCTTTAACGAGTGTTCTTGGTGGTGTTGTTGTTGAACAACTCACATCTTGAACTAACATATTTCAACTTCAACAACAATAATCAACAACCAAACATTGTAGGCCACATTAACAACAAGACTCAAGTTCTTGGAAATTCCTAGTGTCTTTCATTATCTCCAATAGTTTCATTTTTATTGACTCCTATAATAGTTAGTAACTAGTAATAATCTACTAAGTTCTGAACTAGTTATTGAGTACTTCTTTTGTGATTAGCTTTACTTGTGGTGATTTGTTCGTTTATAACTCGTAGTTGTTTTTGATTAAAGTACGTACAAAACTTCATTGAGTCTTTAATCCAAAAATCTATTCTAACCTAAGATTAGACCCATTCCCAAGTTCTCACAAGTTGATAGACGATTTACAACACTTGAAAGACCAAGTGTGAGGAAGCCGAGTATGAAAAGTGTGTGAGAGTGATTTGAACAAACGTTTGTTTGTTTTGTAGGTACAAGTGCAAATGGAACTTGAAACTTCCAATGCTCCAACCGTGGACAATAATGTTATAAATATTGTCTTGTCTAGTCTTGAAACTTTGTCTCTAGACTTGGCTAGGGTGAGTGCAAATATTGAGAAGTTGGGATCAAATGTGGTCTCCATAAATGGGAGGTTAGAGAGGATGGAAAGCCAAAGGAGTTCTCATCCATATACTCCTCAAAATTCCTCACCTACTATTACTCCTGAATCCTTGCACCAAAGCTTGTACCCACCAAATACTACAAACCAAGTAAAACTAGACTCCCAAAACCGTGAACAAGATGGACCTAACCAATCCTCACTCCGCCAAGTTCCACAAGAAGGAATTCGAACCCAAATGCCACCCTTAAACCCGAATTCCCCACTCCAAAATCCTCCAATTCAAAGACCTCCTCCACTAAATACAAACCTACCTTACCAAATTCCACTTGTCCAAAATCCACCCATTCAAGAAGAGGGGTATGGTAGAGAGAACCATAAGGAAGGTTATGGGGTGTATGATGATCCTTACTTGTTGGAAGATGGGATTAGATGTAGAAGGATGGATCCTAGGGAAAACCATGGGACTGAAGGTAGAGTTGGACAAGGTTCTAGAGATAGGAATGTAGTCCTTAACATTTTCAAAATAAAACTTCCAATCTTCAAAGAAGAAAGTGATCCCAAAGAGTTTCTTGCATGGGAATCCGCATGTGAGAGGGTTTTCCAAGTTAGTGATCTTAAGAGGACAAAAAAGAGTTTCTATGCAATCGCTCATATTAAAGGTCATGCTACTACATTGTGGAAGTATGTAAAGAAGTTTGGCAATGTCTTGATTGAAGGGTACCCTCCTCCTTGGTTTCAGCTAAGGTACCTTATGAGGAAAAGATATCTATCCAAAAGTTATTAACATGAACTCCTTGCTAAATTGTACAATTTGAAGCAATAAAACAAGAGTGTAGCGGCTTACTATGATGATTTTCAACATCTTATTTTGAAACTTGATCATAGAAGGGAGCAAGTGAGCCACGACATCATTCGGTTCAAGGTCGGCCTAAATAAAGAAATCTATACAGATATGACACTTAATAAGTTTTAAACTATTAAAGGGATCTTTCAAGCAGCATTAGAGATTGAAAGAGAGAATAAAGAGAGGTCTACATATAAGACCAAGAGTTACTGATAACGCTCAAACTACAGCTCTCGTAAGAGTGTAAGCGGTCGTTGTCAAATATAGAACCCAACTGGGTTGGGTGTCGAATCCCACAGGGAATACTTGGTCACTAAGTAAGAAAAGATTATTAGACTTTTGATGAAAGTTCTGCGAATAAAGGGGGGGGGGGGGGTTTGTGCGTGCAAATGATGTAAACAAAATAGTAGAGTAAAAACGGAAAATAGAAGAGTAAAATGGAGTACTTGGTAGGTTTTAATCAATGAGAATTGAGATTTAGGGTTATGTCCACCTTATGAGTTATACGTATCTATTGACTATAAGTTATGCAGAATTCAGACATGCATGTGCTTATAGAGAATCGTATTCTATGGTAAATCCAGGCGTCTTTCGACCATCAAGGACTATTTCACTTTAACTCTTTCGAGCTTAACGCGTATCTAATGGTACAAATTCTCCAAGAGGTTAATCCAGTTACGGCACTAACTTTTAAACAGGGGTTGGTGCCCTATTTCCTTGACATTCTCTCTTTTCCAGACATGTAACTTTTCTTTCGAACAAGTTAATGCTATACTGGCGTATTCTATATGTTTGCAACCACAAGAATTTATATTAAGATGAAGAGAAGAATGATATAAGCAGCATACGTATCAAGAATTCACAAACTCATAGCAATAGATAGTATCTCATAAGGCTTCCATAACCCTAACAGAGAAGTTTAGCTATTCATGAGTGCGACGGAAATCACAATAGACATTATCAGCATACCAAGATAAAAATCTCACGTGAAGTATGTTTTGGTAGGGCTTGTGGCGTGAATTCCTTGAAAAATAGCGTTTCTCTTGTTATGAAAATTAAAAGTCGAATAGATGAAGAGAAGGGAAGAAGAATTAATTGAAAGAGAATTGTTTTAATTGTAATAATGCTTGCTGAAAAGTTCAGCATCATAGGGTTTTTATAACACCCATATCCTATTCCTACTAGGCTACTGCATACTTATCCTAATACTACTAGGATACTGCATCCTTATCCTAATCCTACTAAGTTACTGCTGATCCCCAAGTCTTTGGAAATGCTGTTTTTGCCCGGGACAAGTTTTTCATGCGTCACTTTCAGTCCATAGGCGTCGAAACGCTGCTTTCCTTCTTACGTGAAGCTTCCTTTGGCTGCAACCAGTCCATAAAATGCTGAAATCTTCATCATTTATACCTGAAAACTTGCTAATCACGTTGGTTAGCTCACTTACAGGAAAAAGGACTAAAAGTTCAGGAATTATATATTTTGTCCTCAAAACTTAGCTAAAATATGGGTCAATTAAAGTACTTTAGGTGTGTAAATACGCCTATCATCAACATCCCACACTTAAAGCTTTGTTCATTCTCGAACAAAATATCATGTCCATATAAACATCTACTTAGGGTTTCACAGTAACAGCACAAAATATTCATCAAGACAGGCATGGCATTTATTAACTAAGAGTAGTTTTCTAATCACTACTAGAAAAAATTCAACCTCTAATATAGACTCGTGATGGTGGTTAATTCGTATCCACAAGTTAAGGCACAAATAATCATACAAACTACCCAAAACTCATCAACCATGTGTGTCTCACATAAGATCTTTACCCATAATCACTCACAAATTTTGCATTTTTCGAAACATGGGTACCATATTTTCCTTGCTCTCACTCTCACAAAGAGTTCATATGTTGCAACTGATGACCATAGGCTTTCCCTTAGTGTAATGCTCCACTAAATATCAGAATGCTAAGCTTAGGATCAAATAGGTCTTTTTCAGGTTGTAATGTAGGCTAAGGGACGGGTAGGACTATTTTTGCCAGAATTAGTGACGATGTTCCTAAGTGCTTTAATACATCACATTATGCCATTAATACTTTCTTTCAAACAACCTTTCTACTTTCTTTTAATCTGCCACCCCTTCTCACCTCTTTTGTTATTCAATTTTGAACAGAATTGACTTTTTATTTTTCTTTTCATTTTTCTCTCTTTCCCTTTTTTTTATAACACACCTCTATAATAACCATTCTTTTTCATAACGAATTCAAGTACCAATTCACTTTAAGGCACTAATCTCACCCAATTTCCTCTTATTTTGTCACATGACTTTACAATTTTAAAGCACTTAGGAATTTGGATCAAATTATGGTCTTGAAAAAATGGATTAGGCTTACATATGAGGCTGTCAAAGAAAATAGGCTAAAGTCTCAAAAGGGGTTATCTAGGATGATGTCCATGGGTAGATAAAACGAAGGTAAACAATCACAGGTTGCCAAAGAAATGCCTAAATCATCTCTTAAACTCACACTCTTTATTTCGCTTTACATACATACCAGGCAAGTTCTAGCATTATCCACAAACATAGAATATACTATCATCTCACACACACAAGGCACATGGTCGACTTTATTGGGAGTAGTATAGACTCTTGACCCAATAGGTGAAGGAATTGAACCACACAATCATCACACAATGAGTCACAATTAGAGCCAAAACGTCTTAATAGTAATGATTTTATCACAGACTCTTCTTATCATACCATACTGCCTATTAGAACACTTTTATGCAACGTTTTAAAACAATTTCTACTAAAAAAACAAACAAACATGAATGCAAATACAGATAAAGAAGTATAGCATACAAATACCAGCACCCTACACTTATACGAGACACACTGCCCTCAGTGGAAAATAAATAAGAAGAACCTAGTTAGTCAAACTCATCCTCTATGTCTGGGGTCATACCCCCTGCATCGGAATCATCATAAGAGTCGTCGTCGTCAGAGTTCCCCTCCACATTAGAGTCTGGCATTCGGCGGTCATCATCGATTGGCACATCGTCATCAAGAGGTTCCTCAAAGTACACACCTACTCCACACATAGCCCTTGCATGCTCATTCATTGGGTAGTCATAATCTAGCTGTTGTAGCTCTGCAGCAGTTGGAACACGACCTCCGCTCATCATGGTAAACTGAGTCATGCCATAAAGATGGCGAAAGAAACTTTCATCCCAAACATGTCATTCTGCAGTGGTAAGGTTGACGCCATGCATAGTTTCAACATCTTTAACTTTTGTGAGGTCAACCTTCTTCGGTTTGTATGGAAGCTTATGATCAGCAGGCTCCTCTTCGATGTCCTCCTTCCTCAATATTGCAGTCAACAGATTGCCAAAGCTGAATTGGGATCTCTTGTGTAGCCTGGCCTTACGCATTGAAGATCGAATGATCGCCCCAATATTGATGGGGATGTTCGTCGTCAATGCATAGACCAAACACACTCTGTATCATGTAATCTTCATGTACTGGGTCCCTGGAATCAGGCAAGAGTTGAGTATTCGCATCCATATCCGAGCCTCTCTATTCAAGGAAGCATATGGGAAGGTGTTGTGCCGACCGGTGTCCTTGTGTCTACTCCATCATGCCATATATCGTGTTCCGCATAGTGTGTATCTGATTGCCCTGTACGGAGGTCTATTATACAGCTCCTTGAGTAGTGATGGATCAACAGATGGTAGCCCCAGAAAAGATTTGAAGAACTCCGCATTTAGTTGTAGGACTTGGCCCCGAATCATTACTTCACTCCCTGTAGTTTTTGGTGACCAGTTGGCATAGAATTCTCGTGTTAGATCGATATTGCATTCTCCCATATCTCGAAAGATGAAATCAAGATGTAACGCCATTATCTTGGACAATATGCGGGGTTCGTTCTTTGCTAGGCTCTCCTTTTGTATCAACTCCACATGAACATACTTTTTCTCTTTATTGTTCCTATACCGCTCCTTTCCTTCCTCCTCTAGGACCCATTTGATTCCGAACATGTGGCGAGGTATTTGCAGCGAGGAGGATTCACCTTGCTCTTTTCGTCCCCTTTTTTGGCCTTTTTGTGAGGTGGTCGCTTTGTCCTTTCCTTGTCGTGCTTTTGGTGCCATTGTACCTGAGATTAAAATAATAGTCATGTTAGCTTTATCTTGGTGGATACAATCAACAAACAAAGAGTAGTGGCTCCACCCCACACTTAATTTGTTGGCACAAAATAATTAAGTGAATGCTATCGATTACTCAAGCTTCATTGATGTATGTTTAGGTGTTATGTTCCAATAATATAATCAGTGCAGTCATACTTGTCTTGTCATCTTAACTATCCTTTTCCGATTCTAGTTCATGTAACCTTGACAATGCCTTCATGTTTTGGACTAATGCATTACTTTGAATAAAACTACTACATAGATATTGTATCAATTTATGGCTTGAAATAATCACAACATCTCATGTTTGTAGTTAACCATGATTTTCATCTCAATGAACAAGTCATTCAAGCAATCTTTCAAGTTACATGATTAAGCAATTTTCTGAACCATGTCGATTTCGAAAGAAGTATGACAGTGTATCAAAATTAACTACAAGTTGGAACCAAGTCTAGAACACCAATACAAATTCTTTCACTTTCTTAGTTGTATCACAACATATCAACCATATTCAAATCACCAACACTACTACAAGATTTAACACTTTATTGTAGGCATAGTATTGTAGTACTTACGGAATATAAAATAAGAGCAAAGAAGTACTTACTTGGTTGATGGCCTTTGGAAGATGTTCTTGCAAAGTTAAAAGAGCAAAAGGAAAATTTTTGAGAGAATTTGGAGAGGTAGGCGGAGCTTAGGTATGGTTTGCAATGCATTTTTGTTCTAAGATTAAGGTTCTATTTATAGGACAAGCTTGGGTCGAGTTTTGACCCATTTGGAATCGGATTTGGAGACCATGGGTTGCCTCCCATGTAGCGCTTGATTTATTGTCGCGGCACGACATAGTTATCTTGATTACTTAGACTTCATCAAGATAGATGTTGGATCATTTTCTGAATGGATTCAGACGACAATGAGGCTTACTTGTAGGCATGGAATCTTCTTCGAGATGACCCTTGTGCATACATATCCCAGGAGGGATACCAATTATATCATCAATAGTCCAACCCATAGCTCTCTTGTATCTCTTCAGAGCAGAGATGAGAGCCTCTACATGCTGTTCACTTAAATGATCCACCACACTCACAGAAAGTATATTTCCACTGCCCAAGAATGCATACCTTAGATAATTGGGGAGCTCTTTCGATTCTAGCACTGGGGGCTCTTCAATAGAAGTCTTTGCAGTTGGTGACGGTTGATTCTTAAGATAAAGGTCCGGCTGCTTAGGAGTATGAGAATAGGACCCTATTTCTGTTAGAGCACACATAATTTCTTCATGTTCTTGAGCCTCCTCACGCTTAAAATTCAGCAGCTCATCAGATAGTGACTCATCAGTAAGCTGCTTTTCTACAGATAATTCTTTATCATCCTTATAATTAACTTCAGCTACAGAGAACACATCCATATCTTCGGGATGCTTCATTGCTTTGCATACATCAAAATGGACCACTTCATCATTCAACCGAAATAAAAGCTCATTAGCTCTCATGTCAATAAGCACACTTCTAGTTGCGAGGAAAGAGCGTCCCAAGATTATGGGAACTTCAGAATCCACCTCGCAATCCAAAATAACAAAGTCTTCCGGATAGATGAATGAAGAAACCTTCACCAATGCGTCACATAAAATACCAACAGGTCGTTTTACCGACCTATCTGCCATTACAAGCCTCATATTGGTTGGAGTAGGATCCCACAATCCCAACTTTTTGTAAATAGATAGTGGCATCAAGTTGATGTTGGATCCTAAATCGCATAATGCCTTGGAAAAGTTCAGAGATCCAACAGTGCACGAAATAGTGAAGGCACCGGGATCGGCCTTCTTTTGTACTAGTGATCTGGTAGCGATCGCACTGCAATGATGAACAGTATCTGTCAACTCACCACTTGCTGCCCGCTTCTTTGTTAAAAGATCCTTCATAAATTTTGCATACCCAGGCATCTGTTCAAGCGCCTCTACCAACGGAACATTAATGGTCAGCTGTTTTAACATTGTCATGAATTTGTTGAACCTGGTATCATCAGCTCTTTTCTTTAGTCTTTGAGGAAAAGGTGGTGGTGGAAGAGGAATAGTTTTCTCCACGACTTTCTTTTCCTCTTGCTTTAGACTGGCACTCTTTTCGGGCTGTGGACTGGGGGGTGACGTCATTGACGCCTTCTTCAGCTTCTTCGACGTCTTCTGCATTATCGGCCACTTGCTTGCTTTGGGCTGAATTTTTCAGCACCTTACAACTCCTGGTAGTAATGGCCATGCATGTTCCATCGTTCCTTGGGTTTTGCACTGTGTCGCTAGTTAAGGTACCAGCTTTTCGTTGATTTAATGTGGCTGAAATTGACTCAATTGTTGCTCCAGCTATTTTATTGAAGTGGAATGCGAGTCAACCAATTGCTTCATTGAGGCCAAATCATTTATTACCTCAGTTACTCCCGTGCTGGTTACCTCCACTCCTTTTAACAGCTTAGCCATCATATCTTCCATGGACATATTTCTAGAACCAGATGAAGTGGCGTCACGTCTTCCAGGAGGAACATACAAACCACTCCTGTCAGTCTTGTTCTTCCAACTACCTTGATCATGGTCCTTGTTTCCCAATTTATCATAATAGTTCTGACCTTGGTTTCCTTGGGCATTGCCTTGGAAACCCCCCTGATTATTCAAGTACTTAGCTTCTTCTTTAGAATCGGATTCACCTCTTGCCTGTGACACAATAGCTTTGACTTTTTCGGTCTTCCCTGATAATAAGTGCTTGGTAAGAAGATCCATCTGTGTTTTTATGTGCGCCATATCTTGATCGCGTTCCTCCTCTCTTCGCCTTTGTTCTACAGTCATGCCAATAGATATAGTAGAGCTTGCTACCTCAGAATCCCTGATATGCCAAGCTCTACTTTGCTTTGTCATACGATCTAGCATATGACTTGCCTGAATAAAAGTAAGGTCCATGAATGACCCTCCTGCAGCATTATCAACCACTGGCTTAGTTACCGAATTCAAAGACCTGTATAATATCTCCATCAAGTGGACATTGGTCATATGATGATTTGGGCACCGCATAAGCTTCTTCTTGAACCTCTCCCATGTTTCGTGGAGAGCTTCAGTTGGAAGCTGTCGAAAATTGCTAATCTCATCTCTTAATTGTGCTCTCTTGGATGACGGATAGAATCTTTCTAGGAAAGCGTCTTTAAATTGCCTCCAATTAGTAATAGAGTCAGGAGTTAGCCCGTTCAACCATAGAGTTGCCTCCCCAGATAGAGACAATGGAAATAAGCGCAGCCGGATCGCATTCTGTCCAACCCCTGGATTGTCAAACGCCTTGCATGTTGAGATAAAATTAATCAGATGCATATTCGGATCGTCTCTGGCAAGTCCACCAAATAACCCCTTGAGCTGCAATAATTGAATCATGGTGCTAGTTATATTGAACTTGGCTCCAGGTGCCAAGGGTGGAGGAATAATAGCCCCTGTGGCACCAACCCCGTCCAAATAGTCATCATCGTTAAAAGGCATCTACACGGCTCGGTGGTCAGGTCTCATTCTAGCTTGACGATCTCTTCTGTTTGTAGGTGTCGCCAACTCAGCATCACGCCTAGGGTTTAGTAACTCGTTATCACCTAGGTCCTCATCGTCAGGATTTGTTGCCTGCCCAGGGTTATCAATATTCTGTTGATGTACTTGGGCAGCGGCCAACGCAGCTAGTCTAGCCTGCTCCTGTTGAGCAGCTCTTCTTTCAATGTCACGTTGTACATCCATCCTTCTAATAAGTTGCGGTTCAGGGTTTATGGGTAATAATGGTTGTCCCGAACATCCAGTATTTGGCATGCACTGAACAAAAACCTGCAGAAAACAAAAACAACAACTAAAAGTAAAGTACGAGAATCTTTGACCAAAGGGTCTAGTAATTATCACAAACTTAGTTGACAATAGTATTCCCTAGCAACGACGCCAAAATTTGATAACGCTCAAACAACAACTCTCGTAAGACTGTAAGTGGTTGTTGTCAAATATAGAACCCAACTGGGTTTGGTGTCCAATCCTACAGGGAATACTTGGTCACTAAGTAAGCAACGATTATTAGACTTTTGATGAAAGTTCTGCGAATAAAGGGGGGGGTTTTGTGCGTGCAAATGATGTAAACAAAATAGTAGAGTAAAAACGGAAAATAGAAGAGTAAAACGGCGTACTTGGTAGGTTTTAATCAATGAGAATTGAGAGTTAGGGTTATGTACACCTTATGAGTTATACGTATCTATTGACTATGAGTTATGCAGAATTCAGACATGCATGCGCTTATAGAGTATCGTATTCTATGGTAAATCCAGGCGTCTTTCGACCATCAAGGACTATTTCACTTTAACTCTTTCGAGCTTAAAGCGTATCTAATGGTACAAATTCTCCAAGAGGTTAATCCAGTTACGGCACTAACTTTTAAACAGGGGTTGGTGACCTATTTCCTTGACATTCTCTCTTTTCCAGACATGTAACTTTTCTTTCGAACAAGTTAATGCTATACTGGCGTATTCTATATGTTTGCAACCACAAGAATTTATATTAAGATGAAGAGAAGAATGATATAAGCAACATACGTATCAAGAATTCACAACTCATAGCAATTGATAGTATCTCATAAGGCTTCCATAACCCTAACAGAGAAGTTTAGCTATTCATGAGTGCGACGGAAATCACAATAGACATTATCAGCATACCAAGATAAAAATCTCACGTGAAGTATGTTTTGGTAGGGCTTGTGGCGTGAGTTCCTTGAAAAATAGCGTTTCTCTTGTTATGAAAATTAAAAGTCGAATAGATGAAGAGAAGGGAAGAAGAACTAATTGAAAGAGAATTGTTTTAATTGTAATAATGCTTGCTGAAAAGTTCAGCATCATAGGGTTTTTATAACACCCATATCCTATTCCTACTAGGCTACTGCGTATATATCCTAATCCTACTAGGATACTACATCCTTATCCTAATCCTACTAAGTTACTGCTGATCCCCAAGTCTTTGGAAATGCTGTTTTTGCCCGGGACAAGTTTTTCATGCGTCACTTTCAGTCCATAGGCGTTGAAACGCTGCTTTCCTTCTTACGTGAAGCTTCCTTTGGCTGCAACCAGTCAATAAAATGCTGAAATCTTCATCATTTATACCTGAAAACTTACTAATCACATTGGTTAGCTCACTTACAGGAAAAAGGACTAAAAGTGCAGGAATTATATATTTTGTCCTCAAAACTTAGCTAAAATATGGGTAAATTAAAGTACTTTAGGCGTGTAAATACGCCTATCATCAGTTACCAAGGGTCCACGGGTTGGACCAAGAACGAGGAGGTGATTCCATCAACTATGGGGTGGAACAAGTCCAAGCCTCCTCCATCAAATTCTCCTTAACCCATGCACAAGGCTGCCCAACATCAACCTCTAAGACATGAAAGTAAAACGAGTACTACATCTAATTTGAAGGGATTTTAATGTTTCAAATGCCATGGGTGGGGACACAAGGCTAGTGAGTGTCCTAATTAGAGAAATATGATCCTAAGAGAGGGAAAATTGTATTTCTTGGGGAAAAAGTGGGATTTGAAGTGGTTGAGAATGATGAAGCCTCTCAAGATGGAGTGAAAGGAGAGGCCGAGAGGCCTAATGATGATGATGAGGAAAAATTTTAGCCTCTAGAGGGTAAACTTGAAGTACCTAATTATGTGGTATGGAGAGTTATGATTAGCAAGGAGTTGGATGATCCAAGGCAATGGGAAAACCTCTTTCATACTAAGTGTCTCATTAAAGGGAGTGTGTGTTCCTTGATTGTTGATAGTGGAAGTTGTGACAATGTGGTTAGTACCTCATTGGTGGAACACTTGAAGTTTCCAACTACTCCACATGAAAGTCCGTAAAAGGTCCAATGGTTGAAAAAATATGGAGAATTGAAAGTAACCCATCAAAGATGAGGTACTTTGTGACATCATTACAATGCAAGTTTGTCACCTCTTGTTGGGTTGGCGATGTCAATATGATAGGTCGATTAAGCATGATGGATGAACCAATTACTATTCTTTTGAGTTCAAGGGTCGGAAGTATAACCTCCGAACCCTTTCACCATCACAAATGTGTGAGGCTCGCCAACAATTGAAGGGCTTAAAGGAAAAGGGAAGAAAGGAGAAGGAACCTGAGGGTAGGGGTGTTGAAACTGAGAGTGAAAGGATTAAGGGAGAAGAGGGATTTTTGGCCTTGAAGGGTAGGGATTCTATGGTAATGTTGTCTTGAAAGGGAGACCTTTTCAAGGAGTATGATGATACCACTCCTATGTTACTTTTGTATCATATTTTTGATACTAACCCGTCCATGTCCCCTATCCCTTCTTCTATTTCTAGTGTTTTGCAAAAATTTGAAGATGTGTTTCCTAGTGAGTTTCCACAAGGACTACCTCCACTTCCAGGTATTGAGCACTAAATAGACTTTTTTCTAGGATCTTAATTTCCAAACAAGCCAACTTATAGGAGCAACCCCACAAATACTAAAGAATTTCAATGGCAAGTTAAGTATCTCCTCAACAAAGGGTATATCATGGAAATCATGAGTCCATGTGTGGTTCCAGTGTTGCTAGTACAAAAAAATGATGGAACATGGCATATTCACGTGGATTATCGAGCCATACACAAGATTATAGAAAAGTATCATCATCCTATCCCTAGATTAAATGATATAATTGATGAATTAAATATCTCTTTTGTGTTTTCTAAGGTTGATCTTAGGAGTGGTTATCACCAAGTCCGAATAAAACTGGGTGATGAATGGAAGACTACATTCAAGACCAAGTTCGGTCTATATGAATGGATGTTCTTGCCATTCGGTCTTACCAATGCTCCTAGTACCTTTATATAGCTTATGAATCATGTGATGAAGCCATTTATTGGAGATTTTATGGTTGTGTACTTCAATGATGTTTTGGTTTATAGTAAGTCCTTTAACGAACATATATTGCATGTAAAGAGTGTGTTTGAAGTACTTAGGAAAGAGAAGTTGTATGCTAATATTAAAAAAATTCTCTTTTGGTGTTAATAAAGTTGTGTTTTTGGGATTTGTTATAAGTTCAAGGGGGTAGAGGTTGATGACTCCAAGATAACTGCCATTAAAAATTAGCCAACCCCTCAAACCGTTGGTGAAGTACAAAGCTTCCATGGGTTGGAAATTCTTTATAGGAGGTTTTTCAAAGGGTTTAGCACTATTTTTTCCCCTTTAACAGAGATAATCCAAAAGGACCAACCCTTCAAATGGGGTGATGAGCAAGCTAAGGCTTTTGAGGCCTTAAAAGATATGCTTATCTTGGCACCTTTGTTGTAATTGCCTAATTTTGATAAGATGTTGGAATTTGAATGCGATGCTAGTTAAGTAGGCATAGAGGATATTTTGATGCAAGATTTATAACCCATTGCTTATTTTAGTGAAAAGCTCAAAGATGCCACTCTAAGCTACTCCACGTACGATTTAGAGTTGTATCAGTTGATTAGAGCGTTGAGTAATTGGCAATACTACTTGTGGCCTCTAAACTTCATGATCCAAACAGACTATTAATTCTTGAAGCACGTTTAGGCATAATACAAACATAACAAACGGCATGCCAAATGGATTGAGTTTCTTAAAACCTTCCTTTATGTTATTCAATACAAAAAGGTGATTCTTTGTCTATAAACACATGTTCTTGTGTCTACTTTATCTTCTTAATTGATGGGTTTTGAGAGCTTAAAATCATTATATCCCAAGGACCCTTACTTTGCTCCTATCTATAGGGAAAGTGAAGCTATGGATAGGGAGATATGGCATTCTACTAGGGATTCTAATCCCTATGCTAAGTTTGTTGGTTACTTATTTTGGGGAAGATAGTTATGGGTACACTCTAGCTCGTGGAGAGAGTTTTTTTTGAGGGAGGCATATGGTGGTAGTCTCATGGGTCTTTTTTGAAGTTGACAAGACCCTAAGGATATTGGAGGAACAATTCTATTGGACAAGAATGCACAAGGATGTTGTAAAAGTTTACAGCCAATGCATGGATTGTAGGAGAGCTAAGTCTAGGCTCCTTCTTTAGGGGTTGTACACCCCACTTCCTACTTCTTTACGTCCTTCGTTTTATATTTCTATGGATTTTATGTTGGGGCTGCCAAGGACTAAAAGAGGTAGGTATAGTATCTTTGTTGTTGTTGACTGTTTCTCTAAAATGGCACACTTCATTCCTTACTCCAATAGTAAAGATGCAACTAGTATAGCTTCTTCGTTTATTGAAAATATTGTTAAGTTGCATGGCATCCCAAGACCATTGTGAGTGATAGGGACTCTAACTTCCTTCGTCACTTTTGGAAGTCAATGTGGGGTAGGCTTGGTACAAAGTTATTGTTTTCCATGTCTTGCCACCCACAAACCGATGGCCAAACGGAAGTAGTGAATAAGACCTTAGGTTCTACGCTACGTTCCATGGTTAAAGGTAAGTTGTAATCTTTGGAATATCACTTACCTCTAATTGAATTTTCTTACAATCGGGTGATGCAATCAAGCATGGGAATAAAACCCTTTGAATGTGTATACGGCTGCAACCCCTTAAACCCCTTGGATTTAAATCCTTTTCCAAGTAATGTTGTTGTTAGATTATATGGAAACAAGAAGGTCGAATCTATGAAAAGATTGCATGAGAAGGCGAGGTTGCAAATTGAGAAGAAAAAGAAAGAGTTTGCCAAAAGAGTTAACATAGGAAGAAGAAAGCTGTGGGTACACCTTAGAAAAGATCGATTTCCCACCAAAATAAAGTCCAAGTTGCTGCCAAGAGGTGATGTTCCATTCCAAGTGCTTGAAAGGATCAACTATAATTCTTACAAGATAGACTTACCTTCGGAATACAAAGTGCATAACACGTTCAACATGTGTTATCTATCACAGATTGATGCCATTGACAATGAAGAACCTATGAGGTTGAGGTAAAACTCCTCTCATGATGGATAGGATAATACGAGTATCATGGGCTCGAGACCAATTACTAGGAGCCAAGCTCGGTAACTACAAAGGCTTTAAGGCATGTTTATGAAAATGGAAGTGTTTGAGCATGTTGTGAACCCGCCCAAAGGAGTATATGCATTGATATGTGATGGCTTACCTTAGGTGCTCTAAAATACACCCAAGGCTGCCCAAGTAGCACTCCAAACCCTCCAGTCTTCATTAAGGGTAGAGGAGTCTTTTGCATTACTTTTTGTACTAGACTATATAAAGGATTTTCTTAGTCTTTTTTTAGTAGTTAGTTCATTTTTAAAGTAGTAATATCTTGAAACATCATCCTCTCAAGAGAGAGTAGACCACCCAAACTTAACATCACAAGTGAAGGTTCCTCTTGTGTTGTGTATTGGCTAGAAACGTGAGTTCTTGAGTGAACTGAGTTCCTCTTGGGTTTATGTAAGAACTTAGTGTTAGTTTACATGTTTGTAGGGTTTTTAGAGTTTAACATACTCTATAGTTCTTTCCTTACATGTTCTCTCTATGTCAAGTTATTTATCCCTTTATCTCTCGAGTTAGTTTGTGTTTGTTGTTTCCATTTGGTGTCTTATACGTGTGGACTATTTATGAGATTGTGGTCTATTTTTGAGAACTTTTAGATACCATTTGGTATCAGGAGGGCCCTGAGAGAAAAGTAGAGTCCCATTATCTAGGAGGTCCCTAAGCAGGAAGTAGAGTCCCATTATCCAGGAGGGCCCTGAGAAGAAAGTAGAGTCCCATTATTGAGGAGGTACCTAAGCAGAAAGTAAAATCCCATTATCCAGGAGGGCCCTGGTCAGAAAGTAAAGTCCCATTATCCAGGAGGACCTTAAGCAGAAAATAAAGTCCCATTATCCAGAAGGGCCCTGAGCCGAAAGTAAAAGTCCCATTATCCAGGAGGGCCCTGAGGAAAACATAAAGTCCTATTTTCCAGGAGGGTCCTGACCAAAAATAAATTCCCACACAACACACATAGATTTTTTTGCCCAGTTTGTACTAGGAAAATTTGTGAGTTTCACCGGATCAAAACTTTTGAAAAGTATGGTAAAGAGGTTGAATCAAGGCCCTGATAAAGAAATGGTTCTCTTCAGAGTAAAACTGACGACCAAAATTAGAAAGTGCATCTCCTGAGAGTTAATGTGGAGTACTCTAACTAGAAAGTTTGTCTTCTAGGAGTAAAGGTTCAAGTTAGGAAGTACATCACATAACAAATGAAAACTGAAATACAAAGATAAGGAAGTAGATCTCCTAGGGGTTAAATGAAAGAATTCGACTAGAAAGTTTGTTTTCTAAGAGTGAAGGTTCAAGTTAGAAAATGCATCACCTAACAAACAATACTTGAAATACTCAAACAAGAAAGTGTGTCTCCTAGGGGTTAAGATAATGATTTTTAACCATGATTGTGATTATTAAACCTGCCTAGCAATACTGCCTTTTGCATTTTGTAGAAGCCAGAAATTTCACTTTTTGATATTTAGGCTTTAAATCCCTTGATTTGAAGGTAATATGCATCTCTATTTCCAACAAAGAAAAAATGTGAACTTTAAAAATATGGTGGTTGGTTTTTGGCATTTGGCTATTGAGGCGACCACTCTTGTATTTATTATACCCAGTTCTATTTCAATCATTGATTAGTATTGTAAGACTTGTAATTTTGACCCTACATTCTGACTACTAAAGCCTTTTGACTCAAATTATATTTGTTTTGCATGATGCCTCTGGGTTTAACTTCAAATACACCTTTTATACTTCTATGAGTCCAAAACTGTTGGATAACAAACATTCTTGAGTACCTTGCATTATAGTTGAAACTTATTGTCTTTGTGTGTCAACCCTTTGTCTTGGTTTGCACAACTGAATGAGTTGGTGGCAAGTTTTGAAGTTCTTCATCACTTGTCTTGACATAAATTTGACTAAAAAATATGCAAAAAATGACGACAGTAATTTTTATTTTGACCACAAAGACAAACAAATCAAAAATCAAAATAAAAAGAAAAAGAATAATAAAAATTAAAGGAAAAGACGACATCTCTTTTTCAATAATGTCCAAAAAAGAAAACTTATCTGGGTGTGGCATCTATTTCCAGTGATTATGACAAGCATTTTGAATTAAACAACCTGATCAACCCATACTAATCACTATCAACTTTTGCCCACACATTTGAATTGGAAATGGAGTCATTCTTGAACCTGTTCCCTTTGGGTTACAATCCTCCTTAGGCTAATGGAACCTCAATGGGTTTTCACCAACGAGCCTCTCCTATTTTCATTATTTTTTCAACTCACCATCGCCTTATGGTGCGTATGAGAGTTTTCACTAATAAAACTCTCTCATTTTTTATTGTTCTCACATATCAACATCGCCTTATAGTGCCTAAGAGGGTTTTCATTAATAAGGCTCTTTTATTTTTGTTTGATAAAGGAAAACGACACCCAAAATAAGAAACATCACGTACCCATATCTTGTTTATCCTTAACATTCTCAAAGATTAATCTGAAGGTCTTTCTTTAGTTGTAACTTGACTTTTGGAAAGGGTAAGAAATAAGGGCAGCATAAGACTCAAAAATATACATAACATAAGGTGAAGTTTACAACTTTTGGAATCGACTCCTAAGGAAAATAATTTTTCCCCAATTTTATTTCATACTGGGTAACTTGAGTTTTCACTTGGTTGGACCAAACCCTAGAGTAGGGATGCCTACTTATCTTGTCGTAGAAAGAATCAGGTCAAACGTAGTTCAGGCACATCATTCTTTTGCTTTATTTTTTGACTCATTTTCCTCTTCTTTTCTTTGACTTTTCTCTTTTTGAGATTTTTTTGACTCTATTTATCTTTCTTGACACTTTTTGTTTTTTGATTTTTTTTTTCAAATTCTAAGTTAACTCCAAAAGATTGGTACGAAAGAAATAAAACTAAATCTCAAAAGAGGTAACAAAGGATGATACAATATTAGGATAGCAGAATGAAATGTCTTCGTCATATCAATCCTTAATAATGCAAGAACATAACATGCAATCTAGGAGTGGAACATGAGGATCATATGCATTTTTTTCAACATTGACCATGACTCAGTACCTGCACGTGTGTCACTTCTTTTGTACTTGTAAAACATACATTCTTACTTGTATTGTACTTTTCGCATAATAGTCCTTTTTTTGGAGCTAACTTCTTTTTGCTTCTCCCGACAGTGGAAACTATATATTCTTTGATTCATCTCATTCAAAATACTTGAAATGGCTCTTCTCATTAAAGACCAATTCATTTGTTAACAAAAAATAGAAGGGTCTGAACAGAAATGATGATAAAATAAGATAATATACATTCCAAACTACAACCCTAAAATAATTTGGGTAGCATAAAGAAAATCAAAACAGACTACCAAAACTCCTTCCTCATGGGAAGCGAAGTGACTTCCAAATTGTCGAACTTAATATTTTAGCCAGTGATGCACATTGACCTTAATGGAGTCTCCACAATCATTGCTACATCATCTATTTTTTTTATTTTTACCCCCAACCGTTTAGAATTTATCACAGTCAAACTTTCTCAAAAGTAAGCCATCAATAGTTTCTCTTTCCCTCCTAATCCTCTTAATTGATTACAAAACCTTTTCAGATGAGCCAAAAGATCACCATGATCCTCGTACATGTCCCACTTTGGTATTTTAGACTCTAGAGACAAGTGAACATTGTGAAACATATATAAATCCTTGTAAGGTACTCTCTTTTTCTCTCCCAATATTTGCATGTTTCTTATATTTTGCTCTAAATTTCTCATTTTCCAGGTCATTTCTTCTTATTCATTATTTCTAATAGTCTACGCCAACTTATCTCAGACCCTATTCCATTTTTTGTGCGTCATCTTGCTTGTTTTTTGGACCTGGTGTTGTATGGATAAGATGCCAGCTTAACCACAAACTCACCACTTTCATACTATTTTGACTTTAGAAATAAGGAATGTGCCAGGATTTCACACTTTCAAAACTTTTTTCTTTAAAAATATCACCGAACCCGCTAAGGGTTGCCTATGTATCTTATCACAATAAGAATCAGGTGTCTGTATTTTGTAAAATTGGAGATATTAAGAAACACTCCTTTTATTATTTGAATAATGCGGATTTTTTAAACCACAAACCAGCCATTAACTACTTTATCTTTTCTGTACCAAGTAGGAAATGGGTGAGAATTTCATATTTAACACATTAAAATGACATGTTGTATGTTATTCCTCTATATGCATTTTCGAGCCTATCATGGAAGGTTTTGGTGTTTCATCCTGGCTTTTCAAGGTACACTTTCTTTTTTTTTTTGGTCGAAAAGTTTTGATCGAACCCTTTCTTTTATTCTCTATTTTTTGTCTGATTTTTAGTGTTCTTTTCTCTGCTTTTTTTTTTCTCTGATTTATTTTTTCTCTGTCAATCTGATGTACGTAACTTTTTTGGGGAGGTGTTGAGGGAGTTATATCTGACAAAGGGGTGTGTGAGGGTAGTTGAGTGAAGATAGGATTGTGGAGGGAGGTTGGATAGATTTTTTAGGATAATGATGCCTTGTTTAAAATATAAATAATATTAATAAAACAATATTAATTAATTAATTTTTATATTTAAGAAAATATAATAACAGTTTGTAATACTCTAAAATAAATATAATTAAGATAATAATAAAACTACTAGTCTATTTTTTAATATTTAAAGAAGAATATATATATATATTTATATATATTGGAATTTTTGTATTATTTTAAAAACAAAAATAAAAATATCCCAAAAATATAACTTTATTTATTATTTTTTTTATTTTTTTTCAACCAAAACTTATCAAAATTGAAGTAAAAGATAAAATAAAATTACTTAATGCCGAAAAATATATTAAACTAGGGAAGGGTCAAAAATCATGTGTCTACACAGGAGTTCAACATCCCCACATGGAAGTGGAAGGTAGTGAAAATGGATTTTGTGACAGGGTTGCCTCATACGCGTCACAAACATGATTCAATTTGGGTCATTTTTGATAGAATGACCAAGTCAACCCATTTCTTACCAGTTCATACCTCGTACTCTGTCGAGGAATATACCAAACTCTATTGAAGAGAGTTGGTAAAGTTTCATGGGGTTCAATTGACCATTATTTAAGATAAAGGTACTCAGTTTACTCCCCATTTTTGGAAGGCTTTTCAGAAAGGTCTTGGTACCCAAGTTTATCTCAGTACAGTTTTACACCCTCAGACAAATGGTTAGGCAGAATGGACCATTCAAACTTTAAGAGATATGTTAAGCGCTTATTTTATTGACTTCAAGGGTAGTTGGGATGACTACTTACCTTTGATTGAGTTTGTCTACAACAACAACTATCTCTCTAGTATTCAGATGGCTCCATTTGATTCTCTTTTTTTAAGGAGGTATAGATCCCCTATTGGTTGGTTTGAAGTAGGTTAGGTTGCTCTGGTAGGTATAGATTCAGTATATGAGGCAATGGAGAAAGTTCAGTTATTTTGAGAAAGGCTGAAGATACCCTAAAGTCATCAAAAATCTTTTACAGACGTGAGGAGAAGAGATCTTGAGTTTAACGTTGATGACTTAGTTTATTTGACAATTTTTCTTATGAAAAGAGTGAATATATTTGTCAAGAAGGGGAAGCTTAGTCCCTGCTATATTGACCCATACAGGATTTTGAGCCATTTTGGAAAGGTAGCTTATGAGTTGGAGTTGCATGTAGATTTGTCATCAGTGCATCCAGTGTTTCATGTCTATTTGCTTGGTGACCCAGCTTCTATTGTTCGTTTAGAGAGTGTGGATATGAAACATAATCTCTCCTACAAAGAAGTCCCAGGTGATATCCTTGACCGTCATACTCATAGATTGAGGAATAAAGAAGTCCCTTTGGTTAAAATTCTATGGAGAAATCAGTCTATTGAGGGAGCTACTTGGAAGAAATGGCGGATATGCGAGCCAAGTATCCCCATCTTTCTCTACTAATTCAGATTCATCTTGCGGTAATGGTTCTTCTTAAATTCATTCTCTCATTTTATATCTCAGCAATCCAGCCATCCTTATGCCATAACATGCATTCATGAATTCAGTTTAGTTCATGTGTCATGTTTCAGATTCAATTATTTAATAATGATTCAACTCATGAGTATTCAGTACACGATCTCAAATTTCTTAGTACCTCATCTTAAATAGTCTCATTCAGGAATAAATGATCCTAAGAATGAGATATTGTAATACCCTGTAAGATCAAAGACATGTTTCCCACTTTTAGTAGCATCTTTAAAGGGTCCATCGACATTTATTTCACACTAAGTACAAGAGAATTAGCCATTTTAAGACCCCAAGATTTTTAATATTTCATTTTGGCCTTTCCGAGTTTGAAACATTAATTTTTGAGTTGAAATATGTTTGGGGATGTTAAAAGGGTCATCCGGGAGAGTTTCAAAATTTTCAAAAGAGGTTCAGGATGATTTTGGACCACGAAGGCAGTAAGCCTCCATGATTTTGTCATGTCATAGAGGCTTGAACTCCGCGATACATGTCGTGTCATGTAGGATAGTCTCCGTGATAGCCTCCATGCCACAAAGGGTAGTCTCTGCGATAACCTCCATACCACAGAGGCTAGTTTTTCCTGCTTTATTTTTAAATATCCAAAGGGGAATTTTGGTATTTTCTCCCTCTCTCAAATCACCCAATTGATGAATTAAAACCTAAAAGGGCATTATTTTCCCCATTCCCCATTAGTTAACAATGTGAAACCATTCCCCATTCGTAAGAAGTCAAAATTCAAGCTTCTTCTCAAGAATTCAACCATTCAAGGTCCCAATTCCAAGCTTTTATTCAAGAATTCAAGAAATTCAGGTTTGTGAGGTATTCATCAATGGGTTTCTTCCACCCATTGAGTTCCAAAAATACCTTTCTTTTCAAGTATAAACCTTTTATCCCCTTTTTAATAAAATTTCAATATAAAGTTGAATTTACTCAATGTTTAATTCAATCCATGCCCGTATGTTTATCCATGAGAATTATGTTATTGCATTCTCTAAATTTCAATCACCTACATCATGTTCAATTGACAACTTGTTTTTACAAATTCATGAATTAAATCATGTGATCATGTTGTCCTCATAAGTTTAACATATTCCCACACTAAAAATCATGGATTTCATTAGTTAGGGATGTATTCTATATTTTGGATCTCTGAATCATGAGTTTATTTACAGTGTTGTTAAATTATATTATTGTATTTAAAGTGTTATTTAGTGCTGGAGGGTTATGAACACTTGATACCTATTTGTTTATGCATGTTTCCATTTTTAAGAAACAAGTTAGTAAAATCATAGTTTTACTATCATACTTAGTTGGTCATGATCATGTTGAGCATTATCAGTTGTGATGGGGGCTCACATGCCAGTCGAGGGTGTGACTTATAGTAGCAACCCCTAAGTTCCAGAACTACGTAGCCAATGTAGGTTTTGAGAGATATTCCTTCCTATTGAGGATTGACACTCTCTTAGAGGGAACCTGCCAGTAGAGGGTGACACCCTAGTCTTTCGGGATGCCAGTTTAGTAGATCCACACAACCAGTGTCATACCTATGGCAAGGTATTGGCACCCTTTTTACTGGGGTTACAGGTTGGACCCCGATTAGCTTATCTTGGGGTATGTCTGTTATATGATAGATCCCACAGTTTTAATTTAGTATCCAGATTATATTACTTCAGGTTTTCATCACCAAGTGTTCAATTTATCAGCTATTCATTTAGTTAGTTTTACAGATTATTTTAGTATATGTTTTACTTGGTCTTGCATTTATTTTACATGTTCATGTAGTCATGTTCAGTATCCATGTGTATTTTAGTTAGTACCTATATCATGTACCAATACATTCAGATTACTTACTGTGTACTCTCTTTTGTACTATATTGAATTCATAATATAGGTTCAGACTCTCAATTCCCAGTCGCTCTTAGTCAGCTCAGTGCCCCTCAGCAGCAGTTGTGGAGATTCCTCATTTATCTAGGACAAGTTATCTTTAGTTATTTTTAGTATTTCCTTTATCTCAGATATTCATAGTTAGTTGGGGGTTTGTCCCATCAACTCCTTATGTTTTAGAGGCTTCTAGGCAGACAAATTTGCTTTTAGTTTTATCTTCAGTTTAGACTTGTTGGGTGATGTTTCCGTATTCCACCTTAATAATATTTTTATAATCGGTTAGCTTCTATATATGATACCTTATTATTATCTTATTTAGTGCTCATATATGGTACAAAATCATGGGTTAACTTGGGGTCACTTGTGGCTTTAAGCACTATGTTACGACTAGGGGGTAGCCTTGGGTTATGATAATAGAGTAAACTCGCTCAACTATCTTAGAAAAAGACTTACCTGGAGTTACAAAACTCTGTGTATCCCTTCGAAGTGATAATTTCAATCCCCTGACAAAGCATCAAATTTACTCGTTCTCTGTAGGCAGAATCATAATGCTGTGTTTGGATAACTCATGGAATGTCGCCTCATACTTGGCCACAAACATAGAACTGTAACACCCCATATTTTGGTCCCTAAAAATTTCTAGACCTTTGAGCTTATTTCCCAAGTAATGACTCACCTTATGAGTCATAAACTGTCTGATGGGTCACATTACCTAAACTGTAGCCTGACCAGTGAAAGCTGCCTTTGTTTCTTCCTTGGTTATGACTTGAGCCCAATGAGTTATCAAGACTCTATTCGAGTCATATAGTGTAAATTGTAGTATGACCAGTGTTTGTGCCAAATGTTCCTTCCTTGATCACAACAATGGCCCTATGAGTCGTAGGGTCACTTGACGAGTCATATGGTATGAGTCGTAAGGTCATAAGAGAGGTGTCCTTTAGATACTGTCCCAACTATGACTCATAGTGATGAGTCGTACTGTTTCCTTATGAGTCGTTGGGAGACCCATCATCCCTGGCAACAAATTTTCATCATGTAATCAAGGGAACTTTGTACATTTCCCCTTTTCTCGAATAATAACCCACAACCTTAAATCATATTGGGGACCTTATTCAACACTTATCTATCATAAACACTCTATTTAATATTTCAAATTCCCCATTCAAAGACAAGGCTAGGGTTTTAAGAAATTGTCCATCTAGGGCTCTAAGGGTGATTTCTTCTTCAAATTTCTTGGTAATTAAGGCATGCATCTCTCTCCCTGAACTTATGTTTTCATATTGTCATGAATTGGTTTATTATTTACATGGTTTTAATATCGAGTTTTGAATTATGGGTTGATGGTTTTGGATTTAATTTGTTTAATTTCTTTACCCATGATTATTACAGAATAATTATACTTAAACTATGGATTTGTACACTCATTGGGGCATAGGAACGGTGAATGAAATTAGGGGTACAAGGATTCCCCAAATTGGTAAACAATGAAAATGAGGTACAAGGATTCCCCCAAACTTGAGAACAATGAAATTAGGGGTACAAGGATTCTCCAAATAATTGGACTTTGGTATTGAAATCGTTGAGAACTCAACCCACTTGCATAATTGATTTTGGAATATGAACACTCATTTGGTTTGGCCTATTTTTATTTAAAACTAATGCATTGCATAAATGACGAACTGATTAAGAATGATTTTGGAAAACCTTGTAGGGTACAAGGAATACCCCAAGTTGATTTTTAATAATAGAGTCTGGGATACAAGAATTCGCCAAAGTAATGGCTTAATAGCATTTGCTTGCCAGTTATAGTCAGTATGACGATACCACGAGAAGATGCCTTAATGAATTACTCCTTGAACTAATGGATAAGTTATGTGCTAAATGTTTTAATAGGGCTTAAAGGGGGTTGCATAGCTAGCTGTGAAGGTGTGAGTCCCGAGGTACCAATATAGAAAAATTACATTTGCCGACGTAACGGTTGGTCTTGATGACCGTGTTCTTGTGTCACACAATATATGCTTGTATCATGGGTGGCGTAGGTTTGAGGTAAAATAAATATAATATTTTGAATATAACATCATTAATAGAAAATAATTTCTAATAAAACCTCTATTATATAAAAGTAATAATTTAACATTTCTAAATTTACTATCTCTGCTTGAAATATTAATAGACTATAAAAGTTATTATAAGGTAATATAAATATACCATAACTTAAAGAATTTTATACCTATCAAAAATTTTTAAACTATGAAGAACACCATGAATGTGATGAACTACAAAATTGAACCTTGTGGTATTTAACTCCGATTTAGCTATAATTTCAAATTTGAACTCCAAAATATGAGGAGGACAAACCCAATATAAACAAACCTTCAAGCCAACCTATATCTCTAAACCTGATTCACCTTCCCCAAGATTTTTTAATCTCAACAATAGTGAAATTCGAAATCCTCTTCAAAACAACTCAAATGTTCATATCTAGACCCCTAACACTAGACGAAACAATTCTAGTATTGGAAAATAAAAAACAAAAACAAAATTCAAACGAAACATATTTTTGGTTTGACTCAATTTTTTTGAATTTTTAGATCTCGAACCCAGGGTTGAGATTAGTAGAAACAAAACTCTAAGCTACTCTTTGATACCAAGTGATCCTATTTTGAAAGACTAAAATCAATATCAAACAAAGAAAGTAAATAAGTAAAGATGTGAAGAATTAGTATCGATTGACAAAGTTTATGAGCAACCAAGGAGCTCTCCCCCTTACCTCCAAATTGAACTAGATCAACAAATAATAATCCCCTTAACCAAAGAAATGAGAAGCCAAGATGAATCAACAAGAAAATAACTTGATGATTGATTAAGAAATAAGTAAAACAAACCATTAGAGAATCCACCCTAATCACTCAACTATCAATTGGAATCAAACCCAATTATTTAAGCTAGAGACTAGATTATCAGCTATCAAGCTATTAAGTAATTCAATATTCATCAAAATCTACCATCAAAATGAGACAAATGCATCTATTTATAGTTTGCCATATACAACTAAGTCCCAAAAGTGACCTTTAAAAGATAAGGCAACCTATTAAGCAAGAATTGTATTTTTGAGCTTCTGTCCACGCAGATGGATATATGATCAAACATGTCATCATATACCTATACAGATGGGGCCGCACATGGATATTGTTCATCTTGTTAGAGAATTTGTGGTCGCATATGCCCATATGTGGGTGCACATCCCTCTTTCTAACTCCAGCTTTGCACGATCTTTCTTATCTTTGTTTTATTTTATCTCTTATATGCAATTTGTCTCTATTTGATGTGTTCCAAGCATCACCAACACCTCTCTCTTCATGAACATAGACAAGGGCCCTTAGAAAACTTTATCTTGACTCTGAGTGAAGGGTCATGATGGGTATGTGACATGACCCAAACCAGGGCCTAGCTGTGTCGAGTACCTTAAGTCTAACCAGGACCGAAGGCCACCCCCATTTCCTTAACAACCAGGAACCTTACATCCTATGTTAGATGATTTTCAAACATATAACGAGATAAAGGATAAAGTTCAGAGATTCTAATAAAATAATTTAAATAACCATCAACATCTGCATCCAAGGCCACACTAATGTCCAATAAAGCCTCAAACCAAAATTAAAGAATATCTAGTTAGGACATGCACCCGACCATATCCAAAACCAAGTACAATGAAAGAGTCAAAACATAAAATAAACCAAAGAATGAAATAGGGCCTTCTGAAGTATGGAAGCTCACTACTCCAGTCTAAGTCACGAGATGATCCAAAATCTTAGTTAAAGTATAAGAGAGGTAGAAGTATGGACAGTTCCTACACCGCATGGTGATACAATATCCAAAGACGGTTAGCGAGGTGAACGCTAGTATATAACTTAAGGATAAGGATGAAACCATGCTATCAATTCAAAACCAAGTCAAACCAAAACACATGTACACATCCATGCACATCCATGTATATACATACATATATAATGCTGGGATAGGGAACGAGCTTAACATAAACCTTACAACTTTTAACCATAGTTTATGTAGCTTTAACATGACAAATCCACCCATGCGCTATATGGGTTCAGTGTTACCCTCTAGATGGGCCCTAGTGCATATTAGCCGTATGAACTGCTGATATCATAGATGACTGGGGATTCCCTTATACCCATCACCATTCATGATACATATATATGAATATACACTTGGGGAATCCCCTTGTACCCCACAAGTATATGGTCATCAATACCAACTGTTATGTCGGAAAATATGAGTTTCCAGTATTAGTTATTGGGACTCAAACCTTCATGACTAGCTAACACAACTCCCATTATTGCCCAATTAAAATATGTAACACATAATCTAACCACCAATTTCAAGAGTCAAATATTAAGGCATTATTAATTGGTATCATCATACCAACCATAGCTTGCAAGCAATTTCATTGTCCAATCCTTAGGGGATTCCCATATACCCCACAGACTCTATTGTTAAAATCACTTGGGGGATTCCCGTGTACCTAACAAGGTTTTTAAAACCATACTTAACAAATTAACCATTTATGCTATGCATTAGTTTCAAGAAACAAACCAAACCAAGTAATAATGCTTAAACCAAAATTAATTATGCAAGCGGGTTAAGGTTGTTACCAATTTTCATACCAAACCAATTGATTTGGAGATTCCTTTGTACCTCTATTTCATCCACCATTCCCATGAACCATAATGCATTTACCGACCATCAATTTAAGCATAATAGATTCATAGATATCATGGAAAAACATTTAAAAAATTTATATTAAAAACCCTCAACCCATAATTCGAAATCGAATATCAATATCTCATGAAAAATACTTTAAATCACATACTTTTACAAAATTAACAATGATAGAAAAGTAACATTCCTGAAATACCAAAAAAAATTGGAGAAAATGGCACCCTAAGAACCCTAGATGACCACTTTCTTTGAAACCCTAGCCTTAACTTGAATAGAGAATTTGAGGGAGAATTTGGGAGTATTTTACTGAGAATGATGTGATAATGAATCCCTAAATAAATCCATAAGTTGTGGGGTCCAAGGGGATAAAGTAGGAAATGTCCAGAGTGCCCTCACCTTAAAAACTAAAAAAGTAGTGCTTTTAATTACGAGTCAACCATCGACTTATTACCACACCTTATGAATCATCACCACGAGTCATAACTAATACAGTGACTAGGACCATACACTGTCAACCTTACGACCTGACCAACCCATTCGTAATGAGACCCTACGACTTGTAGGATCTAGTCGTAATCAACATAGAACCTAAATTGGGACTTACACTGGACACCCTATGATTGAACCTAACGACTTGTAACTTATCCTTATGGCTTGTAATGAGCCACTCATACTTGAGCAGAATCATGCCTTGAAATTATATGATTTGGTTACGATTCATCCTAATAACTCATCATGCATATTTATGACTCATGCCCTCAAGTCATACCCAGAATAAAAATTTCAACACCCCTTACTGGTCACTTTACGACTAGGGTCACCTGACCCATCAAGACATCCTAAGACTCGTTGGGTCATGTTATAACCAGGGTAGAGAGCTCAAAGCTCAAGGAATTTTCAAGGGCTAAATATATGAGTTATTTCAATTCCCCCACATTTAGATCATTCCTCCTAGAATGATGGGCCAAGACAATTGTTAGCATGATTGAACTCCATATACCTCTACTATTACCTTTGACAAAATTAGAAAACAAGGATATTAAGAATAATACATTCCTTAGGCATAATTATCTGGAGCGGAGAATAAGAATGGATATTAGGACTTGATGTCCTCTTCGGCTTCCCAAGTAGCCTCTTCAACCTTGTGGTTCATCTATTAAACCTTTACTGAAGCTACGTCCTTCATCCATAATCGATGAACTTGACGATCCAAAATTTCTATAGGGAATTCCTCATAAGACAAGGAATCCACAATACCAATATCCTTGATCGGCATAATCACCGATGGATCACCCATACAGTTCCTCAATATTTACACATGGAACACCGGGTGAATTGAACTCATACTAGAAGGCAACTAAAACTCATATGAAACACTACCAACCCTCTTTAAGACTATGTACAGGCTGACATATTGGGGATTGAGCTTTCTTTTCTTCCTAAATCGAATTACCTCCTTCATAGGAGACACCTTAAGAACACCCAAGTGTTATAGACATCCATTTTCCTATTCTTTGGCTGATGATAACTAGACCTAAGATTAATCTTAGAGAAACATTTAGCACCCTAAAGTTGGTGGAATAAATCATCAATACAAGGAAGAGGATTCTTATTCTTTACCATAACCTTATTCAACTGGTGGTAATTGATGCACATCTGAAGGGAACCATCCTTCTTGCATACGAACAAAACAAGAGCACACCATGGAGACATGCTAGGATGGATAAAACCCTTGCCAAGGAGGTCTTTCAACTTTTCATTAAGCTACTTCAAATCATCTGGAGCCATTCTCTAAGGAGAGATAGAAATAGGATGAGTGTCTGGAATAAGGTCAATCCCAAAATCAATTTCCCTATTGGGAGGGATATTAAGAATATCATAAAAAACCTTGGGGAATTTATTAACCATGGGAATGGATTGTAAGAAAGGACCCTTCGAGTTTGAATCATTAACTTAATGAAATGATAAAGACTTCTCTTGGAAATCAACTTCCCAACTCAAAGATACGATATGAATCTTCCCATAAGCACTAGAGAACCCCCTTCCCACTAAGTGACTAATTCATTAGGGAATTTAAACATGACCTTACGAGTTAGACAATCTAAAGAGGCAAAGAAAGAGTGCAACCAATCCATCCCCACTATGACATCAAAATCAACCATGTCTAACTCAGATCTACAAGAGTTTTTATTCCACTAATATATACCTCACAACCCCTATAGACTCTTCTAGAAACAACATAGTCACCCACCTAGGTAGAAATAAAAAAGGGATCAGGGAAATACTCGGGAACAAACCAAAAATGTACAGCCAAAATGAAAGTCACATAAGAAAGAGTAGACCAAGGATAAAGAAAGAAATACATATCATAAGAAAAGAGTCCTAACATACCAGTGATGAAATCAGGATATTCCTTGGAGTCCTAGTGGGTAACAAGAGCGTACAAGCGATTTTGGCCTGTGCCAGTACCAGAATTAGAAGAAAAACCCTTTGGTGTAAGAGTTGATGAAGTGGAAACATGAATCTTTTTTTCTCTTGATGCAAACTTAGAAGGACAATACCTCAGCAAGTGACCAATCTAACCATATTTAAAATACTTATTCCTCCATTTTTCACAAAACCAATGGTGCGCTTGCCTATAAATTCCACAAGAAGGATATGATAGAGAAAACTGAGTGATAACACTCAACTCACTTCCATAATTAAGGGGTGATGTAGTCGTTGTCAAACAACCCAACTAGAGTTGGGATCGAATCCACAAGGAGCAAATTATCGGCTTCAAATCTTGTGGGTGGTCTAGTTAATACACGTTTACCCGAAATGATAATAAACAAAATATATAAAATAAATTGAGGGGATTTTGTTTTAGAGATGGTTTGTCAACTAATAAAGCATGGATACAACACTTTTGACCGCATTATGTTGATCATTTCGACTGACAGCGACCACGAATTAAGGATCATGGTCGAGGTAATTGAGGCTGATGTAGTCCAGGTCTTCAGTTGCACTCTTTTTTGCTCTCTTTTTATCATTTTCATCTCCAATCCATATCTTTTGATCTCATCAACTCTATGCCTGCAAAAAGTGGATATTGGTGCATTTTATCACCAATATGTCTCATTCCTTTATTTAAAACTAGGTAATGTGCACAAATGTTTAGTGCGAATGAGTGAAAAAATCACCCCTCATCAGCACCCTTAACTTAAAACATTGTTTGTCCTCAAGAAACACCACCCCTTATTATGAGACAATTTCATATTTATGCCCTCATTCCATCTTCCAATGATCATGATGACTTAAACTTTAATTCTACCACCAAAAGCATTTCACACATAGGAAAATAGGCTTTTAACGACTCCCCTCATCATAAATAGAATAGTGAAGGATGTAATAGACTTTGGGGAGCAACCATGTAACAACTACTAATACTCTATAAATGACTGACATGTTGGCTATAATCTGACAGACATGTTGACTACAATCATGCTATACTTCTGTTAATCTTATTTTGTGGAAGATGAAAAAATCACCCACCCCAACTAGTTCACATACCTCCTCACAAGAAAGGAAAAATTCACACACCAAGTTACCAATCACACAACAAGGAATTTTAAGTGCAAATACTTACTCTCTCAAGAAATTCTCCATGTTAACAGGTACCATTCCATAAGGTTTCCCCTATTTTCAATAACTACTACAATTACCACACTTAGTTGAGAATCATGACTTTTGAGCTTGTAATCTAGGTTTAGGGTAGGGTAGGACATTAACTTGGGACCATATGGCTAAACTCTCCTTGAACTTCTACATCATAATCCTTTCATGTATTGCTATTTAGGCCACTTCTTTTTCCTTTACTAATTTGCCTACTTTTCCCTTTTTTCTTTCCTCACATGCTCTTCTCCTCTTCTTCTTTACACTTTCTGCATGAATTTAAAATCTATGCATTTCATTCTTTTAATTGATCTTCTCTTTCTTCAAAGCAAAATTCTTACTTATTTAAGCTTATAGGCACCTTCTTATGACTTCGTGGCTCAACTATACTTCTTTCTCTTTCCACCACCCAACTTAGGCTTTTAGTCTCAATTTGTATTCTTAAGTTCAAGGAAGATGGGGTTCAAGGGTGGATGAATAGAAGGATCACGACTTGTAATGTGTTTGGCAAAGAAAAGTCTAAAGGCTCAAAAAGGGTGAGTCGGGGTAACTCTTATGTATTAGTAGGATTTTTAGGCAAAAGTGCGCTTCCAAAATCATAAGATGTCCTATGATCATTTTAACAACCAAGCATAATCAAAATTTAGTTTTTAAAGACTAATGGGGCAAGTTCTAGATGGTACGAGTACACATGAGATGAAGACAATTAGAACCTGCTTGAGAAAAAGATGGAGTATTCACTATTTTCTTGAAGTCAACTTCAAAGTCATAGAAAAAGGGAAAAATTTTGTCACAAAGTTTCCCACGTCTATGCCTTCGAATTTTGAAAAATTTTTAGAAGGAGGGTGTTTTTGCTTTTGTATCCGCACACATATAATTTGCTAATCATGGAAACCATCCAAGCTATCGTCTCACATTGAAAATCATAGTACGAGCGACCTACCATATAGTTACTAAGACTTCACCAATGGATATTAATGCAATCCTATATCATTAATGCTACATGTACTTAGACTTCTCTTGCATTCTATAGCCTTGATACCATGGGTATTCAGACTTTCACTGTACCTATGGTTCGAAACCCAATCACGATGGAAAAACACGTCCTTTAAAACTCAAATAGAGAGACAAACTAAGAACAGAGTAACTAATCCATGCAAATATAGGGACCATCAGAGTGCCCGAACATTCCAGACCAAATGAGAATTTACTAGAAGAGCAAAAAATTATGCAAAAAATAAGCAAGGATAAAAGGGCTAATGGTGCTCCCTGGAACTACATCAAGGGCTAAAATCACTCTCAAATTTTCCCTCACCTCATTCCCCTTAATATTGAATCAATTCTACAGTTGAAGGCTTAAAAAGGGTATGCTAAAAATTAGAGGAAAATAGGGGATAAGTGGCTGCAATGACCGCAATTGCGACTATGTAACCGTGATTGCGGGCACATGAATGATCGCGATTGCGCTTGGGTGCCGTGATCATGGTAAATAAGAGCGTTTCTATTTCCTATTTATCCCTTGTTCACCTATTTTTCATTTTACACTTATTTGATCTTTAATCAGCTTGTGATGCGCCTTTTCACAACTTACCTCTTTTAAAGCTTACCCAATGCACTCACTAGCACCACACTTTCATGAGTTATTTGATACACCCAAATTACAACTCTCTTTAAAGAGTGCAAGCGGTCGCTGTCAAATATAGAACCCAACTGGGTTGGGTGTCGAATCCCACAGGGAATACTATGATCACTAAGTATTGCGATTATTATTAGATTGTTGATCGAAGGTTCCAAGGTAAGGGGGGTTTGAGTTTAAATACACAGTAATATTATCAGTGTAATGATGAGATGATATGTGTAATTATATTTGATCACAGAGAATGAAAACTTAGGGTTATGTCCACCTTGTATCTTCTACTTCTCTATTACTTATGAGTAATACGGATTTTATACATGCATGCACTTATAGAGAGACGTATTCTAATTCTAAATCCAATTGTTTTTCAACCACCAAGGATTTATTAACCTTAGTTCTCTCGAATCCAAAGTGTACACCCAATAGTACGAACTCTCCAAGAAGTTAATCCTGCTAAGGCATTAACGTGTAAAATAGAGGTTGGAAACCATATTTTCTTGTCACACTCTCTTTTCCAAATAGTAACTTTTCTATTGAACAATTTATTGCTATAATGGCGCATTCCCTATGTTTGCAACCACGAGAATTCAATAAAAATGAAGAGAGTAATGATATAAGTGGCGTAACAAATCATAAATTCAAAAACCCATAGCAATAGAGAGAGTATACTACAAGGTTTCCATAACCCTAACAAATAAGCTTAGCTACTCATGAATAAAACGAAAATCAAAATAGAAATCTTCATCATACCAAAACTTAGAAAGATCTTGGTAATAAAGATGACCAGCGAAAATAAGAGAGAAACATGTTTCTCTCTCTCCGTCCGCTCTAAGCTGCTCTCTCTCTTGTTTTCAAAAATAATACAGAATCTGAATTATCCCTAAAAATTCAGCAATAATGATTTTAATAACATCCTTTTCTAATAAATTGCTACTGCATCCTTAATTATTTAAAAATATTGAGTTTGCCTGGGAAAAAGTTCCCATACATCACATTCAGTCCAAAAGCTGCTTTCCTTTTTATGTGAAATTTTCCTTTGCTGTCCACAGGTCCCCAAAGTGTTGTAATCCTCCTCATTAGTACCTGAAAAGAATGCTAATCACACAGGTCAGCTCACTTAACTAAAAATAGACTACAAGTGCAGGAATTATGTATTTTATCCTTAAAACATAGCTAACACATGGGTAAGTTATGGTGCTTAGACGTATAAATACGCCCAACATTACCACCCCACACTTAAAGCTCTGTTTGTCCTAGAAAAAAATAGTACATCCATGCAAATACCTAACTAAACTTCACAAGAGCAACACAAAATTTTCAGCAAGACATACACGACAATTATTAACAAAGAGTGGATTTCTTGATCATTACTAGAAACAACTCACCCTCCAACATACACTTATTAGGATGGTTAATTCCTATACACAAGTTAAGCCAAAATATCATATAAAACTACCCAACAATTATCAACCATGTGCGCTCACACAAAATATTACCCATAATCACTCATAGTTTTGTATTTTTCAGAAATATGGGTGTAAGAACTTGCTTGCTCTCACTCTCACAAAGAATTCTTAGATTACAACTGATGACCATATTCTTGCCCTTAGTGTAATGCTCCACTAATATTAGAATGCTAAGGTTAGGATCAAGTCTTTACGGGTTGTAAAGTAGGCTAAAGGGACGGGTAGGATTATTTTGGCCAGAAATGGTGACTATGCTCCCTAAGCGCTTTAATACACTACCTTATGCCATTTACACTAACTTTTAACAACCACTCTACCTTCCTTTCATCTACCAAGCCCCCTTCACCCATTTTGCTACTCAATCAAAAACACTATGATGGGAATATACAACTTTTCTTTTTTATATTATTTTTTTTCTTCTTCTTATTTTTTTTATTTATATATTTTTTCTTTATTTTTATTAAGCATCCCTATGATAGCCACCCTCGATCACAATATTTTCATGTACCAATAACTAAACTTTGGGGCATCACTTTTACCATTTTCCTCTTATTTTTGCCACACTCTTTACTCAACTTGATTCTACAAATTAAAGTGCTTAGGAGCTTTTGGATCAAATTATGATCTTTTCAAAAAAATGGATTAGGCTACATATGAGGTTGCCAAAGAAAATAGCTAAAGGCTCAAAGGGTGTTCACTAGGACAATGTACAAAGGTAGGTAAAAAAGAAGATAAACAAAATCAGGGCTGCCAAAGAAATGCCTAAATCATCTCCTAAACTCAAAATCTTTATTTCGCTTCACACACACACTAGAATGAGTCACAGATAAATGACCCAACAGATAAATGAATTAAACCACAAGCAATTATCATAGAATGAGTCACAACTTAGAGCCTAAATGTTTCAATAGTAGTGATTCAACACAAACTCCTGTTATAATGCCATGCCGTCTATAAGAACAATTTTATGCAAAAATCTGACTAATTACAACTAACTAACTATGACTAAATCAAAACAACTATAGAATAAATGCGGGCAAGCAGACACAATACAGCAGACAAGGCAATCTGCAGATATATACCCGCACCCCACACTTATACGAAACACACTGCCCTCAGTGTAAATAAATAAGCAAAAACCTGGTTAGTCAGACTGCTCCTCTACATCCGGGGTCATACCCCCTGCATCAGAATCATCATCAGAGTCTTCATCATCAGAGTTGTCCTCCACATCAGAGTCTAGCAGTTGGTGATCATCTTCTATCGACACATCATCATCTAAAGATTCTTCAAAATTTACCTCCACTCCATACATGGCCCGAGCATGCTCATTAAGCAGGTAGTCATAGTCCAACTGCCGAAGCTCTGTATCAGTCGGCACACAACCCCCATTCATTCATAGTAAACCTAGTCATGCCATACAGATAGAAAAAAAACTCTCATCTCGAGCATGTCTCTCAGTAGTGGTAAGGTTGATGCCTTTACTAGTTTCTGGATCTTTGATTTTCGTGAGATCTACCTTCTTCATATTTTATGGCAACTTATGGTCTGCTGGATCCTCCTCAATATGCTCTTTCCTTAAAATTGCAGTCAATAAGTTGCCGAAACTGAAATGGGACCTTTTGTGCACCCTTGCTTTTCGCATCGACGTTCGTATAACTGCACCAATATTGATGGGAACATTCGTCATTAAAGCATAGACCACGCAGACTCGATCACGCGTGAACTTAGTGTATTGTGTCCCAGGAATCAAGAAGGAATTGACTATTCTTAACCATATGCGAGATTCTTTGTTCAAACAAGCATATGGGTAAGTATTGTGATGACCATTATCTTTATTACGAGTCCACCGGGTCATGGATCTTGATCCACACAACGTATGTCTAATGGCTCTGTAGGGAGGTCTGTGGTAGATCTCCTTGAGTGGTGATTGATCCACACTTGGAGTACCCAGGAAAGAGTTGAAGAAATCAACGTTCAATTGCAAGACTTGCCCCCTAATCTTTACTTCATTTCCCATAGTACTTGGGGACCAGTTGGCATAAAACTCTCGATTCAAATCAAGATTGCATTCGCCCAGGTCTCGGAAGATAAAGTCAAGATTTAGTGCCATAATATTTGCCAAAATGCGAGGGTAGTTCCTTGCTAAACTTTCCTGATGCATCGACTCCACATGTACATATTTCTTCACTTTATTTTTTCTATACCATTCCTTCCCTTCCTTCTCCAGAACCCATTTGATCCCAAAAGTGCGTCGAGGCACTTGATGAGAGGAGGAATCAGCCTGGTCCTTTCTTGACCTTTTTTGACCTTTTTGTGAGGTGGATGCTTTCTCCTTTCCCTGTCGTCCTTTCGGAGCTATGTTACCTGAGATCATAATAGGGTCATGTTAGTCTCATTTCATAAAATTCACTATAATTGAAAAAGAAAATAGTGATGGCACCACCCTACACTTAATTTGTTTGCACAAACTAATTGAGTGAGTATGTTCGATTACTCAGACTTCATCAACATATATGTAGATAGTATGTGCCAACAACATTATTAGTGTAGTCATACTTTCAACTCTTCACTTTACATAACAATTTCTCAGTTTGATATAGAGAAGCAGCACACAATGGTCTTGTAATCTAGACTATCATTTCCAACTTTATTTCATTGGAGCAATGCAATTTTTGAACAAGACTACCACATAGAAATCTTATCATGCTATAGCATAGAAACAATTACACAATCTTATTCTTTTGGTTAACCATGATCATTACATCGATGAACGAGTCACTCACATAGTCAAGCTTATAACTCCCAAAATTATGCATTAACTTCAAAATTTCAACTCCATAATAATAAAAAAAATTATGACAGTGACTACCAATCAATACATGCTGGAGTAAAATCAAGATCACCTACGAGAATCCTTTCACTCAATGAGATGTATTTTTCAAAAATCATAACAATCTAACCATACTCTTATCACCAAGCACTACTACCAAATCTAGTTAACCATAATAAGTGTAGCACTGAAATAACTACGAAACATGAAAGAACAACTTACTTGGTGATAAATTTGTGATGAATCGGGAAGGTGAGCCTGCAGGATTAGATGAGAAAAGAGAAAAGCTTGGAGAGGGCAAGGGTTCTTGGGCGGCGCTTAGGTTTAAGAAAAATTGAGTGGTGTTTAAGGGCAGAGGATATATTTAAAAGATGAGACATGGGTCAGGTTGGTCCATTGACAAACGGATTATTAGGCAACATTTACGGTGATATGCGGTGCCTATAGCATCGCCTAAGCATAAGTAGGCAGCGCCTAACCTATTTCCTATGTTGGCATAGGTGGCGCCTAGCCTATCTCTTATGTCAGGCAGTGAGCATAGGCGATGGCATAGGTGGCGCCTAGCCTATTGCCTATGTGAGGCAGTGAGCATAGGCGATGGCATAGGTGGCGCCTAGCCTATCGCCCATGTTGGCATAGGTGGCACCTAACCTATTGCCTATGCTCCATCATTCCTAGACTTACCACCATTGACATGGCTCACTTTCAAGTCAAAATTTGTGGCTAATCTCCTCTTTTGTACTTCATGCACCTACACTTAATAAAAAACAACAAAAAATGATTAGAAGGATGGGTTGCCTCCCACAAAGCGCCTTAGTTTTGGTCGTGGCTTGACTCTGCTTTTTGAATTTTTATTTACCAAAAACAAACTCCTAGTAAAAAAAATGATTAAAATGATGGATTGCCTCCCATGTAGCGCTTGATTTATTGTCGCGGCACGACATAGTTATCTCGAGTACTCAGACTTCATCAAGATATATGGTGGATATACATTTTATCGAGTTGGTTAGACCGATATATAGCTTCAATCTTTGGCCTTTCACCTTAAAGACACTACCATCATCGTTTTATAACTCCACTACTCCAGATGAGTAAACTTGGCTGATTCTGAATGGGCCAGACCATTTAAACTTCAACTTACCAGGAAACAGCTTCAGTCTGGAGTTGAAAAGAAGTACCAAATCACCTTTCTGAAAGTTTCGTTGGATAATCCTCTGATCATGGTATTTTTTCATCATTTCCTTGTAAAGATCTGCTCTTTTATATGCATTTAGATGGAATTCATCCATCTCGTTCAGCTGCCCCAATCTCATATTAATAGCATCATCCCAGTTCAGGTTAAGCTGCTTTAGTGACCACATTGCTTTATGTTCTAGCTTAATTGTCAAGTGACAAGCCTTTCCATAAACTAGTTGGTATGGTGACATACCAATTGGTGTCTTAAACGCGGTCCTATATGTCCATAAGGTATCGTCTAGCTTCCTGGACCAATCTTTCCTGCTGGTATTCACAGTCTTAGCAAGGTTCAGCTTGATTTCCCGGTTTGAAACCTCCACCTGCCCGCTAGTTTGTGAGTGGTATGGTGTAGCTACCTTATGTTTTTTAACCCCATACTTTGCCAATACAGCTCTGAACAGCTTGTTGCAAAAATGTGATCCTCCATAGCTTATGATGGTACAGGGTACCCCAAAATGAGAGAAGATATTTTTCTTCAAGAACGCCACAACACTCTTACCTTTATTATCAGCTAGAGCGACTGCTTCGACCTATTTGGATACGTAATCCACAGCAACTAAGATATATTTCATCCCAAATGAGCTCACAAATGGGCCCATGAAGTCAATACCCCAGACATCGAATAACTCTACTTCAAGTATTTTGGACATGGGCATCTCATGGTGTTTTGAAATAGAACCTTGCTGCTGACACTGATCACATCTTCTTACAAAATCGTAGGCATCCTTGAATAATAAAGGCCAATAGTAGCCACTTTGCAGTACTTTCTTGGCCATCCGATCACCTATATGGTGACCTCCAACTTGGGAATCATGGCTTGCTTCCAGTATGCTAGGCATCTCTACATCTGGGATGAACCACCTAATAATACCATCAGCACATCGTTGAAAAAGATAAGGCTCATCCTAGAAGTAATGTTTCACATCATGCATGAACTTTTTCTTTTGATGAAAGGAGACATGCTCAGGAATCACTTCACTCACCACGTAGTTAGCAAAATCTGCATACCACGGTAAGTTTTCCACCATAGTTACTAGAATCTCTTCATCAGGGAATGCATCATCAATATCAAGGTCGGTCTACACTATGTGCTCACTCTCAAGTCTAGATAGATGATCAGCTACTTGGTTTTCACAACCTTTTCTATCCTTTACCTCGAAATCGAATTCTTGAAGTAGTAATACCCACCTAATTAGCCTTGGCTTAGCATTCTTCTTTGCCATTAGATATCTTAGAGCCACATGATCTGTATGAACCACTACCTTGGTTCCCAACAAGTAAGCACGAAACTTTTCAAAAGCATAAACAACTGCTAGAAGCTCTTATTTAGTGACGGTATAGTTCTTCTATGCTCATTCAAGGCCTTGCTCGCGTAGTAGATTGGATGAAATAGCTTTTATATTTCCTGACCAAGTACAGCACCAAAGGCTACAACACTTGCATCACACATAACTTCAAAAGGTAGAGACCAATCGGGTGCTACAATAATAGGGGCTTCAACTAGCTTTCCTTTGAGGCATTCAAATGCCTTCAAGCAATCTTCGCCAAAGTAAAACTTTGCCTCCTTCTCCAAAAGTTTGCATAATGGGTTTGCAATCTTGGAGAAGTCTTTAATAAACATCCGATAAAAACCAGCATGACTGAGAAAACTATGAACCCCCTTCACAGAAATTGGAGGTGGTAGTCTCTCGATAACTTCAATCTTGGCTCGATCAACTTCAATTCCCTTTTTAGATACTTTATGCTCGAGAATAATGCCCTCCTTAACCATAAAATGACACTTCTCCCAATTTAGCACCAGATTGAATTCCACATATCGCTGCAAAGCCATACTCAGATTTGCCAAGCATGACTCAAATGACTCACCTACAACCAAAAAGTCATCCATAAACACCTCCAAGGTGTCTTCAACCATATCAGAGAAAATAGACATCATGCACCGCTGAAAAGTGGCAGGTGCATTACATAGCCCAAATGGCATTCGTTTAAATGCAAAAGTACCATATGGGCATGTAAAAGTGGTATTCTCCTGATCTTCAGGAGCAATACAAATCTGATTATATCCGGAATAACCATTCAAGAAATAGAACCATACTTTCCCTACCAATCGATCAAGCATTTGACCCATGAATGGCATTAGGAAGTGGTCCTTTAACGTCCACGAGTTTAGCTTCCGGTAATCCATACACACCTTCCACCCTGTGACCGGCCTGAGTGGAATTATCTCATTCTTCTCATTCGCTACTACTGTCATGCCCCCTTTCTTGGGCACACATTGTACAGGATTCACCTATTTATTATCTGAGATTAGATACACCACCCCTGCATCTAACCACTTTATGATTTCTTTCTTCACCACCTCTTGCATAGGTGGATTCAAACGACGCTGATGCTCAATAGTGGGTACGCAATCTTCCTCTAGCTGAATTTTGTGCATACATATTCCAGAAGGGATACAAATTATATCAGCAATAGTTCAACCAATAGCTCTCTTGTACCTCTTCAGAATAGAGATGAGAGCCTCTACCTGCTGTTCACCTAAATCAGCAGTAATAATAACCAACAGTGTATTTCCACTACCCAAGAAAACATACATTAGATGACTGGGTAGCTCTTTCAATTCTAGCACCGGTGGCTCTTCAATGGATGGCTTCTCCGGTGGTGAAGGTCGATTCTTAAGGTCAAGGTCCAACTTCTTGGGGGCATAAGAATACGACCCCATTACTATCAAAGAAAAGATAGTTTCTTCGTACTCTTTAACATCCTCACGATCAAAGTTCAAAAGCACAGCAGCCAATGGCTCAATAGTAAGATGCTTCTCTAAAGATAATTCCTTCTCATCCTCATAATAAACATCAGCTATAGAGAACACATTTATATCTTTGGGCTGCTTCATTGATTTGCATATATCAAAACGTACCACTTCGTCATTCATCTGAAATAAAAGCTCATTTGCTCACAAATCAATATACACACTTCTTGTTGTAAGGAAAGGTCGACCCAAGATTATGGGCACCTCAAAATCCACCTCGCAATCCAAAATAACAAAGTCTGCAGAAAAAATAAAGGTAGAAACCTTTACTAATACATCATACAAGATACCAACAGGTCATTTTACTGACCTATCTGCCATCACAAGCCGTATGTTGGTTGGTGTTGGATTGCCTAACCTCAACTATCGATAGATGGCTAGTGGCGTCAAATTAATGCTAGCCCCTAAATCACACAAAGACTTAGCAAAGTCTAAGGATCCAATCGTGCAAGGAATAGTGAAAGCACCCGGATCTGCCTTCTTTTGTACCAGAGACCTCGTGGCAATTGTACTGGAATGATGAAAATTATCTGCCAGTTCATAGCTCGCTGCCCTTTTCTTTGTCAAAAGGTCCTTCATGAATTTGGAGTATCCTGGCATTTGCTCTAGTGCCTCCGCCAAAGGCACATTTATAGTCAGCTGCTTCAGCATGGTCATGAACTTACTGAACCTGGTGTCATCAACCTTCTTCTTCAGTCTTTTAGGAAAAGGTGGTGGTGGATTTGGAAGAGTTTTCTCCACCACTTTCTTTTTATTGTGCTTCCCATTATCAATCTTTTTAGACTGTTGACATCTAGGTGTAGTATCATGAACGTTCTCATCCTGATCTTTAACTTCTACAGAATCATCACAATCTACTTCAATAATATTCTCCTCTATACTATCAACCTCGGGCTTGCCCTTGGATGGATTTTCCAACACCTTACCACTCCTGGTTGTAATAGCCAAACATGATCCATCTTTTTATGGATTTTGGATAGTATTACTTGGTAAAGTGCCAGTTTTTCTTTGATTAAATGCCGCTGATAGTTGACTCATTTGTTGTTCCCGCTATTTTATTGAAGTGGAATGCGAGTCAACTAATTGATTTATTGAGGACAAATTATTTTTTACTTCAGTTAATCCCATGTTGGTTGCCTCCACTCCTTTCAATAGTTTAGCCATCATGTCCTCCATGGATATCTTCCCAGAGCTAGGTGCATCAGCTTCACGATTTCTAGTAGGGACATACAAACCGCTCCTGTCATTCTTATTCTTCCAATTCCCTTGGTCTTGGTCCTTGTATCTGAATTTTTCATAATAGTTCCGACCTTGGTTTTCTTGGACATTGCCTCAAAACCCCCCTGATTATTTAAGTAATTTGCTTCTTCTTCAGAATCGGAGTCATCTCTTCCCTGTGATACAACAACCTTGACCTTTTCTGTCTTTCCTGATAATAAATGCTTGGTAAGAAGGTCCATCTACATTTTCTTGTGAGCCATATCTTGGTCCCGTTCCTCTTCTCTTCATCTCTGTTCTGCCGTCATGCCAATAGATACGGTAGGGCTTGCTACCTTAGAATCCCTGGTATGCCAAGCTCTACTCTATTTTGTCATACGATCCAGCATATCACATGCCTCAATAAAAGTAAGGTCCATGAATGACCCACCCGCAGCAATATCAACCACTGGCTTAGTCACCAAGTTCAAAGCCCTATATAATATTTCCATCAAGTGGACATTGGTCATATGATGATTTGGGTACCGCATAAGCTTCTTCTTGAACCTCTCCCATGTCTCGTGGAGAGCTTCAGTTGGAAGCTGTCTAAAATTGCTTATCTCATCTCTTAATTGTGCTCGCTTTGATGACGAAAAGAACCTTTCTAGGAAAGCTTCTTTCAGTTGTCTCCAATTGGTAATAGAGTTAGGAGTTAGCTCGTTTAACCATAGAGTTGCCTCTCCAGATAAAGCCAATGGAAATAAGCGCAGCCGGATCGCATTCTATCCAACCCCTAGATTGTTAAATGATTTGCATGTTGAGATAAAATTTATCAGATGCATATTCGGATCGTCGCCTGCAAGTCCAACCCTTTGAGTTGCAATAGCTGGATCATAGTGCTAGTGATATTGAACTTGGCTCCGAGTGCCAAGGGTGGATGAATAATAGCCCCTGTGGCACCATCCCCATTCAAGTCGTCATCATTATCATCAAAGGCAACCTGCACAGCTCGATGTTCAGGTCTCATTCTAGCTTGACGATGTCTGTTGACATTCCTGTTCACTAGTGCAACCACATCATCTTTATGCCTTGGATTTAATAACTCATCATCACCCAGGTCCACATCATCAAGATTTGGTACTCGACCTGGGTTATCAGTATTCTGTTGATTTACTTACGCAACTGCCAATGCAGCTAATCTAGACTGCTCCTGTTGAGTAGCCATCCTTTCAAGGTCTCGTAGCGCATCCATTCTGCAAATGAGATGCGGTTCAGGATTTATAGGTAATAATGGCTGACCAGATCTCCATGTATTTGACATGCACTCTACTAAACCTGAACAAAACAAAAACAACAAACAAAAAGTAAAGTTTGACAATCTTTGACCAAAGGGTCTATTAACTATCACAAACTTAGTTGACAACCGTATTCCCCGACAACGGCGCCAAATTTGATACTCCCAAATTATAACTCTCGTTAGAGAGTACAAGCGGTCGCTGTCAAATATAGAACCCAACTGGGTTGGGTGTCGAATCCCACAGGGAATACTATGATCACTAAGTATTGCGATTATTATTAGACTGTTGATCGAAGGTTCCAAGGTAAGGGGGGTTTGAGTTTAAATGCACAGTAATATTATCAGTGTAACAATGAGATAATATGTTTATTTATATTTGATCACAGAGAATGACAAGTTAGGGTTATGTCCACCTTGTAGCTTCTACTTCTCTATTACTTATGAGTAATACAGATTTTATACATGCATGCACTTATAGAGAGACGTATTCTAATTCTAAATCCAATTGTTTTTCAACCACCAAGGATTTATTCACCTTAGTTCTCTCGAATCCAAAGTGTACAACCAATTGTACGAACTCTCCAGGAAGTTAATCCTGCCAAGGCATTAACGTGTAAAATAGAGGTTGGAAACCATATTTTCTTGTCACACTCTCTTTTCCAAATAGTAACTTTTCTATCGAACAAGTTATTTCTATAATGGCACATTCCCTATGTTTGCAACCATGAGAATTCAATCAAAATGAAGAGAGTAATGATATAAGTGGTGTAACACATCATAAATTCAAAAACCCATAGCAATAGAGAGAGTATACTACAAGGTTTCCATAACCCTAACAAATAAGCTTAGCTACTCATGAATAAAATGGAAATCAAAATAGAAATCTTCATCATACCAAAACCTAGAATGATCTTGGTAATAAAGATGACTAGCAAAAATAAGAGAGAAACGTGTTTCTCTCTCTCCGTCTGCTCAAGCTAAGCCGCTCTCTCTCTTGTTTTCAAAAATAATACAGAATCTGAATTATCCCTAAAAATTCAGCAATAATGCTTTTAATAAAATCCTTCTCTAATAAATTGCTACTGCATCCTTGACTATTTAAAAATATTGAGTTTGCCCAAGAAAAAGTTCCCATACATCACATTCAGTCCAAAAGCTACTTTCCTTTTTATGTGAAATTTTCCTTTGCTGTCCACAGGTCCCCAAAGTGCTGTAATCTTCCTCATTAGTACCTGAAAAGCATGCTAATCACATAGGTCAGCTCACTTAACTAAAAATAGACTAAAAGTGTAGGAATTATGTATTTTATCGTCAAAACTTAGCTAACACATGGGTAAGTTATGGTTCTTAGACATATAAATACGTCCAACATAATTATTCATGTGCAAAAACCTAGAATTTACACTATAAAATACAACTAATAAGGATACGAGCCACTTTCGTGGCATATGTGGGTTGCCTCCCACATAGCACTTGAATTATCGCTGTGGCGCGACGTTGTTCTTTGTCAACTTTCAAGGGAGTTCTGCAAGCTCCCCACTTATCAACCTCCCTATAATCACTTTGTTTTGTGGCCACTTTTGCTATATTTTGCTTTCCTTTTTCGTCTTGACTTTTCGGTAACTCTTATTCTGTCTTCTTACTCCTTGCACATATTGCTAAGACTTGATCATTACTTTCTGTATTGGCAATTTTGTCACTAGAGGGACTTCTTCTAGGCTTAGAATTTAGTTGTGGAAAAGATTTGTCAAATTTGGGTCTCAAATTCTTGATAGAAGTGGAGTGGGACACCACTATTTTAGAGAGTTTAGAAAAGTCCCCTTTTAATTCACGGACCATTTTGTCTGTACCTTTTACTCTATTCAATATTCTTTCTAGCACATCTCCATTTTGAATGTTGTTAGATAAGTTGGTATTGACTCATTGTTATAAACTCGGTCATGGTGAGGCACAAAATGGACAGAAGCATGTTCGTGATCCCTACAAAATATACCACCAACCCGATCTATCCGACCTTGATTTTCACCTTGCCACTAGTTGGACGAGTGAAAGCCCTTCAAATTGTTTAGAAAATAGTTGATCTCTGTATTCAAATTTTTCGCTTCCTCAATATAGGTTCTTGATGCTATAACATTTCCCATTTCCGCATGTGCAACCATAACATATTGGGTTAGGAGCTCAATTTGGGTAAAAATCTTTGCCATAGTCTGCTCCTGTTCCTCATCCCGCTTTCTTTGTTCTATGATGACTATGGGTATGGAGGGAGAGAAATTCAAGACTTCGGTGCCGTGGGTATTCCATTTATGATTTTGTTTAGTCACCGCTCTCAATAATTTCGTAGTCGCATAAAAGTGCAAGTTTAAGAGAGAACCTTTCATCGCTTGTTCACAATAGTTTTGTTCTACGGATCTAGTGCCCAGTAGAAAATTTGGAGAAGTATCTTCCCCGGTACCTCGTGGTTTGGGAATTTGGTTAATTTTCAACTAAATCTCTCCCATACTTTATGAAGCGAATCCCCACTCCTTTGTCTAAATTTGATTATCTCGTCTCTTGAGTGGAACACTTTGGGAGAAAGAGAGTATTGACCCAAAAACATCTTTGTAAGCTCATTCCATGAGGTGATTGAAGACGTAGGGGGTGAATGATGCCCCAACCACGCTTTGCCTATTAGTGAAAATGGGAAAAGATGGAGCCGAAAATTTTCTTGAGTGGTGTGTGCAATGTTGAATGGCACAAATACCTCCAAGAAATTATTTATATGAATATGGGTCCTCATACGCTTAACCCTCATACAACCTCTTAATTTGCAAAAAATAAAGCATAATGCTAGTCACGTGAAGGTCCCACTCTCATTAGGTGGGATACAAGATGCTCCTATTTGGCTACATCCTTTGGTTGGTCCTCTCCATCAAGTAGAACATCAAATAATTCCTTATCATTAGTACCTTCACTCATAATTCTGTTCACATTAAGGTGACCTACAAGAAATCCAAACAAATATAATGAAATACACCACCACGAATATACCCGAGTAAGAGTATGCCACACAAGTGAAATCTATATTTCACTCCCCGACAATGGTGCCATTTTGATAATGCTCAAATCACTCCTATAATTAAGGGGTGAGGCGGTCGTTGTCAAACAACCCAACTAGAGTTGGGATCGAATCCACAAGGAGTGAATTATAGGCTTCAAATCTTATGGGTGTTCTAGTTACTACACGTTTACCTAGAATGATAATAAACAAAATATGTAAAATGAAATGGGGGATTTTGGTTTAGAGATGGTTTGTCAACTAACAAATCACTAATACAACACATTTGATTTTAAGAATAAGAATAGAGAGAGTCTTGGGATCATGTCTTCCTAAAGGTAATGTGTGTGGGTAAATGATGGTTTGGATTGAGTTTTAGTTATTGATCTAAGGATAGGTTAGGTCAAAAGTCATTATAATAAATCTTTCAATAAAACTACAAAGATTTCACCTATTGAATCTTTTGAGCACCTAACAAGTGTGCAATTTGTAATCACCCAACATCTCAATCATGCATCCCTATTTCTAGGATATTGCTCTTAACTTGGCTTACATTTCCATCACACTTATTTCTAAGATTGCAAAAGGTATTAAATCATAGACTTAATTGTCTACCTTTACTTTGTACCTTTATAATCCTATTTCAAGGATGTTATAGGTTATCTTAAGTTCATCTTAGTCTCTCTTTCAAGGATGAAAAAGGGTTTCTAGAGTTAAGGTTTTTCACCCATCAAACCCATTTAGGGATTTGGTGTTTTCACCCATCAAATTGCAACTAATAAGCTCATGCAATAATGGAATCCATGCTCAACAACTAAAAGTTATGCAAACAGAACAACACCCACACACAATTACACTTTAGTCTAACTTAATCCCAAAACTAATTACTTAGCTACTCATGAAGAAAGTAAAGAGAAATATACCATGAGGATTATCCAAAACATTCATTCTTCACAAAATCACTAAGAAATTAATACTCCAAGAGTAGTAACTCACTAAACCAATTAGGGTTTCTTCTTCTTAACATCAAAATTAGTTATGATGTAAGCAATACCCAAAGAAAAAAGGGTTTTTGATTATATATGATTTGGGATTCATCTTAGTGATTTTACAGATATGCCCCTAGGCATATTCCCGCTGAGACGCGATCACGCAAGAGTGTTCGCGACCGTGGTTGTATGCCGTGATCACATTGTATGACCATCATGACTGATCGCGACTATAGATTAAGTACCGCGGTCATGGTAACTGAGGATGATATAGTCTAGGTCTTCAGCTGTACTCTTCTTTGATCCCTTTTTATCATTTTAGCTACAATCCACATCCTTTGATTTCCTTAACTCTATGCCTACAAAGAGTGAATATTAGTACATTTTATCACTAATATGTCTCATTCCTTTATTCAAAACAAGGTAGTGTGCACAAATGTTTAGTGAGAATGAGTGGAAAAATCACCCCTCATCACTGAGCCCCACCAGCCTAAGATTGAGCACTTTGTGCCCTAAACCCACTATCATGCTTAGAACGAAGATTGCACGACAACTTTTGATAGGGAGAAATACCCATAGAGTATGAACTAGAACTACACAACTTCTTATTAGACCACTTTCCACAATCTCTACCACTCTGCTACTAACCCACCCTGATCGGAGAATCTAAACTTCTTACTCTACCTTTCCCCTATCTCCGCCTACTTCTTCTCTTCCTCAACCTACTGCATATAAATAAAAAATTTGGAGATGTCCATTTTATTATTCAACAAGGCATCCTTACTCTTTAGAATAAAATCATGGGATAACCCAAAAGCAAATATCCTCATTCTAGCCCTCATGCTAGATACTAACTCAAGATCATATTGGGACAATTGATTGAATTTCAAGGCATACTTCTTGACCATCATCCTGCCTTGCTTCAGATTAACAAACTCTTGTTCTCTTGCCTCCCTTAACTCCTAAAGAAAGAAGCAGTCTAGAAAAGTGTAGGAGAAATCATCCCACAACATGGATTCAATATCCTCTCCCTTAGACTATTTCTATTCCTCATACCATTAGTATGATGCATCCTTTAGTTGATTGGCAATGAATTCTACACCCTCTACATTAGAAGAATGCATCACACAGGAGATCTTTTCCATATTATCAATAATGTTTTGAGGATCTTTCTCAACTTTAGAACCAATGAACACAGGAGGACTCAACCTCATAAACTAACCAACACTTATGTCCTAATAAGATAGAATACTAGAAGCTACATGATCCAAATGAGAAGCTAACAACTAAGCCAACATATAAATAAACTAATGAAAATTTTACACATCATCTCGAGGATCTTGAGGAGGACTAGAGGGGACCGATGGAACTTCAGAAGGACAATTAGGAACTGGACAACTAGATTAGGTCTATACCTTATATACAGGGTATGTCCCATAATTTTTGTCTTTAAGTGGGAGAGAGGAGTTTGCATGAGCTTCAGATCATCTGGGAGGCATGATCTAAATAGTGAACTGATGAGAGTTATAGAAGATTTCAATACCTTAGACTCTATAGCCAAAAATAAGTCAACAAGAAAGGGAAATATTTCTAAATACCTTGTAGCCTCTCTGTTATAAGTGTGGTGTGCTGCAAACTATAAATAAGACTAAACTTGACATGGATTTGTTAGATACCCAATGAAACAAAACCTAGGATCTGACATCACCTTGACATAACCCAAACTATGGCCTTATTATGAAGGTTATCTCAAGTTTAATAAGGATCGAAGACCACCCCATATATCCCAAATCATAGACCACCTTACACCTATGTCGAATGAATTCAAAACATATAACAAGAGAGTGCTCAACAGATTAAGAAAGTTTTAATTCATGTACATAACCAACCATCAACTATCAGCCAAATAATCAACCGACAATGCCCTATAACCATATTACTACATGCAAAGCCTTCTAAATCATGAACCAAACTAAATATAAATAAAATATCAGGACATGTCCCCCAACTATAGCCAAAAATAGTATTCGATACTCTATAACAAATAAAGGAAAAATAATCCTAAAATAGTGTCTTTTGAAGAATGAAAGCTCACCACTTCAAGTCGACTCTCGATGAATCCACGATCACTGAGCAGAAGAAGTAGAAGTATGGCTAATTCCTGCATCACGCGTGGATACAACATATGAAGATGGTTTGCTGGGTGAATGCTAGCATGTAACTCAAAGATAAATATTAAATAATATTGTCAATTCAAATCAAGTCAACTAATGCATGATAGCCATATGAAAATACACATATACATCTCATACTGATATAAGGAACAAGGTTTATCTTGTAATTTAAAAACCATAACCTGAATTATGTAGCTCAACAGTCATATAATAATACCTATGGGTTATATGGGCTCCAACTCTCACCTCCTCATTGGCCCCTGTGCGTGTAGCTATACAAATTGGAGAATAATAACATATATATGAATGCGGGGGAATCAAACCTCTAAACATATACTAAGTTGACTTAAGCACCCTATCATATAATAATTTATGGGGGACTCAAACCACCCTAATCATGAAATAATAATAAGGGGGACTTGAACCTCCCTGCTCACTTTGACCTCCATGTTGGTAAATGTAGTTTTCAGTGTCGGTCACTCAGACCTCTCCGTTCATGACTCAAATGCACAACCTTATTTATGGCCCAATTAAAATATTTATCACATAATCCCATTCATGAACCACATTCCATATTAAGGAATACATTGTTTTTATCATCGTACCAACTACACTTTCAAGGTAACAACAACATGCCAAAACAATTTCCATTAAATTAGAGAAAACAACTCCCTTTCTTCTTTAATACAAGGTAGGGGAACACCAACTCTCTTTTTTCTTTAAATCATACCGTTGTATTTCAAATACCTCTTTATATCATGAAATAGTTAAATACTAGTTCAATTTTACAAATTTCCACCTTTGTCATAACTCAAAACTAATTTCACACTATGGATTGGGGTCATTATCATTTCAAAAGTCACAAGTTTAGGAAAATCATAATTCCCTAATTCATCCACAATACCTATGTACCCATAAGTTCAAATCCATATTTAAAGCATAAATAATCATAATTAAATCTTGGGAAAACATTGTTCAACAATAAGCATTCAAAACCCACAACCCTTATTTTTAAAATCAAAATAATTCTATGTGAATAACACTTTAATTGAAAAACCTTGGGTTTTGGTCCTGGTAGGTGAGTTTTTGTTATGGCTACGGGTTGGTGGTAATAAGTCATATGTTGATATGATGAGAGGTAGGGTCAAAATTATATGTTTTCCAATGTTTAGCCTTTTATGTTCTTCCTAGGGTATGATTTGATAGGTACTAGTCGTATGGTTATGATGCAAGTTGGGCTAGTGAGTCGTATGTTGGACACTTTATGATCAAGTGATGATTTCAGGGTACCACTTGTATGATTTAGTTATGAGTTGAGGGATCCACTCGTACCTACCTGCATTATTTTTACAATATAAGTTGGGATATTCTTGACATTTTCCCTCTTAACTCCTTATTACCCGATGACATAAATCACTATTAGAGGTTTCATTAACCTATTATTCTCAATTAATTACTCTCTAAACACTCTAAAATCTCTCTCAAGCTCTTGGTTCAAGAGAAGTCTATAGTTTATTCAAGGGGATCAATTAAGGCTTTTAAGGGTGGTTTCTCTCTGCTTTCCTTGGTGTCTAAGGCATGTTGCTCCTCCCTAATTGTTAATTTAACTAAAACCATGTTATAATGTATGGTTTCAATACTTTTCTGAACTATTTCTTTCCTCAAAAGTTGAGGAAGGCAAAAATGGAAGAGTTTGTTAATCTGAAGTAGGGTAAGATGTTAGTCAAGGAATATGCCCTAAAGTTTCACTTGTGATCATGGTATGCTCCGAACTTGGTTTCTAGCATGACGGCTAGGATGAGGAAGTTTTATTTTTAGTTATCCAAAGACCTAATTTTGGAGAGTAAGGTTGCCTTGTTGAACAAGGACATAGATACATCCAAGATAGTTGTGTACATGAATCGGGTTGAGAAAGAGAAGAATAAGAAGACTGAGATAGTACAGAGGTAGGGCTAAGATACTAGATTTTCTGAGTAGGGTGGTGGCCAACAACAGAGTGGCAGGGATGGTATAAAGTGGCCCAATAAGAATTAGGGCAGTTTTGGGTCATACCCGACAACTAGTTCTTCCTATCTAAAGTCATTGGAGACAGACATTTCTAAGATGAATCTTAGGCTAGTGGGGCTCAGTCAACTCCATCATATCCTTCTTACAAATTTTATGGTTGATTACATCAGGATTTTTGTGATAAGAAGAGGGACTGGTGATTCAACTGTGGAAATCCAGGGCATATTCTTAAAAACTATCCTATTGGTAAGTTTTCCTCTGAGGTAAACAAACTTCCAGTTGCCTTTTTTTCATCTATGGCACCAAAGGGTAGACTATCCGATTAAAATAGTCTTTATGCTCTCACTATCCACCTAGAGTCTAAAGCATCGTCTGATGTCATGACTTGTATGTTGAAATTCTTGTCCCATGATGTGTATTTCTTACTTAATCCGGGGTTCACTCTCTCTTATGTGACCCTATTTTGGGTTTGTTGTTTTGGTTTTGGTCCCGAGTATGTTTCAGACCCTTTTTCTATTTCTATCCCTGTAGGTGACTCTGTGATTGCTAAAGTGTTTATAGGGAGCGTGTGGTATCTGTTGGTAGTAAAGAAACTGTGGTGAATTTTTTTGAATTAGATATGATAGATTTTGATGTCATATTAGGAGTGGATTGGTTGCACTCATTCTATGATTCTCTAGACTATCAGACCCATAAGGTTTTCTTTAAATTTCCTAATGAGCCAGTTATTGAGTGGGTGGGTGGTTCCCTAGCTCCTAAGGGAAGTTTCATTTCATGTCTTGGAGCTTAGAGATTAATCTCTAAGGGCTATCTCTATTTTTTGGTTTAGGTTAATGATTCTAAGTCCTAGGGTACTTCTTTGAATTCAATCCCTATGGTGAATGAATTTTATAAGGTATTTCCTGATGAACTTCCTGGTGTCCCTCCCGATAGGAAGATTGAGTTTGGGATTGATCCTGTTATAGACACTCATCTGATTTCTTTTCCTTTGTATAGAATGGCTTCGGCTAAGTTGAAGGAGCTTAAGTAGCAACTAAAAAATCTCTTAGACAAGGGTTTCATCCATCCTAGTGTGTCCCGATAGGGTGTGCCAGTTTTATTCATGTGTAAGTAGGGTGGTTCCTTTTGGATGTGTATTGATTATCGATAGTTGAATAGGGTGATAGTAAAGAATAAGTACCCTTTTCCAAGGATAGATGATTTATTTGATCAATTGTACGGTGCTAAATTTTTCTCCAAAATCGATCTTCATTCTGGGTATCATAAGCTAAAGAATGGGAGGTGTATATCCCTAAGACTGCTTTCCATACTCAATATGGTCATTTTGAGTTTTTGGTTATGTCATTTGGATTGACCAATGCCTCAACGACATTCATAGATTTGATGAATAGGGACGTCTATCAATTTCTAGATTTGTTCGTCATTATGTTCATAAATGATATTTTGGTGTACTCTATGAGTGAGGTGGATCATACCGATCACCTCTATATTGTATTGTAGATTCTGAAAGACTAGCAGTTGTATGACAAATTTTCAAAATGCGAGTTATGGTTGAACGCAATCACTTTTCTGGGTTATGTCATTTCTAGAGAAGGAATTATAAGGGATTCACAGAAAGTTGCATTGGTTAAGAAGTGGACTACATCCACGACTCTAATCGATATTCAGAAATTCTTTGGTTTAGCTGGCTACTATAGGATGTTCTTGAAGAGTTTTTCTTCTATAGCTGTCCCATTGACTAAGATGACTCAGAAAAAGGTAATGTTTTTGAGGTCTGATGCTTGTTAGGGTAGTTTTGAGAAGCTGAAGGATAAGCTAACTTCGGCTTCAATTTTGACTTTGTCAAAAGGGACGAATGGGTTTGTGTTCTACCGTGATACATTCTTTGTGGGTCTTGGGTGTGTTTGGATGTAATATAGTAAGGTGATAGCTTATCCCTCTAGGAAGTTATAGGTGCATGAGAGGAATTATCCAACTCATGATTTGGAATTATTAGTTGTGGTGTTCGCATTGAAAATATGGCATCACTATTTGTATGGGGTTCATGTGGATATCTTTTTCGATCATAAGACACTGTAGTATGTGTTTACTCAAAAAGAGATTAACCTCAGACAAAAAAGATAGCTTGAACTGCTCAAGGATTATGACATAAGTCTTCACTACAATCTAGGTAAAGCTAATGTGGTTGTTGATACTCTTAGTAGGTTATCCATGAGGAGTCTAGCTCATGTAGATAAGGAGAAGCGAGAATTAGTGAAGCATATTCACCATTTATATAACCTTTGAGTTTGTCTTTCGGACTCTGAGAGTAGTGGTGTATTTTTACAGAAGGTGGTGCAGTCATTTGTTAGAACCGACATCAAGGAAAAGCAGGTGTTAGATCCTATCTTGATAAGAATCAAGGGTGAAGTAGGTGGGCAGAAGGTGATGGCTGTAGGTGGGAAGAAGTTGATAGCCTTCAAGAGTAGTAAAGATGGTACCTTAAAATACCAAGGGAGGTTATGTGTTCTCGATGTATATGGCTTGCAAGAGAGGCTATTGGATGAGGATCAAGAGTCAACTAAGATATTCATCTTGGATTGATAAAGATGTGTCATGATGTTAAGGAGATGTATTGGTGGAACAATATTAAGTGTGATATGGCAAATTTTGTGGCCAAGTGCATGGTGTGCCAAAAAGTGAAAGTCTAGCACATGAGGCCCGGAAGATTGTATAAGGAAATTAAGTTTCATGTATGGAAGATGGAAATGATCAACAGGGATTTTGTTACTGGTCTTCCTCGGTCTCGAAATTAATTTGATTTAGCTTAGGTCATCGTGGATAAGATGACAAAGTCTGCTCACTTTTTCCCAATATGGACTAACATCTTGGCTGAGGATTGTGTGAGGTTGTATCTCCATGAGACTGTGAAGTTGCATGGCGTACCAATTTCTATCATCTCAGAACATGGTATGCAATTTCCATCTCACTTTTGGCGGTCATTTTAGGAAGGCTTGTGGACCAAGGTGAGTATTAGTACTGCTTTTCATCCTCAGTCAGATGGGACGGTATAAAGGACTATTCCTACATTGAAGGATATGCTTCGTGCTTATGCGATTGACTATTGTGGTAATTGGGTTGAGCACTTTCCCCTTGTCGAGTTTGATTATAAGAATAGCTATCACTCTTGCATTGGGATGGCTCCGTTTGAATCTTTGTATGGTATGAGGTGTAGGTCTCTTATTAGGTGGTTTAAGGTTGGTGAGGCAGAGATGTTAGGTTCGAATTTGGTGCACCAAGATGCCATAGAAAAGGTGAAGGTGATTTAGTATTGACTTAAGGTTTCCCAAAGTCATCAAAAGTCCTATGTAGATATAAGGCATAGGAAGTTAGAGTTTGACGCTAGGGATAGAGTGTTTTTGAAAGTGTCTCCCATGAAGGAAGTGATGTGGTTTGGTAAGTGAAACACCTTGTTTTTTAGACCCTAGAAAATTTCCTTGATTTTTGGTTTTTAGGTAAGATGCGATGTAGGGAATGAGTCATACACTTAGGTACGGGAGGTATGGTCTAGTCGTATGCTGACCAGTGCTGGTTGGTGGGATTGATTTAGTTATTTGAATGGGTACGACCTGGGTGGTATGTGTTGTATCAGTGGATACGGGTATTTTGGTTACTTCATTTAACCTTGAACTTGGTAACTTAGGTTAGATCTAAGTATGAGTGGATCACCATAAGCCGTAAGCCAGTGTACGAGTCTTACTTAGGACTCGTACCTCGAGAAAGTGTTTACACCTCCTGGGATTCTATTCTTCCAGGAGAATGATTTATGAGTACTAGTTGTATACTTGGATAGGACTTAAGTTTGGGTGTGTCATAACTTGGAAAGTATTGGGTCCAAGGGGTAAAGCCTAGGGCATGATAGGTGGGTACCACTTGTATAGGATGGGTACGACTCACAAGGGTCAATTGATGTTTGGTGTATTAATGCAATTAAGTATTACTATCCTAGATTATCTAGACTTTTTTAGGGCAATTCGTGTACTTTATATGTTAATAATAATATAATTGAGCATTTAAGTGTGTAAGTATGTGATTACTTTTTTTAAAGGTGTTTTCAATCAAGTTTGGATTCAAATTGATCACTTAGAGTTCAAATGTGAAAACTAGTATTATTAGCTTGAGCTAGGTTTTTGTCTACTTGATATCGATGGATTCCATTGTATTTAATGAGTTCCTAATGGTATTATTGTGTAATTATTTATGTATCAACTTTTTTATAATGTTCATAGTTCAATTGAATCAATGAAATAGTCAAAACAATAAGTTAAAGATCAACGTTGGCAAGCCTAGTCTTAGTTCGAGTTTCTAGTTGACCATTCTTGATATTGTGTTGTTTTGAGCTCTACTCAGTGGTGTTTGATGATATAGGATTCTTGGTTAATTGATTATGATGATATATGAACTATATAAAAGCTGGAATACAAGTATAAACAACACCACATGTTTGGGAATGGATCAGCGAAAGGATAAGACACAACTTGACATATAATTGACACTTTGGATGTCACCAGCACGTGTAGGACCATATAAGGGCTATGTGGCATGTTCTATGCATAGTCATATTTATAGGGACCAAAATAGTTTTCCCTAGTTTTAAGCCATGGCGCAACCCCCATCCCAGCAGAATGACACTCGCGACGCGCCAATTGTTCCACCAACGGTAAAAATCCTTGTCCTATAAATAGGACACTTGAACTTGTTGTTTTTCACCTTAAACGTCTTGGAGGCATGGAGATGAGTTGGAAAAAACTTCAATTAGGGTTTTTCTATCTTTACTTTATCTTCTTCATGGATTTTAATATGTATTCATTCATTGTGTTTACGATTATGTCCATGAGTGGCTAAAGCCCCCTTTTCGGGGTTAGGGACAAGAACATGATTACTATTACTTTGAATTGATTTGTTTTTGATTGATTTTCATATTTGGTTGTTTATTTATTCTTCTTGTAACTATTTTAAGAAGTACCTAACCTTAGAATATATCTATTGTCGACCTTGTGAGCCTGAGAGGGGGAATAGGAAGATAGAACATGAGGATAGATAAAGCAAGGTTCTTATTCTTTTATAAAATAAGAGTTTTGAATTAGTGTCTAAGATAGGGATTTACCTAGAATCCTTAATTGGTTCAATATGGGAGAAAATATAAATGCGTTTAGCTTAGTTCTCACATCCCCACTCAAGATGTACTAGTTGGTCTAAGTTAGATAGGTGGTTAGAGGTCGGGATTCCATGATCATAACATCAACCCCGTGAATCAACAACCAAGATAAGTAAATTAACTAATAAAGTTCAATAGCATAGTATGATTGTTAGTAGTGATTTAACCCCGAGTTTCATTCTCATTGATTGTCCGTGGCATTTATTTTTCCGTATGAGTTTAGTTACTTTTAATTATAAACATTCAAAACTCTTTAATTTAATTTTGCATCAATTTAATCTTTATAGTTAAACTTTAATTAGATAGTTTCTGATACAAGTCTCTGAGGGATCGATATTTGGCTTTATTTAAGGCCACTATATTACTTGGTGAGACCACGTACACTTGCGTGTGCACTTGGAAGCGATAAATTTGTGGCTCCGTTACTAGGGACTTGTAATTTGGCAAGTGTTTTATTTTTAGTTTTAATTTGTAGATTTGTTTGGTGCTTTACTCTTGGTCTTGGGATTAAATTTGCAGGAAATAGGTTTACATACTAGTAAGCTGGCACGGGATAGGGAATTGGTTGAACTAAGCCCAGAACCCGAGCAATGCTTCCATCAATGAAGAAGAGAAGCAATCCTTCTCTATAGCATCCCGTAAATTCAAGAGGAACAAGAAAATCCTACTCATAGGGCTGAAGAACAACAGGCCAACAGGACAATTTATGAAGTGGCAATTCCACGTCTGATAAATTTGGCCTCCCCTTTTAAGAAACCGACAATTTGAGGTAATTTATAGCTGAAACAGAACACGGTGCAACTTTTGATCAGTAGTGGACAATTTACAGGGCTTTCACATTAAGATCCACAAGTTCATCTACGGAACATTCTAGAGATCAGTGACATATTCATCCCTAGAGGTGTGTTAAATGATTATATTAGGCTGACAATATTACCCTTTTCACTATTGGGGGAAGTTAAAAAGTGGCTGAACGCTGAACTGGCAAGTTCAATCATAACTTAGGATAATTTAGCCCAAAATTCCACATCTGATTCTTCCTATATGACAAGACTGCGAGACTTTGCAGTGAGATGGTATGCTTCAAATAAAAGCTAAATAAGAATTTATATCATGCTTGGGAGTGTTTCAAAGCTCTTCTTCAGGACTGTCCACATCATCACCAGTCCAATGAGGTATTAGCTCACACTTTTGTTGAGGAACTTAACCAAAACACAAAATTTTTTCTAGATTCAGCAGTAGGTGGTTAAGCTTTGGAGTTGACGTATGATAAGCTATATACTTTGTTGAACTGGATTGCTCAAGGGAATCCTGAGTGACATTTGGGCTTAGTAAATGCTACAAAAAAGGTTGCTGGTGTGTTGAAGGTGGACCAATTTATTGCTATATCCACTCAGATTGCTGCACTGCAAAATTAGATAAATACTCAGTTCAGCAACATGAAACTAGGGGTTGCACATCCTGCAGCTACAGTTAATGTAATTCAACAGACTTCAGGTTGGTGGGAGTTTTGTGGTAACAATGGGCATTCAGCGGTTGTGTGTCCTGCAAATCCTAAGTCCATGATGTTTTTGGGCAATGCAAAAAGGTAGACTTATAGGAATGTCTACAATCTTAAGTGGCAGACTCATCCATAATCAACCTTAGAAGACCGAACAACAACAATATCAGTAGCAGATCAAGGCAATTAGGCAGCAGCCCAGACTAGAATATATGGAAGAAATGCTGAAGAAAATTATGGATGCTCAAGCTGAGTTGGAAGCAGATATAAAGATCCAGCAAGTAGCTACAAGAAGTTTGGAGTTGAAATAGGTCAGATTGCGCAGGCACAAAATGGTAGGCCCAAGGTGGTCTGCCAAGTGATACAAAAATCCTAAACAAGTAATGGAATTCAATTTGAGGACTGGTAAAGAGATGAATAAAGAATTTCCAAAGAAAATTAAGGAGGCAGATGTAGATTTGATTTCCTCAAAGGTATCTAAAAAATTTATTGAATATTCGAGGAAGTCTGGGTACTCAAAAACAAAAGTTACTGAACAGGTAAAAGAGAGACCACCACCACCTTTCCCACAGAGGATTATAAAAGCAAACGAGGATGCATGCTTTAAGAATTTCTTTGACACGTTCAGAGAGCTTCACATTAACTTACCTATTTTAGATGTTATGTAGGGAATGCCCAAGTACGCTAAGTACTTGAAGTATGTGGTTACAAAGAAAGTTAAGTTGCTGAATGTTGAGACGGTTGTACTCACTAAAAAGTTTAGCTCTATGGTGATGCATAAAATGCCTCAAAAATATAGTGAGGTGGTAGACGCACTTAGTGATAGAGGGAAGCATTAATTTGATTCCTTCTCTTTGTTCAACACTTTGGGCTTGGGGAGGCCAAGACCGAGATCTGTGTTACTCCAATTGGTAGAACAGATAATAACCCAATCCCAAAGAAATCATAGAGAATGTTCTCATCAAGGTTGGTAAGTTTATTATTCCTACTGACTTTATTGTATTAGATTTTCAGGTAAATGGAAAAGTTCCAGTCATCTTGGGATGTCCATTCTTGGCGACAAGAGGAGCCTTGATAGATGTGAGAGAAGGCACGCTCACAATGAAGCTGGATGATGAAGAGACAATTTTCAAAATGTACAAATAGCTCAATACACTATCCCACTTAAAAGATTTGTGTATGATTAAAGTAACTAAAAGGGATATGTGTGCGGTGGTGGAGCCTATTCCACAAAAAAACTTTTCAGACTTCCTTATTGAGCAGCCTAAGCCTCCAATACCTGAGCCCAAACCGATGCAGATTGATGAACCTTAAAGGAGTAAAGTTGAAGAAGTTGTTGACCTTGAGAGTTCACACTTAAGAGGTTAGAAACAAATAATAAAATGGCAGCCGAGTATGAGGAAGAGGTTGAAATAATACAGATAAGCCAATGGTTAGGTCGTGCCATGACACTACATTTGGCGCTGCTTGGGAGGCTACCCAAGTTAAGGTATGTTTTATTTTTGGTATTTTAGTTTTTACTTAATTAGTTTTCATTTTTGTTGAGTCACAATTTGGTGGAAAGTTTGAATACCGATTACCTAAGGTAAGAAGCATGAAAAAGACTATGTATGGGGTCCTTGAACCCTCTTGATGTATAAAATATGCTACTAGATAGGACTAGATGCCTCAAGAAGTATTTTTATCTCTACTTTTAAGTATACTTTAGGGGAAAAGTAGATTTTTAAGTGTGGAGCGAGGAAATTCCCATTTTCAGTGTAATTTTAAAATTTTTTGTGTTAGGAATAAGTGGGATATTCTTGTTAGTACTATATTTGAAAACATTATGCAAGTATTTTGGTTGTAAAAGCATGTTGATTGTGTGAATTACTACTTTTGAGACTCCCAGACTCATGATTTTGACTCTTGTACCTGTTGGCTTAATGTTGAACTCGTGCAATTGTGTGTTGAGAGTTTATAATGATCCTACTTGCATTATGCATGTGCCATATGTGTGTGAGATATTTGTATGTTCTTTGTTGCACGTGATGTCTAGAACTTGCCTGGTGTGTGTGCAAAGAGAAATGAAGAGTGTAGTTTTAGGATATGATTTAGGCATTTATTTAATTGCCATGTTTCATACATTTCTCTGACCTACCCTTGTACATAATCCTAGTTACCCTCATTGAGCCTTTAGATTTTTCTTTTTTAGCCTCAAATGTAGCCTAATCCACTTCTTTGATTGACCTTAATTTAATTCAAAATCTCCTAAGTGCTTTAGGGTAAAATGAATTGAGTAAGGATTTGGAAATTCACATAGGAAAAAGGTGAAATAGAAGCCCCAAATTGATAGTTACTGGTGGGTAAAAATGTTATGTGTTGTGGTTGGGAGTTGAGTGATGTAATGAAAACAAATTTGTTCAAATTTAATAAGTTGTGAGTAAGGAATACTCCGACCTTATGCAACTGAATGAACTTAATGAGGTGGGGCAAAATAAAAGATGTGGGTAGATAAAAGTGGAGCAAAGTAGTTGTTAAAGGTGTGTTGATTGTATAATATGATGTATTAAAGCTCTTAGGGAAGATAGTCACTATTACATGCAAGAATATCTCCCACCCATCCCTTAGCCTACAATAAAACCCTTAAAGACCTATTTGACCCTAACCGTAACATTCCAATATTAGTGGAGTATTACACTAAGGGCAAGTATATGGTTCATCTTATGTCACTTTTGAATTTTTTATGAGAGCGAGTGTAACTTACTTCATGTGCCCTTTCTGTTAGAAATTGCATTTATGTGAGTGTTCATGGGTAACAATATTGTAGTGACGGAATATGTTTGATGAATATGGATGATTTTTATGATGTCTTTTTTGAGGAAATATGTATGAGTTTTCCAACTAGGTGAATCAATTCTTGAGGTTACGATGTTTTGGAGTAGTATTATTGAACTTTCACTAGTGAACATAACATGCTTAACGTAGAAAATTACATTCTATGTAGTCACTGTAGTACTAATGTGAGCATATTACTTGTAGTAGAAGTGTTGAGTCACCTCAGCTTATGATACTTAGAGTAAATTGTTGTTCGAGGACGAACAAGGCATTAAGTATGGGGTGGTGATGTTGGGTGTATTTATGAACTTTAGTATTGTTATCCTAGCATATCTAGAATTATTTTGAGGGAAATTTGTGTGCTTTATGTGTTAATAATGATATAATTTAGCATCTAAGTGTGCAAGTATGTGATTACAATGTTTAAAGGTGTTTTCAAACAAGTTTGGATTCAAATTGATCTCTTAGAGTTCAAATGTGAAAACTATGGATTCAAATTGTGTTTATTTTCAATTCTAATCCATGGGTTTTGATGATATAGGATTATTAGTTAGTTTATTATGACAATATATGACTGATATAAAATGTGTAAATCAAGTGGAAACAACACCACAAGGTTGGGAATGGATCAATGCAAGCACAAGACACAACTTGACATAAAATGGACACTTGGGATGCTACCAAAATTTGTAGGACTTTTGAAAGTTCCGTGGCATGCGTTCTATTCATAGGAAGCTTCTTAAGGGACCAAAAATAGTGTTCCCTCGATATAAGCCCATGGAGAGACCCCCATCCCGGCGGAATAACCCCCACGGTGCACCTTTTATTCCACTAACTGCAAAAAGCCTTGTCCTATAAATAGGACACTTGAACTTATTGTTATTAACCTTTGACGTCTTGTTTTCTTAGAGAGGGGATTTAAAACACTTCAATGAGACCATAAAAAGTTAAGTGTATGCTTAGGCGTAACATCAGTCAATACTCTATGATGGGAATCAAGTTCAATTTAAGTGAGGTTAATTTGGATATTTCTCCACTTATTTTAATAAGGCCCTACGACCTATATTGCATTTGGGAGATTATTTGCCCACTATTCTATTCTTAAACTCTTAGAAAACACTCTTAAACCTTCCCCACCACTTATATTTCACTTGGTAATGTTGCATATGGGTTGGTGTTGACTTCTAGTTTGAGGTGTATTCACCCGATGTTCCATGTATCCATGATGATGAAGTATATGGTGATCCATTGCAAATTTGTCCTATCAAAGATATTTGTATTTCAGATTCTTTGTCTTATGAGGAGTTCCCGATTGGGATCTTGGATCAACAGGTTCAACGGTTGTGGACCAAGGTCGTAGCTTCGATAAAGGTTCTATGAAGTAACCATAAAGTAGAAGAGGCTACCTGGGAAGCTTCAGAGAACGTGACGTCCAAGTATCTGTTCCTATTTTCTACTTTGGGAATTCATGCGAAAGGTATGTGTTCTTCATAGGATCTCTATTTTTTTAACTTAGTTAAAGGTCAGTATAGAAGTTGGGGTATAAATTGTGCCTGTACTGACTAGTTCCATATTCGAGTATGAATGATCCATAGAGGGGAGAATTTAAACACCCTGGGTTCTGGCCCTTGCAAATTACTCGAGTCTTGAGATTTATGATCATCACACAACTTACCATGCGATTCATATGTTATGTTTATAAGTCAAGTGACCCAAATCATAAGGTGTTCAGTGTTTGGTGGGTGAGTTTCTGTTATGGCTATGGGTTGGTGGTGACAAGTCGTATGATGATATAATGAGAGGTAGGGTCCAAACTGTATGTTGTTGATAACGCTCAATCTACAGCTATCGTAGGAGTGTAAAGCGGTCGTTAGCAAATATAGAACCCATCTGGGTTGGGTATCGATCCCACAGGGAATAGCTTGGTCAACAAGTAAGCAACGATTACTAGACTTTTAGTACAAGTCTCATAAAAGGGGGGATTGTAACGTGCAATTGATGTAAACAAAATAGTAAAGTAAAAATTGAAAATAGCAAAGTAAAAAGAAAGAATATTTAGTAAGTTGTAAACAATGAGAATTGAGAAGTTGGGGGTATGTCCACCTTATGAGTTTACGTCTCTATTAGCTATGAGTTATGCGGAATTCAGACATGCATGTGCTTATAGAGAATTGTATTCGATGGTAAATCCAGGCGTCTTTCGACCTATTCGAGGATTATTTCACTTTAACTCTTTCGAGCTTAAAGCGTGTCTAACGGTACGAATTCTCCAAGAGGTTAATCCAGTTACGGCACTAACTTTTTAATAGGGGATGGGACCCTACTACCTTGACATTATCTCTTTTCCAGACAGATAACCTTTCTTTCAAACAAGTTAAATGTTATACTGGCGTATTCTTGCGTTTGCAACCACAAAGAATTTAGGTTAAGACGAAGAGAATAATGATATAAGCAGCATACGTGTCACAAACTTACAAACTCATAGCAATAGATAGTATCTCATACGGCTTCCATAACCCCAACAGAGAGGTTTAGTTACCCATGAGTGCGAAGGAAATCTCAATTGACATTGTTATTATACCACAATAAGAATTTCGTGTAGTAGTAGTGTGGTAGGCGTTAGGCGTGATTTCTTGCAAGTAACCTTTCTTTTGTTGCGGAAATTAAGAATAGATAAAAAGAAGAAGAAGTAGAAAGATGAATTAAAACTAGAATGAGATTTGTTGAGGAATAGTAGAAGAATGAATAAAAATCTCTAGCAAAATAGGGTATTTATAATACCCATATCCTATTCCTACTAAGCTAATGAAATACTTAACCCAATTGTACTAGGTTAATGTATCATTATCCTAATCCTACTAAGCTAATGAAGTACTTAACCCAATTGTACTAGGTTAATGTATCATTATCCTAATCCTACTAAGTTACTGCTAGTCCCCAAAGTCTTCAGAATTGCTGTTTTTGCCCGGGACATATTTTCCATGCGTCACTTTTGGTCCTTAGGCGTCCAACCTTCCTTTTCTCCTTTCGTGAAGCTTTCTTTGGCGTCAACTAATCATGTTTGTTAGCTCACTTACAGGAAAAAGGACTAAAAGTGCATGAAATATATAATTTGTTCTCAAAACTTGGCTAAAATATGGGCAAAATCTAATGCTATAGGCGTGTAAATTCGCCTATCATCAACACCCCACACTTGAAGCTTTGTTCGTCCTCGAACAAACTATCATGTCCTTCTAAACATTAACTTAGGGTTTCACAGTAACAACACAAAATATTCATCAAGACAAGCACAACAATTATGAACAAAGAGTAGTTTTCTGCTCATTAGTAGAAACAATTCAACCTCCAACATAAACTCGTGATGGTAGTTAATTCATATCCAAAAGTTAAGGCACAAAGAATCATACACAACTATCCAAAACTCATCAACCATGTGTGTCTCACAATATATTACCCATAATCACTCTCAAGCATAGCATTTTTTTCAAACATGGGTATAAAAATATCCTTGCTCTCGCTCTCACAAAGAATTCATATGCACCAACTGATGACCATAGGCTTGCCCTTAGTGTAATGCTCCACTAAATGTCAGAATGCTAAGCTTAGGATCACTTAGGTCTTTTATGGGTTGTAATGTAGGCTAAGGGACAGGTAAGACTATTTTGGCCAGAAATAGTGACTATGTTCCTAAGCGCTTTAATACATCACATTGTATTATTAACACTTTTCTTTCAAACAACCTTTCTACTTTCTTTTATTCTACTACCCTTTTTCTCCTCTTTTGTTTTTTTCAATTTTAAGCAACTTTTTATCTTCCCTTTTCTTTTTCTTTTCATACCTCTTATGATAGCACTTTCTTTTTCATAAAAAATTCAACCACCAATACATTCTAAAGCATCATACTCACCTAATTCCCTCTTATTTTTTCACATGACTTTATACTTTAAAGCACTTAGGAATTTGGATCAAATTATAGTCTTGAAAAAAATGGATTAGGCTTACATCTGAGGTTGTCAAAGAAAATAGGCTAAAGGCTCAAAAGGGTTAACTAGGATAATGTCCATGGGTAGGTAAAAAGAAGGTAAACAATGATAGGTTGCCAAAGAAATGCCTAAATCATCTCCTAGACTTACACTCTTTATTTTCGCTTTACATACATACCAGGCAAGTTCTAGCATCAGCCACAAACATAGAATATACAATATCCTTACACACACAAGGCACATGGTCGACTTTATTGGGAGTAGTATAGACTCTTGACCAACAACTGAAGGAATTATACCACACAATATCACGTAGTGAGTCACAATTATAGCCTAAAAGTCTCAATAGTCATGATTTTAGCACAAACTCTTGTTATAATCTCATGCTGCCTATTAGAATAATTTCATGCGAAGCTAAACTAAAAAAAAAAAACTCAAAAACAAACATAAATAAATTCAAATGCGTATAGAGAAGTAAAGCATGTAAATACCACCACCCCACACTTAAATGGGACACTGCCCTCGGTGGAAAATAAATACGAAGAACCTGGTCAGTCGGACTCCTCCTCTATGTCGGGGGTCATACCCTCTTCGTCGAAATCATCATAGGAGTCGTCGTCATCAGAATTCTCCTCCACGTCGGAGTCTGGCATGCGTCGATCATCATCAGTCGGCACATCATCATCAAGAGGTTCCTCAAAGTATGTACCTACTCCACACATCTCCCTCGCATGCATATTCATTGGATAGTCATGGTCCAGCTGTTGGAGCTCTGCAGTAGTTGGAACACGACCTCCGCTCATCATGGTGAACCATGTCATGCCATAAAGATGACGGAAGAAACTCTCATCTCGAGCATGTCTCTCCACAGTAGTAAGGTTGATGCCATGTGTTGTTTCAGCATCTTTGACCTTTGTGAGGTCAGCCTTCTTCGGGTTATGTGGGAGTTTGTGATCAGCTGGTTCCTATTCGATGTCCTCCTTCCACAAGATTGCTGTCAACAGGTTGCCAAAGGTGAAGTGGGACCGCTTGTGTAGTCTGGCCTTCCGCATTGTAGAACGAATGATTGCCCCAATGTTGATAGGGACATTCATCATCAATGCATAGACCAAACACACTCTATCTCTTATTATTTTGGTGTACTGGGTCCCAGTAATAAGACAAGAGTTGACAATACGCAACCATATTCTTGCTTCCCTATTCAAAGGATCATAGGGGAAGGTGTTGTGTCATCCGGTTTCTTTATGTCTGCTCCACCGTGCCATGGATCTACTTCCACAAAGTGTGTGTCGAATTTCTCTATAAGGAGGTCTGCTGTACAGCTCTTTTAATGGTGCTGGATCGACTGAAGGTAAGCTAATAAAGGAGTTGATCAAATCCGCATTGAGTTGTAGAACTTGGCCTCGAATCTTGACTTCGCTGCCTGTGATTTTCGGCGACCAGTTGGCATAAAATTCTCTTGTCAGATCAAGATTGCATTCTCCCATGTCGCGGAAGATGAAATCCAGATTTAGTGCCATGATTTTCACCAACATGCACGGCTCCTTCTCCGCTAGGCTGTCCTTGTTGATCAAGTCGACATGAACGTATTTTCCTTCCTTGTTGTTCCTATACCATTCCTTGGCTTCCTCCTCAAGAACCCATTTTATTCTAAACATACGGCGTGGTAATTGCATTGAGGATGATTCTCCTTGGTCCTTGTGACCTTTTTTCTTGCCTTTTTGGGAAGTGGTAGCCTTATCTTGTCTTGATTTGGGTGCCATTGTACCACCTTTACCATGCAATACGTCCAAATCATCATTTCAAATCAATCTCCTCGTTGAATACCTCTTGCACCTACATATGCTCAAAACTAATGAAAACGATTAGTACGATGGGTTGCCTCCCATCTAGCGCCTTAGTTTTGGTCGTGGTACGACTCTTATTTTTGGATTTTCATTTATCAAAATCAAAACAAGTACTAGAATAAAAGAAAGACAAACGATAAATGAAAAACGATAAACGATAAACGATAAACGAAAAATGATGGGTTGCCTCCCATCTAGCGCCTTATTTATTGTCGTGGCTCGACATAGTTACCTCGAGTACTTAGACTTCGTCGAGATAAGTGATGGCCATATAATTCATCGAGTCAAGAGGACCGATATAAGGTTTAACACGTTGACCATTCACCTTGAAGACAACACCATTATTTTCTTCCAATTCAACTACTCCAGACGAGTAGACTTGGATAACTTTGTATGGACCAGACCACTTAGAATTTAACTTACCTGGGAACAACTTCAATCTAGAGTTGAAGAGAAGCACCATATCATCCTTTTGAAAGTTTCGTCGAACAATCCGCTGATCATGATACTTCTTTATCCGCTCCTTGTATAGGTCTGACCTTTCATATGCATGGAGACGGAACTCATCTAATTCGTTTAGCTGCTCCAACCTCAGATTCATCGCATCATCACAATTCAAATTAAATTGCTTCAACACCCACAATGCCTTATGTTCGAGCTCAATGGGTAAATGACAAGCCTTCCCATAAACTAGTTGATAAGGGGACATGCCGATGGGTGTTTTGAATGCAATCCTATACGCCCATAGTGCATCATCTAGCTTCCGAGACCAATCCTTCCTATTAGCATTTACCGTCTTTGCAAGGATTTGCTTGATCTCCCGATTGGAAACCTCTACTTGTCCACTCGTTTGTGGGTGATAAGGCGTGGCTACCTTATGTTGCTTGACACCATACTTGGCCAACACAGATTTGAATAGCTTGTTGCAAAAGTGAGATCCTCCATCACTTATGATAGTACGTGGTACTCCAAAGCGAGAGAAGATATTACTCTTCAAAAATGCTACAACACGTTTTCCCTCATTGTCGGCCAATGCTACAGCTTCAACATATTTCGAGACATAATCTACAGCAACTAAGATGTACTTTATTCCAAACGAATTCACGAATGGACCCATGAAATCAATGCCCCACACATCAAAGAGTTCTACCTCAAGAATTTTCGACATGGGCATGTCATGGTGTTTCGAAATAGCACCTTGTCTTTGGCATTGGTCGCATCTTATAACAAAGTCATAGGCATCTCTAAATATTGAAGGCCAATAATATCCACTTTGCAATACTTTTCTTGCCGTCCGATTGCCTGCGTGATGTCCTCCAACTTGGGAAGTGTGGCATGCTTCCAATATAGTAGGCACCTCTACATGGGATATACATCGTCGAATAATACCATCCGCACATCGTCGAAACAAATATGGCTCATCCCAATAGTAGATTTGTACGTCATGCATAAACTTTCTCTTTTGATGGTATGATAAATTGGCAGGTATTACATTACTCACCACAAAATTTGCAAAGTCGACATACCATGGTAACTTTTCTGTTATCGTCGCTAGGATCTCCTCATCAGGGAATGCATCATCAATCTCGATATCAGGCTGCACCACATACTCGTTCTCGAGTCTAGATAGATGGTCGGCCACTTGGTTCTCGCAACCTCTTCTATCTTTAACTTCGAAATCAAACTCTTGCAGCAGCAATACCCATCGAATTAATCTTGGTTTTGCATCCTTCTTTGTCATTAGATACCTAAGAGCTGCATGGTCTGTATGAACGATCACCTTAGTACCCAATAGATAGGCACGAAACTTCTCAAACGCATACACAACTGCTAGGAGCTCTTGTTCTGTCACAGTGTAGTTCCTTTGGGCTTCATTTAGGACCTTACTCTCATAGTAGATAGGATGAAATAATTTCTCCTTTCTCTGACCAAGCACAGCCCCAACGGCTACACCACTAGCATCACACATGACTTCGAACGGGAGAGACCAATCTGGTGCTACCATGATAGGGGCTTCAATGAGTTTTCCTTTGAGGCAATTGAATGCCTTTAAGCAATCTTTATTGATGTCAAACTTCGCATCTTTCTCCAAGAGTTTGCACAATGGACTAGCAATTTTGGAGAAATCTTTGATGAACCGACGATAAAAACCTGCATGGCCAAGAAAACTATGAACTCCCTTCACCGAAATTGGAGATGGTAGCTTCTCAATGACTTTGATTTTTGCTCGGTCAACCTCAATGCCTCTTTCGGAGATTTTGTACCCAAGAATGATTTCTTCTTTTACCATGAAATGGCACTTCTCCCAATTCAGCACTAGGTTGAATTCTACACATCTTTGCAACGCCATACTTAGGTTTGCCAAGTACGCTTCAAAAGTCTCACCAACAATTGAAAAATCGTCCATAAATACCTCCAAAGTGTCTTCAACCATATCAGAAAAAATTGACATCATACAATGTTGAAAGGTGGCTGGTGCGTTACATAGCCCGAATGGCATACGTTTGAAGGCAAACGTACCATATGGGCATGTAAACGTTGTCTTCTCTTGGTATTCGGGTGTAATACAAATCGGATTATAGCCTAAATAACCGTCTAAGAAGCAAAACCATCCTTTCCCCGCTAATCGATCTAGCATTTGCTCCATAAACGGCATTGGGAAGTGATCTTTGAGTGTCCAACAATTCAACTTTCGGTAGTCCATGCATACTCTCCATCCAGTGACGGGTCTGAGTGGAATAAGCTCATTCTTCGCATTCGCGACCACCGTCATGCCTCCTTTCTTGGGAACAAATTTTACCGGGCTTACCCATGTACTATCAGAGATTGGATACACAACCCCCGCGTCTAACCACTTGATAATTTCTTTCTTCACCACTTCTTGCATAGGTGGGTTTAGATGTCTTTGATGCTCAATGGTGGGTGTGCAATTCTCTTCAAGCTGAATTTTATGTGTACAAATCCCAGATGGAATACCAATAATATCCGTAATGGTCCATCCAATGGCTCTAATATATTTCCGTAGAATAGCAATGAGAGCTGCAACTTGTTGCTCACCCAAATCTGCTGCAACAATGACTGGAAGTGTGTTTCCGCTTCCTAGGAATGCATACTTTAAATGTCTTGGTAGCTCCTTTAATTCTAATGTGGGTGGCTCTTCAATAGATGGCTTAGCTGGTGGTGTGGGTCGATTCTTGTGATCAAGGTCCATCTTCTTGGGAGCATAGCGATATGTCCCTAATCCTGATAGAGCACAAATAACTTCTTCACAATTTTCAGCATCCTCATTCACTCCATTCATGAGCACAACCTCCAAAGGGTCATTAATAATTTGCTCTTCTTCAAGTAATTCTTTCTCATCATCAAAGAAAACATCAGCCAACAAAAATACACTCATATCTTTGGGTTGCTTCATTGATTTGCTAACATCAAAGAGAACTACTTTGTCATTTATTCAGAACGAAAGTTCATTAGCTCTCAAATCAATAAGCACACTTCTCGTAGCAAGGAAAAGATGCCCCAAGATTATGGGAACTTCTGAGTCTTCCTCACAATCCAAAATAACGAAGTCTATCGGAAAGATAAATGAAGAAACCTTTACCAAGACATCACATAGAATACCAACAGGTCATTTTACCTACCTATCCGCCATTACGAGCCTCATGTTGGTTGGAGTAGGATCACCCAACCCCAACTTCTTATAGATAGATAATGGCATCAAATTGATGTTGGCTCCTAGGTCGCATAATGCTTTGGCAAAATTCAAAGATCCAACGGTGCAAGGAATAGTGAAAGTTCCGGGGTCATCCTTCTTATGAACTATTGATCGGGTAGCGATTGCGCTGCAGTGATGAACATCATCTTTCAACTCATAACTTGCTGCCCGCTTCTTTGTCAAAAGATCCTTCATAAATTTTGCATACCCAGGCATTTGTTCAAGTGCCTCCACCAATGGAACATTAATGGTCAGCTGCTTTAACATAGTCATGAATTTGCTGAACTTCGTCTCATCCGCCACCTTCTTCAATCTTTGATGGAAAGGTGGTGGTGGGTATGGAATTGTTCTCTCCATGGCTTTCTTCTCCTCTTACTTCCGTTTTTCAGCTTTTTCAGGTTGCAAATTGATGGGGTTGACGTCGTTGACGATAGGATTAGTTGCAGCGGCATCTTCTCCTTTCGCCTTATCATCAATGTCCACTACTTCGTCAACCACTTGCTTGCTTTTTGCTGAAGTTTCCAGCACCTTACCACTTCGGGTAGTGATGGCCATGCATGACCCATCATTCCTTGGGTTTTGCACAGTATCGCTAGGTAAAGTGCCAGCCTTTCTTTGATTGAGTGCTGCTGAAAGTTGGCTCAATTGCTGCTCTATTTGCTTGATTAAAGTGGAATGAGAATCAACTATTTGTTTTATAGAGAAAAAATCATTAACTACCTCCGTTACTACATCGCTTGTTGTTTCCACTCCTTTCAATATTTTAGCCAGCATGTCTTCCATACTTCCAGAACTAGATGTGGTGGCATCACGTCTTCCAGGGGGAACGTACAAACCACTCTTTTCATTCTTGTTCTTCCAACTACCTTGGTCTTTGTTTCCAGATTTATCATAGTAGTTCCGACCTTGGTTTCTTTGGGTATTACCTGGGAAACCCCCCTGATTGTTCAAGTAGTTGGCCTCTTCTTCCGAATCAGATTCGTCTCTTCCTTTTGATGCAATAGCTTTGATTTTTTCGGTCTTCCCTGATAATAAATGCTTTGTAAGAAGATCTACTTGTGTTTTCGTGTGCGCCATATATTGATCATGTTCTTCTTCTCTTCTTCTTTGGTCTACAGTCATGCCAATAGATAAAGTGGGGCTTGCTACTTCAGAATCCCTGGTATGCCAAGCTCTACTTTGCTTCGTCATACGATCTAGCATATTGCTTGCTTGACCAAAGGTGAGGTCCATAAAAGATCCTCCATCCGCATTATCCACCACTGGTTTAGTTATTGAATTCAAGGCTCTGTATAATATCTCCATTAGGTGAACATTAGTCATGTGATGGTTTGGGTATCTCGCTAGCTTTGTCTTGAACCTCTCCCATGTTTCAGGAAGGGTTTCAGTTGGAAGCTGACGAAAGTTGCTGATTTCATCTCTCAATTGTGCTCTTTTGGATGGCGGAAAGAATCTTTCTAGGAAAGCATCTCTCAATTGCCTCCAATTTATAATCGAATCAGGAGTCAGCCCATTCAACCATAGAGTTGCCTCTCCAGACAGAGACAATGGAAATAGACGTAATCGAATTACATTCTGACCAACACCAGGATTGTCAAACGACTTGCATGTAGAAATAAAGTTGATGAGATGCATATTCGGATCATCTCCTGCTAGTCCACCAAATAATCCCTTGAGTTGCAATAACTGAATCATGGTACTTGTCTTGTTGAACTTGGCTCCGGGCGCTAATGGTGGAGGAATTATGGCTCCAATGGCTCCGGTTCCATCAAGATCATCATCATCGTCGTCAAAAGTTGGTTGCATGGGTTGGCGATCATACCTAAACCGAGCTTGACGACCTGTTCTGTTGGCAGGTGTTGTGATTTCAGCATCATGCCTTGGGTTTAGTAACTCGTCATCACCTAAATCCTCATCGTCAGGATTTGTTGCTCACCCAGGGTTATCAATGTTTTGTTGGTGTACTTGGGCGGCGGCAAGAGCAGCTAATCTTGCCTGCTCCTGTTGAGCAGCCATTCTTTCGATTTCCATTTGTGCCTCCATTCTGCCAATTTGTTGTGGTTCAGGATTGATATGTAATAACGGATGACCAGAACTTCGAGTATGGGGCATGCACTGAATAAAAACCTGCAGTAAACAAAAACAAAAACTAAAAGTAAAAGTAAGAGAATCTTTGACCAAAGGGTCTAGTAATTATCACAAACTTAATTGACACTCGTATTCCCCGGCAACGGTGCCAATTTTTGATAACTCTCAATCTACATCTCTCGTAGGAGTGTAAAGCGGTTGTTAGTAAATATAGAACCCAACTGGGTTGGGTATAGATCCCACAGGGAATAGCTTGGTCATCAAGTAAGCAACGATTACTAGACTTTTAGTGCAAGTCTCGTAAAAAGGGGGGATTGTAACGTTCAATTGATGTAAACAAAATAGTAAAGTAAAAACTGAAAATAGCAAAGTAAAAAGAAAGAATATTTAGTAAGTTGTAAACAATGATAATTGAGAAGTTGGGGGTATGTCCACCTTATGAGTTTATGTCTCTATTATCTATGAGTTATGCGGAATTCAGACATGCATGTGCTTATAGAGAATTGTGTTCGATGGTAAATCCAGGCGTCTTTCGACCTATTCGAGGATTATTTTACTTTAACTCTTTCGAGCTTAAAGCGTGTCTAACGGTACGAATTCTCCAAGAGGTTAATCCAGTTACGACACTAACTTTTTAATAGGGGATGGGACCCTACTACCTTGACATTATCTCTTTTCCAGACAGATAACCTTTCTTTTGAAAAAGTTAAATGTTATACTGGCGTATTCTTGCGTTTGCAACCACAAAGAATTTAGGTTAAGACGAAGAGAATAATGATATAAGCAGCATACGTGTCACAAACTTACAAACTCATAGAAATAGATAGTATCTCATACGGCTTCCATAACCCCAACAGAGAGGTTTAGTTACCCATGAGTGCAAAGGAAATCACAATTGACATTGTTATTATACCACAATAAGAATTTCGTGTAGTAGTAGTGTGGTAGGCGTTAGGCGTGATTTCTTGCAATTAACGTTTCTCTTGTTGCGAAAATTAAGAATAGATGAATAGAAGAAGAAGTAGAAAGATGAATTAAAACTAGAATGAGAATTGTTGAGGAATAGTAGAAGAATGAATAAAAATCTCTAGCAAAATAGGGTATTTATAATACCCATATCCTATTCCTACTAGGCTAATGAAATACTTAACCCAATTGTACTAGGTTAATGTATCATTATCCTAATCCTACTAAGCTAATGAAATACTTAACCCAATTGTACTAGGTTAATGTATCAATATCCTAATCCTACTAAGTTACTGCTAGTCCCCAAGGTCTTCAGAATTGCTGTTTTTGCCCGGGACATATTTTCGATGCATCACTTTTGGTCCTTAGGCGTCCAAGCTTCCTTTTCTCCTTTCATGAAGCTTTCTTTGGCGTCAAGTAATCCATAAAATGCTGAATTCTACATCATTTATACCTGAAACTTTGCTAATCATGTTTGTTAGCTCACTTACAGGAAAAAGGACTAAAAGTGCATGAAATATATAATTTGTTCTCAAAACTTGGCTAAAATATGGGCAAAATCTAATGCTATAGGCGTGTAAATTCGCCTATCATTAGTTGTCCGGTGTCTAGCCTATAATGTTCTATCTAGGGTATGAATGAAAGGGTACTAGTCATATAGTGATGATACGAGTTGGGCTACTTTATCGTATATTGGACAATATTTGGAGTACAACGTTTTGATCAAATAACTACTTGAGGGTACCACTCGTATGATGTGGTTACATGTTGAGGGATCCACTCATACCCACCTGCATTATTTTTATATTTTATGTTGGGGGTATTATGGATATTTCCCCTCTTAACTCCTTGTTACCCCAAGACATAAAATATTTTTGGAGGCTTCACTAAGATATTATTCTAAATCAAATAGTCTCTTGACACTCTTAAATCTCTCTCAATCTCTTGGTTCAAGAGAAGGCTAGGGTTTTTTCAAGAGGGTCCATTAAGGCTTTCAAGAGTGGTTTCTCTCTATCTTCCTTGGTGTCTAAGGCTTGGTATTCCTCCCTCATTGTTAGTTCAACTAAAAACATGTTTTAATAAATGCTTTTATTGTAATATTGTGGTATTGTTTTGGGTTTTGAAATTTGATGTTAGGGGTCTTTGTTATTGATGATTGGATAATGTTTTCCCATGATTTTCTTATCGTTTCTCATGTTATAATTATGGATTAAACATGCGGTTGCATGACAATTATCAATTGATCCTTGGTTTTGGTTTTGGAAACTATATGCCCTCAACATGTTTGATAAAATGTCAATGAGAATGATTTTGTCACATACTTTTACTTTTATTGAAATCATTGCATTGCATAATATGGTAATGGAACCCAAATTGGTTTGGTTAGTTTTAAATGGTTATGAAAGGACTTGGAGGCCACGACATTGGTTTAGTTGGAAATCTTGTTTAGTATATGGGAATCCCCTAAGACTTGGTGGAATCTTGTCATACTGGAATGCTAAATCTAATGCAATTATAAAATAAGAAAAATCCTCGAATGATGAGTACTCACTTCTAAGTCTACTGCTGCTGGCAGAATCTGACCTACTAAGGGTGCTCTAGATCTTGTGCTTCTGAACCTATGGTATAAGACACCATAGCGCTAGATAAAAGTATGCGTCAGTATGTGAGAATATACTGGTACGCTAAATGAGGTAAGTCTGAATGCAAGGGTTTACATGCATGATCAATACTCACTGGGTAACAGGAGACTACTAAATGAGGATACATGTATGAATGCATAAACTATAACTAAAATCGTAGTAATACAGAATACTGAATTCTAATAATTGGAATTTTGATAACGGAGTCTACTAATACTGATACCTAAGATTCAGCCAACCTAGTGGGTGATCTCTGGATCTACGAATACTAATACTGATTGACTAAAGCTGAGATCAGGCCTAGCTAGCAAATGATCTTCGAATTTACTGATAATAAGAATAATTGACTGAAATATGAGATCAAGCCTATCTAGTGGGTGATCCCTATATCTATGGAACTTTCTAAGTTCTTTACAGGCTTGAGTGATTGTATCTAATAGTTTTGATTTTAGTAATACTGATTGAGCTCTATTTTTAATACTGAGACTGAAACTGAGATTGTAAGAGGTAGTCATCTAACCAATATTTCCTAAATCTAAACTAGTGGGGTCCAACTTATAACACCAGTTGGAAGGGTGTCAGTACCATGCAACGGGTAAAGACAACTCCTCAGACCAGGATGCCAAGCCTAATCTAACGGGAGACACCTTGGCAGAGCCAAGCCTAATCAAAGTGAGTCCTGTGTGGTAGTCAAGCCTTAATCTAATAGGTGACTCCTCATCCTGCAATGGATATACAATTTTGGAGTACAGGCACTGCTACTAACGACTCTGCCTAACTAATGGGGAAGTCCTCATCCCTACCCTCTCTCAGTGCTGAATTCTACTCCCAACTGAATAGACACTGATCTGATTCATAGACTGTACTAAACTGAGCTGAATCTATTACTAATCGTATTGATTATCTGAGTTGAGATGAGTTCACTGAATTCTATTGACTGGTGAAATACTACTGAGTTCTATTAGTTGACTGATTGCTACTGAGTTCTTAATTGATTATTGAATTGAACTGGGATGTTACTGAGATTACAGAGCTTTCCAAAGTCATGAAGCTTACTGAGTTCTACCAAATACTGTAACTGACTGAGAATACTATTATTCGTGGCTTGACTGAGATTACTATAACTGACACTGGCTCTAGGTACATATCTAAATTGTCGGGTATTAAATACCCCAGGACTTGATAACATAAAATTAAAACATAACAATCCTTGAATAACATGGAAATCAATCGTCTATCATTCGCAATACAATCACTGAAGCATCCTTTCAAGCATTTGAGATCATAAAATTGTAGACGTATAGGAATGCATAATAATTTCACATAATTCATTCACCTAAGACTTTCAACAAACACTTAACATACATTAAATTGTACACAAAAAAGGGGTATTTCATATTAACATGCTATAATGGCACTACTTCATTCACCTAGGCATTTAATCAAACATATAGTGAGCATGCTTTGGTTATACAACCAACAATACATCTAAATAATACGCTTTCATCAATCAACATGAAATTTGAAGGGTTTATCATGAACATTATACCAATCATCACCTACAACGATTAACTCTTGGAATTTGAAATCCCAACAATAACATAAATATGAACTTCAATTCAACCATAATGGAAATAATAAATATACAATCTTTGCACTTCAAAAAGGATTATTGAGCTTCATGGGTGGAAGGAACCCAAGAATCAACATCTAACATACCTCAAAATTTTGAATCTTGAAAGAGAATAACTTTTCTCAAAGGTTCTTGAATGTTGATGTTTTAATTCTAGAGTTTCCTTGAAAAAGGGTGTGAATCTTGTTCTTGGGGATTGATCTTGAAAGAAATCGTAATTTTGATGTTATGGATAAATGAGGAGGTGTGTGTGCTTTTATTTGATGCATTTAGGTTTTAAAAAGGATGGAAAAAACCCCAAAAATCCTTTTAAAAATGACTTAAAATTGCTAAACGAAGATTCGCGACGGTTTGGGTGATGAATCATCACCTTGGGGAAAGACCGTCCCTTCAAACCATTTCTTTTTGGAAAGAAAATAGGATTACTTCCTCAGTTGTGATGGTCTGGGTGATAATCCATCGGAGGCACGATGGTTCGTCGACCTTCCTACCACACTTTGACAGCCCGAATAGCTCACTGTAAAATGACCATAACTTCTTACTCCGATATTAGATTTTAGTGAAATTGATATCATTAGAAATATAATTCAATTATCTATCTTTTGGTGGTAATGATCTAAAAATTTCTTTGTAGAATGGAAGATATACTTGTTTGAAGTTGACTATGGCAATATCCTTCTCAATAATACAATCGGTAAGGATGTTTTGATTTGTCTAATAGCTAGGACGTATTTGAGGCCTTAATACACATCAAATCGATCATAATACTACCAAATCATGAAAATTAATTTCTCATCAGCTTGAAGCATGGTTCTACTATCGGTTGGGATTCTCTGGGTCTCACAATATCTCCCCCTTGGGAACATTCGTCCTCGAATGAGGTTGGTTAGGACTACTGATAGACTGAGTTTATATGATGGATATGAATATATGATGCATGGGATATATGACTGAGTTCTTAAACTGAGCATGCATATCTGACACATGAAAATCCGACTCGTGAATGCATGACTAAATTATGCAATGATAACTAATACTAAGTTTGTAAGGAAAATCTGAGCATAATACTGAATGGATTTAAGGATATGAAAGAAGTGGGAAATTATAGGGTATATCCACCTTGACACACTATGTCGCTCTATGAACGCTTACTTGACTGAGATACTGGGGAAAACTGAGGCAATGCACAAGGCTCCTATGAACTGAATTGTGACTGAACATCTGAGATCTGAAACTAATGCATGATTCACGGACTAATATGAACTCACAAATACTAGGATGCTATATATGGGAATAGTTACATTCCTAAGATTCTTGATAATATGACTAGATAGAAAGATGGGGAAACTAAACTATACGAATTTGACCGCATGACTACTAAACTGAATTACGGGCTTCACTGACTGACTCTTGCTAAAAAATTAAGCATAAATGGGAGCAAAGGATCTAACAAAGAATATCTTAAAGATGAAAGACTCATAACGTACCCGAATCTATGTTAGGGGAACTTTCCTGATCATAAAGAGTCTGAAATGCATAGAATCTATTCAGATGCTGACTTGCCGGCGTAAATATCTACCCCTCTGAGCCATTATTCTACACTTCCATAACCTGTGGTGTGTCTTACCATATCTATAACATACTTCGCTACTTGGTCTACATGTGCCAAGCTGATTCTTACCACACTTTTCACAAAGTAGACAGGTACGCTCACTTCTCACACTACCCTGGGTTTTTGAGCCTGGCATCCCATCATGACTATCATTCTGGAACTTTGGTACTTGTAAAATAGATAAATATAGAGCTAGTAATAAAAACTTCTGACTATGCTGAGAACAGTTTCCACCCTGTGACCCTGGCCGAGAAAAACTAAAACTACCTATTCCGGTTTTCTTACTTACTCTTTCTCTTTCCTTATCTTTCTCTGCCCCAATCTTCTGAGCGTGCATCATCAATATAGAAAGATCCATGTCCATATTGAGAATAGAAGTCCTATATTTCATAACCACTAACCCAGACACATCGGATACAAACTTACTCATGCTTGCTCTAGGGTCAGCCATTTGCGAAAGGGCATACTTAGTCAACTGGTTGAACTTGAGGCAATACTCCTTTACTATCATAGAGCCCTGCCTAAGGTACATGAACTTTTATATCTTATCCTCCCTCATCTCAAGTGAAAAAAGCCTATCTAGGAATGTATCCTGAAATATCTTCCAAGTCATAGGTGCTGTATCCTCTTCTCTACTCTTCTTCCACATCACTACCCAATCATAAGCAATATTATTTAGTCTATAGGATGCTAATTTTACACTCTTCTCTTTGGAAACATGCATAACCTGGGTGATCTTCTTCACCTCATGAAGATAAACCTGTGAGTCCTCACCTGCCTGTAACCTAAAGAATTCTAGCGGATTCATTGTCATAAAATCTCTTATTTTGGTTACGATTAAATCCCCATCTTGCTGAGGTAGGGATGCAGCTTGACGGTTACCCTAAATATCAATTGTCACAGCTTGGGCTAGCACTTGAAAAGCTGCCCAAAACTCTTCATGTGACATATTCTTATTCAAAGGATCTGCTGGCTGAGGTTGCTGGTTATCATTTATACGAGCCTTAGCTCTGCGAGGAGGCACATTCTGTAAATAAAAGGAATAAAAAAATTAGACTGAGAGTTTAACTTAAGCTCGTGCCCACTCACATAACATGAATACTGAAAGAGGGAAAACTGTTCCTAAAACATCTTATAGCCTTATGTACATAAATGTGGTGCACAACACACCCATACACAAAACTCTACTAGATGTGGAATTTTAGATATCCTAGGACACTTTTGAACCTTAGGATCTGATATAAAGTTAGTAATGCCCCGAGTCTGGTACGCCAGATACTACATGGTGCTCAAAATCCCAAAGGATCACAAGCTAACCCTTGACTGATATTTGTAACTAAGCACTGAATAACATACTGAAATAAATGTGGAAAACTAGAAGAAACTTGCCATAAGGTTCAAATATCTGGAATAAAACTGAATAATATTTAACAATACCGAAATTAAAATAACTATCTAAAAATACTCTAGTCTGTCTGAACGTTTAGTCTAAAAAACCTCTAAACTATCTGAACTATAGAGTTGATGGGACAATCCCCCAACCAACTCCATTTATTGAAATGCTAAATCTAATACTATAATAAAATAAAAAACATCCTCAAATAATGAGAACTCACTGCAAAGTCTACCGCTGCTGGCTGAATCTGACCTGCTAAGGGTGAATTGGATCCCGTGTTTCTTAACCTATGTTATAAGACACCATAGTGCAAGAGAAAATTATGCGTCAACATGTGAGAATGTACTGGTACTCTAGATGAGGTAAGTTTGAATGAAAGGGTATATATGCATGAACAATACTGAATGGGTAACATGAGACTACTGAATAACGATACATGCATAGTGCATAAACTATAATTGAAATCGTAGCAACACTGAAGACTAAATTCTAATAACTGGACTTCTGATAACTGAGTCTTCTAACAGTGAGACCTAAGATCCATCCTACCTAGCAGGTGATCTCTAGATCTACTAATATTGATATTGATTGACGGAAGCTGAGATCAAGCCTAGCTAGCAGGTGATCTGAATCTACTGATACTTAGAATGATAGAATAAAATCTGAGATCAATCCTATCTAGTGGGTGATCTCTGCATCTATGGAACTTTTGAAATTCTTTACAAGCTTGAGTGATTGTATCTAACAAACTAATCTAGCAAGTGACACCTGGGTGGAGCCAAGCCTAATCTAATGGGTGACTCCAGGGAGGTAGTCAAGCCTTAATATAACGGGTGACTCCTCATCCTATACTACCTATGAAGTTTTAGAGTATAGGGACTGCGCTAATGACAGTTCCTAACTAACGAGGAAGTCATCATCCCTTCCCTCGCTTGGTGCTAAATTCTACTCCCAACTAAATAGACACTAATCTGATTCTTAGACTGTACTAAATTGAGTTGAATCTGTTACTGATCTTACTGATTATCTGAGTTGAGCTAAGTTCACTTAGTTTCGTTGACTTGTAGAATATTACTGAGTTCTATTAGCTAACTAAATACTACTGAGTTCTGAAGTGATTACTGAATTGGAATGGGATATTACTGAGATTACTGAGCTTTCCTAAGTCATGAAACTGACTGAGTCCTATCGAATACTGTAACTGACTAAGAATACTACAGATTGTGGCTTGACTGAGAGTACTATAACTGACATTATCTATAGGCACACAGCTAAATTATCGAGTATTAAATACTCCCAGGATTTAATAGCATACAAGTAAAACATACCAATCCTTGAATAACATGGCAATCGTCTATCATTCGCAATACAATCAATGAAGCATCCTTTCAAGTATTTGAGATCATAAACTTGTTGATGTATAGGCATGAATACTAATGTCTCATAATTCATTGACCAAAGCCTTTTGACAAACACTTAACATACATTAAATTGTACACAAAAAAGGGGAATTTCATATTAACATGCTATAATAGCACTACTTCATTCACCTAGGCATTTAATTAAATATATAGGGAGCATGCATTGGGTATACAACCAACAATACATAAAAATAACACGCTTAGGTCAATCAACATGCAATTTGAAGGGTTTATCATGAACATCAGACTAATCATCAACTATTATGATTAACTCTGGGAATTTGAAATCTAAAACATGAATCAAAACCCAACAATAACATAAACATGAACTTCAATTCAATTATAATCATGGAAATAATTAATACACAATCTTTGCACTTCAAAAAGGATTCTTGAGATTCATGGGTCGAAGGAACCCATGAATCAACATCTAACATACCTCAAAAGCTTGAATCTTGTAAGAGAATAACTTTTCTTGAAGGTTCTTGAATGGTGACATTTTGATTCTTGAGTTTTCTTGAACAACAGTGTGAATCTTGTTCTTGGGGATTGATCTTGAAAGTATCCCTAATTTTGATGTTATGGATGAATGAGGAGTTGTATACTTTGATTTTATACAATTAGGTTTTAAAAAGGGTGGAAAAAGACCCAAAAGTCCTCTTAAAAATAGCTTAAAATTGCAAAATGGAGGTCCGCGATGGTTTGGACGATGAACCGTCACACTGGTGATGGACCGTCCCTTCAAACCAATGCTTTTTGTCATGAAAATAGGCTTACTGCATCAATTGCAATGGTTTGGGCGATGGTCCATCGCAGGCGCGACGGTTCATCAGCCTTCCTGTTGCACTATGGCAGCCCGGACAGCTCACTGTAAAATGGCCATAACCTTTTACTCTGATATTGGATTTTGGTGAAATTGGTATAGTTGGAAATTTAATTCAATTTTCTATTTGTTGGTGGTTATAAGATAAAAAATTCTTTATATAATGGAAGATATGCTCATTTGAAGTTGACTATGGAAATATCCTTCTAAAGAATTTAATTGGTAAGGGATGTTTTGATTCGTCTAATAGCTAAGATGTATTTTAGTCCTTAATATACATCAAACCTAATAATAAGACTACCAAATGACTAAAATTTATTTCTCATTATCTTGAAGATTTGTTCTACTATCGGTTGAGATTCTTGGGGTCTCATACCTGAGTACATGCTAGTGTTCATCTGCTAACCTTCTTCCGACATTGTATCCCCGCATGAAGGAACCATCCATACTACTACTCCTGCTCAGTAACTTGGATTCAGGGACAACTTTGTTTCTGACTGAAGTAGTGACCTTCCATACTCTGAAAGGCTCTATTTTATGATATGGACTTCTTTACATTGTTTTTGTTTCTTGGATTTTGGTTTTGGCTATAGAAGGGGGCATGTCCTGACCAGATGTTCTTTGTTTTCGGTTAGAGGCTTTTTAGGACTACTATAGGCATAGGTGTTTTGATATTGGTGTCATCCTTGGTATTGGTATCAACATTGGGATTGTTTTTTTTTTTGATATTTGTTTGTGATTGTTTGGTCATGGTTTTAGACTTTATTAAATGTCTTTGAGTTATTATAGATTTATCTTGTTATTTGTTCGGAATTCATCCGACATAGGGGCGGTTATGGTTGGGTAATTGTGGTGGTCTCCGGTCTCGGTTGGACTTGAGGAACATAACTAGGCCCTGGTTTGGGTCGTGTCATTAATATATATGCTTTTTAACAAATTAATAGTGAGGAAAGAGTCACATGCCTAAAATAGAAAGATGTGCAAAGAGAAATCACCCTTGAAAGCCCTAATTGATCAACCTCTTGAAAACCATAAGTGTTCTTGACCTATAGGAACTTTGAGAGTGTTAATAAGTTACTTTGATGTGTTTATGAGGGATAAGGATACCCTAAATTGTTATAAGAAGTGGGTTTCATGTTGGGTAAGAGTGGAAATATTAAAAATACCCTTAACTTAAAAGCTGGAAAAGGGTCGTATTTGACTACAAGTCAACCCTTCACTCGAGACCACTCTTTACGACTCATCACCATGAGTTATAACCAAGGCAGTACCACCAAGGCACCCTAAACTGTTATCCTTATGACTCAATTGAACCACTTGTAATAGGACCCTATGAATCATAGTAGTTCCACAAAAGCCTCTAACGAAAGGAATACAAAAATCCAGTTGGGACATGCCCCGAACCATAGCAAAAACCAATATTCATAAATAATCTAAAGTATGAAATAACATTCATGAAATGGAATCTTCAGGAAAAATGGAAGCTAACCACCTCAATCCAAAGCTGACCCTCGAATGTGAATGCTAAAAAGGAGGAGTAGAATGGCAGGTTCCTATATCGCATTGGGATACAGCCGCCTGAAGAAGGGTACACTTGCATGAAATCAGGATAAGGATAATATAATGCCATTTAATAAAACAAAGTAAAACCATCCATATTCATTCAACCCATACATATATATATAAATATATATATGTAAAACTATCCATATTCATATATGCTTAAGCAGACAATACACGTCATGAGAAAAGATATTTAACATACCAGTAGTGACATCAAGTGATACCTTAAATTCCTGTCGAGATGCAAGAGCATACAACGTATTGTGGCCTATGACGGTACCAGAATCATAAGCAAATATCCAAGCCGCACCACTAGGTGCAGGAGTAGAAGGCAAAGCAACCAGAGATTTGACCGCTCCTGATACATCCTTTTCGACCAGGTAATTTATGGGCATATATCCTAGCTAGACACATTTAAAACACTTTTATCTGCCTTCATCATAATATCCCCAATGAAGAAAACCACAGAACTATCAAGGATGGCATGAAAAAGATAACTGACCCCCATACGCCTGATATTGGGGACCTTATACCTCAAAATTATCACCACCTTACGGATGTTGTAAGGAGCACTAGCAAAAGAGAAGGATCCCAAACTCTTCTATTTCTTCTTTGGCCATTTACCTCCATCTCGACTTCCCTGCTGCTGAACACCACTTTACTCAGAGAACCTACTCCTCTTACCCATCCTTTGCCCAAACTCTTTCTGTTTTCTTTTTTCTTCATCCACCTACTACATATGGACAACCAACCTCGAAATGTCCATATCCTTGATAAGTAAAGCCGTTCTGCTTTTAAGTATCAGATCTTGAGATTGCCCAAAAGTAAAATTTCTCATTATCTCCCTCATGTCAACCACTAAGTAAGGAGCATACCTTGAGAACTGATATAACTTTAAGGCACATTTTGATGATCATCATGACTAACCGTGACTGTGGATTGAGGACCACAGTCATGGTAACTGAGGCTTATGTATTCCAGGTCTTCAGATGCACTATTCTTTACTCCTCTTTTAATATTTTAGCTCTAATCCACATCTTTTGATTTCCTCAACTCTATGCATGTAAAGAGTGGGTATTATTACATTTTATCACTAATATGTCTCATTTCTTTATTCAAAACAAGGTAGTGTGCAGAAATGTTTAGTGAGAATGAGTGGAAAAATCACCCCTCATCAGTGAGCCCCACCAGCCTGAGATTGGTAACCTTGTGCCCTAAACCCACTATCATTCTTAGAACGACAATTGTACGATAACTTTGATAGGGAGAACAATCCATAGATTATGAACTAGAAATCCCCAACTTCTTCTTAGGCCACTTTCCATAATCTCAACCACTCTGCTACTAACCCCACCCTGATCGAAGAATCTAAACTTCTTACTCTACCTTTCCCTTATCTCCGCCTACTCCTTCTCCTTCTCAACCTACTTTATATACATAAAAAATTTTGACATATCCATTTTCTTATTCAATAAGGCATCCTCACTCTTTAGAATAAAATCACGGGACAACCCAAAATCAAATATCCTCATTCTTGCCCTCATGCTAGGACTTAACCTCATAAAATAACCAACACTTATGTCCTACAAATATGGAATACTAGAAGCTAAATGATTAGAATGAGCAGCTAACAACTAAGAAAACATGTAAATAAACTGATATAAATTTAACACATCATCTCGAGGAGCTTAAGGAGAACTAAAGAGGACCGATGAAACTCCAGAAGGCCAATTATGAACTGGATAACTAGATTGGGTCTGTACCCCATATGCAGGGTGTGTTCCATCAATGTTTTCTTTAAGTAGGAAAGAGGAGTTTACATGAACTTTAAATCATCTGGGAGGCATGATCTGAATAGTGAACAAACGAGAGTTAGAGAAGATTTCAATACCTTAGACTCTACAACCCAAAATAAATCAACAAGAAAGGGAAACATTCTTAAATACCTCACAGCCTCTCTGTTATAAGTGTGGTGCACTACACACCCATAAATTGGACTATACTTGGCATAGATTTGTTGTATACCCAATTAAACCAAACCTAGGATCTGACATCACCTTGACAAAATCCAAACTAGGGCCTCATCGTGAAGGGTATCTTAAGTTTAATAAGGACTGAAGACTACTCCTAATACCCCAAATCATAGACCGCGTTCCACCCATATCAAATAAATTAAAAATGTATAACAAGAAGTGTTAAATAGTTTAAGAAAGTTTTAATACTTGTACATAACCAACCATCAACTATCGGCCAAACGATAAACCAACAATTCCTTTTAACTATATTACTCCATGCAAAGCCTTCTACATAATGAACCAAACTAAATATCAATAAAATGTTAGGACATGCCCCTGACTATAGCCAAAAATAGTATTCGATAGTATATAAAAAATAAAGGAAACATAATCCTAAAATAGAGTCTTTTGAATGATGAAAGCTTCCTACTTTAAGTCGACTCTCGATCATTCCACTGTCATTGAGTAGAATAAGTAAAAGTATTGCTAATTCCTGCATCACATGGGGTTACAACATCTGAAGAAGGTTAGCGGGGTGAACGCTAACATGTAACTCAAGGATAAGGATTAAATAATGCTATCAATTCAAATCAAGTCAACTAATGCATGATAGCCATATGCAGATACACATATATATCTCATGCCAATATAAGAAACAAGGTTTAGCTTGCACTTTAAGAACCATAACTTGGATTATGCAACTCAACAGTCATATAATAATACCTATGGGGTATATGGGCTTCATCTCTTACCTCCTGGTTGGCCTCCTTTGCGTGTAGCTATACGAATTAGAGAATAATCACATATATATATATGAATGTGGGGAAATCAAACCTCCCAACATATACTAAGTTGACTTAAGAACCAAATTAGATAATCATTTATGGGGGACTCGAACCTCCCTAATCATGAAATAATAATAAGAAGGACTTGAACCTTCTTTTTCACTTTGACCTCCGCGTCGGCAAATGTATTTTCTAGTGTCGGTCACTTGAACCTCCACTTTCACTACTCAACTGCACAACCCTATTTATGGCCCAATTAAAATATTTATCACATAATCCCATTCATGAACCACATTCCATATTAAGTCATACATTGTTTTTATCGTCATACCAACTACACTTGCAAGGTAACAACAACATGCCCAAACAATTTTCATTAAATTAGAGAAAATAACTCCCTTTGTTCATTAATATAAGGTGGGGGAACACCAACTCCCTTTGTTCTTTAAATCATACCATTGTATTTCAAATACCTCTTTATATCATGAAATAGTTCAAGACTAGTTCAATTTTATAAATTTCCACCTTTGTTATAACTCAAAACTAATTTCACACTTTGCGTTAGGGTCATGATCATTTCAAAAGTCACAAGTTTGGGAAAATCATAATTCCCTAATTCATCCACCATACTTATGCACCCATAAGTTCAAATGCATATTTAATACATGAATAATCATAATTAAATCTCGGGAAAACATTTTTCAATAATATGTATTCAAAACCCACGACCCTTATTTTCAAAACCAAATTAACTCTATGTAAATAAAACTTTAAGTAGAACACCCTGGGTTTTGTTCATTGCAAAGTTCTTGAGTCTTGAGCCTTCTGATCATCATACGACTCACCATACAAGTTGTATGTTATGGGTATAGGTCAGGTGACCCAACTCATAAGGTGTACAGTATTTGGTGGGTGAGTTTTTGTTATGGCTATGAGTTGGTGGAAATGAATCATATGTTTATATAATGAGAGGTAGGGTCTAAATCTTATGTTTTTCGATGTATAGCCTTTGATGTTCTTCCTAGGGTACGATTGAAAGGGTACTAGTCATATGGTGATGATACAAGTTGGTCTAGTGAGTCATATGTTAGACAAAATATAGAGTCCAACTTTCTGATCAAGTAATGATTTCAGGGTACCACTTGTATGATTTGGTTATGAGTTGAGGGATCCATTTGTACTCACCTGCATTATTATTTTTACAATTTAAGTTGGGATATTCTTGAAATTTTCTCTCTTAACTCCTTGTTACCCTATGACATAAGTCACTGTTGGAAGATTCATTAACCTATTATTCTCAATCAATTTCTCTCTAAACACTCTAAAATCTCTCTCAAGCTCTTGGTTCAAGAGAAGGATAGGGTTTATTCAAGGGGATCAATTAAGGCTTTCAAGGGTGGTTTCTCTCTGCTTTCCTTGGTGTATAAGGCATAGTAATCCTCCCTCATTTTTAGTTAAACTAAAACCATGTTATAATGAAGGTTTTTAATGGTAATATTATGGTATTATTTTATGTTTGGAAATAGATGTTATGGGTCTTAGTTATTAATGATTAGATAATGTTTTCCCATATTTTTCTTATGGTTTCTCATGCTATAATTATTATTTGAACATGCGGTTGCATGGGAATGGTCAATTGATGCTTGGTTTTGGTTTTGGTTTTGAAAACTATATGTCCTCAACATATTTGATAAAATGCCAATAAGAATGTCACATAGTTTGACTTTTATTGAAATCTCTGTATTGCTAATATGGTAATGGAACCAAAATTGGTTTGTTGATTTTAAATGGTTTGGAAAGGCTTTGGTGGCCACGACTTTGGTTTAATTAAAAATCTTGTGGGTACATGGAAATCCCCTAATACGTAGCTAAATGATAATACTTGAAAGCTCTTGTTAGTATATGATACCACTTCATAACGCCTTGGTAATTAACTCTTGGAATTTGTGATTTGATTATGTGCTAAAGGTTTTAATTGGGAAATAATGGGAGGTTGTGATAGCTAACCATGAAGGTGTGAGTCCAATGGAAGGACACTGGAAACTCATGTTTGCCGACATAAGGGATGGTCATAGTGACCATATAATTATAGGTAAGTGGGAATCGCCTAAGGTTTTACTTATATATACATATCATGGCTAGAGAAGAGTACATAGTAATTCCAAAACCCTATGATATCTCCAATTTGTGTGGCTACACATACTGGGGCCCATTCAATGGGTAACACTAGACCCATATAGACAGTGAGTGGATTATGAAGGTAAAGTTGTACACCCCAGGATAAGCTTTTAAATGTCTGCTAAACCCAATTCCCTTTCCCGACAGGGTATATATTTTTTTATATATGATTGCATATGGTTATTTACTTTGGTTTTAATTAATAGAATTATTTTATCATTATTCCTATGTACATGCTAGCATTCACTCTGCTAACCATCTTCGATTGCTGTATCCCAATGTGATGCAAGAATTGGCCATACTACTCCTCTTGCTCAGTGACTTAGATTTTAAGACAACTTTGTGTCAAACTAAAGTGGTGAGTTTCCATACTCTGGAAGGATATATTTCATTATATGGACTTTTTTACATTGTTTTTGTTTCTTGGACTTTGGTTTTAGCTATGGTTGAGGGCATGTCCCAACCAAATGTTCTTTGTTTTTGGTTAGAGGCTTTATGGGACTACTATGTACATGGGTGGTGATAGTATAATGTTATCCTTGGTATTAGTATTGGGGGTGGTCTCCAGTCTCGGTTGCACTTGAGAAACCCAACACGACAAGGCCCTGGTTTGGTTCTTGTCAGATTGATATCAGAGCCTTAGGTGTATGGTCAATTGGGAGTTCACAAAGTAGTGTTGAGGAGAGTCTCTTTTAAGGGTGTGTAGCGTGCCATACTCATAAGAGAGAGGCTAAAAGTTATTTAGGAATTTTTCTCTTTCTTATGTTCTATTTTTAAGCTGTAGAGTCTAACTCTTGAAATCTTCTCTAATTACCCTTTGTTTGATTTTCAGATCATGCCTTCTCAATGATTTGAATCTCACAGAAACTCCTCTATCCCACTCGAGGATATTTCTGATTAGACATATTACTACTTATAGGATCTATACCTGAGTCTAGGGGTCTAGTTTATGATTGTCCTGGAGTTCCATCGATTCTCTCTAGTCTTTCTTAAGATCCTCAGGCTGAATTAATGAATGTTGAGTTTTGTTAGTTCATTCATATGTTGGCACAATTGGTAGCTTCTTAGTCCGAGTAGGGTATTTGTGTTACTCCATCTTTTAAGGCCACAAGGGTTGGCCAGCTCTTGAGGTTGAATCCTCTAACCTTTACTAGTGTTAAGGTAGAGAAGGATCCTCAAGATTTTTTGGATGAGATGGAGAAAATTTTCCATTTTATGCTTGCCAATAATATAGAGGGCATGGATTTTGCTACCTACTAACTTAAAGGATGTAGCATACCAGTAGTTGAGGATTGGGAGTAGACAAGGGGTGGCGATGTTGAGACATCTTTGTAGAAGGATTTTTTTAATGCTTTTCTGAACTATTTCTTTCCTCAGGAGTTGAGAAAGGCAAAAATGGAAGAGTTTGTTAATCTGAAGTAGGGTAAGATGTCAGTCAAGGAGTATGCCCTAAAGTTTCACTAGTTATCATGGTATGCTTCGGACTTGGTTTCTAGCATAATGGCTAGGATGAGGAAGTTTGCTTTTGAGTTATCCAAAGATCTGATTTTTGAGAGTAAGGTTTCCTTGTTGAACAAGGACATGGATACATCCAAGATAGTTGATTACATGTAGTGGGTTGAGAATGAAAAGAAGAAACAAAATGAGATAGTACAGAGGTAGGGCTAAAATCCTAGATTTTCTATCTAGGGTGGTGGCTAACAATAGAGTGGTAGAGATGGTGAAAAGTGGCCCAATAAGAATTGAGGCAGTTCTAGGTCTTACTCGGCAGCTAATGCTTCCTACCCAAAGTCATTAGAGACAAGAATTTCTAAGATGGTGACAACTTTAGGGCATAGGGTGACCAATCTTAGGCTAGTGGGGACTCAGTCAGCTCTATCATATCCTTTTTGCAGATTTTATGGTCGATTGCATCAGGATTTTTGTGATGAGGGAGGGACTAGTGATTCAACTATGGAAATCTAGGGCATAAGCTTTAAAACTATCATATTAGTAAGATTGCCTCTAGGTCAAACAAGCTTCCAGTTTTTTCTTTAAATCTATGGAACCAAAGGGTAGACCATCTAGCTCTAACACTAGTTGAAATCGTCTCTATGCTCTCACTATCCCCCAAGAGTCTGAGGCATCGTTTGATGTCATGACTTGTATGTTGAAATTCTTTTCTCATGATGTGTACTGCTTACTTAATCTGGGGTTCACTCTCTCTTTTGTGACCTTATTTTTGCTTTGTGTTTTTGTTTTGGTCTCTAGTATGTTTTAGACCCTTTTTCTATTTCTACCCCGGTAGGTGAATCTGTGATTGCTAGAAGTATCTATAGGGTGTGTGTGGTATCTGTTGGTAGTAAAGAAACTTTGGTGGATTTTTTTGAATTAGATATGATGGATTTTGATATCATATTAGTGATGGATTAGTTGCACTCATTCTATGCTTCTCTAGACTATCAGACCCATAAGGTTGTCTTTAAATTTCCTAATGAGATGATTATTGAGTGGGAGGGTGGTTCCCTATATCCTAAAGGGAGGTTCATTTCATATCTTAGATCTTAGAGATTAATCTCTAAGGGCTGTCTCTATTTTTTTGGTTTGGATTAATAATTCTAACTCGCAGGGTTCTTCTTTGAATTCCATCCCTGTGGTGAATGAATTTCATGAGGTATTTCTTGATGAACTTGGTGTCCCTCCCGATAGGGAGATTGAGTTTGGGATTGATCTTGTTCCTGACACTCATTTGATTTCTATCCTTTGTTTAGAATGGCTTCGGCTGAGTTGAAGGAGCTTAAGTAGAAACTAAAAAATCTCTTAGACAAGGGTTTCATCCATCCTAGTGTGTCCCAATAGGGTATGCCAGTTTTATTCATGCATAAGAGGGATGGTTCTTTTTGGATGTGTATTGATTATCGACAGTTGAATAGGGTGACAGTAAAGAATAAATACCCTTTTCCAAGGATAGATGTTTTATTTGATCAGTTGTAGGGTGCTAAATTTTACTCCCAAAATTGATCTTCATTCTGGGTATCATAAGCTAAAGAATGGGAGGTGTATATCCGTAAGATTTCTTTTCATACTCGATATGGTCATTTTGAGTTTTTGGTTATATCATTTGGATGGACCAATGCCTCAACGACATTCATAGACTTGATGAATAAGGTCATCTATTAATTTCTAGATTTGTTCATCATTATGTTTATAGATGATATTCTAGTGTACTCTATGAGTGAGGTGATCAGTATGATCACCTACCTATTGTATTGTAGACTCTGAAAGACTAGCAGTTGTATGCCAAATTTTCAAAATTTGAGTTCTGGTTGAACATAATCACTTTTCTGGGTTTTGTCATTTCTAGTGAAGGAATTATAAGGGATTCTTAGAGATTTTTTCTTCTATAGTTGTCCCATTGATTGGAAGAGATTTGTATGGGGTTCATGTGAATATCTTTTCCAATCATAAGACCCTATAGTATATGTTTACTTAGAAAGAGATTAACCTCAAACAAAGAAGATGGCTTGAGATGCTCAAGGATTATGACATATGTCTTCACTGCTATCTAGGTAAAGCTAATGTAGTTGTTGATGTTCTTAGCAGGTTATCCATGAGGAGTCTAGATCATGTGGATAAGGAGAAACGGGAGTTGGTGAAGCATATTAACCATTTATCAAACCTTTGAGTTCATCTCTTGGACTCTCAGAGTAGTGGTGTATTTTTACAGGAGGTGGTGCAGTCATTTATTGGAACTGAAATCAAGGAGAAGCAGGTGTTAGATCCCATCTTGATAAGGATCAAGGGTGAAGTAGGTGGGAGAAGGTGATAGCAGTAGGTAGGCAGAATGTGATGGACTTCAAGAGTAGTGGAGATGGTACCTTAAAATACCAAAGAAGGTTATGTGTTCTTGATGTATATGGCTTGCAAGAGAGGATATTGGATGAGGATCAAGAGTCGGCTAAGATATTTATCTTGGTTCGATGAAGATGTATCATGATCTTAAGGAGATGTATTGGTGGAACAATATTAAGTGTGATGCGGTAAATTTTATGGCCAAGTGCATGGTGTGTCAGAAAGTGAAAGTCTAGCACATGAGGCCCGAAGGATTGTATATGGAAATTGAGTTGCCTGCATGGAAGAGTGAAATGAATAACATGGATTTTGTTACCTCTCTTCCTCGGTCTCAGAATTAATTTGATTTAGTTTGGGTCATCATGGATAAGATGACAAAGTCTGCTCACTTTTTGCCAATAAGGACTAACTTCTCGGCTAAGGATTGTGTGAGGTTTTATCTCCATGAGACTGTGAAGTTGCATGGTGTACTGGTTTCTATCATCTCAGAACATGGTATGTAGTTGTCATCTAACTTTTGGTGGTCATTTTAGGAAGGGTTGTGGACCAAGGTGAGTATTAGTATTGATTTTCATCCGCAGTCAGATGGGCAGGTAGAAAGGACTATTCTGATGTTGGAGGATATGCTTTGTGCTTATACGATTGGCTATAGTGGTAATTGGGTTTAGCACTTACCCCTTGTAGAGTTTGATTATAAGAATAGCTATCACTCTAGCATTGGGATGGCTTCATTTGAATTTTTATATGGTAGGAGGTCTAGGTCTTTTATTAGGTGGTTTGAGGTTGGTGAGGCAGAGATGTTTGGTTTGAATTTGGTACACCAATCCATAGAGAAGGTGAAGGTGATTCAGGATAGACTTAAGGTTGCCCAAAGTCATCAAAAATCCTATGTGGATATAAAGCATAGGAAGTTAGAGTTTGAGGTTGGGGATAGAGTGTTTTTGAAAGTGTCTCCCATGAAGGGAATGATGTGGTTTGGTAAGTGAAACACCCTGGTTTTTGGACCTTAGAAAATTTCCTTGATATCTGGTTTTTGGGTAAGATGCAACATAGCGAATGAGTCGTACACTTGGGTATAGGAGGTATGGTCCAATCGTATGCTGACCAGTGTTGGTTGGTGAAATGGATTTAGTTATTCGAACGGGTACGACCTGGGTGGTATGAGTTGTATCAGTGTATACGGGTATTTTTGTTACTTTATTTAACCATGAAATTGATAACTTAGGTTAGATCTGAGTATGAGTGGATCACCATGAGCCGTAAGCTAGGGTACGAGTCGTACCTAGGACTCGTACCTCGAGAAAGTGTTCATACCTCCTGGGATTCTATTCTTCTAAGAGTACGATTTATGGGTACTAGTCGTACACTTGGATAGGGCTTGAGTTTAGGTGTGTTGTACCTTGGAAAGTATTGGGTCCAAGGGGGAAAGCCTAGGGTATGAGAGGTGGGTACCACTTGTATAGGATGGGTATGACTAACAAAGTTCAGTTGATGTTTGGTGTATTAATGCGATTAAGTATTATTATCCTAGCTTATCTAGCCTTTTTTGAGGGAAATTCGTGTACTTTATATGTTAATAATGATATAATTGAGCATCTAAGTGTGTAAGTCTGTGATTACAATGTTTACAGGTGTTTTCAAACAACTTTGGATTCAAATTGATCACTTAGAGTTCAAATGTGGAAACTAGTGTTACTAGCTTCAGCTAGGTGTTTGTCTAGTTGATATCCGTGGATTCCATTATATTTAATGAGTTCCTAATGGTATTATTGTGTAATTATTTGTGTATCAACTATTTTTTAATGTTCATGGGTTAATTGAATCAATGAAAGAGTCAAAACAATAAGTTAAAGATCAACGTGGACAAGCCTAGTCTTAGATCGAGTTTCTAGTTGACTATCCTTGATATTGTGTTGTTTTGAGCTCTAATCAGTGGTGTTTTATGATATAGGATTCTTGGTTAATTGATTATGATGATATATGAACTATAAAAAGCTGGAAATCAAGTATAAACAACACCACAAGTCTGGGTATGGATCAGCGAAAGCATAAGACAAAAAATAGTTTTCCCTTGTGATAAGCCATGGGGCAAACCCCATCCCAGCTGAATGACCCCCGTGGTGCGCCAATTGTTCCACCGACGGTAAAAAGCCCTATACTATAAATAGGATACTTGAACTTATTGTTATTCACCCTAAACGTCTTGGAGGCTTGGAGAGGAGCTGAAAAACACTTCAATTAGGGTTTTTCTATCTTTACTTTAGCTTGTTTATGGATTTTAATATGCATTCATTCATTGTATTTACGATTATGTCCATGATTTGCTAAAGCCCCCTTTCCGGGGTTAAGGCCAAGAACATGATTACTATTGCTTTGAATTGATTTGGTTTTGATTGATTTTCATATTTGGTTGTTTATTTATCCTTCTTGTAACTATTTTAAGAACTAGCTAACCTTAGAATATATGTATTGTCGACCTTGTGAGCTCGGGAAAGGAAATAGGAAGATAGAACATGATGATAGATAGAGCAAGGTTCTTATTCTTTTATAAAATAAGAGTTTTGAATTAGTGTCTAGTATAGGGATATACCTAGAAGCCTTAATTGGTTCACTATGGGAGAAAATATAAATGCATTTATCTTAGTTCTCACATCCCCACCCAATGATGTAGTAGTTGGTCTAAGTTAGATAGTTGGTTAGAGGTCGGGATTCCATGATCATAAAATCAACCCCGTGAATCAACAACCAAGATAAGTAACTTAACTAATAAAGTTCAATAGCAGAGTATGATTGTTCGTAGTGATTTAACCCCGAGTTTCATTTTGATTGTCCGTGGCATTCATTTTTCCGTATGATTTTAGTTACTTTTAAATATGAACATTCAAAACTCTTTTATTTAATTTTACATAAATTTAATCTCAATAGTTAAACTTTAATTAGATAGTTGCTAATACAAGTCTCTGAGGAATCAATATTTGGCTTTATTTAAGGCCACTGTATTACTTGGTGAGACCACGTACACTTACGTGTCACTTGGGAGCAATAAGTTTGTGGCGCCATTACCGGGGACTTGTAATTTGGCAAGTGTTTTAATTTTAGTTTTAATTTTTAGATTTCTTTGGTTCTTTACTCTTGGTCTTGGGATTGAATTTGTAGAAAAAAGGTTTGCATAGTAACCTGGCACGGGATAGGGAATTGGTTGAACTAAGTCCAGAACCCTAGCAATGCTTCCATCAACGAAGAACAGAAGCAATCCTTCTCTTTAGGATTCCACAAATTCAAGAGGAACAAGAAAATCCTGCTCACATGGCTGAAGAACAACAGGCCAATAAGACAGTTTGTGAAGTGGCAATCCCACTTCTGATAGACCTCCCCTTTTCTGAAACCCTTTAACTTTTGATCAGTAGGGGACAGTTTACAGGGCTTTCATATTAAGATCCTCATTTCCATCTACGGAACATTCTGGAGATCAGTGACACATTCATCCCTACGGGTGTGTTAACTTATTATTTTTGGCTGACACTAATACCCTTTTCACTATTAGGGGAAGGAAAGAAGTGGCTGAACGCTGAGCCAGCAAGTTCAATCACAACCTAGGATAATTTAGCCCAAAATTCCTCATCTGATTCTTCTCATGTGACAAGACTACGAGACTTTGTAGTGAGATGGTATGCTTCAAATAAAAGATAAATGAGAATTTATATCATGCTTGGGAGCGGTTCCAAGCTCTTCTTCAGGACTGGCCACATCATCACCAATCCAATGAGGTATTAGCTCACACTTTTGTTGAGGTACTTGACCAAAACATGAAAGTTTTTCTAGGTTCAGCAGTAGGTGGTCAAGCTTTGGAGTTGACATATGATAAGCTATACTTTGTTGAACCGAATTTCTCAAGGGAATCCTGAGTAGCATTTGGACTAAACAAATGCTACAAGGAAGGTTGCAGGTATGTTGAAAGTGGACTAATTTACTTCTATATCCGCTCAGATTGCTTCACAACAAAATTATATGAATACTTAGTTCAACAACATAAAACTGGGGTTTGCATATCCTACAGCTACGGTTAATGCAATTCAATAAAATTCAGGTTGTTCTGAGTTTTGTGGTAACAATGGGCATTCAACGCCTATATGTCCTGCAAATCCTGAGTCCGTGATGTTTTGGGCAATGCACAAAGGTAGAATTATGGGAATTCCTACAATCTAAAGTGGCAGACTCAGTCACTAAATCAACCTTAGAAGACCCAATAATAGCAGTATCAGCCACAGATTAAGGCAATCAGGCAGTAGCCCAGACTAGTAATATGGAAAAAATACTGAAGCAAATTATGGATGCTCAAGCTCAATTGGCAGCAGATATAGAGATCCAAAAAGTAGCTACAGGAAGTTTGGATTTGTAAATAGGTCAAATTGCAGGGGCAAAAAATGCCAAGCCTAAGGTGGTCCGCCAAGTGATACAAAAATCCTAAACAAGTAATGGAAATCACTTTGAGGAGTGGTAAGGAGATGAATGAAGAATCTCTAAAGAAAACTAAGGAGGCAGATATAGATTTGATTCCCTCAAAGGTATCTAAAAGATTTATTGAATATTCGAGGAAGTTTGGGTACTCAAAAATAAAAGTTGTTGAACAGGTGAAAGAGAGACCACCGCCACCTTTCCTATAGAGGATTATAAAAGAAAAGGAGGATGCATGCTTTAAGAATTTCTTTGACACGTTTAGAGAGCTGCACATTAACTTACCTATTTTAGATGTTATGCAAGGAATTACCAAGTACACTAAGTACTTGAAGGATGTGGTCACAATAAAGTTAAGTTGCAGAATGTTGAGACGGCAGCACTCGCTAAAATATATAGCTCTATGGTGATGCAGAACATACCTCATAAGCACACTGAGGTGGAAGATACACTTAGTGACTTAGAGAAAAGCATCAATTTGATTTCTCTCTTTTTGTTCAATACTTTAGGCTTAAGGAAGCCAATACTGAGCTCTGTGTTACTCTAATTGGTAGACCGACCCACAACCCATCCCAAAGAAATCATAGAGGATGTTCTCATCAAGGTTGGTAAGTTTATTATTCCTACTGACTTTATTGTATTAGATTTTTTGGTAGATGAAAAAGTTTCAATCATCTTGGGATGTCCATTCTTGGCGACAGGAGGAGCCTTGATAGATGTGAGAGAGAGCATGCTCACAATAAGGCTGGATGATGAAGAGACAATTTTCAAAATGTACAAATCGCTCAATACACTATCCCACTTCAAAGATTTGTGTATGATTAAAGTAATTAAAGATGATATGTGTGGGGTGGTGGAGCCTATTCCATAAAAGAACTCTTCAAACTTCCTTATTGAGCAGCCTGAGCCTCCAATACTTGAGCCCAAGATGATGTAGATTGATGAACCTAAAAGGGATAAAGTTGAATAAGTTGTTGAACTTGAGAGTTCACACTCAAGAGGTCCAAAATGAATAAGAAAATGGCACCCGAGTGTGAGGAAGAGGTTGAAATAATACAAATAAGCCAATGATTAGGTTGTCCCGCGACACTACATCAGACACTGCTTAGGAGGCAACCCAAGTTAAGGTATGTTTTTATTTTTGGTATTTTTGTTTCTACTTAATTAGTTTTTGTTTTTGTTGAGTCACAAGTTAATGGAAAGTTTGAGTACCGAAAACCTAAGGTAAGGAGCATGAAGAAGACTATATATGGGGTCCTCGAACCCTCTTGATGTATAAAATATGCAACTAGCTAGGACTTAAGGCCTCAAGAAGTATTTTTATCTCAACTTTTACGTATACTTTAGGGAAAAAGTAGATTTTTAAGTGTGGGGTGGGGAAATTCCCATTTTTAGGGTAATTTTAAAATTTTTTATGTTGGGAATAAGTTAGATATTCTTGTTGGTACTATATTTGATTGCATTATGCAAGTGTTTTGGTTGTAAAAGCATGTTGATTGTGTGAATTACTACTTTTGAGACTCCCAGGCGCATGATTATGACTCTTGTACTAATTGGCTTAATGTTGAATTCGTGCAATTGTGTGTTGAGAGTTTATAATGATCCTACTTGAGTTGAGCATGTGTCATGTATGTGTGAGATGTTTGTATGTTCCTTGTTGAACATGATGTCTAGAACTTTCCTGGTGTGTGTGCAAAGAGAAATGAATGAGTGTGGGTTTAGGAGATGATTTAGGTATTTCTTTAATAACCCTGTTTCATACATTTTTCTGACCTACCCTTGTGCATAATCCTAGTTACCCCCATTGAGCCTTTAGATTTTTCTTTTTTAGCCTCAAATGTAGCCTAATCCACTTCTTTGATTCAAAATCTCCTAAGTGATTTAGGGTAAAATAAATTGAGTAAGGAGTTGGAAATTTAAGTAGGAGAAAGGTGAACTAGAAGTCCCAAATTGATAGTTATTGGTGGGTAAAAATGTTATGTGTTGTTTTTGGGAGTTGAGTGATGTAAAGAAAACAAATTCGTTCAAATTGAATAAGTTGTGAGTGAGGAATACTCTGACCTTGTACATGTGAATGAACTTAATGAGATGGGGTAAAATAAAAGATGTGGGTAGATAAAAGTGGTGCAAAGTGGTTGTTAAAGGTGTGTTGATTGTATAATGTAATGTATTAAAGCTCTTAGGGAAAATAGTCGCTATTACTAGCAAGAATATCTCCCACCCGTCCCTTAGCCTTCATTAAAACCTGTGAAGACCTATTTGATCCTAACCTTAACAGTCTAATATTAGTGGAGTATTATACTAAGGGAAAGCAGATGGTTCATCTTATGTAACTTGTGAATTCCTTGTGAGAGCGAGTGTAACTTGCTTCTTGTACCCATTCTATTAGAAATTGCAATTATATGAGTGTTCATGGGTAACTTTGTTGTAGTGAGGGCATATGTTTGATGAATATGGGTGGTTTTTATGATGTCTTTTATGGGAAAATATGTATGAGTTTTCCAATTAGGTGAATCAATTCTTGAGGTTAGGATGTTTTGGAGTAGTATTCTTGAACTTTCACTCGTGTACATAACATGCTTAATGTAGAAACTTGCATTCTATGTAGTCACTGTAGTACTTGCATGAGTGTCTTACTTTTAGTCACTGTAGTACTAGCATGAGTGTCTTACTTGTAGTAGAAGTGTTGAGTCACTTTAGCTTATGATGCCTACAGTAAAGAGTTATTCTAGGACAAAGAAGGCATTAAGTGTGAGGTGGTGATGTTGGGTGTATTCATGAACTTTAGTATTGTTATCCTAGCTTATCTAGCCTTATTATGAGGGAAATTCGTGTGCTTTATGTGTTTCTAGCCTTATTCTGAGGGAAATTCGTGTGCTTTATGTGTTAATAATGATATAATTTATCATTTAAGTGTGTAAGTATGTGAGTACAATGTCTAGAGGTGTTTTAAAAAAAAGTTTGGATTCAAATTGATCTCTTAGGGTTCAAATGTGAAAACTATTGTTACTAGCTTAAGCTAGGTGTTCGTCTAGTTGATCTCGATGGATTTTATTGTGTTTAATGAGTTCCTGATGGTACTATTGTGTACTTATGTGTGGAAAAACATGTTTAAGGGTCAATTTAATCAAGAAAAGAGTCAAAACAATAAGTTAAAGAGCAAGCCTAGTCTTAGCTCGAGTTTCTTGTTCACCGTTCTTGATATTGTGTTGTTTTGAAAACTAATCCGTGGGTTTTGAAAACTAATCCGTGGGTTTTGATGATATAGGATTCTTGGTGATTTGATTATGAAAATATATAAATGATATAAAATTTGTAAATCAAGTGGAAAAAACATCACAAGGTTGGGAATGGATCAACGGAAGCACAAGACACAACTTGACATAAAATGGACACTTTGGATGTTACCAGCATGTGTAGGACCTTTGAAAGTTCCATGGTATGCGTTCTATTCATAGGAAGCTTCCTAAGGGACTCAAAATAGTGAGCCCTCGATATAAGCCCATGGAGAGACCCCCATCCCAGCAGAATGACCCCCGCGATATGCCTCTTGTTCCACCGACTAGAAAAAGCCTTGTCCTATAAATAGGACACTTGAACTTGTTTTTATTAACCTTTGAAGTCTTGTAGGCTTAGAAAGGGGATGTAAAACACTTCAATGAGGATTTTTATATCTTTGCTTTAGCTTATTTATGGATTTTAATATGTATTCATTCATTGTATTAACGATTATGTCTATGAGTGGCTAAAGCCCCCTTTCCGGGGTTATGGCCAAGAAAATGATTACTATTTCTTTAAGTTGATTTGGTTTTGATTTCTTTTAGTATTTGGTTGTTTATTTATCCTTTTTGTAACTATTTTAAGGAGTATCTAACCTTAGAATACATCTATTATCGACCTTGTGAGCTTGAGAGGGGGAATAGAAAGATAGAACATAGAGATAGATAGAGAAAGGTTCTTATTCTTTTATAAAATAAGGGATTTGAATTAGCATCTAGGATAGGGATATACCTAGAAGTATTACTATGTTCACCATGGGATGAAATATAAATGTGTTTAGCCTAGTTCGTACATCCCCACTCAATGATGTAGTTGTGGGTCTAAGTTAGATATGTGGTTAAAGGTCGGGAGACCATGATCATAAAATCAACTCCGTGAATCAACAATCAAGATAAGTAACTTAAATAATAAAGTTCTATAGCATAGTATTATTGTTCGTAGTACTTTAACCCTGGGTTTCATTCTCATTGATTGTCTAAGCCATTTATTTTTTCCGCATAAGTTTAGATACTTTTAAATATGAACTTTCAAAACTCTGTTATTTAATTTTGCATCAATTTAATATCAATAATTAAACTTTAATTAGATAGTTGTTGATACAAGTCTCTGAGGGAATGATGTTCAGCTTTATTTAAGGCCATTGTATGACTTCACGAGACCACAAAAACTTACGTATGTGCTTAGGCGCAACATCAGTTGTACCCTATGATGGGAATCAAGTTCAGCTTAAATTTCTCCACTTATTTTAATAAGTCCTCACTACTTATATTGCACTTGGGAGGTTATTTGCCCTACTATTCTATTCTTAAACTCTTAGAAAAAACACTTAAATCTTCTCTAGAGTTCTTGGGCAAAGGAAGCTAGGCTTTCATCTAAAAGAGTAAATTAGAGCTTGTTTTGGTGATTTCTCTCAATCATCATCTTGGTTTAAGGTATGTTCCTTTCCCTGATTGTTAGTTCCAACTAAAGTCATTGATTTTATACAATATTTTTATAATTTAAATTTTGTATGATTTTGGGTTTTCAAATATGATTTAGGGGATTTTGTCTATAAATGTTTGGTTATGGTTTTCCCATATTTTAATTATGCTTTTATATGAATTAATGGTGGTTTTGGATAATTGGTTGCATGGGAATGGATTTTTGGTAATTGGCTTTGGTTTTGGAAATACTATGCCCTCAATATATTTGATAAAATGCCTGTAACAATGTATTTACCGTAATATTGGGTTTTCAATGGAACTTATGCATGGTTTAAACTTGGTAACTGAATCCTAAATAATATGAATGGTTTAAATGGTCTTGGGATGATTTGGCTTAATAAACATACTTGTGGGGTACAAGGGAATCCCCAAGTTAATATGGTAATAAATACTAGTGGGGTACATGATAATTCCCCAAATTAATTGGATAACAGGGTTTATGGCTTTATGGGAGTCCCTTGACCATTAAAAGGTGTGGATAAGGACAATACTTACAAGTTATAGTCGGTATGATGATACCACTACTAAAATCCTTGGTTAAGAATAATGTAATAATGGTTTGGTTGGAAAAATGGTTTTAATTTGGAAATAATGGTGGATTGTGAAAGATAACCATTAAGGTGGGAGCTCGATGGATGAACACAGGAAACTCATATTTGCCGACATGAGGGGTAGGTCATGGCGACCTTATATGATGCTAACGAAGTACACGAGAATCCTCTAGGTACACTGTACATATGTATCATGTAGAGTAAAGGGTAGATGGGAATCCTTGCTTCTTATGGTATCTTTTCTTTGTGCGGTTACATGTATCGGGGCCTGTTCAAGGGGGTTACACTGGGCACATATAGCCTGTGGGTGGTTTTAGGATGGTTAAGCTTCATATACCCAGGTTAAAGCTTTTAAATGCATGCTAAACCCGATTCCCTTTCCTGGCATAGTTTTATATATATATATATGTATGGGTTGTGTGCATATGGATAGTTTTACTTAGTTTTCGTAAATGGCATTATTTTATCCTTATCTTGAGTTCATGATAGCTTTCACCCGCTAACCCATCTTCAGGCGGCTGTATCCCCACGCGATGTAGGAATCGATCGTTCTACTCTTATTGTATAACATTCGAACATTCAGGAGTCAACTTTGGATTAAAGTGATAAGCTTCTGTTTTTTTGGAAGGCTCCATTTCATGGATGTTATTTCATACTTTAGATTACTTATGTATATTGGTTTTAGCTATGGTTGGTGGCATGTCCCAACTGGATTTTTATATTTCTTTGGTTAGAGGATTTTGTGGAACTACTATGGGCTGGTATGGGTGTCAGACTTAGCATTGATATTAGTATTAGGGCTGACATGGGCTGATTATATCTTTTTTCGTTCCATCCTCTTTTATTTTGGGAATATATATTTAATTATTAATGGAAATTATTTGGTTATAGTCAGATTTATGGTTTTGGTTTGGCTTGGTATGGTTGGACAATTGGCATGGGAAGGTTGGACTCGATTGGGTCAGTCACATCATGATCTTATTTATGTGAGTTGTTACGCTATCTTTTTATATATTCTAAATTCAGCCAACTCAAGGTAGGCAGCTGGAGGTTGGGTTGGGTAACGGAGGTTGTCTCCAATACCGGACAAACTTGGGATGCCCATTACAATAAGGCCCTGGATCGTGCTGTTTCTAGTTTGTATCAAATATTTAAGTTCATGGTTAATTGGGATTCCACAAAGTCATGCCTGGTAGAGTCACTTTTAGGGGTGTGTAGTGTGCCATACTCATAAGAGAGAGGCTAAAGGGAATTTAAGAATGTTTTACTTTCTTGGTACTCTATTTTCAAGTTTGGATTTTGAGTCCTGGAATTCTTATCTAATCCTTGGTCATTTACTTTTTAGATCATGCCTTGACGAACTAGAATACAAGGAAATTTTTTTGTCCCATCTGGGGATAATGTTGATGTGGTACATCCTACACCTGGAATTCGCACTTGTTCTAAGGGTCCTGTCTCTGATTATTCTGGAGTTCCCCTGGTTTCTACTAGTCCTTCTTAGAGTGAGGTGACTAATGCAAATTTTTGGCCAATTTATTTATGTCATTGCTCAGTTGGTTGCTACTCAAGCTGAGCGGGATGCGTCTGCTGGGTTATCTGCTGAGGCCACAAGTATTGGGCAATTTTTGAAGATAAATCCTCCAACTTTTACCAGTGTGAAGGTGGAGGAGGATCCTTAAGCCTTCTTGGATAAAATTGAGAAGATATTCAGGGTGATACAAGCCACAAATATGGAAGGTGTAAATTTTGTAGCTTATCAGCTCAAGAATATTACATACCAATGGTATAAAGAGTGAGATAGGGATAGAGGTGATGTGGAGGAGTTGTCCTTATGGGATGCTTTTTCTAATGCTTTTCTAGATCTTTTCTTTCCTCAAGAGCTGAGGAAAGTAAAAATGAAGGAGTTTGTGAATCTCAAACAAGGTAAAATATCTATCAAGAAATATGACTTAAAGTTTCATTAGCTGTCAAGGTAAGCTTCTTATTTACTGGCTGAAATGAGGGAGATAATGAGAAATTTCACTTCTGGGATATCTTAGGATATGATACTTAAAAGCAAGACTGCTTTACTGATCAAGGATATGGACATTTCGAGGTTGGTTGTCCATATGCAATAGGTGGATTAAGAAAAGAGAAAACATACAGAGTTTGGGGAAAAGGTGGGTAAGAGGAGTAAGTTCTCTGAGTAGAGTGGTGTTCAGCAGAAGGGTAGTTGGCATAGAGGTAAATGGCCAAAGAAGAAATAGAAGAGTTTGGGTTCCTTTTCTATTGCTGGTTCTCCTTACCCAAGGTAGTCGGGTGGCAAACGTCCGTAAGGTGGTGATAATTTTTGGGATCAAGGTGCCCAACATCAAGCGTACGGGGGTCAGTTAGCTTCTTTATGCCCTCCGTGACAGTTATGTGGTCATCTTCGTCGGGGATATTACGATGAAGGCGGGGAAAAGTGTTTTAAATATGCTCAGCTAGGATATATGCCCATAAATTATCTAGTTGAAAATGATGCATCAGGTGCAATCACACCTCTAGTTGCTTCATTTTCTTATCCTGCACTTAGTGGTACAACTTTGATATTTGCTCCTGCTTCTGGTACCGACATAGGCCACAATAGGTTGTATGTTCTTACATCTCGGGAAAAATCTAAGGTATCACCTAATGTCATTAATGGTATGTTACATATCTTTTCTCGTGATGTGTATAGTCTTCTTGAGCATATATGAATATTGATAGTTTTACATATATATATATGTATGGGTTGTATGAATATGGATGGTTTTACTTAGTGTTCTTAAATGACATTATTTTTACCTTTATCCCGATTTCATTCTAGTGTTTGCCCACTATCCTTCTTCAGGCGACTGTATCCCCATGCAATGCAGGAACCTATCATTCTACTCCTCCTTCTTAGCATTCGGACATTTGGGGTTCAGCTCTGGATTGAGGTGTTTGGCTTCTATTTTTCCAGAAGACTCCATTTCATAAATGTAATTTCATGCTTTAGATTATTTATGAATATTGGTTTTTGCTATAGTTGAAGATGTCCCAACTGGATTTTTGTATTCCTTTAGTTAAAGGCTTTTGTGGAACTACTATGGGTTGGAATGGGTGGGATCAGTATGGGTATCAACCTTAGCATTGATATTGGTATTGGTATTGGGGCTGACATGGGCTGACTATATTGTTAGTTGTTCCATCCTCTTTTATTTTGGAATTATTTATTTAATTATTAATGAAACTTATTTTGTTATGGTCATATTTATGGTTTTGGTTTAGGTTAATATGGTTGGATGGTTGGTATGGGATGGTTGGACTTGGATGGGTTGGTCATGGTCATGATCCTATTCTAGAGTCTTTATGTGAGTTTTTATGCTAATTTTTTACACGTTAGAAATTCAGCCAACTCAGGGAAGGTGACTTGAGGTTGGGTTGGGTAATGGTGGAGGTGTTCGGTCTTGGTTAGACTTGGGATGCCTATTACGACAAGGCCCTAATTTGGGACGTGTCAGTAAGAAAGGGAAGCTCAGTCCCCGGTATGTGGGTTCGTACTTGTTTTTGAGAAGTGTTGGTAATATTGCATATTGGGTTGGGTTTGACTTCTAGTTTGAGGTCTATTCACCCGGTGTTCCATGTATCTATGTTGAGGAAGTGTATGGTGACCCGCCACAAGTTCTGCCTATCAAAGATGTTTGTATTTCAGATTTTTTTCTTATGACGAGATCCCGGTTTGTATCTTGGATTGACAGGTTCATCAGTTGCGGATCAAGGTTGTAGCTTCGATAATGGTTCTATCAAGTAGCCACAAAGTAGAAGAAGCTAAATGGGAAGCTTAAGTGAATGTGAAGTACAAGTATCTGTTCCTATTTTATGCTTTAGGAACTCATGCGAAAGGTATGTGTTCTTCATAACAACTCTATTTTCTAACTTAGTTAAAGGTCAGCGTAGAAGTTGGGGTGTAAATTGTGCTTGTACTAACTAGTTCCACATTCGAGGATGAATGATCCATATGGGGGAGAATTTAAACACCCTAGGTCCTGGACCTTGCAAATTTCTCGAGTCTGACCTTTCTGATCATCACACGACTCACCATATGAGTCGTATTTATGTTTACGAGTTAGGTGACCCAACTCGTAAGGTTTTCAGTGTTTAGTGGGTGAGTTTCTGTTGTGGCTATGGGTTGGTGGTGACGAGTCGTATAATGATATAATGAGAGGTAGGGTCCAAACTATTTGTTTTCCTATGTCTAGCCTTTGATGTTCTAACTAGGGTACGATTGGAAGGGTACTAGTCTTATAGTGATGATACGAGTTGGGCTAGTGAGCCGTATGTTGGACAGAATATGGAGTCCAACTTTCTGATCAAATAACTATTTGAGGGTGCCACTCGTATGATGTGGTTACGTGTTGAGGGATCCAGTCGTACCCACCCGTATTATTTTTATAGTTTAAGTTAGGGGTATTCTAGATATTTTCCCTCTTAACTCCTTGTTACCCCAAGACATAAAACATTTCTGGCGGCTTCACTAAGCTATTATTCTCAATCAAATAGTCTCTTGAGACTCTTAAATCTCTCTCAATCTCTTGGTTCAAGAGAAGGCTAGGGTTTTTTCAAGAGGATCCATTAAGGATTTCATGGGTAGTTTCTCTCTATCTTTCTTGGTGTCTAAGGCATGTTACTCCTCCCTAATTGTTAGTTCAACTAAAAACATATTTTAATGAATGGTTTTCATAGTAATATTGTGATATTGTTTTGGATTTTGAAATAGATGTTAGGGGTATTTGTTATTGATTATTCGATAATGTTTTCCCATGTTTTTCTTTTGGTTTCTCATGCTATAATTAGGGATTAAACATGCAGTTGCATGGGAATTTTCAATTGATGCTTGGTTTTTGTTTTGTAAACTATATTCCCTCAACATGTTTGATAAAATGTCAAATAGAATGATTTTGTCTCATAGTTTGACTTTAATTGAAATCTTTGCATTGTATAATATGGTAATGGAACCCAAATTGGTTTGGTTAGTTTTAAATGGTTTGGAAAGGCCTTGGAGTCCATGACATTGGTTTAGTTGGAATCTTGTCGGGGTACTTGGCTAAATGACGTTGTTTGCAAGCTATAGTTGGTATGATGATACCGCTTCATAATGTCTTGGTAATTAACTCCTGGAATTGGTGATTTGATTATATACTAAAGGTTGTAATTAGGAGATATTGTAGGGTTGTGATAGCTAACTGTAAAGATATGAGTCCGATGGATGGATATTGGAAACTCATGTTTGTCGACATGAGGTATGGTCATGGTGACCATATACTTATAGGGTACAAGTTTATACTTGTATGTATGTATCATGGAGGGCAACGGGTACACAAGAATCCTCGACCCCTATGATATCTCTGATTCGTGTGGCTACATGTACTGGTGCCCGTTCAAGGGGTAACACTTGATCCATATAGCCTGTGGGTGAATTATGACTGTAATGCTGCAGAACACAAGGCTAAGGTTTTAAATGAATGCGAAACCCGTTTTCTTTTCCTGTTATGGTATATATGCATATATGCATGTGATTGCATATGGTTATTTACTTTGGTTTTGAATAATGGCATTATTTTATCCTTATTCCTAATGTAACGCCCTGAGTCTGGTACCCTGGACGCTACACGGTGCTCACAATCTCACAGGATCACAAGCTAACCCTTGCTTGATATCTTTAACTGAGCACAGAATAACATATTGAAATAAATGCGAAAAACTAGTGGAAACATTCCATAAGGTTCAAATATATGGAATAAAACTGAACAATATTTAACCATACCAAAATTAAAATAAATGTCTTAAAATACTCTAGTCTGTCTGAACATTAAGTCTGAAAAACCTCTATATTATCTGAACTGTGGAGTTGATGGGAAATCCCCAAACTAACTCCATTTACTGAAATGGTAAATCTAATGCAATATTAAAATAAGGAACATCCTCGAATGATGAGGACTCACTGCTAAGTCTACTACTACTGGCTGAATCTGACCTGCTAAGGGTGCTCTAGATCCCGTGCTTCTGAACCTATGGTATAAGACACCATAGCACTAGAGAAAACTATGCGTCAGTACGTGAGAATGTACTGGTACAGTAGATGAGGTAAGGTTGAATGCAAGGGTTTATATGCATAAACAATACTGGCTGGGTAACATGAGACTACAGAATGAGGATACATGCATGAGTGCATAAACTATAACTGAAATCGTAGTAACACTGAATACTGAATTCTAATAATTGGACTTCTGATAACTGAGTCTACTAATACTGATATCTTCTAATACTGATACCTGAGATACGGCCTACCTAGCGAGTGATCTCTGGATCTACTAATACTAATACTGATTGACTAAAGCCGAGATCAGGCCTAGCTAGCGGATGATCTCTGAATCTATTGATAATAAGAATAATTGACTGAAATCTGAGATCAAGCCTATTTAGTGGGAGATCTCTGCATCTATGGAACTTTCTAAGTTCTTTACAAGCTTGAGTGACAGTATCTAACAGTCTTGATTTTCGTAATACTGATTGAGTTCTATTTTGAATACTGAAACTGAAAGTGAGATTGTGGGAGGTAGTCATCGAACCGATATTCCCTGAATCTAAATTAGTGGGGTCTAACCTATAAACCCAGATGGAAGGGTTTCAGTACCAAGCCATGGGTAAAGACAACTCTTAAGACCAGAATGCCAAGCCTTATCTAACGAGAGACACTTGGGTAGAGCCAAGCCTAATCTAACGGGTGAGTCCTGGGAGGTAGTCAAGCCTCAATCTAATGGGTGACTCCTTATCCTATACTAGCTACACAGTTTTGGAGTACAAAGAATACTACTAATGACTCTGCCTAACTAATGGGGAAGACGTCATCCCTACCCTCTCTCGGTGCTGAATTCTACTCCCAACCGAATAAACATTGATCTAATTCTTAGACTGTACTAAAATGAGCTAAATCTGTTAATGATCGTACTGATTATCTGAGTTGAGATGAGTTCACTGTGTTCCATTGACTGGCAAAATACTACTGATTTCTATTAGCTGACTATTGCTACTGAGTTCTAAATTGAATACTAAAGTGGACTGGGATGTTACTGAGATTCCTCAGCTTTCCTAAGTCATGAAGCTTACAGAGTTCTACCGAATACTGTAACTGGCTGAGAATACTACTGATCGTGTCTTGACTGAGAGTACTATAACTGACACTAGCTCTAGGCACACAGCTAAATTGTCGGGTATTAAATACCCCAAGACTCAATAGATAAAAAGTAAAACATAACAATCCTTGAATAACATAGCAATCGCCTATCATTCGCAATACAATCACAGAAGCATCCTTTCAAGTATTTGAGATCATAAACTTGTTGACGTATAGGCATGCATACTAATGTCTCATAATTCATTCACCAAAGCATTTCAACAAACACTTAATATACATTAAATTGTTGACAAAAAAAGGGGAATTTCATATTAACATGCTATAATAGCACTACTTCATTCACCTAGGCATTTAATCAAACAAATATGGAGCATGCTTTGGTTATACAACCAACAATACATCAAAATAACATGCTTAGATCAATCAACATGCAATTTGAAGGGTTTATCATGAACATCATACTAATCATCACCTACTACGATTAACTCTTGGAATTTGAAATCTAAAACATGAATCAAAACCCAACAATAACATAAACATGAACTTCAATTCAATCATAATCATGGAAATAATAAATACACAATATTTGAACTTCAAAAAATATTCTTGATCTTCATGGATGGAAGGAACCCATGATTCAACTTCTAACATACCTCAAAAGCTTGAATCTTGAAAGAGAATAACTTTTCTCGAAGGTTCTTAAATGGTGACATTCTAATTCTTGAGTTTTCTTGAAGAAGGGTGTGAATTTTGTTCTTGAGGATTGATCTTGAAAGAAATCCTAATTTTGATGTTATGGATGAATGAGGAGGTGTGTGCTTTTATTTGATGCATTTAGGGGTGGAAAAAGACCCAAAAATTCTTTTACAAATAACTTAAAATCGCTAAACAGTGGTCCACGATGGTTTGGGCATCAAACTGTCGCCCTGGGAATGGACCGTCCTTCAAACCATTGCTTCTTGGTGATAAAACAGGCTTAGTTCCTCAGTTGTGATGGTTTGGGCAACGATTCATCGTAGGCACGATGGTTTGTCGGCATTCCAGTCGCACTTTGGTAGCCCGCACAACTCACTGTAAAACGGCCATAACTTTTTACTCCGATATTAGATTTTGGTGAAATTAAGATCATTTTAAAGATAATTCAATTATATATCTTTTGGTGTTTATGATCTTAAAAATTATTTGTAGAATGGAAGATATACTCATTTGAAGTTGACTATGGGAATATCCTTCTCAATAATTCAATCGGTAAGGGATGTTATGAGTCGTTTAATAGCTAGGATGTATTTGAGGCCTTAATATACATCAAACTCAATCATAAGACTACCAAATCAATAAAATTTATTTGTCATGAGCTTGAAGCATGGTTCTACTATCCGTTGGGATTCTCTGGGTCTCATAATATCTCCCCCTTAGGAACATTAGTCCTCGAATGAGGTTAGTTAGGAATGATGATAGACTGAGTTTATACCCTGGATATGAATATCTAATGCATGGGATATACGACTGAGTTCTTTTATTGAGCATGCATATCTGATGCATGAATAACTGACTCGTGAATGCATGGCTGAATTATGCAATGATAACTAATACTAAATTTGTAAGGAAAATCTGAGCATAATACTGAATAGATTTAAGGATATTAAAGAAAGGGAATTATAGGGTATCTCCCCCTCGAGACACTATGTCCCTCTATGAATGCTTACTTGACTGAGATACTGGGGAAAACTGAGGTAATGCACAAGGCTCCTACGAACCGGATCGTGACTGAACATCTGGGATCTAAAACTAATGCTTGATTCATGAACTAAGTTGAACTCACAACTACTAGGATGCTCTATCTGGGAATAGTTACATTCCTAAGATTCTTAATAATATGACTGGATGGAAAGATGGGGAAAATAAACTATATGAATTTGACCGCTTGACTACTAAACTGAATTACTGGCTTTATTGACCAACTCATGCTGAAAACTTGAGCATAAGTGGGAGCAAAGGATATAACAAAGTATATCATAAAGATGGAAGACTCATAACGTACCAAAATCTATGTTAGGGGAACTTTCCTGATCATGAAGAGTCTGAAGTGCATGAAATTTATTCTGACGCAGACCACTAGTGGTACTGGAAGTGGTAACCTACTGACGCAAATCTCTACCCGTCTGAGCCATTATTCGACAGTCCCGTAACCTGTGGCATGGATTACAACATTCAAAATATAACTCACTGCTTGCTCTACATACACCAAGGTGATTCTTAACACACTCTTCACAAAGTGGATAAGTACGTTCACTTCTCACACTACCCTGGGTTTTGGAGACTGGCGCCCCATTATGACTAACATTATAGAACTTTGGTATTGGTGCACTAGATAAAGATGGAGCTAGGACTAAAAACTTTTGACAATGCTGAGAACGGTTACCACTCTGTGACTCTAGCTGAGAAAAACTAAAACTACCTTTTCTGGCTTTCTTACTTACCCGCTCTCTTTCCATAGCTTTCTCTACCCCAATCTGCTAAGCATGCACCATCAATCTAGAAAGATCCATGTTTCTATTAAGCATAGCAGTCCAATACTCCATAACCACCAACCCAGACACACCGGACACAAACTTACTCATGCTTGCTCTAGGGTTAGCCATATGCTTAGGGGCATACTTAGACAACTGGTTGAACTTGAGGCAGTACTCCTTCAATGTCATAAATACCTACCTTAGGTTCATGAACCCTTCTATCTTATCCTCCTTCATCTCAAGTGGGAAAAAGTTATCTAGGAATGCATCCTGAAATATCTGCTAAGTCATAGGTGTTGTATCTTCTTATTTACTCTTTTTCCATATCACTACCTAATCATAAACAACATCCTTCAGCCTATATGATGCGAATTCTATACTCTCCTCTTTGGTAATATGCATAACCTGGGTGATTTTCTTTACCTCATCAAGATAAACCTATGGGTCCCTACGTGCCTGTGACCCAAAGAATTCTAGCGGGTTTATTCTCATAAAGTCTCTTATTTTTGTTATGGCTAAATCCCAATCTTGCTGAGGTGGGGATGTAGCCTGACGGTTACCCTAAATATTAATTGTCACAGCTTGGGCTAACGCCTGGAAAGCTACCCTAAACTCTATATGTGACACATTCTTATTCAAAGGATCTGTGGGCTGAGGTGGCTGGTTATCATTTCTATGGGCCTTAGCTCTGCGAGGAGGCATATTCTATAAATTAAAGGAATAAAAAGATTAGACTGAGAGTTTAACTTGAGCTCATGCTCACTCGCACAACAAAAATACAGAAAGAGGGGAAACTGTTCCTAAATCATCTTATAGCCTCTTGTACATAAATATGGTGCACAACACGCCCATGCACAAAACTCTACTAGATGCAGCTTTTCAGACATCCTAGGACACTGTTGAATCTTAAGATCTGATACAAAGTTTGTAACACCCTGAGTCTTGTACCCCGGACGCTACATAGTGCTCAAAATCCCAAAGGATCACAAGCTAACCCTTGACTGATATTTGTAAATAATCACTGAATAACATACTAAAATAAATGCAAGAAACTGGAAGAAACTTTCCATAAGGTTCAAATATCTAGAATAAAATTGAACAATATTTAACAATACCAAAATTAAAATAACTGTCTAAAAAAACTCTAGTATGTCTGAACATTTAGTCTAAAATACCTCTAAACTATTTGAACTGTGGAGTTGATGGGACAATCCCCCAACTAACTCTATTTATTGAAATTCTAAATCTAATACAATAATAAAATAAAAAACATCCTCGAATGATGAGAACTCACTGCGAAATCTACCGCTGCTAGCTGAATCTTACCTGCTAAGGGTGCTCTGGATCTCATGTTTTTGAACCTATGTTATAAGACACCATAGCACAAGAGAAAATTATGCATCAATATGTGAGAATGTACTGGTACGCTAGATGAGGTAAGGCTGAATGCAAGGCTTTACACACATGAACAATACTAACTGGGTAACATGAGACTACTAAATAAGGATATAAGCATGTGTGCAAAAACTATAACTGAAATCGTTGTAACACTGAATACTAAATTCTAATAACTTGACTTCTGATAACTAAGTCTACTAATAGTTATACCTAAGATCCGGCCAACCTAGTGTGTGATCTCTGGATCTACTAATACTTATACTGATTGACAGAAGCTGAGATCAGGCCTAGCTAGCGGGTGATCTGAATCTACTGATACTAAGAATGATATACTAAAATCTGATATCAGGCCTATCTAGTGGGTGATCTCTGCATCTATGGAGCTTTCTAAGTTCTTTACAAGCTTGAGTGATTGTATCTAACAATCTTGATTTTCGTAATGCTGATCTGAGTTCTATTCTAAATACTGAGATTGAAACTAAGACTGTGGGAGGTATTCATCTAATTGACATACCCCGAATCTAAACTATTGGGGTCCAACCTTTAACCCCAGCTGTAAGGGTTTCAGTACCATGCCACGAGTAAAGACAACTCCTAAGACCAGGGTCCCAAACCTAATCTATCAAGAGATACCTGGGTAGAGCCAAGCCTCATCTAATAGGTGACTCTTGGGAGGTAGTCAAGCCTTAATCTAATGGGTGAATCCTCATCCTACGCTGGCTATGCAGTTTTGGAGTACAGGGACTGCTATAATGTCTCTACCTAACTAAAGAGGAAGTCGTCATCTATGCCCTCACTCAGTGCTGAATTCTACTCCCAACAAAATAGACACTGATCTAATTCTTAAATAGTACTAAACTGAGCTGAATCTATTACTGATCGTGCTGATTATCTGAGTTGAGCTGAGTTCATTGAGTTTCATTGACTGGCGGAATATTACTGAGTTCGATTAGCTGACTGAATGCTACTGAGTTTTGAATTGATTACTGAATTGGACTGGTATGTTACTGAGATTACTGAGCTTTCCTAAGTCATAAAGCTGACTAAGTTCTACCAAATACTGTAACTGACTAAGAATACTACTAATTATGGCTTGACTGAGAGTACTATAACTTACACTGGCTCTAGGCACATAGCCAAATTATCGGGTATTAAATACCCACCGAACTCGATAGCATAAAAGTAAAACATAACAATCCTTGAATAACATGGCAATCGTCTATCATTCGCAATACAATAACTAAAGCATCCTTTCAAGTATTTGAGACCATAATCTTGTAGACTTATAGGCATGCATACTAATATCTCATAATTCATTCACCAAATCCTTTCAAAAAACACTTAACATACATCAACTTGTACACAAAATGGGGAATTTCATATTAACCTGTTATAATGGAAGTACTTCATTCACCTAGACATTTAATCAAACATATAGGGAGCATGCTTTGGTTATACAACCAACAATACATCTAAATAACATGGTTAAATCAATCAACATACAATTTAAATGGTTTATCATGAACATCATACCAATCATCACCCACTAAGATTAACTCTTGGAATTTGAAATCTAAAATATGAATCAAAACCCAACAATAACATAAACATCAACTTCAATTCAATCATAATCATGGAAATCATAAATACACAATCTTTTTACTTCAAAAAGGATTCTTGAGCTTCATGGGTGGAAGGAATCCATGAATCAACATCTAACATACCTCAAAATCTTGAATCTTGAAAGAGAATAACTTTTCTCGCAGGTTCTTGAATGGTGATGCTATGATTCTTGAGTTATCTTGAAAAATAGTGTAAATCATGTTCTTGGGGACTGATATTGAAAGAATTCCTAATTTTGATGTTATGGATGAATGAGAAGTTGTGTGCTTTAATTCGATGTAATTAGGTTTTAAAAAGGGTGGAAAAAGACCTAAAAATCATCCTAAAAATAGCTTAAAATTGCTAAATGGAGGTCCACGATAGTCTGGGTGATGAAACATCGCCGTGGGGACGGAACATCCCTTCAACCCATCATTTTTTAGCTAGAAAATAGGATTACTTCCTCAGTTTAAATGGTTTGGGGGACTGTCCATCGCAAGCGCGATAGTTCGTTGGCCTTCCTATCGCACTTTGGCAGCCCGGATAGCTCACTGTAAAATGGCCATAACCTTTTACTCCAATATTGGATTTTGGTGAAATTTTTAAGTTGGAAAGTTCATTCAATTATCTATTTTTTGGTGGGTCATGAGATTAAAAATTCTTTTTATAATGGAAGATATGCTCATTTGAAGTTGACTATGGCACTATCCTTCTCAATAATTTACTTTGTAAGGGATGTTTTGATTCGTCTAATAGCTAGGATGTATTTGAGTCCTTAATATACATCAAACTCGATCATAAGACTACCAAATCACAAAAATTTATTTCTCATGATCTTGAATCTTGGTTCTACTATCGGTTGGGATTCTCGGGGTCTGACATCTGAGTATATGGTAGTATTTACTTTGCTAACCTTCTTTTGGAATTGTATCCCCACACGATCCATACTACTACTCCTGCTCAGTCTTGGATTCAGGGACAACTTTTTGTCTGACTAAAGTAGTGAACTTCCATACTTTGAAAGGCTCTATTTCATGATATGGACTTCTTTACATTATGTTTGTTTCTTGGACTTTGGTTTTGGCTATGGATAGGGGAATTCCCAGAATAGATGTTCTATGTTTTCGGTTAGAGGCTTTTTAGGACTACTATAGGCATGGGTGGTTTGATATTGGTGTCATCCTTGGTATTGGTATCAACATTGGAATTATTTTCTTGGATATTTGGTTGTGACTGTTGGTCATGGTTTTAGACTTTATTAAATGTCTTTGAGTTATTATTGATTTATCTTGTTATATGTTTATAATTCATCCGACATAAGGGCGGTAACGGTTGGGTAATTGTGGTGCTCTCCAGTCTCAGTTGGACTTGAGGCACACAACTAGGCCCTGGTTTGGATCATGTCATTAATATATATGCCTTTTAACAAATTAACAGTGAGGAAAGAGTTTCATGCCTGAAATAGTAAGATGTGCAAAGAGAAATGACCCTTGAAAGCCCTAACCTCTTGAAAACCACAAGTGCTCTTGACCTATAGGAAATTTGAGAGTGTTAATAAGTTACTTTGATGTGTTTATGAGGGATAAGGATACCCTAAATGGTTATATGAAGTGGGTTTCATGTTGGGTAAGAGTGGAAATGTTAAAAATGCCCTTAACTTAAAAGCTGGAAAAGGGTCATCTTTGACGACAAGTTAACCCTTCACTCGAGACCGCTCCTTACGACTCAATACCACAAGTTATAACCAAAGCAGTACCACCAAGGCATCCTACACTATTATCATTATGACTCAATGGCATCAGTTGTAATGGGACTCTATGAATCATAGGGTTCAGTCGTAGTCAACACAGAACCCAATTTGGGACATACACTGGACATCCTACGATTACACCTAATGACTCATAACGTATCATTGCAGCTCTTATTTAGCCACTCATACTTAGATAAGAACCTAGACACAAACTTACTAGTTTGGTTATGACTTATCTCAACGACTCGTCAGGACACCCTATAACTCATAGGGTCTAGTCGTAACCAGGGCAATGAGCTCAAAGATCAAGGATTTTTCATGTGAAAAAATTCAGGGTGTTTCATTACATCATGGAATATACAAATACCAGTTCAAGTCCAGCTATTAGTTATGATATTGATTATATAATACGAGTTCAAATTCAATAATAAAGTGTGATGGTGAGATATGGGTATTTGTTCAAGTCCAAAAATGGGAAATGGTTTATGGTACGTTATGACATGAATGAATTTTATCTGTATCATGGAATTTGGTAAATGATGGTGGTATGGTTTGTGCTTCACTTAATTGTACCCTCCGGGCTTATGGGTGCCTGCGTTGGATTGTTTACTTTTCCACACTTATTAGCTTATGGGGGCCAATTCTGTAGATATGACTGCATGTGTTTGATCCTTTATGTTGTGTTATTATTCCAGTTATTTACTTATTTTTGTACAACAACGTTAGAGTTGATTCAAGTTTGACTCTACCTTGACTTAGTTATCATATTTTGCATTATCTCATATTTATATCATGATTTAGCTCAGTTGGCCAATAATGCCTACTGAGTAACTTGGTCTTGGTACTCATACTAAACTTTTGTACCATTTTGCTGCAAATTCAAGTACTAGTTGCCGCTGTTGATTCTAGGGTCATGCTGTATTGGGTTTTGGAGATAGGGTGAGCTTTTGGAGTTAGATTTTTCCATTTTCTTCTATCATATTTATGTCTAGTCTTTAAATTTGAGATAGGTTATGTTGAATATTTTGGAACTTGAGTTGTATTCATAGTAGGTTTTGTACTGGCTCTACCAGGTCATGGGACAGTTATCTATATTATGGTTACGTTCTTAACTATACCTTCTTAACTATCTATATTGCTTTGCTTATTTATAAGTTGCAATTGTCCATTTTTCACCTCTGTTGGGAATTTCACTAAGTTAACCCATTCTCTAAGGCTTCAGATTATGATTTGACTTACCTACTGGTGGGATAATGTAGGCGCCATTATGACTCATAAATTGGGTTTGTGACACTTCCAAATATAAGAAATGGATGTCATCGTTCTAATCCATGGGACTCTACTATACACTTGCTCTTGTATCGACAAATGTTGTAAACTTAGAACTCAAATACAAATTATTCATGACCTGACTTATTTTAATACCCAAAAGTTTCTTTTAAGTCAAATCTAGTCTCCAGAAGAGTTAGTGATGTCTTCCTAAATGATTAATATTTAAATCAGATAGAATTTACCCAATTTTAAATTTATATCATATGGGAAATTGAATTATCTTTCCAACAATACAAATTTCTTCCAAATCTAGTATTAGAGTGGAAAGTTATGGACGTTTTACAAAGCTATCAGAACTGCCCAGGTTCGACGGGTAGGTTGATGGACCGTCGAGCTAGCGATGGACCACCGCCTAAACTATCGCAGATAAGGTAGTAAGTCAATCTTCTGGCTAAGGTGCAACAGATAGGTTTTTAGACTATCAAGATAGCGATAGACCATCGCTACTAAGGCAGTGAGTCCCTATTCTGGCCCAAGTGCAATGGTCAGAACGATGGACTGTGGAGCCAGTGACCGGCCATCACACGAGCCATCGTAGATCCCGTTTAACAATTTAAAGCTATTTTTAAAAAGGGTATTTGGGTGTTTTTCCACCCGTTTTAATCCCTAATTATACCAGACCATAGTTCAAAACTTTATTATTCATTCACAATATCCAATTAGGGTTTCTCTCAAAGATCAATCCCCAAGAACAAGAAACCCTAGGTGCTTAATTCCAAGTCAAGAATTCAAGATTTCCTCCACAAATCTTTAAGAAATAATCCACCCAGGTATGTCAAGTGTTCATTTATGGATTTATTTTATCCATGAAGCCTATGAATCCAATTTTAAATTATAAATTATGATGTTTAAGTGTGGATTGATTATGATCATGTTGATGTTGTGTATAATACCCAAGATGGAATAGTTAAATGTGTTTTCATTAATTTATGCTAGTATATGGATTGAAATATACTAAATTGTGTTGATTTTTGCAACCATGATAAATTAATTTAATGTCCATGACTAAGCTTATATTTATGCGTGCAAAGTGTTTTATAAAATGCCTAAGATAATATGAAATATGCCTTATGACTTAATTGTGACCAAAATGATGAACCTATGCTTTACCCTTATGTTCAAAATGACTTCCATGTTATTGTTATGAATTGAAATTGTTTGATGGTTTGTTCATGAGATTAGCCAATGAAATTATGATAGGTTTATATGCTTTCCTATTCATGTACCAAACCATGATACTCAAGTGCCTCATGAAATTCCCCAATGATTGTATTATGGATTGTTGATTATGGTCGTGAGTCCACGACGTGTCATGTCTTATCAAACTAATGCTATCGAGTTCTAGGGGTACATGAAATCAACAATTTAGCTGTGTGCCTAGAGCCAGTGTCATGTTTTTAAGATACTCTCAGTCAAGCCATGTTAAGTAGAATTCAGTCAGTCTCATGACTCAGGAAAACTCAATAATCTCAGTAATCTCAGTCAGTTATCAGATCTCAGTAATATTTTGTCAGTCAATAGAACTCAGTAAACTCAGTTCAGTCAGTTCAGTCTAGTAAATTCAGTCTCTTATCAGATGGAAGTAGGATCAACACCGAGTGAGCCCAAGGATGGGAACCCACCTGCGAGTAGAGGGTGTTATTCTTAGAAGCAATCCTTGTGCTCTAAATCTACGTAGCCAGCATAGATTGAGATATCTAACTTGTTAGATGAGGGTTCATGAGGTGTATTAACTTGTTAGATGAGGGTCCTATCATTCTCCTTAGAGTACCTGTTAGATAAGGGATCACTCACAACTTGTCCTTACTAGTGGCTCAGTATTGACACCCTTCCAATTGGGGTTACAGATTGGACCCTAACTCAGCTTGGGGCATGTCGGTTAGATGACTACTTCCCACAGTTACAGTTTTAGTCTCAGTTCAGTAATAGAACTCAGATAGTTCTACAAAATTTAGGACTGTCACATACAGTCAACTCAAAATAGTATGAAACTCAGCTAGTTCCATCAAAACCTAGACTGTCAGATACATTCACTCAGTATCCGTTTTCAGTACTTATGTTATCAGTATTCAAACATAGTATCAGTATCTTCACGAATTCAGTTACAGTTGTTTATTCATATATGTATTCTCACATTTATGTTATACAGTTGATTTGTATAGTTCATGGATTAACCCTTGCATTCAGTGTACCCTACTTGCATACTAGATATTCAATCGTACTGGTTCATTTATGCTGTGGTGTTTTATACCATAGGTTTAGAAACATGAGTTCCAGAGCATTAGTAGCATTCCAGTCTCAGCAGTCAGAGTTACTAGTAAGTCCTCATCTTTCGAGGACATGATAATTTCTTTATTATTTCATTACATAGTTTATTTCAAGAGTTGGAGTTAGTTGGGGACATGTCCCATCAACTCCTTATTCATATAGTTTAGAGGCTTTAGGACTAGCATGTTCATATAATTATTTTAGTTGTTTTGGAATTGATTTACCATATATTAAGATGTTATGTTTTATTAGATCTTTGAACCTTATGGCCTTTCAGCTGTTATTTCCATATTTATATAGTATATTATGTAGTGTACAGGTACAAATATCAGTCATGGGTTAGCTTATGGTCCTTCGGGGTCATGAGCACCGTATAGCATTTTGGGTAATAGATTCGAGGCATTACAAGCTTGGTATCAGATCCTATAGTTTAACAATGTCCTAGGAAGTCTAAAAAACTACATCTAGTAGAGTCTTGTGTATGGGTGTGTTGTGCACCACACTTATGGACAAGAGGCTATGATTGTTTTAGGAACAGTGTCCCTTCTTTCAGTATTTATGTCATCCCAGATAGCATAAGATAAAATGTAGACTCCTTGTATAATCCATTTTTCCATTTCATTTACTGAATATGTCTTCCAAAAAGGGCTAACAAAAGAAGAACCGAAAATCAGTCAGTACCTTCACCCGTTCAAGCAGATTTCCTGGACTAGCATGCCTTTCTTGGCGAATTCAGAACTAACTCCCTCACTTTTTCTTACTCAGTAGTATCTCAGAAAATCAGTAGGCTATTGTCCCAGGCACTTCTTCAGCCAGTGCTCCAGTGCCGAAACTCAGAGACGGCAATAGGGATAGGGCGCCAGGCCCAAAACCTTAGGGCAGTATTAGTAGTGCTCGAACCCATCCCCTTTATCAAAATTATGGTAAAAACCATCAGGGTATTTATAGAGATGGCAACGACGTCTAATTTAAATGTGGCAAGCCAGGCAACAAAGTCAGAGATTGTCCCCATTCAAGTTTTTAAGGTCAGTGTAACCGTTCCTCAGCTCAGTCCAGTCGCCTGAATCAGTAGGGTGCCACCTCTAGTGCTACAAATGGTCCACGCCCAAATAGAATCTATGCTCTCGAGTTTCGATAGGATTAGGAAAATTCTCCTGATGTGGTTACTGCTACGTTATAGTTCTTTCATGTATATGTTTACGTCTTGCTAGATTCAGGAGCTTCTTTGTCTTTTTTTACTCCCAATATAGTAGTTGATTTTGGAGTCAATCTCAAAATTCTAGTAGATCCCTTCTCAGTCTCCACCCCAGTGGGTAAAACTATCATAGCCTGACGGGAATACAGGAACTGTCCGGTTATGGTATCTCAGAAAGTTACTTCAGCAGACTTAGTCAAATTAGAGATGAATGATTTTGATGTTATTCTTGGCATAGATTGGCTTCATTCCTACTATGCCATAGTCGACTGCAGAAATAGAGTTGTCCAAGTTTAGTTTCCGAATAAACATGTCCTAGAGTGGAAGGGTAGTACTTTATTTCTTAGAGGTCATCTTGTTTCCTACCTTCGGGCACGGAAAATGATATTGAAGGGATGCGTCTATCATCTTGTTCTAGTTAAGTATTCTAGTTCAAAAACTCCCTGTCTTGGATCAGTCTCAGTAGTGAATGAATATTAAGATGTGTTTCCCAAAGATTTTCTCAGAGTTTGTCCCGAAAGGGAAATAGACTTCAACATTGATTTTCTTTTAGATACTTAGCCTTTATCTACTACGCCATATAGAATGGCACCAATAGAACTTAGAGAAACAAAAGAGTAGTTGAAGAATCTCTTAGATAAGGGATTCATCGGGCTCAGTATTTCCCCGTGGGGTACGCCAGTTCTATTCGTACGAAAGAGAGACGACTCTCTCAGAATGTGTATAGACTACCATCAGCTTAATAAAGTCACGATTAGGAATGAGTATCCACTTCCTAGAATCAATGAATTGTTTAGCCCATTTCAGGGTGCCAGCTATTTCTCTAAGATAGACATCAGATCAGGATATCATCAACCCAGAGTTAGAGAATGTGACATTCTGAGGACAACTTTTCAAACTTGGTACGGTTACTTCAAATTCTTAGTCATGTCCTTTGGTCTTGACAATGCCCCAGCAGCCTTCATAGACTTGATGAACCATGTGTTCAAGAAGTAATTGGACATGTTTATCATATTCTTCATAGATGACATCCTTGTCTATTTCCACAGTAAACATAATTATGCAGACCATCTCAGAATAGTATTACAGTTACTCAAAAACCATCAAGTATCATGATATCTATTCATGTCCTACCTGTCATCTCCATGATCATCGCACAAATTTGTGCATATTAGCAAAAATCATGTACAATTTCATTTTCCAGTATAAGGAGTCAAGTTTACTCCGCGATACAAATCATGTTCCATGAACACATCTTATATTTATGCACCTTTTATAGAATTATGTGTGTTTCCTGTTCCTAGTATAAGGATTTCTAGTTTACTCAATAGTACGAATCATGTCCCATGAATACAAAACCTTCAGATTCAGGTCACGTAATTCATGACTCATGAATTTATGTCATGCTTCACAGTATGCTCAGCCTAAATGACTTGTGTTCCACTCTTAGTGATCAGCCAAACTCAGGTTATGTCATGTATACCCTCAGTTTAGATCCCTCGGTGAATTCATGGTGTTGATGTTCCATCCCTCAGTCCTCAATTATAGAATCAGTTTAGTAATTGGTATTCAGTAATGGACTCAGATAGTCCTACAGGACCATTGCTTTCAATTATCAATTAGTTAGCCATCAGAATTCAGTACTTCAGTACCAGTCTAAACCTCAATTATTAAAAACCAGCATCAGTCCAAGTATGAGTATCAATCACAGATTTAGTTGCAGTCTCTACTACAGTCTTAGATATAGTGTCAGCCTCAGCCTCAGCCTCAATTCAGAAATTAGATTAGTACCACAGTCCAATTCCAGGTTTGCTTAACCATAGCGTGTAGTTATCAGTTTTGCATGTTATCAGTGTTTCAGTACCTTAGCTTATAAAATGTTTTCGAATAATATTATATGCCTGGTCTTGAATTCTCAGACAATACAAATATTTCAAGAATTTATGCTCAGCTATCTCATGTTACCCAGTTAGTCCCTTTCTTATGTTCATAAAAACCTCCTTATTCTCAGTCATACATGCCCAATACTCAGCCATCAGTCAGTCAGCAGATCAGATGAGTCAGTCAGTAGGAATTAGTTTGAACAACCAGTACTTTAGTCCGACAGTCAGATGGACAAGCTCTTATATTTTACCATTTTGTCCACCTAGTCGCACTATTCAAAGTCTCATAGATGTAACCATTCTAAGATGGACCGATCAAGCAGCTGAATCTTCAGCTCAGTTTATATTTTATGATTGTCTCAGATCTAGGATATTCAGTCATGATTCCATTCATGCGTACCCTATGCATCATTCTAGTCTCTCCTCAGTATCTCAGCCAAGTCAACATTCTTCGAGGGACGTAGTATCCCAAGGGGGAGATACACTATAATTCCCTGAACTTTCATTACCTAAACATGTCATTCCCTCTTTATGTAAGGAACCTAGATTAGAGTAGTGGGTAATAATAGGTGGACCCTCAAGCTCTAATCTTAGCCATAAGCCATACGTAGGCTCAGTTCAGTTCTTGACACTCAGTCCATGTCACATATTATAGACTTAGACATGTTCTCATGTTCCCAGTCATACGTGTTCAGTAAAGGATCTCAAGTTCAAAATTAATTAATTTATCTATCTAAAGATATCCCCCATGAAGGAAGTGAAGAGATTCAGCAAGAAGGGAAAGCTCAGTCCCCCATATGTTGGTCCCTTAAAAATTCTCAGTAGTTTCGGCAAGGTAACTTATGAGATTGAATTGCCTTTAGATCTAGCTTCAGTGCATCCAGTCTTTCATGTCTCCTTGCTTAAGAAGTGCATAGGTGAAACACCAGTCTTAGTCCCTATTAATGGCGTAGATATTTAGAATAGTCTCTCTTACGAAGAAATTCCAGTCGAAATCCTTTGGCAGAATTAGTTCGTTGAGGGAGCTACTTGGGAAGAAGAAGCAGATATACAGACCAAGAATCATCACCCTTTCTCCACTAATTCAGACTCAACCTAAGGTAATAGCTTTCCTTAAGCCTATTCAGTTTCATGTTCAGATTTCAGTTACAATCTCAATATTTTAAAGTACCATTGCATATTCAGTCCTGCATTCATATATCAGCTCAGTCATATTCTCATGCATCAGATATGCATGTTTAGCTTGATAAATTCAGATTATTAGTTATTCCATTCATGTATACATGATTAAGTATTGATGCATCAGATATGCATGCTTAGTATGAAATTTTAGTATATCAAAAGTTCCAATCATATAATCATGTTTTACATGTTCACGTCCCTTAACTAAGATTAGTCTATCAGCTTTTCCAGTCTAGTCAGTCCCATTCAAGGATGAATATCCCCAAGTGGGATATATTGTAATACCCCAAACTTTCTTTAAGTCAAATTTAGTCTCCAGAAGAGCTAGTGATGACTTCCTAAATAATTAATGTTTAAATCAGATAGAATTTTCCCAATTTTGACTTTATATCATGTTGGAAATTAAATTATCTTTCCAATGATACAAATTTTATCCAAATTTGGTATCAGAGTAGAAATTTATAGACGTTTTACTAAGAGCTGTGAGAACCATCCAGGTGCGACGGGCAGGTTGATGGACTGTCGATCTAGTGATGGACCGTCGCCTAAACCGTTGCAGCTAAGGTAGTAAGTCAATCTTTTGGCTAAGGTATGATAGACAGGTTGATGAACTATCGAGCTAGTGACGGACCTCGCCCAAGCCATCTTTACTAAGGTAGAGAGTCCCTATTCTAGCCCAAGTGCGACGGTCAGAATGAGGAATGATCGAGCCAACGATGGACCATCGCACGAGCCATCACAGATTCCATTCAGCAATTTAAAGTCATTTTTAAAAAGGGTGTTTGGGTCTTTTTTCACCTGTTTTAACCCCTAAACATACCATACAATAGATCATAACTTCATCATTCATTCACAACATCCAATTAGGGTTTCTCTCAAATTTTAATCCCTAAGAACAAGAAACCCTAAGTGCTTAATTCCAAGTCAAGAATTTAAGATTTTCTTTACAAATCTATAAGAAATCATCAACCCAGGTATGTCAAGTGTTCGTTCATGGATTCCTTTCACCCATTAAGCCTAAAAATCCAATTTTAAATTATAAATTATGATATTTATGTGTGGATTGATTATGATCATGTTGATGTTGTGTATGATACCCAAATTGGAATTGATAAATTTGTTTTCATTAATTTATGCTAGCATGTGGATTGAAGTATACTAAAATGTATTGATTTATGCAACCATGATGAATTAATTTAATGTCCATGTCTAAGCTTATAGTTATGTATGCAAGGTGCTTGATATAATGCCTAAGAGAATAGGAAATATTCCTTAGGACTCAATTGTGACCAAACTGCTGAACCTATGCTTTACCCTTATGTTCAAAATGACTTCTATGTTATTATTATGCATTGAAATTGTTTGATGGATTGTTCATGAGATTAGCCTATAAAATTATGACATGTTTCTATGCTTTCCTATTCATGTACAAAACCATGATAATTAAGTGCCTCATGAAATTCCCCAATGATTGCATTATGGATTGTTAATTATGATCGTGAGTCCAGGAAGTATCATGTCTTATCAGTTTTATGCCATTGAGTACTGGGGGTAATTGTACTTGACAATTTAGCTATGTACCTATAGCCAGTGTCATGTTTTCAAGATACTCTCATTCAAGCCATGTTCAGTAGAATTTAGTCAGTCTTATGACTCAGGAAAACTCAGTAATCTCAGTATTCTCAGTCAGTTATCAGATCTTAGTAATATTCTATCATTCAACAAAACTCAATAAACTCAATCCAGTTAGTTCAGTATAATTAATTCAGTGTCTAATCAGATGGAAGTAGGATTCAGCACCGAGTGAGCCCAAGGATGCGAACTCACCTGCGAGTAGAAAATGTGATTCTTAGAAGCAATCCTTGCACTCCAGTACTACGTAGCCAACGTAGGTTGAGATATCTAACATGTTCGATAAGGGTTGATGAGGTGGCTTAACCTGTTAGATAAGGGTCCCACCATTCTCCTTAGAGTACCTGTTAGATGAGGGATTACTCATAGCTTGTCCTTACTAGTGGTGCGGTATTGATACCCTTCTAATTGGGGTTACAGATTGGACCCCAACTTAGCTATAATGCTTTATTTGGGGCATATCAGTTGGATGACTACTTCCCACAGTTACAGTTTCAGTCTTAGTCTCAGTAATAAAACTTGGATAGTTCTACAGAATTTAGGACTGTCAGATATAGTCAACTCAAAACAGTACAAAACTCAGCTAGTTCCATCAGAACCTAGACTGTTAGATACAGTAGCTCAGTATTAGTTATAAGTACTCATGTTATCAGTATTCAGACTCAGTAGTTAGTATCATCACGAATTTAGTTATAGTCGTTTACTCATACATATATTTTTATGTTCATGTTATACAGTTGATTAGCATAATTCATGTATATGAACCCTTGCATCTTGCCTAACTCACTTGCATACCATTACATTCAATCGTACTGATGCATTTGGGCTATGGTGTTTTATACCATAGGTTCAAAAGCATGAGCTCCAGAGCATCAGTAGCATTCCAGTCTCAGCAGTCAAGTTAGCAGTGAGTCCTTATCCTTTTAGGACATGATAATTTCTTTATTATTTCATGACTTAGTTTATTTCAGTAGTTGGAGTTAGTTGGGGACATGTCCCATCAACTCCTTATTCAGATAGTTTACAGGCTTTTGGACTAGCATGTTCAGACAATTATTTTAGTTGTTTTGGTATTGATATACCATATCTTCAGATGTTATGTTTTATCAAATCTTTGAACCTTATGGCTTTTCATCCATTATTTCTGCATTTATATAGTATATTATACAGTTTATAGGTACAAATATTAGTTATGGGTTAGCTTATGGTCCTTTGGGGTCATGAGCACTATGTAGCATTCTGGGTACCTGATTCGGGGCGTTACACTTATGGGTCATGATGGCACCTACTTTAGATTGCCAATAGGTAAGCCAAACCTTATTCTGGAGCTATAAGAAATTGGCTAATTTGGTGGAAAATGTCCTAAAAGATGGAAATGAAAAATTAAAGACTTATAATAAAAATAAAACCATCATAATAGTCTAAAAGATAGATAAACATCAAAAACCATCCCATGACATAGTAGTGTCGGAACAAGAACTACTACAAATGGAAAATAAATACTAAAATAGCCAAATACAATCTGTATCAAAAAATGAACGACTAAACATAGATAATAGAACGAAAAAAGGGCAAATCTCACTCTGAAAGCTCACCCTATCTTAGAAATCAACTCAGCATGATGGTCACATCAACAACGGCTGTTAATATTCAAATCCACATCAAAAAGGTACAAAATCATAGTATGAGTACCAAAACCATAGGTACGCAGTAGGCATCAACGTCCAACTGAGCTAAATCATGATATAAATATAATAAAGATATAAGCTAAATAATCTAAGTCAAGGTAAAAAGATAACCTATAAATAAGCTCAACGCTGTAAATAAATAGTCGAAATAGAAATAATATAAAAGAAAGCATAATTAATACTACAAAACAAACCCCTATAAGCCAGTAAGTGTGGAAAAGTAAATAACCTAATATAAGCCTCCATAAGTGCATGGGGTGCAATCAAAGGAACATAGATAATTGAGGATCCATAAATTTACCGAATATTATCTATAACCATGAAATTATCCATACTGTGTGATATCATAAATGATGTTTTAATGTTAGACTCGAATCAAAACTCAATAGGTTCGTCATCATCATCCTTTACCAATAATGTCGTCATCATTTGTTGTAATTGAACCATAACAAAATATATATAAAACATCATTAATAACTAGACTTTAAACAAAACTCAATATCAACAAACCATCTTTAATAATTTAAATAAAATGTCAAAATCAACAAACTACAAGTTTTTTTCTAAATTTAGCACCAACTCTATATTATGAAACCAACATAATTATTAAGTAACTAATCTCCTATAATTACCAAAATAAGTATTTCAAAGGGTATAACATGTGTATAGAATCCTAAAAAAGCTAACATAAGTCTTGGACTAAAGTGGGTCGGAGAGGTCCACTTCTAATCCCTGAAATCTGTTTAAAGGAAAATTCTACCCCAGACTATGATAAGGTATCTAAATTCACTTTTAGATATTAAATAATACATAAATAGACCTAAGATAGAATTCTACCTAACACATGAGAAACTCAATCAAATCCGCCTAAATTACGGTTCTAAGATAGCCTAAATAGTCCGAATAATACTAATCATGCTAATCAAATCTTCAATACCTAAATTTGATCCCATATCTACCATAAAATCAGAATCATATTATGAATTAGTTCAATCTATTAAGAACATAAACCTAGCCTTCCTAGATGCCGAAGAAAAGATCAAAGAATCTGCTAAACCGATGATTCCCTTTTTGAGAAGCTTCTACAAAATGCCATGCTATTGAAATCACAATATTCTAATCAAAATAAGAGCATTGTTACCCATATTTCACTATTATTCTTCGAGTATGAATTGAGCAAAAATCTCATGTGGCCCCCATTTATAGAGTCACACTTTCAAAATCGACACAATATTGCTATATGCTCAAGGAATATTTATCCTAAAAAATGGTTGAATTTTGAGCTGTAATGGTGCTACAATAAACCCACCAATATTATAGGAATTTTTGAAAAAGATGAAGGATTAAATCATGAAATTATATGTAAGCTTACCATAAATTTAGAGAAGTACATATTTTATGTTTACAAATGCTCCAAAATAATCCCCAATGATTCTACCAAGTTTTCACACTTTTTAGGGTTCTAAATTCTTGAAAATGGGTGAAAAATAGGAGAAATTAGGCGAAGTGGGTTTTTTATAGGCTTCTCAGGTACACAAGTACCGCTTAAGCATACGCTGAGCCACTTAAGCTATCACCCCTTAAGCAACCTAGTGTCTCTTAACCGGACACTGGGCCATTTAAGTTGTCATCGCTTAAATAACCTAATGTTGCTTTAGTGACACTTTAGGCTTACACAGATACTACTTAGTTGGTTCCTTTCCCGCTTAATTGCACCTTTAGGCCAACCTGACTGCCTAAGTATTTTGATGGGTACTTTAGAGGTCCTATACTTAAGTGACCCAAATGGGAACTTAATTGATGCACCAACCGAGTGCACCAGTTGAAGGCCAAAAATTATTTTAGACTTCCACCAACCCGTTGAGATTCATCTGGAATCCCATATACGCAAATGAACTATGCTAACCCTATCAAATTTAATATATCAAACTCAATGGAAAAATTTAAATTTCCATTTGAGGTTGTTTTTATGAAAATTAGGTCATACACCCATGTGATATTTTTTCTTAAATTTCAGCCAATATCTTGATATAAGTCTGTGAGCATTGGGACTTAAACAAAGGGTCCACATAGTGTAAAATAAATGTTTCAGAGTTACTAAAACTATTAGAATTGGCATATGAAGTCATTTGACTAAAGTTTTCACCTAGTAGCCAAATTGAACCCATGAAGACTTTAAAATAGGAAATTTCTCTAAAACCAAATGAACTGCCTGGTAGCTGAATTGTAATTTTCAGCAAGTCACAAATGACATGAGGCCGCTATAGAAAAGTTCTAAATTTTGAAAATGATAGAAAATACAAAAAATGAACTTAAGGCTCATTATAGACCCAACTTTGTTCTCTCATTTACTCTTGGAGGATCACCATCAACATTTCCCCTTTTTTTTATTTTCACATCCATTTCGAATCACCATTAGGCTTTTCAAACACTTTCTCAAGTTCATTCAACATCTTGTGCACTTTCTTTTTCTACACCTTACCATTTAATGACCAATTTCAAGGTATGATAATTTGTAATCCTACAGTCATCAACCCTACCCTCATCTTCTTTAAACTTGTGATCTTATATTAATATATATTGTGTGAAGAAGTGAAAAGTGGTTTTTATAGTCTGAATGTTACATTTTTATCATTCACTCAAATTGTTAGGTTACCCTCTCTCATATTAATAATTTCTTTAGCGATGACTAAAAATGGGTGCTTAGATATTACTAGCACCTTGACATGTACTTCAAAGTCAAGAATTATAAAATCAACAAGAATTATGAACTTATCAACGTTGAGATATTTAATGATTACTTTAGAGTAGTATCAATCTATCAACTAGTTGTAAAGATATTATTGTTGGTCCTAATTTCCCCAAATTGAGTGTTTTGAACATAGACAAGAGCATTAAACTTATAGTTTCCCTTAATTTGCACAAACCCTCAAAAACTTCTATTTTACCAACTTGTATATGGAGGGTGAAACTCCCTATGTCCTTTAGCTGTTATAGAAGCATGTTTATTACCCTTGAAATTCACTCTTTAGTAAGTGAACCATTTCACAATCTTCTAGATACCTTTCATTTGCCACCACTTTGCTCATGTACTTTGCATATTTTGGATTCCACTGTAGAGCATCACTGAGATTAATATTTTTACATAGTTCTTTATATATATTAAATAACTTCTTATATATTTCATCGTCTTTGATTTTGGAGATTTTGAGGGAATGGTAGCACCAGTCTCTTGATTGAGTTTCTTTGACTAGTGAACAATATTGTAAGCAACTATCTTTTCTAGAGCTGCTTTGTCAATCGGGTTTCATATAGGCAACTCTTCATGTGCCTCATGGGTTTTTGTTTGTGAGGTGACTCATATAAGAATAACCCCCTCCTTAATATGATTACCTGTACTTTCCTAGGATTAGGATCTGTATTGCTTGACAAAGCCCTTTGAGGGCTTTGGTTATTAGTTTTTGCGATCTAGCATATTTGTTATTTAAATTCTTAGTGGCAAGTTACTGACTTTATTTATTTGGAACTAATTGTGCTTGGTCAGTCATAACTTTCTTCAACATCTTTTAAATATTGATTGGATGAACATTAGATTGGTTTCCCGAGGATCGTTGATAATCTAAATTTGCTCTTGATTGCTATACTGATTTTTATGTTAGTTTTGCTATTGGCTACGACCTTTGAGAAGTTGGGATGATTTCTTAAGTTAGGATTATAGGTGTTACAAAAATTTTAATTCTCTCTTCTATTCCTTAACCACAAAATTGACTAACTCTAGATTCACTCATAAAAATATGTTGATGATCAATACATTCACAAATCTCAAATCTACCTCATTCTTATAATCTATAAATGTTGGAGGTGACATTATTGGTGAGTGAGATTTCTACTTTGTTAATTGACCTTTGTACCATTTCTACTAGAACAACCTTGTCTCATTAAACCTGTTGGATTGGGTAAAAAGTCAAGCCTCTCTTCTTCTTTGATGAAGTGCAGTTTTAGTTCAGGATATGGTTCTACGAAACCTCAATTTCATACCAGCTTGTTATAATAGAAAAATTGTACCTGTATAAACAACAACAAAGATCAATTTGTTAGCAATTGCACAATAACACAATAAGATGAAAACTAGAAATTTTATAATTTCTAAGTCCCTGATAATTGTAACAAAACTTATTGCATCCTAAAGCACATGTAGGTGTACATAATCATACAAGTAGTATTGTATATTGACTCTTGTAAGCCAGTTTATGAACCCACATGGACATGACACTTAGTGATAGATCTAATCCAATTACCACTATGATTTTAGGTAAGTGAAAGAGTAACCAATTTAGTTATTTCATTTAACAATTCTATAACAAATAATAAAACAAAAAAAATAAATTAAAGTGATATAATCAATATGTAGGAGATATTCTAGGGTCACATCATTTAAAATCATGAATAACATTAAAATTACCTTAACAAGATTTTTTTCACTAGTTTTTGATTATGGGGTTGACTTTATAATATGGAAATGGTCATTCTATAATAATCTATTCGAACTAACCTCACAATTATATTGTTGAACGAGTATGTGATAATCTAATTCAAACACATTCACTTGATTTTTCCATTTGTAACCAAGTAAGGTGGGCTAAGTATATTTCCTTTTTAGTTGAAAATTAACTCCTAATACAATTCAAGAGATGATTTTACCCCCTATAATCTTTGTTCTATCCCTATATTTCAATGGTTCATTTGTATGTGGATTAATAATTTATTCTATTTATTGCCAGACACTAAACTAATAATTATAAGAATATATGAATAATTGTATGAAGAATAAACTAAATTTATTCAAAATACTACTACATGATTATGTTCTAGCCACAAACCTAGAATATAAGTTTTATCCATTACTAATAAAAAGAAAACAGACAAATTCCAAGTTGGTTATGCAAGAACTAAAGAGTGAAGAAGAACAAATAAAAATCCTAAGTAGAAGCCTCTTCATGCATTTTTATCTCCCCATAATTTCATGAATCCCATTTAATATCACTAAGGGTCCTCTTTATACTAAGTCTAAAATTTTCAAATGAACCACCCATAAGCCATGGCATGCCACTCGGTGCACAAATATGGCATCTTACCATGACAACAATCAACATAGCATGAAATTAATGCACCAATGTTGTAGTGTTGCATGTTAGTGTCATGCATGCCTACTATTTAAGAATCCCACTTTATTCAAACTTTGAACCTTGCTCCATGCTATGGTATGAAATGCACTAGAATGTCTCTATGACTTGATATGCATCCTCAAACATCACATTTCCAAATGTCCTTTGGTCCATACTTTTTCATTCATATTCATTTTTTGCTTATACTAGTTGTATTTCATCCTGTAAATTACCTAATCACATATATTAGTTCATTGACACAATTTATTCAAAAAAAATTGGAATCCAAAAGAATTACTTCTTAAACTAAGCTATAATATGAGTAAAATTAATATTTGGACCTATAAATATATCTAAGATCACACATGAGTATAAATGACATATTACTCCTAGACCGTCAAAGTATAAAATATGAATGATCTTAAAAAATATCTGCTAGGTTAAAAATCTTGAAAGAGACAGTGTAGCTAAAAGTTAGTTGAAAACCATGATACAGGCAGCTAAGGAAAAATTAGTACAAAAAAATTACTCCATCAAAATTTTATGTTAGGACTTGATCTTTTTCACTGAGGTACATACGCATGTGGAGTTTCATTCTAAGTTAAGCCTTATGAGTTTAATAAAAGTAAATCATTCTATTATTATAGTGAATTACAATGAAATATAAGGCTCCTAATTGACATATGATGATCATATCTACAAATTAAGACCTTTATGAATCACTGTTGGTTCGATAGGAGAATCTCCATGGCAAAAAGGTTTCTTTAATAGGATAACTGTGATATCTTAGCACGTTGTTAATTCTTTATGTTGAATCTTAAAAAACCACCTAGTTTATGAGTTAAAGTCTCAAATCAACCAAGTTTGTAATTTAAACTTTTCTTATCCTCCAAGTATTCAACTTGAAGTTTCCAATCCACCGTTGCTACAAGTTGAATTCTTCAAAGCCACTGAGTATGCAAACATTAATTGATTCTTCACGTTTGCGAGTTGAAGTCTCAAATAAATAAAAAAAAGTAAGTTGAAGTCTATAAATACTTCAAGTCTTCATCTTGAAGTTTTAAGTTCACCATGGCTCTAAGTTAAATTCTTCAACATCACTGAATGTGAGAATTTCAACAAATTCTTCAAGTGTGCAATTTGAAGTATCAAATCAACAAAGTATACAAGTCCTCTATGCCTTTATGATATAGTTTTAGATCCATCATCATTTATATTTCAGGGGATACAAAACCGTAGGAAAAATCTACTTTTTTATTCTATGTCATGCACTCATAGCTTAATGTAATTCAAAACATGCTTATTCACTCCCTAAATAGTGAGGACAAATTTTTTTTTGGCTATAGTCTTAAAGACCATACCTTTAGTATGAGGGAGGGGTAGAGGTTAAGACAAAGATTAGACTAAAGCTTCTAGACCAGCTATAGATTAGGTTTGGATTGCCTTTCAAGATTAGTAGCTGCTTATAATGTTGGGCCTATTAGAAGAGAGAAGTTGAGCCTAATATAGAGATTACTTATTTTTATGTCCATATGTATGCTTAAGGATTTCTTGGTATGGGTCTTGGTTTTTTAGGTTATGACTTAAACTTTTATTCACAGCATTACTTAGAGGCTTCAGCCTCTAAATGTACAGTTAGCTACGCCTATAGATTCTCCAAGTATTGATGTGATATTATCAGGTACTACCTTATACTTAGTGACTTTGCCTACTATATTTATGGAAGGTATGAGTTAGGTTGCAGAGTTAATAAAGGCATATTCCCCTTGGTTAAATAGGGATCCTAGGGTCGATGCTTATGAGTTCTTGGTTGGTTTCCATGAGAAGTTGCACAATTTAGGCTTGGTAGACTCAAATGGAGTAGATTTCACTATACTATAGTATTCTAGACTAGCCAGTTAGTAGTAGAGGATAGTGGTTGAGAGTAGACCAAAAAGATCACTTCTCCCTCATGGAATCATTTTAATTAAGATTTTCTAGAGGTGTTTATATGGAGAGATATGAGGCATTTGATCTTGAGATAATGATAATGGCAGATACCATACTTCTCATGGTTATTCTTAGAGATGTTTAGGTTGTATTAGTTATTTAGGTTCATATAATTTTTAATTTTGATAGTTTCTACTAATTTGGGTTGCTTGATATGTGGAGATCTCCGACACTATAGACGGGATTAAACATAATATAGACAAAGAGATATATCATTAAAAGATTGCAAAGATGACAAAGCATAATTCCATGCTCTTAGAGTGGATTCGAGGTAGGAGATTCTGATATAGTGGTCAAATGTATGATTGTAGTACACTTTTGATTTGTATCGATAGTGTTTGACTGCTGTTCTACATTCTCTTTTGTGCTTAATTATTCTTCATTGGGTCATGATAAGAGTTATGGGATTTCTTTCCTTCTCTATTCATATTGCTACCCTTGTCCATAATCCTTTATTAGTGGATTAGATTTACCAGTTATGTGTTATGACTCATTTAGAGTACATAATTTGGGTAGATTTTGTTATTATATATATTATTAATTTGGGAAAATGATGTTTTTTATTCTTATGTTATAGAACAAGAGTGGATTGATGGTGAACATTGGTATGTTTAAATTATGAAAGTTTTCCTAAGGGGTTACAAGAGGATCATGAGATAAGTTAAGGACACGTGAGCAAAACATTATTGAGAAGATAAGTTTATAGACTAGACAGGTCTGTAGTGAGTATACTTGAATAATTTTTTTTTGCAAGCGTTCGAAGAAGTATGTGTTCATAGTTTATTTATCTTACAAGGTCAAATCAGTACATCTGTGGTCTGAGCTAGTGTATTAATTATGAGATTGACCCTATGGGATGTCAAGGATACTAATCAAATTAGGATAAACCTTGTGATTTGTTAAACTTTTGGTATGACTAACTCATTGTAATTTAAGGATAAAAGTTAGGTAGGGAAAGATCTTTAGTTATTTGGGTCTTGAGATTTGTTACTACCTTGGTGATTAGCTTTACATGCATTGAAAACTTCTGGTGTGTAGAAATATTCCTCGAGTAGATTTGAAGAAATTCAACTTATTGGGGGTATCTACTTTTGAATTTGATGGTAAGGGGTTTATCATCAAGGATTTGGACTTGCATTCAGAGTAGTGTGGTTAGTCTGTTCTGGTTTGGATTTTAATTATACTACTTCATGTTTTGAATAGGTTTCAAAATACCATGGATGCTTGAGAATGGAGACTTCATACATTTAAATGTTATTGATGGTGTATGACTGATTTAATTTTTATAGAATCCATAAGTGAATATGTTACTATTGGTTGGTAAAGTATGTTGTCTGCATGGATTGAGGTTAGAATTTTAAGTTTTTGTAGTAAGGTTATATTGTGGTAGTGGATTATATTATATTATGGATTAGAAGGATAAAAAAGATTATACATGTCGATATTAGAGGACTTTGAAAGACTTGTGCATTCAAAAACACATGATTGTAGAATTTATCACATTTTTTAGTTAAAGGGAATAGTGAAGTATTCAATTCAAGGTCTTGGACTTAGAGTTTAAAGTGTTGTTCCATTGGTCTTGTGTCAAAGAATACAGAATAATAAATGAGTTAAGAAAAAGGATAAGAAAAATTTACATTGGAAATTTAGAGGTATTAAAATATGAGTTATGGTGTAGGTTGGGATTTTAAAATCCCGGTAGCATGGAACAATCAATACAAATTAAGAAATGTGATTGAAGAGAATGCCATATATCGACCGTTGGTGTAGTTTTGATGATTTATGTGAATTTTTACATTTGGGTTTAGCAATAATAGCACATGTTTGAGCATCCTTTAATGAGAGATGAAATGCTCTAGCACTGACTTATGAAGGACTTGGTAGCAATATTGATAAAGACTTGGATTTGATACAAGTGAATATCAATGTTATGTGTCTATTTTATACTTCTCAACTAGATTAGGTTATTCATGTTATGAAAGGTTGGTTATATACGTATTATAAAAAAGGGACTTTAGAGATACATAGTTATTAAGGACTTTGAGTTGATTTCTATCATTTATTGCTGAAAATCTGCATAGGCTATCGTGAATGGGTTGCAAAAGATATTTGGTGTCGTATAAAGGGTACTTGCTACGGCATGAAAAGTTTTATGGTGATTTATGGCTTTCTTCGATGGTCACAAATAATAATATGACTATTGAATGGTAATAAAAGAATGACATTTGATGATTTATATGTATTGACATTGATTTCTAACTCAATTTTTTTTAGCTCGAGGAGACAGTACTATCCAATTTGGCATTTATGGTATCAACTTTGAGTTAGTTTGGTTCAATAAAAAAATACTTATATTGGGATTGAAAAAAAGCAGAGGTTCTTTGAGATAAAGGAAAGCATGATTTAGTAATATGGATAATGACAATGGGTTCTATGGATTCTTTGATACTTATTTGGTACAAGAACGACATTGGATATGGTACAATTTGGTACAAGAATGACAATGGGTTATATGAATTCTTATTGTTTAAGCTCCAAATATCTTAAGACACTCCTACATAAAATAAACACAGAACACAAGTGTAATTAATAACTTTTAGTCTCAAAACGATACTAAAAGAACACAAATATAAGGTGAAAGATAGTAAAAGCACATGGTTTTTCGCCTCAAATCAAGGACTCATAAAATTCCATCAAAGAAGTCAAGATGGTTCTTTGGGTTATTCATGTTTCAAACATAGGAAAGGTTGAGTTTTTTTGTTTAAACGTAATGATATTGTGAGCATTTAGTATAAGCAGAGGGAGGAAATCAAAGAGAGTATATGATACATGCAAAGTAGGTTAAGTGCGAGGATACTTTCTTAAGGAGTTTCATTCCTCGATAGTTAAAGGAGGCTAAGGTTAGAGAGTTATTGAACTTGAAATAGGGTTCTATTAGTGCAAAGGTGTATAATCTGAAGTTCACCCTGCTATCTTGTTGTGCTCTAGATATGATATTCGGTAGGAGGAATTGGATGAGCTTGTTTATATTAGGGCTATCCAAACTTTTAAATAAAGAGGATAGTATGGAAATACTGATCAGGGAAATGGATATATCTTGGCTTATGATTCATATTCAATGGGAAGAAGAGGATAAATTAAATGATAGGAAAGAGAATCAAATTAAGTGGTCCAAGATGGCCAACCATGATCACAGTCAATCAAGGGACAAAAATGGAAAATGATCTTTCTTGAGTAATATTCTTTCAGGTCATCCCTATCATAAGCTTATAAGTTTAGAAATAATTAAAAATTTAGAGTTTGAATTCCTTAGTCTTAGGGCAGTATTACATTTGAACATTCAAATCATTTTTGCAATAGGTATAGGACTCATCATATAGGTAAGTATCTCTACGGTAGGGATGAATATTTCAAATTGTGATAGAAGGGTCATATTTTAAAGGATTTTCCTTTGGCTAGATATAGAAATGGGGATAGTAGGACCTAGACTGCTCCATCAACCCCATCAGGTCATGCTACTTAGAAATTAATGCTTTAGGTTCTAAAAGAAGTCAGAACCTCTTTTATTCTTTATCAAGCCATCTCAATTTTGAGAGCTCCCACAATGCACAAGTATGTTAAAATTTTTATCTCTTGATGATTATGCTTTTTAGACCTAGGAGCTACCTTGACCTTTATGACTTCTTACATTGCTATAAGATTTGAATTTAATCCCAAATAGCTCCTAGAGCTATTCTTTATTTCAACCCCAATTGGTGAGTCTGTCTTAGCTATACAAATATATAGAACTTGCACCATGTCCATTTTTCACAGAGATACCATAGCCAATCTAGCAGAGTTATACATGGTATATTTTGATACCATTTTAGGCATGGGCTAGTTATATCTTGTTATTCTTTAGTTTATTGTGGGACCCAAATTATGAAATTTTAGTTCCTAATGAACACATCATAGAGTGGAAGGGTAGTCCAGTCTTTCCTAAAGATGACTTCATCTTTCATATTAAGGCTAAAAATATTATTTCTAATGGTTTTATTTACCATCTAGATTGGGTTAATTATTTTAGTTTCGAAGCCCTTTCTTTTCATTCAACCCCCTTGATTATTGAGGTTTTTGAGGTCTTTCTCGATGATCTTCCTAGAGTCCTTCCCGATAGAGAGAGATAGTTTTGGATAAACATTTTTCCTAATACATATCCTATTTGTTTGACATATAGAATGGCTCCATCTGAACATAAAGAATTGAAGGAACCATTAAATTATCTCCTCAAGGTTTCATCATTCGTAGTTTTTATCTATGGGGTGCTCTAGTTCTCTTCACGCATGAGAAAGATGGTTACATTAAAATATTTATTAATTACTACTAGTTGAGCGAGGTCACCATTAAGAACATACCCTATTCTAGAATTAGTAACCAACTACATATTGCTATTAATTTTTCTAGGATTGGTCTTAGATTCAGTTACCATTTATGAAAATTTAGGGATCATGATATTACTAAGATGACTTTCTTTCATGCGTATCATCACTATGAGTTTCTTGTAATGTCTTTTAGGATAACTGATGCACCCATAACCTTTCAGGATCTAATGAATAGGGTGTTAAGTGGTACGTCAACATATTTTTGTTAACGTTCATATATAATATTTTTATCTACTCCCACGGTGAAAAAAACAAGTAAATTACATATAAATTATCCTTGGGACACTCAAAGATTAGTGGTTACAAAGATTTAAAATGTGAGTTTTGGCTAAAGTTTGTAGCTTTCCATGGGCACGTTATTTCTAGTGAGGGTATTTTAGTTGATTATCAGAAAATTGAGGCAGTCAAGAATTGGCATATGCCTATATCTCCACTAGACATCAGGTGTCTCTTAGTTTTAGACAATTAATACTAATGGGTTTTAGAGGGGTTTTCATCTATTGTGGCTCCATTGACTATGTTAACTTAAAAATAGCTAAATTCCTGTGCTTTTATGCTTGTGAAAAGAGTTTTTAGAAGTTTAAATCTCAATTAACTTTGTCTCTAATCTTGCCCTTGCTAGTGGGTATAAATAGTTTCATGGTTTATTGTGATACCTCCAGAATTGGCATTGGTTGTGTGTTGATGCCGAATGGTAAGGTTATTACTTATGCCTCTAGATAGATTAAAACTCGTGAGAGGAATGACCCCACCTATCAGCTAGAGTTTGTTGCTAATTGTATTTTCCTTAATATATGCACATTACCACTATGGTGAGCATGTTGACGTTTTTACAAATTATAAGATCTTTTAGTATGTTTATAGTAAAAAGAGTTAAATAATCAATAGAGAAGATGGATCGAACTTCTAAAGAATTATGATATGTATGTTTTTTGCCATTCAAGTATGTAAATGTTGTCTTGATGTTCTTAATAGGATGCCCATAGGAATTGTTGCCTATGTAGAGGAAGGTAAGAAGTATCTCGCAATGGATTTTTATAGACTTACATGATTAGGGGTTAGTCCCATAGATTTAGATGATGGTATTGTGATAGTTTAGAATGATTTAAACTTTTCATTAGCGATGGAGGTAAAAGATAAGCAGGGTAATGATCTCATATTCCTTTAGTTGAATGAAGCAGTCCTTAAAAAGATTGAGTTGGCTTTCTTCTAAGGGGAGATGATGTTCTTTAGTATCAAGGCAGATTATATGCCAGACATTGATGAGTTGAGAGTGTATATTATGTTCGAGTTTCACAATTCTAGATACTCTATTAATGTAGGTTCTATGAAGATGTATAAAATTTTTATAGAGGCTTATTTGTGAAATGCTATGAAGAGGATATTGAAGATTATGTGTCTAAGTGTCTTAATTGTCAACAACTTATGTTTGAAAATCAAAGGCTCGGTGGATTAGCTCTAAACATAAGTACTCCTACTTGGAAGTGAGATATGTTTAATATGTATTTCATTATAGGTTTTTCACCCATGGAATGTAAGAATAATTTGTTGTGTGTGCTTATTGAATTGTGGACTAAATAATCCCACTTTTGCCTAACAAATGATGCAGTCAAGGATTATGCTAGGATGTACATCAAAAAGATAGCCAAGCTTCATAAGATTTTGATATCATTTATTTTAGATCATGTTGAATGTCACAACTCGCTTTCGATATTCTTTTTAGAAAGGTTTGGGTAAAAGGTTAGATCTTAGCAACATTGTTCATCTATAGGCTAACGGTCAGGTAATATGAACTATTTAGAATTTTGGGCATATTTTGAGAGCTTGTGTAATCTCTTTTAAAGGTGATTGGAATGATCACCTACCACTTATTTAGGTTTCTTATAGTAATAGTAATAGTTACCACTCTAGCATTCAGATAACTCTATTAAAGGATCACATAGGAGGAGATGTGGATCTCCTATTCATTATTTTAAGGTTGGAGAGGTTGCATTGATAGGTCCAGACATGGTTCATAAGGGTATTAAGAAGGTTAAGGTGATTCAAGAGCTTTTGAGAACTGTACAGAGCTGGCAAAAATTGTATTGAAATTATAAGGATGAGAGATTTAGAGATTGATATTGATGATTGGGTCTTTTTTATAATTTCACCCATAAAGGGTGTTACATATTATGGCATAAACATAGCTCGGTTCATTGGTCCTTATTGAAATATTAATAGGGTGAGAAAATAATTAATTTGTTATAACTACCTTCATAGTTGGCATCCCTACATATAGTTTTTACATCTCTATGTTGAAGAAATGTATTGGTGATCCTACACTTGTTGTGCCGACCGAGAGCTTTGGTTTTATAGATAACTTGTCATATAAAGAGGTTCTAGTTTAGATTTTAGATTCAGGTTTGCATGTTTAGAACCAAGGAAGTTGCATCAGTAAAAATTCTTTGGAGGAGTAACATAGCTGAAAAAGCTACATGGGAAGTTGATAAAGATATGAAAGCTAGATCCCCATCTTTTCCCTCCTTCAAATAAAAAAATTTAAGATAGTAACCCTATCTCTTCATTCCTTCCAACATAAGCATTTAAGGTAGTAACATTGTTCCTTAAGCAAATCATAGTACTCATGTCATATATTGATTTCTTATATGCTCATGTCTCTGTTTTTGCTCTCATACAATAAATTTGAGTCACTTGCCTCAGTATGATTTAGTTAGATTAAGTTATGGTGGTTACTTTGTACTTCGATCCTATCCCTAGTCATCATTTAAGGATCAATGATCCCAAGGAAAGATATTGTAATACCTTAGATTCCAAACCTATGGATACTCAACATTTTGTATGAAAAACCTACATGTGAGACGTTTAGTCCATGTACACCATGATCTGTAGCATGAGTCATACAGTAGGAACACAAGACATGGTATAACTCATGGTATCAATTACCTAATTGTTCTAAAGTTCCCTGAAACCATGAGTCATAGATGGGTGTATAGGTGTATGAGTTTTGATCTGAGACTTGAGTTACCATGTTCTTAGCCTAAACCCCAGAAAGGTGGTGTTTAGATACTCATGTATGAATTAACCCTCCAAAATAAGTAACAAATCATACCCAAATCAATCCTTGAAATAAAGAAATTCAAAAGAATGTTTATGAACCCTAAAAGAGAGAATTTCTATTTTTTTGCCGCTGCTCTCCTTGACATCCCCCACATTAGCTTGGATTTTTCCTTTTATAGTTGGGACAAAAATTCTTAAAATATTCCCAATTTATCCACCCGGCGTGTCGCGCCATGACTAAGATTGCTATATTTCATTACAATCTGGGAAATCATGGAGCTCAAGTATTCCCCAATAATTGTAAAATGTACCCTCACCATGACATGCCACTATCGCGGTGAGCCATTGGATTGGGACAATTGTGAAATAATCATCCTCCACGATGTGCTAAACCTTTAGGTTACCAAATCTGATAAACTAACCTTCTCTGTGACGCGGGGGTTTTGCGAACCTTTACTGAAATTCGACCATTGTTATTTTGTTGCTCATCGTGATGCAGATTGTCTTCAAATGAGGATTTCTTCTTCTCAACTTCCCTTTTCTTGCTTAATTTCAGTCCCTTGCATTCCTTTATTACTTTCATATCCTTGTTGTATCCAATTATGTACAATTCTTCATGATTTTGCACCTAAAAGTACTATTCATATCCATTAGGCACAAGACAGAATAAAAGTTGAATTATACTTAAGAATTCATACAAAAGTTCTTAAACTAAGTTCAAATCTGGGTGCATAATGGTACTTTGAGCATATAAATATGCCCAAGATCAACACCCCACACTTAAAAAATTGTTCTTCCTCGAACACATGAATTCAAAACATAATTGCTTCCTTTTTTCATCACAACCTCAAAGTTATGTGGCCATGAATACTTACACTTTGCACTAACGAATTCTTACATCATCTTGTCAAAACAGTTGAGCTCAAGAAACATTTTAGTTCAAATTTTTCTCTCTTCAATTATGAATTTCTAACATGTTGGCAAACTCAATTAAGGAAACACAATAAGTAATCTGGCTTTCATCCGCCTACATCCTCACTCAAGGAAACTTCCCCATATTTACTCACAATGGTAACTATGCAATAATAGGGGAGTATCAAATCAAATCGCTCACTCTTAACAAAAAAATTTGTAAATACTAGTGAACGAACCATAAGCTTTACCTTAGTGTTCTACTCCACTAATAGTCAGATGTTTGGGTGAAGGATCAACTAGGTCTTTTTCGGGTTGTAATAAACGCTTAGGGACTGGTAGGTACAATTGACAGGAATAGTGACTGTTGCTCCTAAGAGCTTAAACACAAGAACTGTCAATTTACTCTATTTTCCAACACCAATTTATCCTTCTATTTCTCCCCATATTTTTATTTGTCAACACCTTTTTTAATTAGCTTTATTTTCTCACACTAGGTTGGGAGTATTTGTCATCTCTTCCATATTCTTGTTACACACCCCTATTATAGCCACCCTTAACTTAAGCTTATAAGCCTTCATCAAGGTGCACATTATCCAACTAGACCAGGCCCAAAACAGGTTCATTGTGACATTTCTATTTACTAACTCCCACTTAACCCAGCATTATCAAAGATCAATAAAAACTACTTTGGGGCATCACTGATTACCTTCCTTTCTCATTTTTCTCTTAATCTTCTCTTAGTCTTATATTAAAAATGCTCAGGAGCTTAATTGGATCAAATTACGATTTAGCAAAGATGGGGTAAGGTTTCATAACAAGCTACCAAAGAAATAGGCTTAAGGCTCAAAGGGGCTGTTTAAGATTTTGCACCAAGGGAGGGCTTTTAAAGTTAAAAACAAGGTTGTCAAAGAATTTCCTACATCACTTCCTGCACCCAAAACCCTTTATTTCGATTTGTAAACACACCGGGAAAGTTCTAGTCATTTCTATTCATGTAAAATATATACTAATCCTCACACTCACATTGCATATACGGAATCAACCAGGTTCCCAATCATGTTCTTTATTGAATTCCAAATTAAGCCAACACACCAAATTTCATTTATCGAGATGGAATCCTCAGTACTTAAAATAAAAACTCTTATGCTAGAATTAGTTTCAATTATTTCAAAGGTGTCCCATTTCACACATTCCTCTAAGATAATGATTAAGTTCTCCTAAATATCTTTACTTTGTACGACCAATCCCCTTAAGACGGTTGTCATCCATCTATCATAGGGGATGTCAACTAACTATCACTGTTTATTCATAATTACCAAAGAGGGCAAAAGAAAACGTAACTACTTAAAGCCGAATCTTACCAATAAGGGTAAAAATAACAATAACATAATACTTTCAACTGAAACGATATGCGATAAATGCCACAGAGGGCAAATTGCAATACACATAATAAAAGTTACTAACTATTATAGACCAATGTTCCAAATATCTAATACTTAAAACCAACACAGCAAAATAGAAAAATATAATATAAAAGTAACATTGTTCAATCAAGTAATAGAAAAATGCAAGAGAATACGAACCCACCACCCCATACTTAAAATAAAACACTGTCTTAGTGCTTCCAATTAAGCTTATGGTAGGGTGGCAACTTCTTGATCAATCAAAAGGGACTATAGCAGACATGTCCATGTCTTCCGCAGCTATATCCCTATCATCGCCATCATTGTCAGCTTCATCATTATCAGATTGCTCCTCTTCATCAAACTCTATGTCAGAATCCCTATACATTTGTTCTTCATCTATGGGTACATCATCATCAATAGGCTCCATAAAATCTGGGCCAATCTTCAATATTTTCCTAGCATGATGACCAAGTGGATAATCAAGCTATACAGTATGGAGCTCCTCTGGTGTAGTAGGCCAACCTCTAGTCTGCGACATCATCATTATAAGGCCGTAGAACCTATCCAACACCTCATCAGTCCATTTTTGTCGCTCCATCATCAATAAAATTAAGCTAGATGCCCCAGCTGTGCTTCGAGCAGTAGTGATATCCAGAGGACGAGTGATCACCTCAGGTTTATAACCAAGATCCTCTTCATCCACCCTAAGACTTCTTAAAAATCTAGTTACCGAACCACCAAAACCAAAGCTATGACCCACCTGGTACGTTCTTTCTTCATAGCAGAAAAAATGACACTTCCCATATTAATTTCCATATCAACACACATGAGTGCGTAAATCAAACACATCCTATCCTGAGTCACCTCAGTCATATGTTTGCCTTGTATCAAGCATGAATACACTATTCATTCCCATATTTATTCTTCCTTATTTATTTAAGAGAAGGGAAAAAAAGAATGCAAACCTATAACTCGATGCCTTGTCCAACGGGCTGAAGATCGCTAGCCAAACAACGAATGCCTGATGTGTGCATAAAGAGGAGAAATAATAAACTTTCGTAAGAAATTTGGGTTCGTCTTGGGGATACCCAGCAACTCATTAATATCAGCAGCAGTGAATCGAATCACCTTCCCTCGAACCTTTAATAAATGTTCAAGATTGTTGGGGTCCCAATTTGCATAAAATTCTTTGACAAGATACAGGTTGCAGTCCGTTGGCTAATGAAAAATGAAATTCATATTAAGCACTTCGACTCGCCGAACCATAGAAGGACACTCTCTTATCAAGCTGGCCCGATGATATAGACCTCCGAAATATACTTAGCAACAATATGCTTAGTATACCACTAATTTACAGCCTTACTTATAGCCTTGAAACCAAAATTTTGAACTTTCCCCCGCTGAAGTGGAGGGGCCCTAGGCACTCTAGTTAATTACCCTTCAGACGGTTGGATTCTTTTCCTTGCAGGGGAAGACGGCCCTGTCTTTGCCTTGACCTTGCTTGGTTATGATTCCATTATGCCTTAACAGTTGAGAGAAGAATGATATAGAGTGAAAAAGTTTTGAAGTTTTTAGGAAAAGGAGTGAGAAGGCAGCGTGATTTGTAAACAAAAGGGTTTAGGGTTGAGGATGTTATATTTATAGAAGGATGGGTCAGGTTAGGTTAATGACATTTTTATGCCCGATTTAATCCCTCTCCACAGCGTGTAATGATCGTGAATACCTACTATATAAGGCCAATTGTCATTTATCTTCACACTGTGATGCGCTATAATTCGCGTCCACACACTATAAATTTACAATTGTCAATTGTCCAAGTTTTGCGTCGCGCTGAAAATTGCGCGCATCCACTGGAATTTGGTAATTCTCAATTTATCTTTCTTCACATTGCGGTGAATTTTGCATACCCTTACTAGAGTTTGACAATTGTCAAATTACCCAGTTCCGTGTCGTGCTATTCATCAAAGTCAAATTCCTTTTGCAATTTTCACTCTTTTCTTACCTGAGTAAATCCCCACTTAGACAAATCATTTTTGCAAACCTGATTGCTTTCCTCAATTATGGTAATCACCTAATTTCACTACGAAATTCCCTGCACTTAAAAACAAAAAAGCAAAAATTGTAAGTAAAAGTGGGTTGTCTCCAACTCAGCGCCTTAGTTTTGGTCGTGGCATGACTCATTTTTTGTATTTTTCTTTTCTTTATGATTTTACAATCCAATAATTAAACTACCTATTACAATACATGTGTGGGTTGCCTCCCACATAGCGCCTTAGTTTATGTTGGGGCACAACTCAGCTCATCATTACTCCTCAACGAAAGTGATAGATTCCTTGTGCTTGTACGTATGATCCACCCTATAATGCTTTACGCACTATCCATTTGCAATGAACTTCTCTATCTTCTCATAATTCCATAACTCAACAGCTCCATGGGGTGTCATTCGCACCACCTCAAAAGGTCCAAACCATTTCGATTATAATTTACCCAAAAACAACTTAAGCCATGAATTAAACAATAACACAAGTTGTCCGGTTTCAAATTCCCTGACTTCAATATACTTGTCATGCCATCATTTGGTATTTTCCTTGTAAATCTTGGCATTTTCATAGGCCTGGAGTCTAAACTCATCCAACTCATTCAGTTGCAATAACCTTCATTCTCCTACGGCAGTCATCTCAAAATTTAACTTTTTCATAGCCCAATATGCTCAGTGTTCCAACTCTACAGGAAGGTGACAAGTATTACCATACACTAAGCTATATAGAGATGTCCTAATGGGCATTTTGTACGTTGTTCGATATGCCCATAGTGTATTATCCAGCTTTTTCACCCAATCTTTTCTCTGCCCATTCACTATCTTCTAAAGTATTTGCTTAATCTCCCGATTGGATACCTCTACTTGTCCACTCATTTGAGGGTAGTTTGCAGTGGCCACCTTGTGCCGAACACTATATTTAGCAAGAAAAAATTTGAAATAGTTGTTGATAAAGTGTGTACCTCCATACTAATTATTACTCTTGTTGTACCAAATCTGGAAAATATGTTCTTCTTCACAAACTTCAGCACCACTCTTGTATCATTAGTTGGACTCGCCATAGCTTCCACCCATTTAAAGACATAGTCCACTTCAACAAGAATGTACATATTACTTTTCGAAGGTGGGAAGGGTCCTATGAAATCAATCCCCCAAACATCAAAGACTTCTACTTCTAAAATATTATTCGGGGGCATCTCATGACGCCTGGTTATAGTACCCAACCTTTCGCATTGATCACAACTCTTTACAAATACCACTGCATCTCTAAACAGAGTTGGCCAGAAAAAACCTGATTGTAATACTTTTCTTGCAGTTCTCTCACCACCATGATGTCCACCGTATGGAGATAAGTGAAAATCTTATAACACCTTGACAAATTCAGTCTCTGGGATACACTTATGAATTACTCCATATAGACCCTACTTGAAAAGGTATGGTTCATCCCAAATGTATGCACGAGAATCATGGAGTAATTTTTTCCTTTGTTGTGAGGTGATTTTGAGGGGATACACCCCACAAACTATCTGTTTTACAATATCAGCATACCATAGAAATTTAACTACTTCTAATAACAACAACTCCTCATTAGGAAAGTCTTCCTTGATACTATGAAAGTCATTCATACTATGGTCTCTGTTTTCTGATAACGCTCAATCTACAGGTCTCGTTTGAGTGTAAAGCGGTCGTTAGCAAATATAGAACCCAACCTGGGTTGGGTGTCGATCCCACAGGGAATAGCTTGGTCAACAAGTAAGTAAAATTATTAGACTTATGGTGCAAGTCTCGTAAGAAGGGGGGATTGTAATAAGTAACCAAAGTAATGAAGTAAAAGCTGAAAATAATAAAGTAAAAAGAGAAAGATTGTCACGTTGGTTGTAAACAATGAGAATTGAAGCGTTGGGGTTATGCCCACCTTCAGAGGTATACGTCTCTATTGGCTATGGGTGTGTAGAGTCTTGATATGCAATTGCTTATAGAGAATTGTAGTCGATGGTAAATCCAAGCGTCTCTCGACCTGAACAAGGACTATTTCACTTTAACTCTCTCGAGCTTAAAGCGTGTCTAACGGTACGAATTCTCCAAGAGGTTAGTCCAGTTACGGCACTAGCTTTTTAATAGGAAAGGGTGTCCTACTACCTTGACATTATCTCTTTTCCAGACAAATAACCTTTCTCTCGAACAAGTTAAATGTTAGACTGGCGTTATTCTATGCGTCACTTTTCTAGACAAATAACCTTTCTCTCGAACAGGTTAAATGTTAGAATGGCGTGTTCTTGTGTTTGCAACCGCAAAGAATGTAGATTTAAGATGAAGAGCGTAATGATATAAGCAATATACTTGTCTTGAACTCACAAACTCACAGCTATAGATAGTAACTCATTCGGCTTCCATAACCCCAACTAAGAGGTTTAGTTACCCATGAATGCGAAGGATATCACGATTTGTATGGTTGATTGGCGTGAATAGTAGGTGTTTGGCGTGTGGTTTTGGTGATTCCTTAGCAAGTAACGATTCTCTTGTTGTGGAATTTAAGGATAGAAGAATAGATTAGAAGTGTTTGTAGTGGAAGATGAGAAGGATGGAAGAAAATTGATTGTTGAATTGATAGTTGAAGAATGAATAATGAATGTTAGAAGATGTCTTAATTGTAAGGAGATGAATAAAAATCTCTAGCATGATAGGGTATTTATAATACTCCTATCCTACTCCTACTAAGCTAATGAAATAAATAACCAAATCCTAATATACTAATGAAATCCTTGACCCAAATGTACTAGGGTAAGGTTACAAAATTATAATCCAAATAGATTAGTGAAACACATAACCTAATTGCACTAGGTTAATGTATCTTGGCAAAAATCCAGCTTTGTGTCTGTAAGTCCCCAAAGTCTTCAGAATTGTTGTTTTAGCCCGGGACAGATTTTCCATGCAGCAGATTTGGTCCTTTAGGCGTCCAGCTCCCTTTTACTTCGTTTGTGAGCTTTCTTTTGCGTCAAGTAAGCCGTAAAATGCTGTATTTTGCATCATTTATACCTGAAACTTTGCTAATCATGTTTGTTAGCTCATTCATAGGAAAAAGGACTAAAAGTGCATGAAATAGATAATTAGTTCTCAAAACTAGGCTAAAATATGGGCAAAATATATTGATATAGGCGCGTAAATTCGCCTATCATCATTTTCCAGCCGTGAAAAGTGATCAACAACCTAATTTTCAACTCCCTTTTTATCACGCACCTCAAGATCAAATTCTTGAAATAGTACAATCGACCTAATTAATCATGGCTTTGCATCCTTTTTGTTCACAAGATACTTAATGGCAGCATGGTCTGTATGAACAATGACCTTCGTACCACTTAAGTAAGATTGAAACTTATCAAATGTATATACCACAACCAACATTTCTTTCTCTGTCACTGTGTAGTTGACGTAAGCATCATTCAGTACCTTGCTAGCATAGTAAATCGATCAAAATACCTTATCTTTTCTTAGACCCAACACTGCTCCCACTGCAATATCACTAGTATCACACATTAGCTCAAAAAGTGACTCCCAATCTGGTGCAATCAAAATAGGTTCTTCTGTCAAATTCTTCTTGAGATTTTCAAAAGCTTCATGGTAATCATCTCCAAACTCAAACTTGGATTCTTTCTCTAACAATTTGCATATGGGACTTGCGATCTTTGAGAAATCTTGAATGAATCGTCTACAAAACCCAACATATCCCAAAATACTTTGCACCCCTTTGAGTGTCAATGGATGAGGCAATTTTTCAATTACTTCAACCTTTACTTTGTCAATTTCCATCCTTTTGCATGACACATTATGGCCTAAGACAATTCCTTCCTTAACCATAAAATGGCATTTTTCCCAATTTAACACCAAGTTTATTTCATCGCACCGAGCTAGAACTTTTTCTAGATTTTGCAAACATTTTTCAAATGAATTCCCATACTTAGAGAAATTATCCATGAATACCTCCACAAATTACTCTACCATATCCGAGAATATAGCCATCACACACCTTTGAAATATGGAAAGTGCATTACATAATCTGAAGGGCATGCATCTAAAAGCATACATATCATAAGGACAAGTGAACGTGGTCTTTTCTTATTCTTTTGGTGCTACGCTTATCTGATTATAGCCAGAGTACCCATCCAGGAAACAATAATACTCTTTCCCTACCAATATATCTAATATTTGGTCAATGAAAGGAATTGGATAATGATCTTTATGAGTTCCTTCATTCAACATTGAATAATCTATACATATTCTCCATCCAGTAATTGTATGTGTGGGAACCAACTCATTATAATCATTCGTTACCACTTTCATTCCTCCCTTCTTTGGTACACAATGCACCGGACTCACCCATTTGCTATCAGAAATTGGTAGACAATACCACTTGATCACCTCTTTCAGGACCACCTCTTTCATAATAAGATTTAACCTCATTTGTTACTGCACTCTAGGTCTTGCCCGTCTTCCATATAAATATTGTGCATGCAAAATGCTGGATTGATTACTAAAATGTCAGACATATTCTAGACAATTGCTTTCTTTCTTCTTTTAAGAACTACTACAAATTCCTTTACGTGTACATTAGATAATCCTACGGATAAAATAACAGGCAAGGTATCTTAATCACTAAGAAAAACATATTGTAAGTGAGGAGGAAGAACCTTAAGCTCCAAGTTAGGAGCTTTTTCAACTGAAGTCCTAGGTGATGGGCCAATTGGTCTATTCAAAGGCTCTATCAAAACTTTATTTGCCTTAATTATAGCCAAATTCATAATCAGGACCACTTCTAATGCTTACGAATCCCCATGCAGATCTTAATCCATTAATGCTCGCTCTACTGGATCATCAGACAAGAGCAACTTCCAATCTAAAGTAAGATCAATAAACAATATTGAGTACAACTCCTTATATATGGCTGGCAATTTCAATGCCCAGTACATATCAAAAACCTCAACTTTATCGTGTGCTCGCATTGTCATTTTTATAGTTGCCACATCAATGAGTGACTGCCCTATTGCTAAAAAGGGTCATCCCAAAATAAATGGAACAACTGGATTAGCCTCAAAGTCAAGAATCACAAAATCCACAGGAAAGATTAAAGATCCCACTTGCACAAGTACATCTTCAATAGTACCATCTAGTCTAGCAAGTGACCTGTCTGCCAAATGAAAAATAATAGTCATAGGTTTGGGACTTCAAAGACCAGTCTTATAGTACCATGACATGGGCATAAGATTTATGCTCGCCCCCAAGTCACACAATCCCCGTGCACAAATAGTTTGACCAAGGGTAATCTACAATGTGAAACTCCGTGGATCCTTCAATTTTATAGGAAGTTTATTTTGATTTTTAGAAGTGCACTCCTGAGTAAGTGCAATTGTAGCATATTTACTCAACTGATTCTTATTGTCAATAATATCCTTTAAGTATTTTTCATATTTTGGTACACTCTGTAGAATGTCAACAAGAGGGAGGTTTGCTTGAACTTGCTTTAAAAGATCTAGAAACTTCTTAAAACTTGCTTTTTCTTGATTCTTTCTTGAACTTTGAGGAAAGTAAAGGGGAGAGTCTTCTTCTCTACTCGAATCTTTTCACTAGCCTCTTTTTATTTTACTTCGAATTCTACCTTCTCTTGTAAACTATCATAAGTGATCTCTAGATTATCCTGCTCCTGAACTATCTTCTTTGTTTTCAGCCCACTCCTCGTTGTCACCACATTCACTTGTTTAGGATTAGCCTCAGTGTCACTAGGAAATTCTTCTTATGACTTTGTATTCTATGATCCTATGATTTAACATAACTGCAACTCTAGATTTCTTGTGAGTAATTGTTGATTCTTCAATTCAGTTGTAAACTGTGCCTGTTAAGCCTTCATGTCCACTACAAACTGTGAATGTTGAGCCATCAACTGCTTAAGCATCTCCTCTATACTACTATTCGAGGCAGTCATTTGATTATTCTAAACTGGCTGTGGACTTGGTTGCACTGGTCCCTTATACTGATTTGTATTTTGTGCTTGATTTTCACCTTATGAGAAATTACGGTGGTTCCTCCAATTTGGATTATATGAATTGCCAAAATTTTGTTTACCCTAATGATTTGCATTCCCCACGTAGTTAACTAAATCTGGATTAACAAAACATGTATCTGCTTTATGCTCATTACTTCCACAAACTTCACACCATGCATATACCTGTTGAACTACATTTGTTATGGTTGCTAGTTGAGTTGTACCCAACTTTAAGTTATTAATTTGAGTAGTCATTGATGATAGGCGTATTTACACGCCTAAAGTACTATAATTTACCCATATTTTAGCTAAGTTTTAAGGACAAAATAAATAATTCCTGCACTTTTAGTCCCTTTTCCTGTAAGTGAGCTAACCAACATGATTAGTAAGTTTTCAGGTATAAATGATGAAGATTTCAGCATTTTATGGGCTGGTTGACGCCAAAGAAAGTTGCACATGAGAAGGAAGGCAGCTTTAGGAAGCCTACGGACTGAAAGTGATGCATGGAAAACTTGTCTTGGGCAAAAACAGTATTTCCAAAGACTTAGGGACCAGCAGTAACATAGTAGGATTAGGACAAGTATGCAGTAGCATAGTAGGAATAGGATATGGGTGTTATGAAAACCCTATTTTTCTGAACTTTTTAGTAGGGAATTCTGCCCCATTCTTCCTTATTCCTTACAATTTTCTTTCATCTATTCGACTTTTAATTTGTCACAATAAGAGAAATACTACTAGCAACAGAAATCACATCACAAGTGATGCCAAAACATACTTCACGTGAAATTCTTATTTTGGTATGATGATAATGTCTATTGTGTTTTTTGTTGCACTCATGATTAGCTAAACTTCTCTGTTAGGGTTATGAAAGCCTTATGAGATACTATCTATTGCTATGAGTTTGTGAATTCGTGATACGTATGCTGCTTATATCATTATTCTCTTTATCTTAATTTAAATTCTTGTGGTTGCAAACATATAGAATACGCCAGTATAGCATTAACTTGTTCGAAAGAAAGGTTACATGTTTGGAAAAGAGAGAATGATAAGGAAATAGGGCTATCAACCCCTGTTTAAAAGTTAGTGTCGTAACTGGATTAACCTCTTGGAGATTTTGTACCATTAGTTATATGCTTTAAGTTCGAAGGAGTTAAAGTGAAATAAACCTTGATGGTCGTAAGACGCCTGGATTTACCATAGAATACGAATCTCTATAAGCGCATGCATGTCTGAATTCCGCATAACTCATATCCAATAGATACGTAGACTCATAAGGTGGACATAACCCTAACTTACAATTCTCTTTGATCTAAACCTACCAAACATTCTGTTTTTACTTTGCTATTTTGTTACTTTTAATTCACGCCTAAACCATTCCCCCCTTTTTGTAGAATTTTCGACCAAAAGTCTATTAATAGTTGCTTACTTAGTGACCAAGTATTCCCTGTGGGATTCGACACCCAACCCAATTGGGTTCTATATTTGTCAGCGACCGCTTACACTCTTACGAGAGTTGTAGTTTGGGCGTTATCAAATTTTGGTGCCGTTGCCAGGGAATACGGTTGTCTATTAAGTTTGTGATAATTACTAGACCCTTTGGTCAAAGATTCTTGTACTTTAGTTTTAGTTGTTGTTTTTGTTTTCTGCAGGTTTTTTGTTCAGTGCATGCCAAATACTCAAAGTTTGGGACAACCATTATTACCCATAAATCCTGAACCGCAACTTATTGGAAGGATGGATGCACAACGTGACATTGAGAGAAGGGCTGCTCAACAGGAGCAGGCTAGACTAGCTGTGTTGGCCGCTGCCTAAGTACATCAATAGAATAATGATAACCCTGGGCGGGCAAAAAATCCTGAAGATGAGGACCTAGGTGATGACGAGCTACTAAACCCTAGGCGTGATGCTGAGGTGGCGACACCAGGAAATAGAAGAGATTGTCAAGCCAGATTTAGGCCTGAACACCGCGCTATGCAGATGCCTTTCGATGATGATGATGATGACCTAGACGGAGCTGGTGCCACAGGAGATATTATCCCTCCGCCCTTGGCACCTGGAGCTAAGTTCAATATCACCAGCACCATGATTTAGTTGTTGCAGCTAAAGGGATTATTTGGTGGACTTGCAGGTGATGACTCGAATATGCATCTGATCAACTTTATCTCTACATGCAAGTCATTCGACAATCCAGGCGTTGGGCAGAATGCAATTTGGTTGCACTTATTTCCATTGTCTCTATCTGGGGAGGCAACTCTATAGTTAAATGGGCTAACTCAATATTCCATTACTAATAGGAGGCAATTGAAAGACGCTTTCCTAGAAAGGTTCTTTCCACTATCCAAGAGAGCACAGTTGAGAGATGAGATCAGCAACTTTTGATAGCTTCCAACTGAAGCTCTCCACGAAACATGGGAGAGGTTTAAGAAGAAGCTTATGCGGTGCCCAAACCATCATATGACCAACGTCCACTTGATGGAGATATTATACAGATCTTTGAATTCGGTGACTAAGCCAGTGGTTGATAATGTTGTGGGTAGGTCATTCATGGACCTTACTTTTAATGAGGCAAGTGGTATGCTAGATCGTATGACAAAGCAAAGTAGAGTTTGGCATACCAGGGATTCTGAGGTAGCAAGATCTAATATATCTACTGGCAAAACTGCAGAACAGAGGCGTAGGCAAGAGGAACATGACCAAGATATGGCTCACATGAAAACACAGATGGATCTTCTCACAAAGCACTTATTATCAGGGAAGACCGAAAAAGTCAAGGCTGTTGTGTCGCAAGGAAGAGATGAATCTGATTCTGAGGAAGAAGCTAACTACTTGAATAATCAAAAGGGTTTCCGAGGCAATGCCCAAGGAAACCAAGGTCGGAACTATTATGATAAATCTGGATACAAGGACCGCGATCAAGGTAGTTGGAAGAATAAGACTGACAGGAGTGGTTTGTATGTTCCTCCTAAAAGCCGTGAGGCTGCTGCATCTGGTTTTGGAAAGATGTCCATGGAGGACATGATGGCTAAGTTGTTGAAAGGAGTGGAGGCGACCAACATGGGCGTAACAGAGGTGAAGAATGATTTGTCTTCAATAAATCAATTGGTTGAGTCGCATTCTACTGCAATAAAACAACTAGAGCAGCAATTGAGTCAACTTTCAGCGGCATTCAATCTATGAAAAGCTGGCACTTTACCTAGCAACACCGTGCAAAATCTAAAGAATGATGGATCATGTATGGCTATTACTACCAGGAGTGGTAAAGTATTGGAAAGTCCGTCCAAAGGCAAGCAAGTAGTTGATGAGATAGCGGATAATGTCATTGATGCATATTATGATGATTTTCTAGAAGCTGAAAATCTGAATGAGAACATTCACGAGAAAACTATTCCTCTTCCACCACCACCTTTTCCTCAGAAACTGAAGAAGAAGGCTGATGAACAGCCCGAAAAGATTGATAATTGGAAGCAAGATAAAAAGGAAGTGGTGGAGAAAACTATCCCCCTTTCACCACCACCTTTTCCGCAGTGATTGAAAAAGAATGCTGATGACACCAGGTTCAGTAAATTCATGACTATGTTGAAGCAGCTGACTATTAATGTGCCTTTGGTGGAGGCGTTGGAACAGATGCCTGGATACGCTAAATTCATGAAGGACCTGTTGACAAAGAAGCGGGCAGTAAGTTATGAGATGGCAGATAATGTTCATCATTGCAGTGCAATTGCCACGAGGTCTTTAGTACAGAAGAAGGCAGATCCTGGTGCTTTCACTATTCCTTGCACGATTGGATCTATAAATTTTGCTAAGGCATTATGCGATTTGGGAGCTAGCATCAATTTGATGCTGCTATCCGTCTACAGGAAGTTGGGGTTGGGCGATACGACACCCACCAATATGCCGCTCGTGATGGCAGATAGGTTGGTAAAACAACCTGTTGGTATCTTAAATGATGTGTTGGTGAAGGTGTCCACCTTCATCTTTCCTGCAGACTTTGTTATTTTGGATTGCGAGGTGGATTCTGAAGTTCAAATAATCTTGGGACGCCCTTTTCTCACAACCGGAAGTGTGCTTATTGATTTAAGAGCTAATGAGCTTTTATTTCGGTTGAATGACGAAGTGGTCCATTTTGATGTGTGCAAAGCCATGAAGCAGCCCAGCGATATGAATGTGTTCTCTATAGATGATGTTTATGATGAGGATGAGAAAGAATTATCCATAGAGAAGAAGCTTATTGTTGACCCATTGGCGGCTGTGCTTATGAATGTTGAGCGTGAGGATGTTGAAGAACATGAAGAAACTGTTTGTGCTCTAACTGGGATAAGGTCCTATTCTCATGTCCCTAAGAAGCTGGACCTTGATCTTAAGAATCGACCTTCACCAACAGCGAAGACTTCCATTGAAGAGGTGATGATAGGCGAATTTACACGCCTATAGTTCTATATTTCACCCATATTTTAGCTAAGTTTTGAGGACAAAATATATAATTCATGCACTTTTAGTCCTTTTTCCTGTAAGTGAGCTAACGAACATGATTAGCAAGTTTTCAGGTATAAATGATGCAGAATTCAGCATTTTATGGATTACTTGACGCCAAAGAAAGCTTCACGAAGAAAACAAAGCTTGGGCGCCAAGGACCAAAAGTGGCGCATGAAAAATCTGTCCCGGGCAAAAACAGCATTTCTAAAGACTTGGGGGATCAGCAGTAACTTAGTAAGATTAGGATAAGGAATGCAGTAACCTAGTAGGATTGGGATAAGTAATGCAGTAGCTTAGTAGGAATAAGATATGGGTGTTATAAATACCCTATTTTGCTAGAGATTTTGAGGCATTCCTCACAATTCCCCCATTCCATCAATTCACCCATTCATCCATCCACCCATCCATCCACCTATCCATCCACTCATCTACAACTCAAAATAATTTGCTTTCAATTAATTCTTAATTACTTTCTCTTCATCTATTCGATTCTTAATTTCCACAACAAGAGAAACGCTATTCTAAAAGAAAATCACGCCACAAGCACTACCAAACAACACTACACGTGAGATCTTTATTTTGGTATAATAATAATGTCTATTGTGATTTCCATCACACTCATGAATAGCTAAACTTCTCTGTTGGGGTTATGGAAGCCTTATGAGATACTATCTATTGCTATGAGTTTGTGAATTCGTGACACGTATGCTGCTTATATCATTATTCTCTTCATCTTAATGCAAATTCTTGTGGCTGCAGATGCATAGAATAACGCCAGTATAGCATTAACTTGTTTGAAAGAAAAATTATATGTCTGGAAAAGAGATAATGTCAAGGTAATAGGGTCCCATCCCCTATTAAAAAGTTAGTGTCGTAAGTGGATTAACCTCTTGGAGAATTTGTACCATTAGATACGCTTTAAGCTCGAAAGAGTTAAAGTGAAATAGTCCTTGTTGAGGTCAAAAGACGCTTGGATTTACCATCGAATACAATTCTCTATAAGCACATGCATGTCTGTATTCCTCACAACTCATAGCTAATAGAGATGTACAACTCATAAGGTGGACATAACCCCAACTTCTCAATTCTCATTGTTTTACATCTTAACTACACATTCTTTCTTTTTACTTTGCTATTTTCCGTTTTTACCTTATTACTTTGGTTACATTACTTGCACGACAAAACTCCCCCCTTTTTACGAGACTTGCACTAAAAGTCTAGTAATCTTTGCTTACTTGTTGACCAAGCTATTCCCTGTGGGATCGATATCCAACCCAGTTGGGTTATATATTTGACAACGACCGCTTTACACTCCAACGAGAGCTGTAGATTGAGCATTATCAAAAATTGGCGCCGTTGCCGGGGAATACGAGTGTCAACTAAGTTTGTGATAGTTACTAGACCCTTTGGTCAAAAATTCTTGTACTTTTACTTTTAGTTGTTGTTTTTGTTTTATTCAGGTTTGTTCAGTGCATCAATGGATGCACAATGTGAAATTGAAAGGATAGCTGCTTAGGTGCATCAACAGAATATTGATAACCCAGGCCGTGCAACAAATCCTGATATGAGGACCTGGGCGATGAGGAGCTACTGAACCCACGACATACTGCTGAGATGGTGGCACCCATGCAGAGAAGAGATCGTCAAGCTAGGTTTAGGCCTGAACACCGAGCTATGCAAATACCGTTCGATGATGATGATGATGATCTTGATAGAGCTAGTGCCACAGGAGCCATTATTCTTCCGCCATTAGCGCCCGGAGCCAAGTTCAACATCACAAGCACCATGATTCAGTTATTGCAACTCAAAGGATTATTTGGGGGACTAGCAGGCGATGATCCAAATATGCATCTCATCAACTTTATTTCTACATGCAAGTCATTTGACAATCCTGGCGTTGGTCAGAATGCAATTCGATTATGCCTATTTCCATTGTCTCTATTTGGGGAGGCAACTCTATGGTTGAATGGGCTGACTCCTGATTCTATTACAAATTGGAGGCAATTGAGAGACGCTTTCCTAGAAAGATTCTTTCCGTCATCCAAAAGAGCACAATTAAGAGATGAAATCAGCAACTTTCGGCATCTTCCAACCGAAGCTCTTCATGAAACATGGGAGAGGTTCAAGACGAAGCTTATGAGGTGCCCAAACCATCACATGACCAATGTCCACCTAATGGAGATACTATACTGAGCCTTGAATTCAATAACTAAACCAGTAGTGGATAATACGGCTGGAGGATCATTTATGGACCTCACCTTTGGGTAGTCAAGCAATATGCTAGATCGGATGACGAAGAAAAGTAGAGCTTGGCATACCAGGGATTCTGAGGTAGCAAGTCCTACTATATCTATTGGCATGATTGCTGAACAAAGGAGAAGAGAAGAAGAACGTGATCAAGATATGGCACACATGAAAACACAAGTGGATCTTCTTACAAAGCATCTATTATCAGGGAAGACCGAAGAAGTCAAAGCTGTTGCGTTAAAAGGAAGAAACGAATCTGATTTAGAAGAAGAAGCCAACTACTGGAACAATCAGGGGGGTTTCCGAGGTAATACCCAAGGAAACCACGGTAGGAACTACTATGATAAATCTGGAAACAAGGACCAAGGTAGTTGGAAGAACAAGAATGAAAAGAGTGGTTTATACGTTCCCCCAGGAAGACATGACACCACCACATCTGGTTATACAAATATGGAAGATATGATGGCTAAATTGTTGAAAGGAGTAGAAGCAACCAGTGCAGGAGTAACGGAGGTAATAAATGATTTGTACTTAATGAAGCAATTGGTTGACTCACATTCCACTTCAATCAAGCAAATAGAGCAGCAATTGAGCCAACTTTCAGCAGCACTCAATCAAAGAAAGGTTGGCACCTTACCTAGCGACACTGTGCAAAATCCAAGGAATGACGGATCATGCATGGCTATTACTAACCGAAGTGGTAAGGTGCTGGAAACTTCATCCAAAGGCAAGCAAGTGGTCGACGAGGTAGCAGACATCGATGATAAGGCAAAAGGAGAAGTTGCCATAGAATCCACCCACAACGTCCATGACATCACACCGAGTATGTTGCAGCCTAAAAAGGATGAAAAATGGAAGCAAGAGGAGAAAAAATCCGTGGAGAAAACAATTCCTTATCCACCACCACTTTTTTCTCAAAGATTAAAGAAGATTGTGGATGATACAAAGTTTAGCAAATTCATGAATATGTTAAAGCAGCTGACCATTAATGTTCCGTTGGTAGAGGCACTAGAAAAAATGCCTGGGTATGCAAAATTTATGAAGGATCTTTTGACAAAGAAGCAAGCAACAAGCTATGAGTTGAAGGATATTATTCATCATTGCAGTGCAATCGCTACCCGATAACTAGTTCAGAAGAAGGCTGACCCCGGTGCTTTCACTATTCCTTGCACTGTTGGATCTTTGAACTTTGCCAAGGCATTGTGCGATCTAGATTCTAGCATCAATTTGATGCCACTATCCGTCTACAGGAAGTTGGGGTTAGGCGATCCGACGCTAACCAATATGAGGCTCGTGATGGCTGATAGGTCGGTAAAACAACCTGTGGGTATCTTGAATGATGTGTTGATGAAGGTTTCTTCATTCATCTTTCCTGCAGACTTCGTTATTTTGGATTGTGAGGTGGATTCTGAAGTTCCCATAATCTTGGAACGTCCTTTCCTTGAAACTGGAAGTGTGCTTATTGACATAAGAGCTAATGAGCTTTTATTTCGGTTGAATGACGAAGTGGTCCACTTTGATATATGCAAATAAATGAAGCAGCCCAGCGATATGAATGTGTTCTCTGTAGCTGATGTTCATTATGAGGATAAGAAAGCATTATCTGTAGCGAAACAACTTACTGTTGAGCCATTGTCTGCTGCGCTACTGAATGTTGAGAATGAGGATGATGAAGATTATGAAGAAACTACGTGTGCTCTAACAGAAATAGGGTCCTATTCTCATACTCCTAAACAGCCGGACCTTGATCTTAAGAATCAACCGTCACCAACAGCAAAGACCTTCACTGAAGAGCCACCAGAGCTAGAATCGAAAGAGCTCCTCAATTATCTAAAGCATGCATGCTTGGAAAGTGGAAATACACTACCGGTAAGTGTGGCGGATGATTTAAGTGAACAGCACGTAGAGGCTCTCATCTCTGCTCTGAAGAGATACATGAGAGCTATGGGTTAGACTATTGATGATATAATTGGTATCTCCCCTGAGGTATGTATGCACAAGAGTCATATTGAAGAAGATTGCATGCCTACAAGTAAGTATCAGCATCGTCTGAATCTATTCAGAAAATGATGCCCCATCTATCTCGATGAAGTCTAAGTAATCGAGATAGCTATGTCGTGCCGCGACAATAAATCAAGCGCTTGGTGGGAGGCAACCCATCATTTTTAATTGTTTTTGTTTTCTTAGGATTTTGTCGAGCCACAACCAAAACTAAGGCGCTTAATGGGAGGCAACCCATCGTTCTAATCATTTTTGTTGTCTTTGAGCAAGTGTAGGTACAATAGGTGTCAAAGAGGAGATTGGTTTCAAATTTTGATTTAGAAGGATTGCATGTTGAAGGTGGTAAGTTAGGAATCAAGAAGCAAAACGCTATGGATTGGGCATTGTTTATGAAAATACAGGCAAAGAACGAGGCAAGGCCTATGTAAATCTAGGCCACGAACAAGGCAAGGCCTATACTATGGCCTAAGCTCTCGGAATCTAGTGTGCCATAGCATAGGCTCCGCCCATGCCTAAGAATGCCATAGCATAGGCGCCGCCTATGCCAATGCCTTCTGTCTCTGAATCTCATATGCCATGGCATAGGCGCCGCCTATGCTAAACAATGCTTTGCAAAAGGCGCCGCCTATGCCAAGCATAGGCAAAGCATTAGGGGCCGCCTATGGTCACTTTTTGTCTCCAAATCCGATTCTAAATAGGTCAAAACCTGACCCAAGCTTGTCCTATAAATAAGAGACTTAGTCTTTGACCAAAAACACATTGCAAACCTAGCATAAGCGCCGCCTACCTCTCCAAATTCTCTAAAAAATTTTGCTTTTGCTCTTTTACTTTGCAAGCACATCATCCAAGGTCATCAACCAAGTAAGTACTTCTTTGTTCTTCATTATATTCCGTAAGTACTACTACACTACTACGCCTATTATGAATTGTTAAATCTTGAAGTAGTATTGGTGATTTGAATGTGATTGAATTGTTGTGATACAACTAAGTGAGTAAATGCATACGCAAGAATGATCTTAACATGTTTCCAACTTGTATTTGATTATGATGCACTGTCATACTTTTGCGGAATTGACATGGTCACGAAAATTGCATACTCTTGTCAATAGAAAGCTTATATGTTGGAATAACTTGTTCATCGAGATAAGAATTATGGTTGACTACCAACATATGAGGTTGCGATTATTTCTAGATGCTATACCTTGGTTCAATATTTATGTAGTAGTCTTGATATATCAAACATGAAAGTATTGCCAAGATTACAAGAAGTATGACTGCGCTGAACATATGGTTGGAACATATCACCTAAATGTATGTCGATGAAGTCTGAGTAATCGACAGCATTCACTTAATTAGTTTGTGTCAACAAATTAAGTGTGGGATAGTGCCACTATTGTCTGTTTGTTGATTGAATCTTCCGAGGTGAATCTAACATGACTCTATTGAGATCTCAGGTACAATGGAACCAAAAGACAAGAAAAGCAACCACTTCACAAAAAGGCCAGAAAAAGGGAAGAAAAGAGCAAGCTGAATCCTCCGTACTGCAAATACCTCGACGTACTCTTGGAATCAAGTGGGGTACTTATGAGGAACTTCTGAGGATGACGACTCCAATGATTATTTCGACGAAGGTGGTATGACCCCAGACATAGAGGAGGAGTCTGACTAACCAGGTTCTTCTTATTTGTTTTTCACTGAGGGCAGTGTGTCCCGTCTAAGTGTGGGGTGCTGGTATTTGCATGTTATACTTCTTTATCTGCATCTACATTTACATTTGTTTTGTTTTGTTTTTTAAGTAAAATTTTTTTAGTCAAATTTTTTTAACTTCGCATGAAATTATTCTAATAGGCAGCATGAGATTATGACATGAGTTTGTGATAAAGTCATGGCTATTGAGACGTTTAGGCTCTAATTGTGACTCACTATGTGATAATTGTGTGGTTAAGTTCCTTCATCTGTTGGGTTAAGAGTCTATACTACTCCCAATAAAGTTGACCATGTGCCTTGTGTGTGTGAGATAATAGTATATTCTATATTTGTGGTTCATGCTAGAACTTGCCTGGTATGTATGTAAAGCGAAATAAAGAGTGTAACTTTAGGAGATGATTTAGACATTTCTTTGGCAACCTGTGATTGTTTACCTTCATTTTATCTACCCATGGACATCATCCTAGATAACCCCATTTGAGCCTTTAAGCCTATTTTCTTTGACAGCCTCATATGTAAGCCTAATCTATTTTTTTTCAAGACCATAATTTGATCCAAATTCCTAAGTGCTTTAAAGTGTAAAGTCATGTGACAAAATAAGAGGAAATTAGGTAAGTATGATGCTTTAGAATGTAATGGTGCTTGAATTTGTTATGAAAAAAAATTTCTATAATAAGAGGTGTTATGAAAAGAAAAAAAAAGGGGAAAGGAAAACTGAAAAGTTAGTTATGTTTAAAATTGAAAAACAAAGGTGGAAAAAAGGGGTGGTAGAATAAAAGAAAGTAGAAAGGTTGTTTGAAAGAAAAGTATTAATGGAATAATGTAATGTATTAAAGCGCTTAGGAACATAGTCACTATTTCTGGCCAAAATAGTCCTAACGGTCCCTTAGCCTACATTACAACCAGCAAAAGACCTATTTGATCCTAAGCTTAACATTCTGATATTTAGTGGAGCATTACACTAAGGGCAAGCCTATGGTCATCAGTTGCAACATATGAATTCTTTGTGAGAGTGAGAGCAAGGATAATCCTATACCCATGTTCGAAATATATACAATACTTGTGAGTGATTATGGGTAATATATGGTGAGACACACATGGTTGATACGTTTTGGATAGTTGTGTATGATTCTTTCTGCCTTGAATTTTGAATATGAGTTGACCACCATCACGAGTATATGTTGGAGGTTCAATTGTTTCTACTAATGATCAGAAAACTACTCTCTGTTGATAATTGTTGTGCTTGTCTTAAGGAATATTTTGTGTTGTTACTGTGAAACCCTAAGTAGATGTTTAGATGAACATGATAGTTTGTTCGAGGACGAACAAAGCTTTAAGTGTGGGGTGTTGATGATAGGCGAATTTACACGCCTATAGTGCTATATTTCACCCATATTTTAGCTATGTTTTGAGGACAAAATATATAATTCATGCATTTTTAGTCCGTTTTCCTGTAAGTGAGCTAACGAACATGATTAGAAAGTTTTCAGGTATAAATGATGCAGAATTCAGCATTTTATGGATTACTTGACGCCAAATAAAGCTTCACGAAAGGAGGAAAACAAATCTTGGGCGCCAAGGACCAAAAGTGGCGCATGGAAAATCTGTCCTGGGCAAAAACAACATTTCTAAAGACTTGGGGGATCAGCAGTAACTTAGTAGGATTAGGATAAGGAATGCAGTAACCTAGTAGGATTGGGATAAGTAATGCAGTAGCTTAGTAGGAATAGGATATGGGTGTTATAAATACCCTATTTTTCTAGAGATTTTGAGGCATTCCTCACAATTCCCCCATTCCATCAATTCACCCATTCATCCATCCGCCCATCCATCCACCTATCGATCCACTCATCTACAACTCAAAACAATTTGCTTTCAATTAATTCTTAATTACATTCTCTTCATCTATTTGATTCTTAATTTCCACAACAAGAGAAACGCTATTCTAAAAGGAAATCACGCCACAAGCACTACCAAACAACACTACACATGAGATCTTTATTTTGGTATAATAATAATGTTTATTGTGATTTCCATCGCACTCATGAATAGCTAAACTTCTCTGTTGGGGTTATGGAAGCCTTATGAGATACTATCTATTGCTATGAGTTTGTGAATTCGTGACACGTATGCTGCTTATATCATTATTCTCTTCATCTTAATGCAAATTCTTGTGGCTGCAGACGCATAGAATAACGCCAGTATAGCATTAACTTGTTCGAAAGAAAAGTTATATGTCTGAAAAAGAGATAATGTCAAGGTAATAGGGTCCCATCCCCTATTAAAAAGTTAGTGCCATAACTGGATTAACCTCTTGGAGAATTTGTACCGTTAGATACGCTTTAAGCTCGAAAGAGTTAAAGTGAAATAGTCCTTGTTGAGGTCGAAAGACGCTTGGATTTACCATCAAATACAATTCTCTATAAGCACATACATGTCTGAATTCCGCACAACTCATAGCCAATAGAGACGCACAACTCATAAGGTGGACATAACCCCAACTTCTCAATTCTCATTGTTTTACATCTTAACTGCACATTCTTTCTTTTTACTTTACTATTTTCCGTTTTTACCTTATTACTTTGGTTACATTACTTGCACGACAAAACTCCCCCTTTTTACGAAACTTGCACTAAAAGTCTAGTAATCTTTGCTTACTTGTTGATCAAGCTATTCCCTGTGGGATCGATACCCAACCCAGTTGGGTTATATATTTGACAACGACCATTTTACACTCCAACGAGAGCTGTAGATTGAGCATTATCAAGAGGCACCAGTGCTAAAAACGAAAGAGCTCCCCATGTGTGCATTCTTGGGAAGTGGAAATACACTTCCGGTGAGTGTTGCGGATGATTTAAGTGAACAAAACGTAGAGGCTCTCATATCTGCTCTAAAGAGGTACAAGAGAGGCATGGGTTAGACTATTGATGATATAATTGGTATCCCTCCTGGGATATGTATGCACAAGAGTCATCTCGAAGAAGATTGCATGCATACAAGTAAGCACCAGCGTCATCTGAATCCATTCAAAAAATGACGCACCATCTATCTCGATGAAGTCTAAGTAATCGAGATAGCTATGTCGTGCCGCGACAATAAATCAAGCGCTTGGTGGGAGGCAACCCATCATTTTTAATTATTTTATTTTCCTAGGATTTTGTTGCGCCACGACCAAAACTAAGGCGCTTGATGGGAGGCAACCCATCGTTCTAATTCTTTTTGTTGTTTTTGAGTAAATGTAGGTGCAAGAGGTATAAAGGAGGAGATTGGTTTCAAATCTTGATTTGGAAGTGTTTCGTGTTAAAGGTGATAAGTTTTGAATAAAGAAGCAAAGGCTATGAGTTAGGCACTGCCTATGCAAATCTAGGCAATGAACAAGGCAAGGCCTATGCTATGGCCTTTGGTCTCTGAAGCTAGAATGCCATAGCATAGGCACCACCTATGCCAAAGCCTATGTCCAACTAGGCTTTGAAAAAGGCGCCGCCTATGCCAAGCATAGGCAAAGCATTAGGCGTCGTCTATGCTCACTTTTTGGTCTCCTAATCCGATTCCAAATGGGTCAAAACCCGACCCAAGCTTGTCCTATAAATATAACCTTAGTCTTAGAACAAACATTCATTGCAAACCCAACCTAAGCGTCGCCTACCTCTCCAAATTCTCTCAAAAATTTTCCTTTTGCTCTTTTAACTTTGCAAGAACATCTCCCAAGGCCATCAACCAAGTAAGTACTTCTTTGCTCTTCTTTTATATTCCGTAAGTACTACACTACTACGCCTATAATAAATTGTTAAATCTTGAAGTAGTGTTGGTGATTTGAATGTGGTTGGTTTGTTGTGATACAACTAAGTGAGTGAAAGAATACGTAAGGATGCTCTTGACTTGTTTCCAACTTGTATTTGATTTTGATACACTGTCATACTTTTGCGGAATTGAGATGGTCAAGAAAATTACACAATCTTGTAACTTGAAAGCTTTCATGATCAAATGACTTGTTCATTGAGATGAAAAACCATGGTTAACTACAAACATGAGATTTTGATTATTTCTATGCCATAACTTGATACATTCTCTATGTTGTAGTCTTGTTCAAAAGGGTACATCAATCCAAACATGAAAGTATTGTCAAGATTACATGAAATAGAATCGAAAAGGATATTTAAGATGACAAAAAAAGTATGACTGCACTGATTATATTGTTGGAACATAACACCTAAACGTATATCGATGAAGTCTGAGTAATCGACAACGTTCACTTAACTAGTTTGTGCCAAAAACTAAGTGTGGGGTGGTGCCACTACTGATTGTTTGTTGATTGTATCCACCGACATGAAGCTAACATAACTATTATTCTAATCTTAGGTACAATGGCACCAAAATCAAAACAAGAAAAATAAAAAGCGACCACTTCACAAAAAGGCCAGAAAAGGGGACGAAAAGAGCAAGCTGAATCCTCCTCGCTACAAATACCGTGATGCACTTTTGGGAACAATTGCTCTACAATTTAAGGAAATTTTGAGGATGACGACTCTGATGATAATTCCGATGCAGGGGGTATGACCCCAGACTTAGAGATAGAGTCCGACTAACCAGGTTCTTCTTATTTATTTTCTACTGAGGGCAGTGTGTCCTGTCTAAGTGTGGGGTGCTGGTATTTGTATGCTATACTTGTTTATCTGCATTTTCATTTTTTTATGTTTGTTTAGTAGTTAAATTTTAGAATTTTTTTTTAACACTTTGCATGAAGGTGTTCTGATAGGCAGCAGGGTATTATGACAAGAGTCTGTGATAAAATCATTACTATTGAGGCACTTAGGCTCTAAATGTGACTCGCTATGTGATAAGTGTGTGGTTTAATTCCTTCAGCTGGTGGGTCAAGAGTCTATACTGCTCCCAATAAATTTGACCATGTGCCTTGTGTGTGTGAGATTATAGTATATTCTGTGTTTGTGGCTGATGCTAGAACTTGCCTGGTGTGTGTGTGAAGCAAAATAAAGAGTGTGGGTTTAGGAGATGTTTTAGGCATTTCTTTGGCAGCCTGTGATTGTTTACCTTTTTTTTACCTACCCGTGTACATTATCCTAGTTAAACCCCTTTGAGCCTTTAAGCTATCTTCTTTGACAGCCTCATATGTAGCCTAATCCATTTTTTTCAAGACCATAATTTGATCCAAATTCCTAAGCGCTTTAAATTGTAAAGTCATGTGATAAAATAAGAGGAAATTGGGTGAGAGTGATGCCTTAGAGTGTATTGGTACTTGAATTTGTTATGAAAAAGAGTGGCTATCATAGAGGTGTGTTATAAAAAAAAGGAGAAAAAGAAAAATTAAAAGAAAACTAAAAAGTTAGTTCTGTTTAAAATCGAATAACAAAAGAGGTGAGAAGGGGTGGTAGATTAAAATAAAGTTGAAAGGTTGTTTGAAAGAAAGTGTAAATGGCATAATGTGATGTATTAAAGCGCTTAGGGAACTTAGTCACTCTTTCTGGTCAAAATAGTCCTACCCTTCCCTTAGCCTACATTACAACCTGTAAAGACCTATTTGATCCTAAGCTTAGCATCTGATATTAGTGGAGCATTACACTAAGGGCAAGCCTATGGTCATCAGCTGCAACATATGAATTCTTTGTGAGAGTGAGAGCAAGGATAATCCTATACCCATGTTTCAAAAAAATACATTACTTGTGAGTGATTATGGGTAAGATATTGCGTGAGACACACATGGTTGATGAGTTTTGGGTAGTCTTGTATGATTCTTTGTGCTTTAACTTGTGGATACGAATTAACCATCATCACGAGTCTATGTTGGAGGTTGAATTGTTTCTAGTAGTGATCAGAAAACTACTCTTTGTTAATAATTGTCATGCCTGTCTTGATGAATATTTTGTGATGTTACTGTGAAACCCTAAGTAGATGGTTATAAGGACATGATATTTTATTCGAGGACGAACAAAGCTTTAAGTGTGGGGTGTTGATGATAAGCATATTTACACACCTAAAGTACTATAATTTACCCATATTTTAGCTAAGTTTTAAGGACAAAATATATAATTCTTGCACTTTTAGTCCTTTTTCCTGTAAGTGAGCTAACCAACATGATTAGCAAGTTTTCAGGTATAAATGATGAAGATTTAAGCATTTTATGGGCTGGTTGACGCCAAAGGAAGTTGCACATGAGAAAGAAGGCAGCTTTAGGAAGCCTACGGACTGAAAGTGATGCCTGGAAAACTTGTCCTGGGCGAAAACAGTATTTCCAAAGACTTGGGGACCAACTGTAACATAGTAGGATTAGGACAAGTATGCAATAGCATAGTAGGAATAGGATATGGGTGTTATAAAAACCCTATTTTGCTGAACTTTTCAGCAGGGAATTCTGCCCCATTCTTCCTCATTCCTTACAATTTTCTTTCATTTATTCGACTTTTAATTTTTCACAACAAGAGAAACGCTACTAGCAACAGAAATCACGTCACAAGTGACGCCAAAACATACTTCACGTGAGATTCTTATTTTGGTATGATGATAATGTTTATTGTGTTTTGCATTACACTCATGAGTAGCTAAACTTCTCTGTTAGGGTTATGAAAGCCTTATGAGATACTATCTATTGCTATGAGTTTGTGAATTCATGATACGTATGCTGCTTATATCATTACTCTCTTCATCTTAATTTAAATTCTTGTGGTTGGAAACATATAGAATACGCCAGTATAGCATTAACTTGTTCGAAAGAAAGGTTACATGTCTGGAAAAGAGAGAATGACAAGGAAATAGGGCTATCAACCCCTGTTTAAAAGTTAGTGTCGTAACTGGATTAACCTCTTGGAGATTTTGTACCATTAGTTATACGCTTTAAGCTCGAAAGAGTTAAAGTGAAATAATCTTTGATGGTCGAAAGACGCCTGGATTTACCATAGAATATGAATCTCTATAAGCGCATGCATGTCTGAATTCCGCTTAACTCATAGCCAATAGATACGTAGAACTCATAAGGTGGACATAACCCTAACTTACGATTCTCATTGATCTAAACCTACCAAACATTCCATTTTTACTTTGCTGTTTTGTTACTTTTAATTCACGCCTAAACCATCCCCCCTTTTTGTAGAATTTTCGACCAAAAGTCTATTAATAGTTGCTTACTTAGTGACCAAGTATTCCCTGTGGGATTCGACACCCAACCCAGTTGGGTTCTATATTTGACAGCGACCGCTTACACTCTTACGAGAGCTGTAGTTTGGGTGTTATCAGTCATATGGTTCGGCATTACTGCAATCTGTGCTTCTAAAGTGTTGAACTGATCAACCTCCAAAACCTCTACAAATTTCTTGGGAGTATTCCTCGAGTCTGCATGCCAATGAGGATTACCTTGTGTAATTCGATTCAGCAAGGTATATAATTCTTCATATGTTTTCTCCAAAGATTGACCCCATGCTACTGAATCCAAGAGATTTTTTGTATTAGACTCAAGGCCTTCTATAAATGTATGCACCAAAACATCATTTGATTGATGGTAATGAGGACAACTTCTGAGCATGCCTTTAAATCTCTCCAAAGCTTGGTAGAGATTTTCTCCATCTTTCTATCTGAAACTCAATTTCTCATTCCTTAATCGAGTTATTTTTCGAGATGGAAAAAATCGAAGGAGGAACCTTCGAGCACATTCTTCCCATGTAATGATGGATTGGTGTGGTTCAGCGAGTAACTATCTCTTTGCTTCCCCCATTAGAGAAAAAGGGAAGAGTGTCAATCTAACATAATCAACACTCACATCTTCAGGAATATATATGTCGCTTATCTCCATAAAGTTCATAAATGTTGTTGTGGATACTCATGTGAAAGTCCCTAAAATTCTCCAATAGATTTCAGCAATTGCTACATATTTTGTTTCAATTCCCATCGACCTCCTAGTTTAGGCTTTTGGATACTGTTAGTCACAAGGTGCGTAAGTGGTATTGCCACTTCTCGAACAGGTCTTGCGACTGGTTGAACAGGAACAACTGGATCTGGAACATTTCTAACATTTGGATTAGCAACTATCGGATCGAGTCTTTCTACCATCGATTGAGCTTCTCATCTCTGATGAAAAATCAATTCTGGTTCTGCAAAGGGCTCTACTAACTATTTGTCTCTCGCTATTCCAATATTCAGCTAAACCTACAAAAATTCAGCCACTAAGATCAAGTTTTTAACACTTAAACTTATGATCAAAAACCAAAAATTAAAGAAATTTACTAATTCTATTTTATCCCCAACAACGGCGCCAAATATTTATTGCATCTCTACGCACATGCAATTTTATGTGATCATGCAAGAAATATAATGACTTAGACAGTCAGATATCGTTCCTTCGAGGATCAATAAACAAGAAATTTATTGAATCTTTAGTTCAGGACAATTGAGTATTAAGTGTTTGATTGTATCAAGATTAATATGCTTTTTTAAATTAAATTTAAATTACTAAACAAGAAATAATTTGTGATGACTAAAGCAAGGTAAGAAACGATTGTAATAAATAATGAGGACTATTACAGGTTGAGGTATTTTGAAAAATCATACAATTCTCTATTCTATTCACAGTCTAATTGGTTATTGGGTTGATGGTTCGCAATGTTTATGCCACAATCTTAGTCTCCCGACCTCAAATCTTCTATATATTGAATGTTGTAACTATAAATCCCACACATTTATAACAAATCTTCTAGATTCATGAAGTTGTCTTCCTACAAGTGAACCAATCAAGGCGTCTAGGTATATCCCTATCCTAGATGCTAATTCAAATCCCTTATTTTATAAAAGAATAAGAACTTTACTCCCTAATTTGTTTGTTCTATCCTATGATTCTCCTCCGGATTCATATAGAAATATAAATTTATTCTAATGGTGGCCAATCACTAAAATAGTAATCTCAAGAAATTAGGAACAACCCATATGATAATCCAAAAAGAAACTATGAATAAGAATATTAAATAGTACTCATGTTCTTAGCCTCAACCCCAGAAAGGGGGTGTTTAGCTACTCATGTATGAATTAACCCTCCAAAATAAGTAACAAATCATACCCAAATCAATCCTTGAAATAAAGAAATTCAAGACAATGTTTATGAACCCTGATAACACTCAATCTACAGATCTCGTAAGAGTGTAAAGCGGTCGTTGTCAAATATAGAACCCAACTGGGTTGGGTATCGATCCCTCAGGTAATAGCTTGGTCAACAAGTAAGCAAGGATTACTAGACTTTTAGTGCAAGTCTCGTAAAAGGGGGGAGTTTTGTCGTGCAAGGACTGTAAATAAAGTAGTAAAGTAAAAACTAAAAATAGCAAAGTAAAAAAGAAATAATGTTTAGTATGTTGTAAAACAATGAGAATTGAGGAGTTGGGGTTATGTCCACCTTATGAGTTGTACGTCTCTATTGGCTATGAGTTATGTGGAATTCAGACATGCATGTGCTTATAGAGAATTGTATTCTATGGTAAATCCAAGCGTCTTTCGACCTAAACAAGGACTATTTAACTTTAACTCTTTCGAGCTTAAAGCGTATCTAACGGTACAAATTCTCCAAGTGGTTAATCCAGTTATGGCACTAACTTTTTAATAGGGGATGGGACCCTATTACCTTGACATTATCTCTTTTCTAGACATATAACTTTTCTTTCGAACAAGTTAATGCTATATTGGCGTATTCTTGCGTTTGCAACCACAAAGAATTTAGATTAAAATAAAGAGAATAATGATATAAGTAGCATACGTGTCACAAACTCACAAACTCATAGCAATAGATAGTATCTCATATGGCTTCCATAACCCCAACAGAGAAGTTTAGTTACCCATGAGTGCGAAGGAAATCACAATAGACATTGTTATTATACCACAATAAAGATTTCGTGTAGTAATAGTGTGGTAGGCGTTAGGCGTGAACTTCCCTTGCAGTAGTAACGTTTTTCTTGTTGTGGAAATTAAGAATTGAATAGATGAATAGAAGAAGAATAAAAAGTAGAATTGATAGAAGAATTAAAAGTAGTAGTGAATGAATTGTAAGGTAAGATGAGAGTTATTAAAATCTCTAGCAAAATAGGGTATTTATAATACCCATATCCTATTCCTACTAAGCTAATAAAATACTTAACCCAATCCTACTAGGTTAAAGTATCATTACCCTAATCCTAATAAATTACTGCTAGTCCCCAAAGTCTTCAGAATTGCTGTTTTTGCCCGTGACAGATTTTCCATGCGCCACTTTTGGTCCTTGGCGTGTAAGCTTTCCCTTCCTTCTTTCGTGAATCTTTCTTTGGCGTCAAGTTATCCATAAAATGCTGAATTCTGCATCATTTATACCTGAAAACTTGCTAATCATGTTCGTTAGCTCACTTTCAGGAAAAAGGACTAAAAGTGCATGGAATATATAATTTGTCCTCAAAACTTAGCTAAAATATGGGTAAAATATAGCACTATAGGCGTGTAAATTCGCCTATCATCAACACCCCACACTTAAGGCTTTGTTCCTCGAACAAAATATCATGTCCATCTAAACATCAACTCAGGGTTTCACAGTATCAACACAAAATATTCGTCAAGACAAGCACAACAATTATCAACAAAGAGTAGTTTTCCGATCATTAGTAAAACAATTTAACTTCTAGCATTGACTCGTGATGGTGAGCAACTCATATTCAAAAGTTAAGGCACAAAGAATCATACACAACTACCCAAAACTCATCAACCATGTGTGTCTCACAATATATTACCCATAATCACTCATAAGTATAGCATATTTTTCAAACATGGGTATAAAAGTACCCTTGCTCTCGCTCTCACAAAGAGTTCATATGCTGCAACTGATATCCATAGGCTTGCCCTTAGTGTAATGCTCCACTAAATGTTAGAATGCTAAGCTTAGGATCAAATAGGTCTTTTGATGGTTGTAATGTAGGCTAAGGGACGAGTAGGACTATTTTGGCCAGAAATAGTGACTATGTTCCTAAGCGCTTTAATACATCACATTGTATCATTAACACTTTTCTTTCAAACAACCTTTCTACTTTCTTTTATTCTACCACCCCTTTTCTCCTCTTTTGTTTTTCAATTTTGAACATAACTAACTTTTCAGTTTTATTTTTTTCTTTCCTTTTTCTTTTCATAACATACCCCTTATGATAGAACTTCTTTTTCATAACAAATTCAAGCACCAATACATTCTAAAGCATCTTACTCACCCAATTTCCTCTTATTTTGTCACATGACTTTACACCTTAAAGCACTTAGGAAATTGGATCAAATTATGGTCTTGAAAAAAATGGATTAGGCTTACATATGAGGCTGTCAAAGAAAATAGGCTAAAGGCTCAAAAGGGGTTAACTAGGATGATGTCCATGGGTAGGTTAGAATGAAAGTAAACAATTACAGGTTGCCAAAGAAATGCCTAAATCATCTCCTAAACTTGCACTCTTTATTTTCGCTTTACATACATACCAGGCAAGTTATAGCATCAGCCACAAGCACAGAATATACTATTATCTCACACACACAAGGCACATGGTCGACTTTATTGGGAGTAGTATAGACTCTTCCCCAACAGATGAAGGAATTGAACCACACAATATCACATAGTGAGTCACAATTAGAGCCTAAACGTCTCAATAGTCATGATTTTAGCACAAACTCTTGTTATAATCTCATGCTGCCTATTAGAATAATTTCATGCGAAGCTAAGTAAAAAAAATGTAACTACTAAAAAAAAACTAAAACAAACGAACATAAATAAATGCAAATGCGGATAAAGGAGTATAGCATGCAAATACCACCCCACACTTAGACGGGACACTGCCCTCAGTGGAAAATAAATACGAAGAACCTGGTTAGTTGGACTCCTTCTTTATGTCGGGGGTCATACCCCCTTTGTCGGAATCATCATAGGAGTCGTCATCATCAGAATTCTCCTCCACGTCGGAGTTTGGCATTCGTCGCTCATCATCGGTCGGCACATCGTCATCAAGAGGTTCCTCAAAATATGTACCTACTCCACACATCTCCCTTGCATGCACATTCATTAGATAGTCATGATCCAGCTGTTGGAGCTCTACAGAAGTTGGAACACGACCTCCGCTCATCATTGTAAACCGTGTCATGCCATAAAGATGGCGAAAGAAACTCTCATCCCGAGCATGTCTCTCTGCTGTAGTAAGGTTGACGCCATGTGTTGATTCAGCAACTTTGACCTTTGTGAGGTCAACCTTCTTCGGATTGTGTAGGAGTTTATGATTAGCCAGTTCCTCTTCGATATCTTCCTTCCTCAAGATTGTAGTCAATAGATTGCCGAAACTGAAATGGGACCGCTTGTGTAGCCTAGCTTTCCACATTGTGGAGCGAATGATTGCCCCGATGTTGATAGGGACATTCGTCATCAAAGCATATACCAGGCACACTCTATCTCTTGTTATCTTGGTGTACTAGGTCCCTGGAATGAGGCAAGAGTTGACAATGCGCAACCATATCCTTGCTTCCCTATTCAAAGGAGTATATGGGAAGGTGTTGTGTTGTCCGGTGTCTTTATGTCTGCTCCACCTTGCCATGGATCTATTTCCACAGAGTGTGTGTCGGATTTTTCAATATGGAGTTCTACTGTACAGCTCTTTGAATGGTGCTGGGTCGACTGAAGGCAAGCCAAGAAAGGTGTTGAAGAAATACGCATTGAGTTGTAAAACTTGGCCCCGAATCTTGACCTCGCTGCCTGTGGTTTTCGGCGACCAGTTGGCATAAAATTCTCTTGTCAAATCGAGATTACATTCTCCCATGTCTCGAAAGATGAAATCAAGATGTAATGCCATGATCTTGGCCAACATGCGCGGCTCCTTCTTCGCTAGGATTTCCTTGTTTATCAAGTACACATGAACATATTTTCTTTCCTTGTTGTTCCCATACCATTCCTTCGCTTCCTCCTCGAGAACCCATTTTATTCCAAACATGCGGCGTGGTAATTGCATCGAGGATGATTCTCTTTGCTCTTTGTGGCCTCTTTTCTTACTTTTTTGGGAAGTGGTAGCCTTATCTTTGCCTTGTCTTGCTTTGGGTGCCATTGTACCTGAGACTTGAAATAGTGTTCATGTTAGCATCCTCTCGATAGATACAATCTATAAACAAGCAATAGGGGCACCACCCCACACTTAGTTTGTTGGCACAAACTAGTGAAGTGAAAGTGGTCGATTACTCAGACTTCATCGACATACGTTATAGGTGCTATATTCCAACAATAAAATTAGAGCAGTCACACTTCGTGTAATCTTGGCAATACGTTCAGGTTGGATATATCAAGACTACTATATAGGGATTAAATAAAGGTATCGTATCTAACAATAATCACAACCTCCTATGTCGGTAGGCAACCATAAATCTTATTCCGATGAACAAGTCATTCCAACATGTAAGTATCCAAGTGACAAGATTATGCAATTTTAGTGACCATATCAATTCCACAAAAGTATGATAATGCATCAAAATCAAATTCAAGTTGGGAACAAGTTAAGATCATCTTAACGTATATATTCATTCACTTGGTTGTGTATCAATAATTCAAACACATTCACATCACCAATATTTCTTCAAGAATTAACAATTTATAGTAGGCATGGTAATGTAGTACATACGAAAAATAAATGAAGAACAAAGAAGCACTTACTTGATTGATGCCTTTGGATGATGTTCTTGTGAAGAAATAGAGTAAAAGGAAAATTTTTGAGAGGATTTGGAGACTATAGGCGGCGCTTAAGCTAGGTTTCCAATGTGTTTTTGGTTCAAGACTAAGTCTCATATTTATAGGAAAAGGTTGGGTCGGGTTTTGACCCATTTAAAATCGGATTTGGAGACAAGAAGTGACCATAGGCGGCGCCTTTAGCTTTGCCTATGCTTGGCATAGGCGGCGCCTTTTGCAAAGCATTGTCTAGCATAGACGGCGCCTATGCCATGGCATTCCTAGGCATAGGTGGCGCATTTCACTTTGTATATGAGATTCAGAGACAAAAGGCATTAGCATAGGCGGTGCCTATGCTATGGCATACTTGGGCATGGGTGGCACCTATGCTATGGCACACTAGATTCCGAGACCTTAAGCCATAGTATAGGCCTTCCCTTGTTCGTGGAGTAGTTTTACCTAGGCCTAGCCTTGTTCGATGCCTATATTTTCATGAGCAATGCTCAATCCATAGCCTTTTGCTTCTTCATTCCTAACTTACCACCTTTAACATGCAATACGTCCAAATCAAAATTTGAAATCGACCTCCTCGTTTTACACCTCTTTGCACCTACATTTACTCAAAAACAACAAAGACGATTAGAACGATGGGTTGACTCCCATCAAGCGCCTTAGTTTTGGTCGTGGCACGACTCTTTTTTTTTGGATTTTTATTTATCAAAAGAAAACACGTAATAAGACAAAAAATGAAAAACGATGGGTTGCCTCCCATCTAGCGCTTGATTTATTGTCACGGCACGACATGGCTATCTCGAGTACTTAGACTTCGTTGAGATAAGTGATGGCCATATAATTTATCGAATCAAGAGGACCGATATATGGTTTTACTCGTTGGCCATTCACCTTGAAGACAACACCATTAGTGTCTTCCAGCTCAACTACTCCAGACGAGTAGACTTGGTTAACTTTGTATGGACCAGACCACTTGAACTTTAACTTACCTAGGAATAACTTCAGTCTGGAATTGAAGAGAAGTACCATATCATCCTTTTGAAAGATTCGTCGAACAATCCACTGATCATGATACTTTTTCATCCGCTCCTTGTATAGATCCAATCTTTCATAAGCATGTAGACGGAATTCATCCATCTCGTTTAGTTGCTCCAATCTCAGATTTATTGCATCATCCCAATGCAAATTTAATCGTTTCAAAGCCCACAATGCCTTATGCTCAAGCTCAATAGGAAAGTGACAGGCCTTCCCATAAACTAGTTGGTACGGGGACATGCCAATTGGTGTTTTGAATGCAGTCCTATAAGCCCATAGTGCATCGTCCTACTTCCAAGACCAATCTGTCCAATTAGCATTTACCGTTTTAGCAAGGATTTGCTTGATCTCTCGGTTGGAAACCTCTACCTAGCCGCTAGTTTGTGGGTGATAAGTCGTGGATACCTTATGTTGCTTGACACCATATTTTGCCAACACGGATTTGAATAGCTTGTTGCAGAACTGAGATCCTCCATCACTTATGATAGTACGTGGTACTCCAAAGCGAGCGAATATATTTCTCTTTAAGAATGCTACAACACGCTTTTCCTCATTGTCGGCCAACGCTACAGCTTCAACCCATTTTGAGACATAATCTACAGCAACTAGGATGTACTTCATTCCAAACGAATTTACGAATGGACCCATGAAATCAATACCCCATACGTCAAAGAGCTCTACTTCAAGGATTTTCGACATGCGCATATCATGGTGTTTCAAAATAGCACCTTGTCTTTGGCATTGGTCGCATCTTGTAACAAAGTCCTAGGCATCTCTAATTATCGAAGGCCAATAATATCCACTTTGCAATACCTTTTTTGTTGTCCGATTACCTGCGTGATGTCCCCCAACTTGGGAAGTGTGGCATGCTTCCAATATAGTAGGCACCTCTACATGGGATATACATCGTCGGATAACACCATCCGCGCATCGTCAAAACAAATATGGATCATCCCAAAAGTAGTGTTTTACATCATGCATAAACTTCCTCTTTTGATGGTAAGATAAGTTTGCAGGTATCACATTACTCACCACAAAATTTGCAAAGTCGGCATACCATGGTAATCCTTCCATTATTGTCGCTAAGATCACCTCATCAGGGAATGCATCATCAATCTCGATTTCAGGCTGTGCCACATGCTCGTTCTCGAGTCTAGATAGATGATCAACCACTTGGTTCTCGCAACCTCTTCTATCTTTAACCTCAAAATCAAATTCTTGCAGCAGCAAAACCCATCGAATTAGTCTTGGTTTTTCATCCTTCTTTGTCATTAGATACCTCAGAGCCGCATGGTCTGTATGAACGATCACTTTGGTTCCCAACAGATACGCTCAAAACTTCTCAAAAGCATACACAACTGCTAGGAGCTCTTGTTCTGTGATAGTATAGTTCTTTTGGGCTTCTTTTAGGACCTTGATAGCATAGTAGATAGGATGAAATAATTTCTCATTCCTGTGGCCAAGTACAGCGCCAACAGCAACCCCACTAGCATCACACATGACTTCGAACGGTAGAGACCAATCAGGTGCTACCATGGTAGGGGCTTCAATGAGTTTTCTTTTGAGGCATTCGAATGCCTTCAAACAATCTTCATTGAAGTCATACTTTGCATCTTTCTCCAAGAGTTTGCACAATGGACTCGCAATTTTGGAGAAGTCTTTGATGAACCGCCGATAGAAACCTGCATGACCGAGGAAACTACAAACTCCCTTTACTGAAATTGGGGGCGGTAGCTTTCGATGACTTCAATTTTTGCTCGATCAACCTCAATTCCTCTTTCGAAGATTTTATGCCTAAGAACGATTCCTTCTTTTACCATGAAGTGACACTTTTCCCAATTCAGCACTAGGTTGAATTCTACACATCTTTGCAACGCCATACTTAGGTTTACCAAGCACGCTTCAAACGATTCACCAACAACTAAAAAGTCATCCATGAATACCTCCAAAGTATCTTCAACCATATCAGAAAAAATGGACATCATACAACGCTGAAAGGTGGCTAGTGCATTACATAGCCCGATGGCATACATTTGAAGGAAAACGTGTCATATGGACATGTGAATGTTGTCTTCTCTTGGTCTTCGAGGGCAATCCAAATCTGATTATATCCTGAATAACCATCTAAGAAACAAAACCATCCTTTCCCCACTAATCGATCAAGCATTTGGTCCATAAATGGCATTGGAAAGTGATCTTTGAGCGTCCAAGAATTCAGCTTTCGGTAGTCCATGCATACTCTCCATCCGGTGATGGGTCTAAGTGGAATAAGCTCATTCTTTTCATTCGCAACCACCGTCATGCCTTCTTTCTTGGGAACACATTATACCGGGATTACCCATGTACTGTCAGAAATTGGATACACAACTCCTGCGTCTAACCACTTGATGATTTCTTTCTTCACCACTTTTTGCATAGGTGGGTTTAGACGCCTTTGATTCTCAATGGTGGGTGTGCATTTTTCTTCAAGCTGAATCTTGTGTGTACAAATTTCAGGTGGAATACCAATAATATCCGCAATGGTCCAACCAATGGCTCTTATATACTTCCATAGAATAGTAATGAGAGCTGCAACTTGTTGCTCACCCAAATCTGCTGCCACAATGACTGGAAGTGTCTTTCCGTTTCCTAAGAATGCATACTTTAAATGACTAGGCAGCTCCTTTAATTCTAACGTGGGTGGCTCTTCAATATATGGCTTAGCTGGTGGTGTGGGTCGATTTTTGAGATCAAGGTTCAGCTTCTTGGTAGCATGGCGATATGTCCATAATCCTGATAGAGCACAAATAGCTTCTTTGCAATTTTCAGCATCCTTACTTTCTCCATTCATGAGCACAATCGCCAATGGGTCATCAATAATTTGCTCTTCTTCAAGTGATTCTTCCTCATCATCAAAGTAAACATCAGCCACTGAGAATACGTTCAGCTCTTTGGGTTGCTTCATTGCTTTGCACACATAAAAGCGAACTACTTCGTCATTTATTCGGAATGAAAGCTCATTAGCTCTCAAATCAATAAGCACACTTCCCGTAGCAAGGAAAGGGCACCCCAATATTATGGGAACTTCTGAATCTGCCTCACAATCCAAAATAACAAAGTCTGTCGGAAAGATGAATTAACAAACCTTTACCAATACATCACATAGAATACCAATAGGTCATTTTACCGACCTATCCGCCATTACGAGCCTCATATTGGTTGGAGTAGGATCACCCAACCCCAAATTTTTATAGATAGATAGTGGAATCAAATTGATGCTGGCTCCTAAATCACATAATACCTTGGCAAAATTCAAAGATCCAACGGTGCAGGGAATAGTGAAAGCACCGGGGTCAGCCTTCTTCTGAACTATTGATCGGGTAGCAATTGCGCTGCAGTCATGAACATCATATTTCAACTCATAACTTGATACCCGCTTCTATGTCAAAATATCCTTCATAAATTTTGCATACCCAGACATTTGTTCAAGTGCCTCCACCAATGGAACATTAATGGTTAACTGCTTTAACATAGTCATGAATTTGCTGAACTTTGTATCATCCGCCACCTTCTTTAATCTTTGGGTAAAAGGTGGTGGTGGGTATGGAATTGTTCTCTCTACGGCTTTCTTCTCCTCTTGCTTCCGTTTTTCAGCTTTTTCAGGTTGCAAATCGTGAGGGGTGACGTTATGGACGTCAGGTTCAGCTGCTGCGGCATCTTCCCCTTTCGCCTTATCATCAATGTCCACTACTTCATCAACCACTTGCTTTCCTTTTGCTGAATTTTCCAGCACCTTACCACTTTGGGTAGTAATGGCCATGCATGACCCATCATTCCTTGGGTTTTGCACAGTGTCGCTAGGTAAAGTGCCAGCCTTTCTTTGATTGAGTGCTGCTGAAAGTTGGCTCAATTGCTGCTCTATCTGCTTGATTGAAGTGGAATGGGAATCAACTAATTATTTCATGGAGGACAAATCATTTATTACCTCCGTTACTCCAGCGCTCATTGCTTCCACTCCTTTCAATAGTTTAGCCATCATCTCTTCCATATTTCCAGAACTAGATGTGGTGGCGTCACGTCTTCCAGGGGGAACGTACAAACCACTCTTTTCATTCTTGTTCTTCCAACTACCTTGGTCCTTGTTTCCAGATTTATCATAGTAGTTCCGACCTTGGTTTCCTTGGGTATTACCTCGGAAACCCCCCTGATTGTTCAAGTAGTTGGCCTCTTCTTCCGAATCAGATTCATCTCTTTCTTTTGACGCAATAGCTTTCACTTTTTCGGTCTTCCCAGATAATAAATGCTTTGTAAGATGATCCACTTTTGTTTTCATGTGCGCCATATCTTGATCACGTTCTTCTTCTCTTCTCCTTTGGTCTGCAGTCATGCCAATAGATAAAGTGGGGCTTGCTACCTTAGAATCCCTGGTATGCCAAACTCTACTTTTCTTCGTCATACGATCTAGTATATTGCTTGCTTGACTAAAGGTGAGGTCCATAAAAGATCCTCCAGCCGCATTATCCACCACTGGTTTAGTTATTGAATTCAAAGCTCTGTACAATATCTCCATTAGGTGAACATTATTCATGTGATGGTTTGGGAACCTCGTTAGCATTGTCTTGAACCTCTCCCATGTTTCATGAAGGGCTTCAGTTGGAAGCTTATGGAAGTTGCTGATTTCATCTCTCAATTGTGCTCTTTTGGATGGCGGAAAGAATCTTTCTAGGAAAGCGTCTCTCAATTGCCTCCAGTTTGTAATAGAATCAGGAGTCAGCCCATTCAACCATAGAGTTTCCTCTCCAGACAGAGACAATGGAAATAGACGTAATCGAATTGCATTCTGACCAACACCAGGATTGTCAAACGACTTGCATGTAGAAATAAAGTTGATGAGATGTATATTCGGATCATCTCATGCTAGTCCACCAAATAATCCCTTGAGTTACAATAACTGAATCATGGTGCTCGTGATGTTAAACTTGGCTCCGGGCGCTAATGGTGGAGGAATTATGGCTCCTGTGGCTCCGTCTCCATCAAGATCATCATCATCATTGTCCAAAGCTTGTTGTATAGCTCGGCGTTCAGGCCTAAACCTAGCTTGACGATATCTTTTGTTGGCAGGTTTTGCGATCTCAGCAGCATGCCTAGGGTTTAGCAACTCATCATCACCTAGGTCCTCGTCGTCAAGATTTATTGCTCGGCCAGGGTTATCAATGTTTCGTTGATGCACTTGAGCGGCGGCAAGAGCAGCTAATCTCGTCTGTTCCTGTTGAGCAGCCATCCTTTCGATTTCGTGTTGTGCCTCCATTCTGCCAATACGTTGTGCTTCCAGATTGATAGGTAATAATGGTTGACCAGAACTTCGAGTATGGGGCATGCACTGAATAAAAACCTGCAGTAAACAAAAACAAAAACTAAGAGTAAAAGTACGAGAATCTTTGACCAAAGGGTCTACTAATTATCACAAACTTAATTGACACTCGTATTCCCCGGCAACGGCGCAAATTTTTGATAACGCTCAATCTACAGCTCTCGTAAAAGTGTAAAGCGGTCGTTGTCAAATATAGAACCCAACTGGGTTGGGTATCGATCCCTCAGGGAATAGCTTGGTCAACAATTAAGCAAAGATTACTAGACTTTTTGTGCAAGTCTCGTAAAAGGGGGGAGTTTTGTCGTGCAAGTACTGTAAACAAAGTAGTACAGTAAAAACTGAAAATATCAAAGTAAAAAGAAAGAATGTTTAGTATGTTCTAAAACAATGAGAATTGAGGAGTTGGGGTTATGTCCACCTTATGAGTTGTACGTCTCTATTGGCTATGAGTTATGTGGAATTCAGACATGCATGTGCTTATAGAGAATTGTATTCTATGGTAAATCCAAGCGTCTTTCGACCTAAACAAGGACTATTTCACTTTAACCCTTTTGATCTTAAAGCGTATCTAACGGTACAAATTCTCCAAGAGGTTAATCCAGTTACGACACTAACATTTTAATAGGGGATGGGACCCTATTACCTTGACATTATCTCTTTTCCAGACATATAACTTTTCTTTCGAACAAGTTAATGTTATACTGGCGAATTCTTGCGTTTGCAACCACAAAGAATTTAGATTAAGATGAAGAGAATAATGATATAAGAAGCATACGTGTCACGAACTCACAAACTCATAGCAATAGATAGTATCTCATATGGCTTCCATAACCCCAACAGAGAAGTTTAGTTACCCATGAGTGCGAAGGAAATCACAATAGACATTGTTATTATACCACAATAAAGATTTCGTGTAGTAATAGTGTGGTAGGCGTTAGGCGTGAACTTCCCTTGCAGTAGTAACGTTTCTCTTGTTGTGGAAATTAAGAATTGAATAGATGAATAGAAGAAGAATAAAAAGTAGAATTGATGGAAGAATTAAAAGTAGTAGTGAATGAATTGTAAGGTAAGATGAGAGTTATTAAAATCTCTAGCAAAATAGGGTATTTATAATGCCCATATCCTATTCCTACTAAGCTAATAAAATACTTAACCCAATCCTACTAGGTTAAAGTATCATTATCCTAATCCTAATAAATTACTGCTAGTCCCCAAAGTCTTCAAAATTGTTGTTTTTGCCCGGGACAGATTTTCCATGCGCCACTTTTGGTCCTTGGCATGTAAGCTTTCCCTTCCTTCTTTCGTGAAGCTTTCTTTGGCGTCAAGTTATCCATAAAATGCTGAATTCTGCATCATTTATACCTGAAAACTTGCTAATCATGTTCATTAGCTCACTTACAGGAAAAAGGACTAAAAGTGCATGAAATATATAATTTGTCCTCAAAACTTAGCTAAAATATGGGTAAAATATAGCACTATAGACGTGTAAATTTGCCTATCATCAAACCCTAAAAGAGAGAAATTTCTATTTTTCCGCCACAGCTCTCCTTGACAAAAACCCCTCATATTATCTAGGATTTTTCCTTTTATAGTTGGGGCAAAAATACTTAAAATATTCCTGATTTGTCCACCCAGCGCATCACACCATGACTAAGATTGCTATTTTCCATTAAAATCTGGGAAATCGTGGAGCTCAAGTATTTCCCAACAATTATAAAATGCACCCTCACCATGATATGCCACTATCGCGGTGAGCCACTGGATTGGGACAATTGTGAAATGATCTTCCTCCACAATGCGCTAAACCTTTAGGTCACCTAATATGATAGACTAACTTACTCCGCAATGAGGGAGTTTTGTGAACCTTCACTAAAATTTGACCATTGCTATTTTGTTGCTCATCGCAACACAGAGTGACTTCAAATGAGGATTTCTTCTTCTCAACTTCTCCTTTCCAGATTAATTTCAGTCCCTTGCCTTCCTTCACTACTTTAATATCCTCGTTGTATCCAATTATACACAATTCTTCATGGTTTTGCACCTGAAAGTACTAATCATATCCATTAGGCACAAGACAGAATAAAAGTTGAATTATACTTAAGAATTCATACAAAATTTCTTAAACTAGGTTCAAATCTGGGTGCATAATGGTACTTTGAGCATATAAATATGCCCAAGATAACCTTGAATTGTAGGAGGAAATCATAAATTTAAGCTCACAAAATTCAATTTTTTGCTCCCTTACCTCCTTGATTTCTTCTTATTATGTTTCCTTTTATTTGAATGCTTTCTATTTTCTAGAAGGAATTTGTGTTATTATACTCTTTTAACATTAAAAAAATACTATAAGATAAATTATCCTAAGAATTATGAAAAATTTTAGACATATGGTTCAAATGACTCCATTGTAAAGGAATGAAGAACCAAAATCAAGGATTGTATCAACAAAGCTAACAATCGATATGACATATTTTTTTTTTAAATAAAACAAACATTTACAACAAAATGAAGTAAATCTTGATATGTCCTTAATACTGTAATTTATAAGGAATAAAAATATATTGGTTTAAGGGACTCTCTAAATGGCCATAGGCCAAAGCAATCACTTTCTAGTTGGGACTACTCAGACTTAATCCAAAATATTTGTCCTTTGTGTGGTACCCCATATTTAGTAACAATTATTTTGGTCCTATTTTCCTTATGTCCATGATTTTTCTATCATTCTTATGTACTTAAAAAAATGAATGACAAATGACATAATAAAATTGAATAATATTAAAATAGTAAAACTAGGTTGCAACCCATAAGAACTTGATTAATGTCATGTCATGATAACATTTTTGATAACAATCGACATTGAAAGGGTGATCTGGATAGAAGAGATTTCCACAACAAACACACTCCCTTAAACTATTTTTATATTTTTAGACTCTCTTTATTTGAGTTTTGAATTTAGAGTTCCATTTATATCTGTGTCAAGCCACATCATTCATATAATGCCTCGTGAGTACAACCTAGATGCCACACAGTGTTTACAGTCACAAGTGACCATAAGCTAATCTATGAGTTCGTACCTACTGTGAGAATAGAATATAACTGATGAAAGTGACATGTTTGGAAATTAACTGAAAAACACCATATGGTTTTAAGTTCTAAAAACAATACAACTGAATCCATAAAACTGAAACATAAACAGAAATACTGAAATCCGATTGATAGGACTGACAAACTAATTGACTATCTGAAGTGCCTAAAAACCTCTAAACTAACTTAGGAGTTGATGGGACAAGCCCCCAACTAACTTTGACTAACTAACTGAAAGAAAATACTAAAAGAAACATGAAGACTCACCACTACTGCTGCTACTGATAAGATGAACTGTCTAAAGCTCAACTAGGGAATTATGCGTCTAAACCTATAATATTAAACATCATAGCACAAGAAATGAGTATGTAGTCAGTACTTTGAATATACTAGTATATGAGATGAGGTTAGTCTAAAATGCACGGGTTTATGCATGAGATAATAACTAGCTGAATAACATGAAATAACTGAGGATGAATGCATAAAAGCTATAAAAATCTGAGAATGCATGACCAAGCATAAAATATGATTCTTATATAGTCTATAAATTGAAATACTAAAATATTGATGTTGAATAACTTATAGTTGTATGCTATGGTTAAGCAAACCTAAAACTGAACTCTGTACTGAATACTGAACTGAAATTATGGGAGCTAGCTATAACCGACATGGCCTAATGTACTACTAGGGTCCAATATGTAACCCAGTTGGAAGGGCATCAATACCATTCCACTGGTACTAATATTGATTGTGTGGATCCACCAATCTAATATACCAAAGGACGAGGGTGTCATGCCTAAAAGATGGGAGACCCTTCAAAGTCTACGGTGTCTCCATAGGTCTGGAACCTAGATACTACTATTAACGTCTCATGCCTACTGATGGGGGAGACAAGTACCTCATGCCTATTGATGGGGGAGATTCCATCCCTATGTTCACTCGGTGCTAAGTTTTACTCTTAATTGAAAGACATTGATTACTAGACTGAAATGAGCTTAATTAGACTCACAATTGAACATATTACAGAATGTATGATGTTGCTCATGGTATAACTAAAATCATTCTATAGACACTAAAAACTAGGTAAACGTCTAAATTTTTGGTATTCATAACCCCCAAGACTCAATAACAATAACAATAGGAACATACTGAAGCTTTGAAAACATAATAAGTAGTCATTGTTCAAAACCCAATCATTTTGGCATTTCTTCAAACACTTGAAATTCATAGGCTTAAGAATGAGAATAGTTAAAACATGTGATCCTAACATAATTGAAATACTAAAATCATAGATTTAGGATTTAAACATGCAAACATCATCATTCAAACGTGTCAAGGACAATTTCCAATGAAAAAAAATGGTAAACATAGTTTATAATTAAGATTCATATTAACTTCATGAAGATAACTCATAATAATATGTAAAAATCATGGATTTAATCTTGAAAATGGATTCTTTGACTCCATGGGTTAAAAAGATCCATGGATGAACATCACACATACCTTAATTGATGACTTTGTGAATGTTCTTGATGATTTTATTGAAAACTAAGCTTGATTCCCTTGTTTCTTTTGAAGAGGCTAGTGTTTATTCTTGAGTGAGGATGCTTTATTTTGAGAATATTTTGTGAATAAGATAGAAAATTATGCTTTTGGGACCCTAAATCCCATGTTATGGACCAAATGGGTAAAGGGAAAAGACCCAATTGCCCTTTTAAGAACAGAAATAGAAGCTGGAAAATAAGGGAGGCGGGTGATAAGCCAAGTGCCGCAGGCTCTATAGCGGCGGTATAAGCCCTGCACCATGGGCCAATATTGGGGTGTCTACTATTTTGTATTCAAATGTGCCCTTACACTCGTCTGAAAATTCTAAAACTCACCCGGGTTGTAATATCGTCAACCCCGATCATGAATCAACTTAAAAATAAACTTTCCATGGTTAGAAAGGTCCAAAATAAAATCATCGAAGTTTAAGGCTTTAGAAATGACTTACTCCTAACACTTTGTGAATTTTTCTAACTCTCGAACCCCTTTTACATACAATAGTAAGTTGGATTGAGCTAAGATCTTACGGGGTCTTACAATATCTCCCCCTTGGGAACATTCATCCTCAAATGAGACCGATTAAGCTGAGAACACTGAGGAACTAAGATTATATACTCATGCATAACTGAAAATATGACTACATGATTGAGTCTGAAATATGATACATGGCTGAACTGATTTCGTGAATACATGCAAGGACATAAGAATGGTTATAAGGTTGAGATAAAAATGAGAGAGTTACCTTATGAGTACCCATTACTTCAAGTTGGATCTTATTTCATGGAGAAAAGTTGAGAGGCTTAGTATATGTAAACTTGGGCTATTACATCCCCTCTTGGGATAGTTCGTTTCTCAAATGACACTGACTTGGTTGAAATACTATGGAAAGGCTGAGATGATGCACAAGGCACTTACAAACAAAATCATGACTAAATATCTGGAATCTGAGACATGATGCATAAACTGAACTGGATTAACAATTTACATGGATGCGGATAAACTATCTCTTTGAATGGCCATATTCATGATATATCAGATAGTAAAACTAGATTAAAAGATGGAAAAACGATAGGAACTTGTCTGTCTAACTACTACTGAACTACTGGCTAAATGGACTGAATTATACTGAAAGTTTACACTAAACTAAACATTCCACTTCAAAACTGCACTTCACTCGAGGCTACTGAAAATATTCACATAGGCGCTGATAACTCTACCTACTGAAGTCTGAGTTGAATTGAATTCTCTCACTATGTTCAAGCCTACTCGAACCTACAAAGCACACATAACACTTTAATACTAGCCTGAATCATGAATCGACACACCCTGTATTTTCAGAACTCCTTATCTCATGAATAATTCCTATTATCACTCTAACAAATACATTCAACATTTTACTAGACATTCATTAATGCGTAGTACATTCATCCACATATATGCAAACATGACATTCAAGCCTATATTCATAACCACATGTGCCCTTCTAAACAAGCACCCATAAAAACATTTTCATCATATCCTGCCAACCTCTATTATTGACAACTTCCCTGCACTGCTCCAAGAAAACACACGCAAAATTTCAACTAACCATGACATATATCAAAAATCAACCTCAACCTTACATCACACTTACAACCTTAGCTAAAACAAGTATACAACAATCTTTCATCAACAAGAAACATTTACTCTCGTCCATCCAAGCAACTGTTCATCATCGCTAGCTTGACATGGGGAAAAGTCATTGAAAGGTTAGAACATAAAGACCTGAAACATAAAAAGATACTATGCCTGAGTCAACACTTTACTGAGGCATGAAGAATAGAGTATCGAAATTATGGATTCATTACATAGATTAAACCTGAGGATATATATGACATAGTCTGAAGTTTGCTGATTATTAAGATTGTAGCATGAGTAATGGAACTGAACATACTGTAAAGAATGAGTAATGAGTCATGAGTTGAATAACATGAATTTGGAGTTCCTAAATTTATGGAACATAATTCGCACTGCTGACTTAATTGGAATTCCCCACTAGGAACTGGGAAAGTACATGATTTTTCATAAGGTGTATGAATATGAGCTATGATCATAGAGCTGACATGTAAGGCATGAGTAGATATCGTGATGATTGAAGTACAAAACCTTGCACTGAGATCTAAATGGGTTGGGAATCTTCCTCTATAGTATTGTTCTACAACACCCTGACATAACTGCTAAAACCTGAGAGCCTGACTTGGTTATTTGTTCTATCATCTCCCTTTTAGCTTAAAGCAATAATTCTAAGCCTGTGGGCATAAACTCTAAACTGATTTATCACCACTTCACACTAGAGTCTGAGGTATAATAAGGCACATAAATGATAACTAACCCCGAGAGACTATGACTGATAATGTAAGACCCACTGCTGGTACTTGTTTATAATATACAAATTTTTAGTTTCCTATAACCCCAACAATAATCATGCAATAACTTAGACACAGAGTAACTTAGAATTTTCAAGAGTGTCACTATACCATGAGTTCGCACCATCTAGTGCTTTAACTCTAGTTTCTACTAGCTTAACCTTCAAAAATTCAAGCTTAGCTTCTAATAGTTAACATTGATATTCTTAAACTCTTAATGAACCATACTAACTTCCTTTATAACCTACTAATATCACATCTCTATACCTATATTTTGAATCAACAAATTAAATTTTTACATGCACTATTTCAAGCCTACTGATTCATCTTCATAAAACTAGCCCCATGGATACAAAATTTACTAAATCCAAATAATACTATCCCCACTTTACTGTTGCTAAAATTTTGAGTTGATGCTTCTAAATATAGGTCATATACTACAATAGTATTCTAAGAAGGGGTTTGAAAATACATCTGAACCCCTAAGCACTGAGGTACTACCTCTCTATTTGATGACTAGTTCATAGGGAAACTAAAACTAAGTGACTCTAATTCTACAATCATCTAGAGTGATTTTTTGGGTTAGGGTAACCATGTAATCTCTGTATACCCTGTCTACAACAAATGCACCTACTAGGGTAGACACTGAGAATGGTTCTACTAAGGTTTCAGGACTAACTCCAAAATTGATAGCTATATAAGGGGTTATAAAAGAGAGTAAAGCTTCGGGGTCTAGTACAACATACGAAAAAATATGAAAGTCCTATAATGTACTCGTAATCATATCAATAGAAATTTCTTAGTCATGTCAGGACTGGAGTGCATATTATATATTCTAACCCTGACCACTAGTGGCCTTAGAAATGGTACCTGACTGAGTCGGGCAGCCTGGAGTTGATGACTGATTGGACTGGACCTATTGGCATAATTCTCATCCTCAATGAGAAACTACTCGACATTCTCGAAGCCTGTGTCCTAACTTACCACACCCAAAAAATATATCACTTCCATCTCTATACTCACCCTGATGATTTCTACCATATTCTCCACAAAATGGATTAGTACTAACACTCTTCCTACTACCATATGACTTAAAGCCTTGTGCTCTATCCCGACTGACATTCCTAAACTTAGGCACTAGCGCACTGGATAGAGGCGAAGCTAGGGCTAAGAATTTTTTATGGAACTGGGAATGGTTGCCACCATCTAAACTTGGCATAATACTACCTATTCTGGCCCTCTTACTCTCTCTCTCTCTCTCTCTCTTTTTCTCCCTATGATCCTTTCCCTTAATCTACTGAGCATAACCCATAAGTCTAGATATGGAAATAACCTACTGATTTTTCTAAGCAACTACTAAATAAGCTAAGGTAGTGAAAGCAACTCTAAATTCGGTGTAAGAGATATGCTCATTCAGGGAATCTTCCTTCTTTTTGTTGTTCTTTTTGGTAGGAATTTTCTATACACGGAAGGAAGGATGAATTATAAAGAGAGTTTAAATAGAGCATCATGCTGTTTCACATGACATGAAAGCTGAAAGAAGGTAAACTTTTCCTAACATATAATGTAGCCTCTTTTCCATAAGCGTGGCGCGCTTCACACCCATGCATAAGACCCTACTCAATGTGGATTTTAGACTCCCTAGGATACTTTAAAACCTTAAGATCTAATACTAAGTTTGTAACACCCCAGGATTACACCCTGTATGCCACACGATGCTTATGGAAACAAGTGACTACAAGATAACCCATGAGCTAGTACCTACTGTGAGCACTAAATAAAATTGATAACAATGACAAGTGCAGAAATTATCTAAAAAATGCCATAGTATTTTAAGTTCTTAAAATAATACAACTGAATCCATAAAACTAAAACATATACGAAAATACTAAAATATGACTAATAGGACTGACAAACTAACTGACTGTCTAAAGACTACTAAACTAACTAAGGTACTGATAGGAAAAGCCCCCAACTAACTCCAACTAACTAACTGAAATGAAATACTAAAAGAAATATAATAGGTCCTCAAAACATGAGGACTCACCATTGCAGCTGATAATGATAAGATGAACTGTTTAAGCACTACTAGGGAAATGTTCATCTGAGCCTATGATATTAAACATCATAGCACAAGAAATGAGTATGCGGTTAGTACTTTGAATGTACTGGTCTATGATATAAGGTTAGGCTAAAATCCATGGGTTTATGCATGAGATAATAACTGACTTAATAGCATTAAATAACTGAGGATGAATGCATGAAAGTTGTAAAAATCTGAGAATGCATGACCAAGCATAAAACATAATTCTTATACAGTTTGTAAACTGAAATACTAAAATAATGATGTTGAATAACTTATAGCTATATACTATGGTCAAGAAAACGTAAAACAAAACTCTATTCTAAATATTGAATTGAGACTGTGAGAGCTAGCTATAACCGACATACCCCAATGTACTGTCAGGGTACAACCTATAATCCCAGTTGGAAGGGCATCAGTACCTTACCATGGGTACTAACATTGGCTGTATGGATCTGCTAATCGATACACCAAAGGATGAGGGTGTCATGCCTAACTGATAGGGTACCCCTCTATGTTTATAGTGGCATCATAGGTTTGGAACCTAGGGACTGATACTAATGTCTCATGGCTACTGATATGTGAGATGTCATCCCTACTGTCACTCAGTGCTAAGTTTTACTCCCAACAAAAAGACAGTGATTACTAACTGAACTTAGCTAATTAGACTCACAACTGAACATATTACTGAATGAATAATATTGCTTATGGTATAATTGAAATAATTCTATAGATACTGAAAACTAGGTAAAAAACTAAATTTTAGTTATTCATAACCCCCAGGACTTAATAACAATAACAATAGGAACATACTGTAGCTTCAAACACATAATAACTAGTAATTGTTCAAAACCTAATCATATAGGCATTTCATCAAACACTTGAAATTCATAGGCTTAAGCATGAGAATAGTTAAGACATACGATTATAACATAATTTAAATACTAAAATCATAGATTTAGGAGTTAAACATGTGAACATCATCATTCAAATATGTCAAGGATAATTTTCAATGAAAACACATGGTAAACATAGTTTATAATTAAGATTCATAATAACTTCATCAAGATAACTCATAATAACATGAAAAAATCATGGCTTTAAACATAAAAATGGATTCTTGGACTCTATGGGTGAAAAGGACTAATGAATGAACATCACACATACCTTCATTGATGAATTTGTGAAGGTTGTTGATGAATTTCTTGAAAACTAAGCTTGAATCGGTTATTTCTTGTCAAGAGGATAGGGTTTGATTTTTAGAGAGGATGCTTTATTTTGAGAGGATTTTGTGAATAAGATAGAAAATTATGCTTTTAGGACCCTAAATACCTTGTTATGGACCAAATGAATGAAGGGCAAAAACCCAATTGCCCTTGCAAAAATGGAAATAACAGCTGGAAAATAAGGGAGACGGGCGATAGGCTGGGCGTCCCAGGCTTTATATCAACAGGATAAGCCCTACACCATGAGCTCCATAGCGGTGGTCTAATCCATGCGCTGCGGGCCTATCTCAAATGGGGTGTAGCATTTTGTGTCTCCGAACATACCCTTACGCTCATTTAAAAATCCTGAAACTTACCCGAGATGTGCTATCATTATCCCCAATTATGAATCAACATAAAAATTAAATTTATGAGGATATAAAGGTCCAAAATAAAATAATCAATGTTTAAGTCTTTAGAAATAACCAAGTCCTAACACTTAGTGAAATTGTTTAACTCTTAGACCCCTTTTACATACAATAGTAAGATGGATTGAGCTAAGATCTTATGGGGTCTTACATTTTAATAGCTCAATGACTTCTTCAAAATATCACCTCATTTAATTTATCACTTATTAAAATATTGGTCATAGATAAGTTGATTAGGGTAAGTGTTGTACGGAATATGCCAAGTATAACCTCTCATGAAGCTTGTGATAAATTGGCTTTATCACCTCTTGAAATATTTTTCATGCCTCTAACAAAGTTCTTCACCCAATAAAAAATAACCATTTCCCTTGAGGTTTCTTTTAATTCGTACTTACAATGATTAATATAAACACCTCAGCATGGTCATTCATTATTTTTACTACTGCAAAATTTATGTAAAGCTCTAGTGAGTTTGATACTTCAGACTACTTTACTTTATCTTGTGCTTGAAGTTTTAGCTTGCCTTCCACAACATCAATATTGTCTTTTCTCCTGACCAAGAATAGGTATTGTAAGATAATTTGAAATTTCATATTTGGCTCAACATTAAGAATAACAAAGTCCATCGCTAATATTAAAGATCCTATTTGCAGCAATACATCGTTGTCACTACCTAAAATCGCAAGAGTGATGATGAACTTTCCCTTACCCAACCATAGTAGGTAAGCTTGATTCAATAACTCATAATAATACACAAAGATGATGATGATGATGATGATGATTTAAGATATACTCAAATGAAACTTAAATATATTTAAATAAATATATGTATAACTAATCTAAAAGGAAGAAATCCAAGGTTTCTAACACTATTTCCAAACCATAAATTTAATTATACCAATTTTGAATGAATACATTAACTATAAGTCAAGGAAGAATGAACGAGATCAAATACTACTCAGTTTGGGTAAAAGAGGCAAAAAAAATAGGCCATAGATCAAGTCTAGGTCAAACCCAACCCTAGGTAATATCCTAAAATGGTATTCAAGAGTCTTACTATATATACACACATTAAAAACTTTGGCAATTATCTTGGGACATCTTGGACAATATTAGGAGGTTGATGCACTTTGTTTTAGGTTTTATATTCTTTAATTTAGCTTCTTTATGGTTTTGATCGTTAATACAATTATTTGGATGATTATTATGGCTATTAGTGGCTAAAAACTTCATTTCTGGGGTTAAGGCCAAGAACATGTTTTATTTCGCTTTGAATTGATTTTTTTTGGATTGATTATCATGTTTTGCTGGTTGTTCATCTTTATTTTAACTATTTTAATGATTAGCTAACCTTAAAATACATATATTTTAATGATAGCTTCATTCATCTAATTAGATTATTACATCCCCGATCAACGATGTAGTTGCAATGTCCAAGTTAGGTAGACGATTAAAGGTCGGGAGACCATGATCATACGATAAAATCTACGAATCATCAACCAAGACAAGTAGTCTAACTAATGAAGTTCAATTGCATAGTATGATTTTTCATAATCCTTAACCTTGGATCTCTATCCATTGATTGCCCAATGTCATTACTTTTCTACATTAATTTAGTTTACTTTAGTCTACAATTCTAAAACTTTATTGGTTTATTTATCTGAATTGTTAAACTAGAATTGGATAGTTGTCAACATAAGTCTCTGAGGATTGATATTCGGCTTTATTTTAAAGCCACTATATTAATTGGTGAGACCACGTATACTTGTTTGTGCACTTGGGCGCAACACTAACTCTCTAGAAGTAACTCCCTATCAATAGCAACTCCACTATACCCTCTTGCCTCATTTTCTGGAAGATAACAATTTCACCCACCTCAACTAGTTTACTGCCTCCTCACGAGAAGGAAATTCCACACACAAAATTATCTACCATTAAATAGGGGATTTAAGTGCAAACACTCACTCTAACAAATACTCCTTCAATGCTAACAAGTAATACACCATATGCTTGACCTTATTTTTCATTGCCACTACAATGACTACACTTGGTTAGAGATCTCAAAGGACTTTTTGAGCTTGTAGCGTAGGTTCGGGGAAGGGTATGATATCAATGGAGACTACGCCCTCCTTGAACATCTACATCATACTATTTTAACCGTACTTTTGACCATGGACTACTTCATTTATCTACAAAATATACACATGCCTACTTTTGCTACCTTGATTTACCCTATTCGTTGAAACATTTTCTTTTGACTAAATCTTTTCCACTACATGCTATTTTTTCTTTTAATAATTTTTTCCACCTTTTCAATTTCACTCTTTGCTTAGAATCATAGGTATCCACTTACATTATCATGTCCCAAGGTCCTCTCTTCCAAACTTACCACCCCCAACTTAGGTATTTGGCCTCAATTTTAATTTTCCATGTTCAAAGAAGGTAGTATTCAAATGAGGGAAAAATTTTGAATGGTTTGAGGCTTGTAGTGTGGTTGCCAAATTAAGGCTTGAAGGCTCAAACTGGGTAACTATAGGTACTATTCTATGTTTGGGTAGGCTATTAGGCTAAAGTGGGCTCCCAATGTTCACTAAGGAGGTCTAAGATCATTTCACAAACCAAGTATAATCACAATCATCTTTAAGAGACTAACGGGGCAAGTTCTAGATGGTACAAGTATGCATGAGAGTTAGACAATTGTGCTCACTGCTAGGGATGGCAAATGGGCAGATCAGATTGGATTTGGGTGGATTGTATATGGATTGAGCTTAAATGTATTGGATACAATCCACCCATATAATATATTGGTAATATAGATTTTGTCAAATATGGATTGGGTAAAAATGGTTGGTACCTACTTAACTCTTAAGAACATAAACTTAGAACTTCTATATGAATATCAACTTGACTTTTTTATCCATTACCCCACCCTCCCACCCCCTGCACCCCTCCTCAAAAGTTTTTTTAAAAAAATTAATCCTTCCCTACAAAGCACCCTCACACCACACCCCCAACTTCCCACCCCCCAAAACAACAGAAACTTATAGAAATAACCTAGATTTTAGCAAAATAAAAGTGTTTTTAGCGTAACTTTTAAAATTACAATTTCTATCTTCCCTTTGTATTTTTACTCTATTTCTTTCCTTTTTCCTTTTTAGATTCTTTTTTCTCTCTCCTCTATCTCTAGCCTATATTTTTTTTCCTCTCTCTTCTATATCTAGCCTCTTTTCTTTCTATTTTCCTAATTTTTTTCCTTTTTAGTTTGATTTTTTATTTTTTGTATTTATTTATTTATTTTTATTCTTACTTTTTTTTCATTCTCATTTTTTTATTTTTTAGTTGTATTTTATATTTTATATTTTCGAAGAACATGGCTAAGTCAAGTTCAAATTGTGGATGATGACAAAAATAATATTAGAGCTCATTTTATTTGTATTCACAATCATTTTTTCTTTTTTTGAGAAAATGGTCAAATGCCCCTCTAACCTTTACGCCAAATCTCAACTACACACCGATACTTTGCGGGGGTCCTACTACCCCCTGGACTATTTTAAAATAGATTTATTTCCTCACTAAATGTTTAGGTGCCATTGAAGGTGTAGTACACTCACTTTGAGAGAGTGAAGACATTTTAACTTTTTTTTTAAAAACTTTTTTGCTATCTTGGCCATTCACACATAATTTAGTGGACACTTATTTCATTTTCCATAAGAGAGAATTGTTGCAAATGATCACCAACACACTTCTTTCTTAAATCACATCCTCGAGGAAATACAAAAATATAATTTCACAAGAATTCACACTTGACATCTCCATTATATCAATTCAAACATGCTCTTCACAACATAAAAAAAAATACATTTTTGGCATTCTTGATAAAAACAAAATCACTTCAAAACGAAGAAATACAACAGCTATATATTTTGCTTGAGAATTTTGAAAAAAATCAAATAATTTGAAGAGACCAAACCAAGCTTAACTTTATCATCAGCCATCTATTTCCTCTCCATCATCAGAACTAAGTTTAACTTAAAAATAGAACTCTAAGTTTTAATTTTTTTTTTCTTTCTCTTCTCTCTTCTTTATTTTTTTTCTTCAACAAAGAAAAACCCATGGCTGCTCCACCATCAACAAAAAATCTTTACTCAAAAATCAACTTTAAAAATAGAAACAAATACAAAATTGATTTCGGGTAACAAGTTCATTCATTGTGTTGAATGTTGAATTGGGTCATCTCCACACATACCCCAAATGGGTCATCTTCACTTCCATTAAAATAGAAAAATTAAAAATTACTTTTACAAAAAAAAAAAAACTAAAATCATAAAATGGGTAAACTCTAATTCCATAAAAAACAATTCAATTAATAATTACTTCAACAAAAATACCAAAAGGGTTATCTTCCAGTCTATGGAGTTGTTGTCATTGGTGGTTCCAGGCTTCGGTGGACAGTACTCGGCGGCGGCGGTAGCCATAGCCAGGATTAGCGGCTGAAAAAATGGGAGATCATTGGTGGTTTGTAATTAGGAGAGAAGAGAAAAGGAAAAACGAAATTAGAAAAGAGAATGAATAAAAGAGAAAAGGAAAATATATAAGAAAAATAATTAATTTTTTAGATTAAAAAAATATGACATGGCATTACTGTTGAGCACGTGCATTACACCATATCTCAAATGACTGGTTGTCCTATTTCCGGGGTGTAATAATTCCACTTTTAAATAGTTCAGGGGGGTCATAGGACCCATCAAAAGTACAGGTGTGTATTTTAAATTTAGGGAAAAGGTTGAGGGGGATTTTGATCATTTTCTCTTCTTTTTTCTTTTCTCATTTTTTATTTTTTTCTTTTTGATTTTTTTTTGTATTTTTGTTTTCTTTTTTTCTTCAATTCTTTCTTTACAGTTTTTTTTCTATCTTCTATCCCTAACTTCTACTTCTCTTTCTTCTATTTTTATTTTTCTTCTTTATTTTCATTTTTCATTTTTTATGATAACGAAAAAACCATAATTGCATATTGATTTATATTTTCCCAATATTTATAATTTTGTATTAATTAATACAATTGTATTTGTATTTGTTTTTTTAAACTTTAACCTTGTATTTGTGTTTTATAATTTGCAGCATCATATATTTTTATATAATTCGCATGTAATACCCCAATCATTCCTTAAGCATAAATCTGTCTTATTAGTGAATATGGATGACTTCCAAAGTGATTGATATTTATTTCATGCTGTATTTCCCTAATTTTGAATTTTTATCATGTGGAGAATTGAATAAGCTTTCCGTCGATTCTAATTTCGTCAAAATCAGAGGTCAGAGCAAGAAGTTATGACTATCTAAAGTTCCAGTAGTGAAACATCATTATTTAGACCCTCAGCGCATCGCAGAGATGAGTAATATCCCAATTTTAATTATCCAATAAGCCTCCACGATACTAACGCGTCGCTCCAAGGCTCAATATTAGGATAATCAAATTCCAATGCACCAACGCGATTCCACCGCATCGCGGTGCCCTTCCAGGTCACAACCAATATGGCAACGCGATTTCACCACATTGTGCCACTGAGCAGTTTCCCAATTGTCCAAATTCAATAAAGGATCACAATCATGATGCATCGCGCCTGGGCAAAAAATTGGGCTCCAGTTTTAGAATTTTGCTTAAGAGTATTTTGGTCTTTCCTTCCAGTTTTGCCCTCTATATATAGATTCAAGTAGAGAAGAGAAATCCATTATTCTCCATTTCTTTTCCAAGAAATATGTAGAACTAAGGTATCTCTCTTCCAAATCTAAATTAAATCTTCTCCAAGAAATTCAAGAATTTTTTCATAGATTCCACCAAGTTGTTCAAGATTCAAGATATCTAAGTTAAAGGAATCAAGAAACTTAGCTCAAAAGTGTAAGGAAGTGTTTCAATCAATATTGCTCATCTCAAAATCATAATTCAAGGTATGTGGGGGTTGAACAAGGACATTTCTTTCATTCTTGTGCCCAAGATTTAATTTCTACAATTGAATTTCATGATTTTGCAAAGTAGGTTTACACCCAAATTACTTTATTAATGATTTATGAGAATTGAGCTATTCAAGATTGATATATATGACTATTTCATTATTTTATTTCTTAAATTGGGAATTTATGCCATGAGTTGTATATATGGTTATCATGAGATGATAATTTCTAAGTGATTTAAGATAAGTGTCATGATTTATGCTTTTCCATGAGAAGTTTGGTTATTGAATATATATTGATATTGAGCTTGAGAGTCAAGAATGAGTTCTATGATGTTTTTGGAAGCCTTGATACTTGATATGATTTAATAAGCAAGTTTACTTGATGTCGAGAAAGATTGTTTTGAGATTGAGTTGAGTTAGGAATCCACAAGTTGATCATGATTTACAGATGAGAAATATTTATGTTTTGGTCTTCATGATAGACCCTTGAGTTGATTGAGGTGGATTTCCTAACGCGATCTGAGCTAAGACTAGGAGAAATATTTAGCACAAAGCAAAAACTATGGGTTCAGCGCATCCTGCTTCCCTAGAACTATGTGCCACCGTAGGATTGAGATTTGATGGTGAAAAAGCTGAGTTTGTGATCACAGAGATAAGTATGAGGTTATACTCCCTGGCAAGAGTAACGCTCCCGCCAATGTGGGGTTCTTTCCTTAGAAGGGCAAAACGTTGGATTCTATAAAGCTCACATGGTTTATGTTGGTTATAAGAAACTCCCAAGTCTATAGTAGTCCAGATTTCCTGAGTCACCGAGTCACTCTAAGTCATAAGTTAAAGAGTTTGAGTTAAGTCTAATGATTGAGATTTATGAAGCATGTGTTATTATGATGATTTATGGAAATTATGTTTTGTGTAATTCAAGTGAAGATAGTCATTATTTTCAGCTTGCATGATTTTCTTACACATTTATGATATTATTTATAATGTTGCATTCACCCCAACATACTTAGTACTTTCCCAAGTACTGATTCTCATACTCTTCTGTGTTCTATATTTTCTCGTGATGTACATTCAGGTGCTCAGTCTTAGCAGTGACAGTGATCTTTAATTACCTTCATCTACACTTCTACAGTTGGTGAGTCCTCATTGTTCGAGGACCTATGTCCCTAATTTTATCTTGTTAGTAGACGGTTGTTTCTTTTCAATTCAGTACGAGTCAGTTGGGGATTTGTCCTAATGACTCCTCAGTCTTATATAGTAGAGGCTTTGTCATACTAGAGTATCAGTATGTGTAATATATCAGTATTTTAATTATGTAGGCCAGTATATCTTTGCTCTTAAGTATGTCTATGATATGATATCCTTTCTTATTTTGCCATGACTACCGTCAAAGTGAGTTTAAAAAGGGATGACAGGCTTAGAGGGTTAGCTTGAGGCCACGCGTGGCCTTAAGTACCGTGTGACGTCTGGGGATAGGTTCTTGGGGCGTTACATCGCACTTATTATTTTAAGAACTGTTTTGTATTTGTAATTTATCGTTGACTGCATATTATATTTGTATTTTGTCATTTCATTTTGCTTGTATTTGTATTTATATTCTATTTTCATTGATAAACTTGTATTTTTAAAGAACTATTTTATATTTGTATTCCTAAGTTTACTGTATATTGTATTTATATTTATAATTGCTTTTGTATGTATTTGCATTCGTAGTTGACAATATCATTTGTATTTTTAAATAATTGAAAAAAATAATTATTTATCTTTCTACGAATATTAAATTTATATAGATTGATACAAATTGTATTGTTTGATATAAATTGAATCATACAAATAAAAATGATAAATTATGCAAATACAATTGCTAAATTATACAACAACAACAACAATAACAACAAACCCAGTATATTCCCACATAGTGGGAATTGCTAAATTATACAAATACAAATATTACATTTGTATCAAATGATACATGTTGATACAAATTGAACCATAGGCATACAATTGATACCATTTTATATACAAATATAAATGATATATTTGATGTACAAATGCTAATGATACATTTGCATTGAATGATACATTGTATATTTATATATTTTAGTCTCAAGCAAATATAATTAATCCATATACTTGTATGTATATAAATACAAATGATAAATTTTACATATTGACGACTAAGCTATTCAAATATAAATAATAAATTTATTTAAAATATGTAGTATTATACAAATAAATATAAATTATAAAAAATATACAAAATATAAAATGCAATGACAACAAAAAAGATTAGAAAATTACAAAAAAAAAATTAAAAATGATGAAACAAGATGAAAAGGGGAAAACAAAAATACATAAAAAGAATAAAAAAAATTAAAAAAATTAAAAATAAAAAATAGATGAAAAGGTGAGAAAGAAAAAAAGAGAAAATATAAGAAACGCGTAAAAAATGAAAAGTAAAAAAAACAAAAACAAAAACAAAAAAAAAGGAATAAAAGTAAATTAAAGGAAAAGGAAAAGAAAAATAAAAAAAACAAAGAGAAATAAAAGATAGAAAATAAAGGAGAGAGACTATGAATTGTATTTAATTGGTAAGAGATGATATGAATTGTAGTTAATTGAAAGTTAGCCTAAATGAGATAATTAGAAGCTTATGTTTTCTAACCCTTGTAGGTCTCAAGAAAATATAATTAATTCATATACTCGTTGTATATAAATAGAAATGATAAATTGTATATATTCATGACAAACTATTCAAATACAAATAATAAATTTATTTGAAATATATAGTGTGATACAAATAAATATAATGTATAATATATATATATATATATATAATATAAATACAATGACAACAAAAAAGATAAGAAAAATTTAGAAAAGAAGAAAAACAACAAAAATGACAAAAGAAGAATGGAAAAGGGGAAAACAGAAATAATAATAAAAAAGAATGCAAAGAAAAAATAAATAAAACGAAAAAAATAGATGAAAAAGACAAGAAAGAAAAAAATGAATGCAAAAAAAAAGAGAATATAAGAAACAAATAATAAACAAAAATGAAAAAGAAAAAATTAAATTAAAGAAAAAAAGAAAGAAAAAAAAGAAAAGAAAAAAAACTAAAATTTGAAACTTAGGTGGGTGATCTCTATGTTTAAAAGGATACCCATATTTTACCGATTTTATCCATATTTGTGTGAGCTTTCAAAATGAGTTGATGTCCATATTTACCCATTTGAAATATGAGTGATCTAACTCAATAAATATGAGTTAAATGGACTTCTTTCGCAAATATAGGCTGAAATAGCGATCCCTACTTACTGCACATGGCATGCAATGTTTTCAAGAAGACTCAATTGCACATCCTACTAGAGACAAAATGTAGTATTTACCAATTTATACAATATAAAGACTTCGAAAAAAGAGGTACAGTATTGTTACAAAATTGTTCATGTCTATGCCCTTGGTTTTCAAATATTTTTGGATGGAGGGGGGGTGTTTTCTTCACATTTTCATCATGCACAATTTTTTATTTATGGTACCAAGGAAAGCCATCGTCTCGTATTTCAAATTTCATGAGGGAAAACCATATGGATACTGAGATTTCACTATAAGTATAAGGTCGATCTGAAATCCTACATGCCACAGGTACTTAGATTTTCCTTGTATTTATATCTATGATGCTACGGGTACTCAAACTTCCTAGGCATTCATGGCTCAAAACCCAATCACTATGATTTTTCCTTAAGAATGTCTTCAATCAATCTATCATAGGGAAAGCCTCATCCAATATCATCATAATCAAGAGAAAGATAAATAAAGAAAAAAATGAAACAAGCAACTAATCCATGAAATATGGTCACCATCAGAGTGCCCGAATATTACAACCCAAAAATAAAAATAAGAATTATCCAAATCAATATCAAAACATAATAATTATCTCAATAATATAGACCAAATAAATGTATACAGAGACAAACACCGCCAACTAAAAAGCTTACAGTGACCTCACTGCGTAATCAATAAAGCATAAAGAGAGAAAAGGGTGCTCCCTATTACCACATCAAGATATGTTGTCGCCCTCAGACTCCGCATTATCTCTAGAATCATCAGAATTGGACCACTCAGTTGAGGCCTCAATATTACTGTAAACTCTGGAAGAGAAAGTCTGTCTCTAGGTTTTAGGACCTTTCAAAGGCCCTTCGCCTCCTTCCATATCATGGTGAAGAACTTGTCCCTCTTCTTCTACCTATTATTTATTTTATTATGTGAGTCCCTAAGATCCTTATGAGACTCTTAAAAGGCCCTCTCAAGCCTAGCAATAGTGGCTCCCTGCGTCCTATGACTCTTCAAGTACCTTTCATAATCAGATTGAGCCACATAGGAATGTCGGGTGGTGGAAGGCTCTTTCGGTCCCTGAGGAAACCCTGCTATAAGCTTTTTTAACATCATCATCTCCACTGAGATCTCATCAAAGGGGCAGACTGTGTATGGTCTGCTAGACTCTGTATCCTCATATGTTAACTTGCCCAGTGGTCTTCCTCTTCTAGCTCTTATCTGATGCTCCGTCATCCCGAATCTTGAGAGGATAAACAGGGGTGTTTGGGTACACCCAAGTGTCTTTGGGGTATTCCTTAACCCTAGCTCTCTTACATATCGCAGTACTCAAAGAAGGGAATAAGAGATACGTACCACCGTGTATCTTGAAAATTTTTATGTCTGAGATCACAAAATGACCAACATTCAAAGGAAAGTTGTCAGTATGCAAGAAACCATTCGAGCTATCAAATCTGGAACAACAGTCATGTGCGTGCGTGGAGAAAACCATCTACAAATTATGTTTAGCCAAATTCGGGCCTCATCTATGAAATCATTCATTGATATAACCCTCTTGGTGGCCGCCCAATGAACGTCCTTTCTAGGACACAACTTTTCCACTAACCAACTCCCCGGCTAATAAATTTTTTCCTCAAATTGAGCCATGTCTGCATTTGTGATCCCATATAGGTCATTTATCTATTCTTGTCCAAAGTTTCGTTCCTTCTCTTGGATCCTAATGACTGGATATGAGAGATATACTATGTTAAGGTGAATAGAATTCCCTTAGCCATTCCTCATTTTTCTGATACGGATGTTGGGGAAAACACCTCAACCCAGTGGCTATAAGTATATCATGAAATGCTACATGATTTTTTGTCACCTTTTCAAAACATATTCCCCGCTCAAAAAATAGCTTCGTCCTTGAGAGATCACCATAATACAAGTTGTGGCATTTAGGTTCCATGAAATTGGCTTGGTCAATAGCACCCATGATGTAAACCTAGAAAACCTGAGAACAAGACAACAATACTCATCATTAATATTTTCATGCAAAAATTATGCTATGTTGTCCAATTAAGCTCATAGGATGGTTTGTTGGTGGATTTCGGCCAAGAAATGTAAGTGCAGGATTTTTGATCTAGGCTGGAAATCAGCGTCAGATATTATGATTGTAGGTCACTGAGCCACGATGTTGGTATTTGAGGCAAGACTAGGCCAAATGTTCAAAAACACAAATCTACAATTTCAAGGCCAAATCATGTTCCAAAGAATGAATTAAAAATAGGAACATTGAATTAAAAATAGGAACATTGAACAAGGTTCCTAGGTACTCGATCATGCCCTTAGAATGTGAAAACACAAGCTATGAATTTATTTGGGCATTTTATTGATTACCTGGTAAGCATAGTCCATTTCTCTCAATGTTGAGTGGAATTTGGGAATTGAAGAATTCCTCAAATGTGTGCACACTATTGACAACAACTAACCACTAGAAAAGCACAATTAAGCAATGATTTAGCAATCAAAATCACAAATCTAGGTTATCCCTACTTCATGCATTCTAAGTTTTACCTAAAAGTAATTAAAGAGAGAATTCAAAGCACATACCAACTTAAGGATGCAAGATGGATGCTATAATTATTTTGGGATGCTCAGACCTTAGCCAAGATCGATTGAAAATTGAGAGAAATTTGGAAAGGAGAGTCAAGAGAAATAAGAGATTGTTCAGTTTTTAAACTGACTTGACCGCGATTACTGTCTGATTTTTGCAATCATTGTCACACGGATAATATGATTATGGTGATCGGCATACGGTGATCGCAGTTTCTGAGGCCAAATTTGTTCTCTATTTTCCCATGTTCAGTCCACCACTCAAAATCACCACACTTTACCTTTCTCAAATTCATTCAAAATACTCTATAGTGCAACAAATGCACGAATTAATCAATAATAAAATTAAAACCTACTCTACTAAATGACACCACTTGAAGCTCCATAGGTTTTTTTTTCTATTTTGCACACCTAGTAGGATTCTTCATCTTAATGAACTCTGAATTTCATTTAACTTAGATCCAAATCTATGATAGCTATTCCAGTTGCAAGGAAAGATTGGCCAAGGATAATAGGTATATCTTGGTCAATTTTACAATAAATCATAACGAACTCCGCCAAAATAATAAAATGGTCCACCTTTACCAAATCATCAAACAAAACTTAAAGTCTCCAATATATTATATAGGTCATGAGATTTATTCTTGCACCAAGGTCACATACATCTTATTCAAACTTATGGTCCCTATGGTGCATGGAATTGTATAGGCACTGGGATCCTCTTTCTTCTCCGCTATCACACTAGTCATTATAATGCTATACCCATGAGTCACTTCATTGGTGTCACTCTTAACAAGCCTCTTTTTTGACATCAACTTTTTTGTAAGCTTAGTATACCTCAGGATCTTTGTAATTAACTCTATAAATAGGATATTAATAGATAGATTGCTAAGCTTAGCAATGATCATTTTAAATTTAGCATTGTCCTCCTTATTTTTAAGACTTTGAGGGAATGGAGGGAGAAACTTCATGGTAGGAAGTGGATCACTTTACAATTCATAATTCTCAACTGCCTTTGGATTTCTATCTTTACCATCCACTTATTCACTTAACATTAATTATTTTTCATTCCCTTTTTGAGTCTTCAGAGCCTCCTCATTTGAATTATTGACATACTTTTTCTTCACATTTTTTTATTCAATATTGGTCTCTTTTTCAAATTGCACCACGATATCACTGAGTGTTTTTCCACTCCTAGTGACAATAAACAATACTGCACAATGATTTTTCGAATTCACAATGGTATTTCTAGGAAGACCTCCTTTTTGTCCAACATTAAGTTGAGTGGAGATTGGACAAATTTGAGTCTCCAATTGATTGATTGAGGGGGAATATGAGAAAACTATTTGGTTGATTTGCAAGAAGTCGTCTTTCAATTCTCAAACCATCTTGTTAGGTCCCCTATACTTTCATCAAGATATTTGCTAACAAATCCTCGGTCTTGAATATATCGAATGAATGGGATTTACTTATTTAATTTTTGCTCTTTCATTGGGGAGGAACATATCGATAAAACTCCCTTTACTTGTCTCTACAATCATAGTCTCTATCCCTATTACACCAATTATGTTCTCTTTCACGATCGGTCCAACCTTGGTTCCTACATTACCTTTGATAGGCCAGACGGGAACCCATCAGATAGTTAGCGAAGTACCTAATTTCTTCACCAAAACTCTTGGACTCTTTTTCATCATAGCCCAAGTATGCCACGACATTCGCCATTTTATGGGTGCTCCTATCAATTATTTTTTTAGCAACTCTAATTATGTCATCATTTTGGCAAGGTTTCCTCCTTCTCATCATTTCTCTTCCTTTTATCTTTATCAAAATAAGAAGTGTTTAGTGACTCGTTAGCTACCTCGATGTCTCGGGTATGCCATCCCTAATTTTTCTCGGTGACTTCTTCAAGAATATTTGTAGAAACATTATAAGATAGCTTCACAAGTGACCCACTGACCCTATTATCCACCACGATTTTATTTAATTGATCCAAAGCCTGGTATAAGATTTTGAGAATTATTTTCTTGGGGAGCTTTTGGTTAGGACATTGCATGAGCTTCCCATTAAATCTCACAATACCTCATAGAGAGGTTCTCCACTCAATTGACTAATATTAGTGACTTCATCAAGAAATTTCAATATCTTGGATTATGGGAAGTATCGATCTAATAATGCAACAGTAAGTTCACCCCACAAGAGAAAATGGAAAGAGGCGTAACCGAATGGACTCTTGTGATATGTGAGCAATATCTAATGGGGCATAAACTTCTACAAAATTCTTCAAATACAAGTTTTGGTCCTAATGAGCTTGACCCCCAAAAGACCCTTCATTTGAAGCATATGCAATATAACACTTGTTACATGGAATACCCTATTCTATTGATTAGGTGAGATATGGATAACACTCGCACGTCTAACATCATAGAGGTTCTTATCATCATCAAGGGGGCTATAAAAAATCCCACTATTACTTACATGGTCAATCATGGTGTCATGGACACTATTGAGATCACGTACAAATAAAAAATACAACAAACAAAGTAAATTAAAATCAACACGGGTATACCCAAAGAAACAATCAATATTATATAGGTAAGAATTAAGCCGTATTCCCCAGCAATGGCTCCACTTTTATCACGCTTACCTATACCGTAGTTTTGATGTAAGATGATTATTGTTAATAAAGCTCTACTCATATTGAGGTCAAATCATCAATGAGTGAGTCTAGTCTTCAAAACCCTATAGGTGTAGATAGCTTTTAAGTGCAATAGCATAGTGTAAACAACATGAAATATATAAATAAAAATGGGGGTAGGGGGGATTGGTTTTAAAAGAAGTTCATCAAAATAAATAAAACTACCAACTCAAAGGGATGATTGTGGTTAAGATTTTAATATGGGACAAGCCTTGGGATTACGTCTTTCTAAGGGTAAATAATGCATAGGTTCATAAATAATTGAGTGCAAATTTAATTCATCAACTACATGGGTATGTTAGTTTAGGAGTTATTAAGGCTATTCTATCAAACAAACCTTAAGATTATCACCAATGGATCCTTTCGGATACCTCATGGATGTGGTAAGAAAAATTACCTAATACCTCAATTGGGCATCCCTATTTCTAGGAAGATGTCTAACATGTAGCTAATTCTCAACTTACCCTTATTTATAAGATGATGAAAAGGGCATAAGATAAATCTAACTATTGTTCACTAATGCGTTGTCATCCATATTCCTCATTCAAAGATGATGTAAGATCCAAAAGTTCACCTACGTCTCTCTTTTAAGGATAATGTGGGATTTTGAGAATTTGGGGTTTTCACCGATAAATCCATTTTGGGAATTTGGGTTTTCACCCACAAATCCCACCTAAATCAAGCAAGCATTAGTGATACCCACAAGTAATAACCAAGAATCTACATCAAAATCACAACCCATACATATTTATACCTTCTTTCAATATAATCCCAATATAAATTATTGAGATACTCATGAAGTTAAGGAAAACAAATATACTAAATTTATTGTTCAATGTATCCATTGAAATTGCAATTAAGAATAATCCAATAGCTAACATCCATTACAACCAAAACTACTTGAGAAATTAACTACACTAAGTTTCCTTGATTTGGAAGGGTTTCCAAAGTCTCCAAATTTAATTTTCAAAATCTATGAATCACAAATAAGAAAGGGTTTTTTCTTTATAAAGGATTTGGGGTTGGCTATATAAAATTATAAAATTGCCCCTGGGCCTAAACCCATGATATCACAATTGCGATAGTATGTCTATAATCATGGCCACCACTACCGCAATATGATTATCATAATGGCATTTGACCAAGATTAAATGGCCTCAATCACGACCCTCAGGACATGATTGCGATAATTGAGACTATTTTCTCCTCAAGGCCTTCCAGCTTTTGCATTTCTCCTATCTTCTTGATCTCTTTTAAGCTCAATTTAATTTCTTTCCTTTTAACACCTATATACCTGTAAAATGTGGCAATTAGTACATATAACTAGAAAAGTAGTCTAATTCATATATTTAAATCATAGTAGTGGGCACAAATTTTGATGTAAATGAGTGGTACCACTCATTAATAGAAGATATGGTTGATACCTATATTTTATATTTATAGTTTTCGTTGAATTTGGGATCATTCATGAGAAGTAAGGTTGTGGGTTAAAGTTTTACGAACTATTTTTTTTTCTTGAGGTAGGTTATAGCTTAACTCATTCAAATTGGGCTAGGTAGTTAAATTGTATATAAATTATAAGTTAAGGGGATGGTAATTAATCATGAATTTGGCAATCTTATTGTTTTGTGCCTGTGATGGGGCCTATATATGATATAATTATTGGTTTTGAGATATTATGTGATATATGTGACCTTGTCGAGTTCTATATGATATTGATAGCTTGAAATATATGTGAATAATTGTATTGTGTTGTTGAAATACCTATTGTAATACCATTGGTGTACTGTTTATTATTCGTACTTTATTGGCATATGAAACATGTAGGATTTCATGGATGGTAGAAAAAATGAGTATATATGGGCTCACGTAGATGTGGAAATATATCATTATAGTTGGTTGTAGAAATACATCATGTGGTTGGTTGTGTAAATACTCATTGTGATTGGTTGTGAGCATTACATCCTTATATTAATCATTCATGACACATTGGTACTATCATGGCAACATCTGAGAAACATCAACAACACCTTTGTAAAACCCTTCTCTAGGGATGTGCTTAGAAAGAGATATTATGACATCTTATAAGACTTCCCTTGAGGGATGTACCGAATAAGAGATATGATATATGGATTTTCATATAGGTTTACAAACCCCCATTAGTCCTTTATCGAGAGACATGCCTCCGTATATCTAGACGGAGGTTATACTACAACCTCATGTATCATCATAATCATTGACATCATTCTTATTGTGTTTACTTAATATTATTTCTAATGACATTCTATTTTTAATTTGACTTATTACTTATATAATTTCTCCATATTCTTATACTTGTATTTGATGATCTTTTATTTATATTGTCCTTCTTTGTCCTCCTTATATGTGGTATATTGTATACTTATATTCTAGCCAATGGTGTTTGTTGCAAAATATGTGATATATTAAAACTGTTAGTGAAAGCGGTATGGGCAATCGTTGTGGGACATTTTCTAATTATAGGTGACATACCCTTAGTGTGTATCTTATATGTCTAATTTTGTACTTTTCTTGATCGGCCTGTGATACCCGCTGAGTACAAGTGGATCGTACCTACTTGTATTGCAGATAAGGTTTAGGTGTACCCCATTTTGCTTAACTTACACAATTGTTAGAGCTTATAAGGTGGGGGATGATTTTTAGTCGTACAGATGTGTTCTACTATCTTTCTCTATCATAAGGCTATGTCTTTACTAGATTTCAAAGATAGAGTTGCATCTATTGGATTTCTTACGTATTTTATTTAGATTTGAGTTAAACTATATACTTTCTTAGACTATCTACATCAAGTTTTGGGAGTTATGTCTACATTTTGGCTTATTTTTCTCTCTAAATTTGTTATATATATATATGTTTTGACTTTGTTTTAGAAGCCATACCCTGGGACTATTTCTTTCTTTTTACCCCTTTATGTATCAGCTAAGGTGGTAGGCTTACTCGTTAAGGTTCACCGCCATGAGTGCCATCATGACCCTTAATTTTGGGTCATAACAAATTGGTATCAGCGTAGCTAGGTTCATTGGTCTCAATGATGTATGAAAAAGATGTCTTATTAAGTTTCGTGGATTGGTACATCGACGTTCGTATCTATTTTGGAGAGGATATAGGATTTTCATAGGAAAATTCTCTCATTTTATCCCTTATCATGCAAATTTCTTTTATACCTTGTGTTCTGAGTTGCGTTTCTCTTTTTTGCACAGATTGTATTAACTAGGTCAAGGCCAGAGATGTAGAGCATTCTCCTAGATGGTGATCCTCGAGTCGTGAATGGACTCAAGAGAGTGGATGGGTCTGTGGATTAGTCTTATCTAAGAGTAGTTTTAGAGGACTATTCCCTGAACCTCAAGTTGAGCATATTTGGGTGCAGGTTCAACTCAAGTTCTTTAAAGTTTATATGCCCCAGTCTTACAGAGGTTGTTGGTGCATTTTCTAAACTGTCTAGAGGGTTCTCCTTTGGCTATGTTGGGTGTTCCTTTAGTTTTGAGTGTAGATCATTCTATTGCACCTATTTCTTTTTTTGGTACTCTTGAGACCCTGAGTACTATTCCTATTTAAGGAATGATATCAGAGTATGGTGTCTCGAGATTATGAGTCTAGGCTTCATTTATGTTACATTCTCAGATGGGATCTCAGCCTACCAGATTCACTATTCCTCCTTTTATTGCTAGTACAATGATGTTTTCTGAGGATCAAAAGATATTTGGGATATTCACTCATTTGGGTCCTTCTAGATACAGTGTTATGGTGGATAAAGATTCTTATGTATTCTTAATTGTTTTTCAAGAGAAGTTTCATAGTTTGGGTTCACTCGAGTCGCGTAGGGTTCCTTATAATACTTAGCAGTCATTTGATACTACTAGAGATTGGTGGAGGTCACTTGTTTGTTATAGACCTCTTGATTCTCTTAAGATGACATGGGATCAGTTTTTCAATGCCTTTTTAGAGAAATTTATGCCTTACAGTTTGTGGGATCGTATGCAAGATAAGTTTGATTTCTAGGAGAAGGGGCTCCACAACTGTAGCTGAGCATGAGGCATGCTTCCATACATTTTCTAGATATTCTTATGCTAATATTCCACTAAGTTTAAGAAGATTTAGAAGTTTTTGAAGGGATTGGATGTCTCTTTTTAGTTGGCTATATCTCAAATAGTTATATTTTGAGCATCCTTTCAGAGTATAGTGGATCATGCTAAGATGAACAAGGGCATCCTGTGAGCATCGCAAGTAGGCTCTAAGAAGTTGAACTATTTTGGGGAGTTCAGAGGTTAGGCTCCTTGTGGTAGAGATTTTAGAGGTTTTCATGGGTATTGGGGTAGGCCAGTGTAGGTGTCCTTATAGAGATCTCGTGGTGGATCTATTGATTCTATAGTTCAGGGTGGCCATCTGGGCCTAGTGTTATCTTCTCCTATTGAGATGGGTTATAGATCTTGTTTTGTGTGTCATGAGGTTGGCTATTTGGCCAAGAATTATCCCTGTCGTGTGATTAGAGCTACTCTTATTTTAGGTATGATAGGTAGGGTTACTACCAGAGGTGTAACATGAAGAAGTAATGAATCCTTTTGTGGTAGTCGTGGGGCTACTCATCCGGTGAGTGGTCTTGGTTAGTGTTATACTATACCAGCCGGGGGTGAGACAAAGGTTTCAAATTCTATGATCATAGGTATCATCCACATTTGTTTTAGATCTATATATATGTTATTTGATTCTAAATTGACTTTTTTCTCTATGTCTGCATATTTTACTTTGGGTTATGACTCTTTTAGTGAGCTTCTTGCCATGCCTATTTCTATATTGTGTTATGATATTGTGTTATGACTTTCCCTAGTCTGGAGACTTGGGTATATTTACTTGTGTTAGATATGGTTGATTGCAATTTTATTTTAGGTATGGATTGGTTGGATCCTTATTAATCTATCTTAGATTGTTATGCTAATACCGTGACTTTAACTTAGTCGGGTGTGCCAAGGGTAGCTTGGAAATATGCACTTAATTTGAGTCCTGTGAGGGTTATATCTTATACGTAGGCTCATAGATTGGTTAAGAGGGGATGTTTTTTTTTTTGGCTTATATTCATGATACTAGTGTTGTTTCACCTCTTTTCTTGGATTCTGTTCGTGTTGACTGTGAGTTTGTAGATGTGTTTCCTATGGATTTTCCTGGTATGCCTTCAAAACATAATTTTGATTTTTCTATTGATATGGAGCTGGGAACCAAGCTCTTTTTCTGGTCCTCCTTATAGGATAGACCTATTCAAGTTAAAAAAATTACAGAATTACAGGATCAGTTGTAGGAGTTTTTGGATAAGGGATTAATCTGACCTAGTGTACCACCTTAGAGTAGGCCTATCTTGTTTGTAAAGAAGAAGGATGATTCTACGCGTATGTGTATTGACTATCGACAATCAAACAAGGTGACAGTTATGAATAAGTATCCTTTTTCTTGTGTTGATGATATTTTCAATAAGTTTGTAAGAAGTGATCCTGTTTTTATATTTAATCAGCTTCAGGGTGCAACAATGTTTTTGAAGATTGATTTGAAATCTGGTTATCACCAGTTGAGGATTAAAGCATTGGATATTTTAAAGATAACTTTTAAGACTCGATATGGTCATTATGAGTTCATGGTCATGTCTTTTGGGCTGACCAATCCCACATACGCATTCATGGAGTTGATGAATTGGCTGTTTTAACCATATCTCAACTCCTTTGTTAATGTATTTATAGATGATATCTTTGTTTATTCCAAGAGTGAGGCTGATCATGGGAGCAGTTATGGATTGTGCTTTAGAGATTAAGGGATGAGAAGTTGTATCCCAAGTTCTCCAAATGTGAATTTTGGTTGGAGTCTATTTCTTTCTTGGGTTACAAGGTGACTTTTAAGGGTATTATGGTTATTCCAGCAAAGGTTGTAGCAGTTCCTGATAGGGCTAGGCCTACTCCGACCACCAAGATTAAGAGTTTTATCAGCTTGGCAGGTTATTTTTGACATTTTATTGAGGATTTTTCATCCATTGCATCTTTTTTAACCAAGTTTACTCAAATGAAAATTTCTTTCCAGTGGTCTGAGGCTTGTGGGGAGAGCTTTCAAAAGCTCAAGGATTTGTTGACTTCATCTTCTATCTTGACTTTTCCCAAGGAAGGTGTGGTTTTATTGTCTTTTATGATGCTTCAGGTGTTGGGTTAGGTGTCGTGTTGACATAGGAGAGTAAGGTGATTGCCTATGCTTCTCGTTAGTTAATGCCCTATAAGAGGAATTACCCTACCCATGATTTGGAGTTGTACGTGATTGTTTTTGCTTTAAAGTTATGGAGGAACTACTTGTAAAGAGTCCATTGTTAGATTTCCTCGGATCATCATAGCCTTCAGTACTTCTTCACTAAGAAAGATCTTAATATGAGGATCTTCATTGGCCTATGTTTCTTAATGATTATGATTTGACTATTCTTTATCATCCTAACAAAGCTAATATGGTTGCGGATGCCTTGAGCCGTAAGCCGACTAGTATGGGTAGCTTGGTGCATCTTTTAACCTAGGAGAGGTCTTTGGCCTAATAGGTTCAATCTTTAACTAAATAGATGGTTAGGCTTGATATTTAGGCACCTAGACATATTTTGGCATTTGTGGAGGCTAGATATGCTTTGATAGAGCAGATTCAAGCTTATTAGTTTAATAATATAGGTTGGGATCGATTTGAGATAAAGTGTTAAGGTGTGAGGATAAGGAAGCCTCACTTGATTTGGTTGGAGTTTTGAGGATTGGGGGCCAAATTTTTGTGTCTAGACTTGGTGATTGGATCAAACTGATATTGGAAGAGTCCTATTATTATAGGTATTTCATCTATCTAGGAGTGACTAAGATGTATCATGACTTGAGACAACATTACTAGATAGGTGGTATGATGATGGATATAACGGGTTTTTTAGGTTATTGCCTTTGTTTCCACCAGGTTAAGACCGAGCATTTATGTCCTGGTGAAATACTTTAGCAGATACCTATCCCTGAGTAGAAGTGGGAATAGAGCACTATGGATTTTTTGACTGGGTTGCCTTGCACTTCTTACGAATCTGATAGTGTTTGGGTCGACATAGATTGATTGACTGAGTATGGACATTTTCTTCCAGTGAAGGTCTTCTTAAGTACTGAGAGGCTGGTCCATATCTATATTTATGAGATTGTGAAAATTTATGGTATGCCGGAGTCTATCATATCAGATCGAGGATCGATGTTCATTTCTCACTTTTGGAAGACTTTTCAGGATGAGTTATGTACTCGAGTTGACCTTAGCAAAGAATTTTATCCCCATACAGATGGTCAGTTCGAGTAGACTATCTTGGTTTTTGTTATGATCCACGCATGTGTGATGGATTTTGGTGGACAGTGGGAGCAATACTTAGCTTAAGCAAAGTTTCTTACAATAATAACTATCATTCCAATATTGATATGACTTTTTTAAAGGCATTGTATGGTAGGCATTTTGGATCTCTTATTAGTTAGTTTGATATTTTTGAGGTTCAACCTTGAGCTACACACTTGATTCATGAGTTCTTTGATAGAGTCTGGATCATTTGAGATAGGTTTTGTATGGCTCAGAGTAGGTATAAGTGCTACGTTAATCGTAGAATTTGTTCCTTGAGATTTGGTGCTGGTGATTTTATTTTCCTCTTAGTCTTACCCGTAAAGGTTGTGATGAGGTTTGAGAGGAGGGGCAAGGTTATTCCTAGGTATATTGGTCAATTTGAGATTCGTCGGACTGTTGGTTATATGACTTATGAGTTAGATTTGCCTCCAGTTTTATCAGTTGTTCATCTAATTTTTCATGTTTCTATGCTTTACCATTATATTCGGATGTGTTTCATGTCATTCATTGGGAGTCAATTCAGTTAGATAAATGGTTCTCTTTTGTTGAAGAGCCTGTCTTAATTTAGTCTAGGGATGTTAGACGATTGCGCTCAAGAGATATCCCTGTGGTTAAGGTTCAGTGGCAACATCAACCTGTAGATGAGTATACTTGGGAGGTCGAGTCTGATATGCATAGTTCTTTTCCCTAGCTTTTCATTGATTCGGGTATTTCATTGCCTTGGTTCGAGGACAAACTAGGTTCTTAGTAGTGGATGATGTAAAGACCTAAAATTCTTATGAAATATGTGAAATATGTATTTTGGTGTGTTTTGACTAATTTACCCGTCCCTATATTTTCATTATGGTTTTTTTGGGTGTCGGGGTTATTGGCATAGTTCATAATGCATTTTGGTACCATTTTTATAATAGTGTTTTTTTAGGCTTTGAGAGCCTTATTATAGACTTCTATGGTTTTCTTTTGATCCATGTGACAGATGGCTGAATGTACTATGGTAGCAGATTAGAAATGTAGATTTTATGGTGGTAACAGGTAAGGTGTGGTTTAAGGACTTTTAATTCGCATTTCGATCATTAGTGTGGAAAACTATGATTTTGGGTTTTTGGGGTCAACTTTGCAAAAATGACATCTTTTTGAAAATATGATATCGTCATTGAAACCAAAGAATCTAATTTAATGTATTTACATAGTTCATTTTCATATATTAGATTCTGAATAAATCTCAAGGCCTCAACAGAAACTTAGAAGAATTTTCAAGTTTCAGGTGGATTATGGTGCAACTGCAATCGTACCACTTGAGTGGCGATTGCACTAGGTGTGTAGAGAGGGTAGTACTATCATACTAAGGATGTTGGCTATTTTGATACCGCCTCCTGTTGCCAGAGTGTGTGCTTGCAACATTAGATTACTTGACAGGGGTATAAATCGACCCTTAAGGTTGCGAATTAGCTCATTATTCACTTTGCCTCTTGAGACATAGACCTTAAAAATAATGTGAGAACATAAAAGTGAAGATTTTGGGTGCTTGGGAAGCTAGATTAACATCCATTTCTCGATTCTCTTATGGATTTATGGTTAGAATCAACCATTTTCTTAGTTGAATCTCTTGATTGATTGCTCGAAACCCCAAAACCTTAGAGCTTGATTTTAAAATCTAATTTCACTCCTTTTCACTTGAATAATGTTCCTAATCTCATAGTTACTTGTTTTTCCTCTATTTCATCTTCAAAACAATTTTGATTCTTGATTTTAAAATAGATTTCAAAGGTTTTTCCTAGTAAGGTTTAGAAATAATTTTCTTTAATTTGGACATTGCTTTTAATCTGATTTGACTTTGGTTTTCTGTTGTAGGTTCTTAAAAGTACGGGGAACACATTTTGAAGTAAACTTAAGATTTTTCTCTTCTTTTTCAAAAACCTATTTTGGGGGTCCATTTTGACCCTAAACCAAAAGTAAGCTATATGGGCATTTTGGCTCTTTTTTGGTTCGTAGATTCTATATTTCTTAGTCTTAATTATTTTTTGGATCATTCATGAGAAGTACGGTCATGGGTTGAAGTGTTGCAGACCAATTTTTAGCCTTGAGGTAGGTTATGGCTTAACTCATTCAGATTGGGTTAGGTAGCTAAATTATATACAAAAAGCATGTTAAGGGGATGTGAAATAATGATGAATTTGGTTATCTTAATATGTTGTGCCCTTATGGGGGCCGAAATGTAATTCAGTTGTTGGTTTTGAGATATTATGTTATGTGCGATCGTGTGGGGTCCTAGGTGATATTGATAGCCTTAAACACATGTGAATAATAGTATCGTGTTATTGAAATGCCTATTGTGGTACCATTGGTGTATTGTGTATTATTCATACTTTATTGGCATATGAATCTTATAGGATTTCATAGTTGGTGGAAGTAATGAGTGGATATTGGCTCATGTGATTGTGAAAATATTTTATTATGGTTGGTTATGGAAATACATCATGTGGTTGTTTGTTGAAATACTCATTGTCATTTGTTATAAGCATTACATTCTCATATCATACAACATCTGAGAAATGCCGGCAATAATTTTTTAAAACCCTTCTAAGGAATATGCTGGGAAGGAGATATTTTGACATCTTGTAAAATCCTCCCCGAGGGATGTACAGGGGAGGAGATATGATATATGGATTTGTATATGGCATGACGAAGCACCCATAAGGGCTATATTGGGAGGCTTTCCTCCTTAGGTGTATACGAAAGTTGTGAAACAACCTCGTGCATCATCAGCATCATCTTCACTATCATCATTCTTATTGTGTTTACTTTATTATGTTTGTGATGTGATTGTACTTCGATTTTACTTATTACTTATCTAATTGTTCCTTCTTCTTATACTTGTACTTGATGATCTTATATGCATATTGTCCTTCCTTGTCTTACTTGTATGGGGTATATGGTGTACTTCTATTCTTCATGGTGATGTTTTTTGCAATATATGTGATATATTAGAGTTGTTACTTCAAACAGTGTGGATAACCATAGTGGGTCATTTTTTGATTGCAGGTGCCATTCCCTTGGTCTGTATCTTCTATGTCTTATTTTCAACTATGCTTGGTTGACCTATGATACCTAATGAGTACAAGTGGACCTTGCTCTCTCCTACTATGCCCTTCTGGTATAGATCTAGATTTAAGTGTGCCCGACATTGCTTGACTGAGCCACTCTTGGAGCTTTCAAGGTAGTCGATGATTTTCAGGTATCCAAATGTCTTCTACTATTTCTCTATATCATTAGACCATGTCTTTACTAGTTTTCAGAGACAGAGTTGTATCTATTGGATCTCTTATGTATTTCATTTGAATTCAAGTTGTCCTAGACATGTTCCTATATTGTCAACATCAGGTTTTGGGAGTTATGGCTACATTTGGTTTATATTTTTTTTCATATTTGTTATACTTATACGGTTCAGCTTCATACTAAAAGTCTTACCTTAAGGCTATTTCTATCTTTTTACCCCTTTGTGTATTAGTTTGGGTGGTAGGTTTACTCATCAAGGTTCAGCACAATGAGGGCCATAATGACCCTTCTTTTTGGGTCATGACGTTGACGCTATCCTCGGGCCTCACTGTTGATTCAGAGCCTGGGTAAGCTTTCTAGAGTCTGAGGCTGATCCTCTTCAATCTTCTTATTTATAGTCTTTTGCATTCTGAGGCTACTGTATATACTTGTATAGTTTAGATTTCTTTAAGACTCTGATATTGAGATATGGTTTCTCTACTACCAACATTACCAGGTCATGGGAGGGTTTCATTTTGCTTATTTTGTTCCCCTCATGCACAATATACAATATGACTATTTATTCTTTTCCTATTTTTCTTACTTGTTATTGCATTGACTTTCTTCTTGTGTTTCTTTATTTTCGGTGTGTTTTCCCATTAGTTGTCGTTTCAGGCTATGGATTGGCTTACCGATTGGTGGGATAAAGTAGGTGCCATCATGACTCAAGAAATTGAGGCATGACAAAAATACTGAGTTATCTAAGAAAATAAATAATATAGAAATTTACAATAGAATTAACTAGACAATCTCGAAATGTGAGAGCTCACCACAACTTTTATACAATAACTCTATATCATCTCTAGCTAAGAGGACCACTCATACATGATTAGAAATATGAAAATAAAAATGAGTGAGCAAAACTACTAGTATTTAGTAGGATTCATAGACCGACTGAGCTTACACTGATAGTATATCAAATAAGGAATACTAAATTAACCCTGTACCCAGAAAAGTCCAACAGTTCAATATAAATAATCACCAAAATCACTAGATATCAGAATAATAATAATAATAATAAATGGTGCTATGTAACATTAGGAAATGAAATACAGTGGCCAATACCTTTTGATATACAACCACTTTAGTCATGTTCTACGTGATGTCATCTTGGCTATTTTCAAGATCCATATATCATTCCCTAACTCAAAATAGTGTTTTTACAATATCTTTCTCAAACACAAACTGGTACTTAATATCATTATTCAATCACCTAGACTCAGGCTGAAACTAAAGTCGTTATTAAATACTAGGACTAAAATCGAGATTTTAACAAGTCATTGTAACAACCCTCATTGTGATTTTTAGCTTTCTTAGTGTTTTGACCATTTTTACCTTTTTTCGTAGATGCTATTTATTATTTATGAGTTATTATGATAGTTGGCATGAAACCTAAAGCATTTGGAGTGATTTATGCGAGTTTGATGTTTTTGAGTAGCCTTTAAAGTGTTATATTTGACTTTGGTAAACATTTTGTGATTTGAGCGGTGGATGGTGATTCTGTCTGTTCCATTAGATCCAAAATATCATTTTTTGGGTTGGTAGAATTATTGGATTAAATTCAAGTCCTTATTTTTAGTTTTAAGCTTTTAGCTGAGAAATTGTTATATTAGCCTAAAGGGGTTCCCAAGGGTTAACTTTAGGAGTGTGTATCGGTCGGTTCGGTTCGATTTTACATATTATTGGTTCAGATTATTGATTTTTGATTTTTTAATATGCTAAACAAATAACCAAACCAATAAGATATTTCTTATCAGTTTTTGTTTTATCGATTTTTAGTCCTTAACAATTCGGTTTTTAGTTTAACCGATAAGAAAATACTCATAAAATGAAAATAGTGTTAACTAACATTGAAAAAATGAATCTTAGTTGCAACCAAAAATCTTACATGATGTATTTTAATTTACAAGAATCTTCAAGTTTGAACTAAATGTTGTTAGGAAAAATTAAGAGTTTGTATAATTGAAATAATAGGTTTGTTAATTTGTAGAAATTAAAGAGAAATATATAATATAATAAGTAATATATATATATACATATATATATATATATATATACACACACACACATATATATATATATATATTCTTATTGGGTTATCGGTTTACCCAATAATCCAATAAGAAAAAATCGAACCAAACCAATAACCCAATAATTTTTTTTTATACAACCATTAATAAACCGTTAACCCAATAACCTAATAACAATAAATCAATTTTATCGGTTCGGTTTATCAGTCGGTTCAATTTTTGCATACCCCTAGTTAACTTATTGATAACGAACATTGTTGATAAATTTTATGGTTCTATTGATCTTAAAATGGACAAATTATCCCTGTAACATTATTAGTTTTGTTTTATGGGATCTCGATTGAATATTGAGGGTCTATTTGGAGTAATTTTAGTTGTATATTTTTACTGTGTAAATTTTTTAGTGCAACCACTTAGGCATATCTTTTGTTGTGTTAGCAATACCGCCTTGTATATAAAGAACCACCTTAGTACACTCCATTCCATCTGGAAACAATTGACCAAGGCAATGGGTTCGGCTACTTTGTGGTTAAAGGACCACTTAGGAGACAAGCCCGCATAGGAAGTAAATACCGCCTTAGCAGTAGCCTGACCACTTAGGTGATGAAATTATATAAGTTTCCCCTTTTTTATCTGTTATTTCCTTCTTCTATCTTCTAGTTTTGGCGTCTCAATTTTAGTGAGTTCAAAAGGGATTTCATCAAACTAGACTTAGCAATCTTTTAGACCTTATTTCTATCATTACACATTAATTTTTCTCAAAAACTAAACTTGGATTTAAACTTGGATTTTTGGGGTTTCAACTCTTACAGTGACATTTTGAATCTCTGATTTTAGTCTTTTTAGTTTAGGGTTTATTTTTTATGTATTTTTAGACCCAAAATAAAAGTAGCTAATATCGGTATCATTAGATACCTCTTGACTTGTAGATTATGTTTTTGATCGACTAGGTTCATTGTAAGATCTCACAAACAAGAAACGTTCCTTGTTGAAGGTTCTAGTCTTATGTATTAGCTTTCGGGTTAGCTTTGGATTGTATTATTGACGTCTTACATGACTCTTTACTAATGTAGTACCATATAATGGTTTATATCATGATCTATTGATATTTTAGATCACTTATACCATTATTGAGTTGATTTACTACATGATGTTGATTTGGTAATAAGCATGATTCCTTATTATATTTATCTGTATTCATTTTATTGGTACAACTAAGAAATACTGCCTTTAAAATAAAATGAAACACTTTATAAAATACTTGATCAAGGATGTGCCAGAAAGGTTGATTGATGAGATTGTAAGATCATACTAGTGTTGAACTCCCCCTTCCCCCATGGGTCCTTTACTAGAAGATTATCCCCAGAAGGTGTATACTATTGAGACATTACATCCTTATCATACCATAACATTGTATCAATTGTATTTCTCTTATTTGTTTATTATTGTGTAATTAGTTTTTTCATTTATATATATTCATATGCAGTTACTCTTAACGTAGTTGTATTATTTAAAATGTTAGGATCTATACAGTTTGAGACACCATTATGAACTTCTCTGTATGCAGGTGGAAAAATGCTAATAGTATCCTTTATATGTTTAGTGTTCAACTTTTCTTAGTTGGCATAAGATGCCTACTAAGTATTATGGACAATCGTCAATCCTACATTCTATTGGCTTTCGGTGTAAATCCCAGTTCGATTGTGTCCAATAGAGCTTGAATTTATGTTAAGTTGAAGTTGTTTTAAAGTTTTGGTAAGTTCCTCATTCAGTGCATGATTCGAGAGTTCATTATACCTTTATCTTGTCTTTATTTTACATTGCTAAGACAGAGGTATGTATTACCATATTCTATGTCAGTTTATAAGTGTTATTTATTCATGACACTAGATTTTAGAATTAGAGACATATTTAGTTAGGCCTCAAATTTATTTCTTTATCATTGGTCTATGTTTATTTTAAAGTGTCATATTTGAGTGTTATTTATTTTCTTTCCCACATCATTGTCTTATTTGGAATTCGTCTTACCTACCTAGGTTTGGTTGGGGTAGGTTTCATCATGACCTTAAATTTTGGGTCATAAAAACTGATATCAAAGTGCTTGGTTTACTTATCTCATGAGTAAAAGAGTAAAATGTCTAGTAGAGTATTACAGATCAATACGTTGATATCTATATATATCTTTATGAGGCTATAGAATATTTTATGAAAAGTTCTAAATTTGATTAATATATTGTTGTTGTTCATGACTAATATTCTAAACTTGTGTTCTACTCTTTCTACTTAGATGGTGAGAACTAGATAAGGGGTAGTTAAGAATGCTGAGCTAGTACCTTTTATTAGAGCCCTATTCGGGGTGTAAGGTGGGGGTCACAATTAAAACAAAGGTAGAGGCTAGGAATAAGGAGCAGCTTTGACTAGAGAATAAGCTAGAGAGACATCTGTTGAGCTTGATATCAAACATAATAAGATGGATTATCAGCCGGAGGATGTGGGACCATCCTAAGCCCCTCAGGGTTTTATTATTACTCTAATGATGTATGATTTTTGATTTATCTTTTAGGTTATTTTAATGGTATTCCCAAGAGAAGTATTCCATCAAGTGTGCCAGATGGTTCTCGAGATACAGAGAAGTACAATAGCTAGGGAGTGATCCTTCTAATGGTTTTTAGACTCCCAAACCATAGACAAGTTCTATTATTCCTCCACATATGGAGACATTGCCTTCTAGACTTGTTGTTCCACCTATAGATCCTGGCCGTCTAATGTTTGTTGATGACCAAAAGAGATTTATCAATTAGACACTCCCAAGTTTAGTAGTGCTATTGGTGAGAGTGCTTATGAGTTTTTGGTTTATTGTCAAGAGAGGTTGCATAACCTTAATTTGCTTGAGTACCATGGTATTTCCTATATTTCCTACTAGTTTACTGATATGGAAAGGTAGTGGTGGAGGTCTCTTATCAGTTATAGACCAAAAGGGTTCCCCTTCTTCGATATGGACCTAGTTTTCTGATACTTTCTTTGAGATATTTGTGCCCTCCATCTTAGGGACCAATATATGTTTGATTATTTAGAGCAGGGATACATGACAGTTATCAAGTATGAGTCTCATTTTCATAACATATCTAGATATCCCACCACTAGTATTTCAACAAAATATAAGGGGATTAACAAGTTTGCTAAGTGGATAAGTTAGTGATATCTAGTTTTTCCTTTTAGAGTATAATAGATCATTCCATGGTGATTAATACTATTTTCTAGGATACTCAGAGTGGTGGTGCCAAGAGGATGCACTGAAGGCATTATTTTAGTTGTCATCATCTTGAGGAAGAGATTAATTAGTAATAGGATCTCATGGTTACCATGGTAGCCTAGTTCAAGAAGCCTTGTAGATTTTAAATAGTAGATCTGTGGGTTTTAAGGATTTGAGATGTAAAAGATCAAGTTGGGTAGGCCAATGCTCTTATTTTTATTCATCTGTTTATAAAGGGTGTTCTAGTTCTTCTGGGACCTCTTGATATGATTTAACTAGTAGGGGATATTTTATTTATCATGAGAGTGGTTAAGTAGTATGGATTGTCGCTATGTGCATTAGGTCTTCCCAAGAAGGGTTCTTATCTTAATCATTACCCGACTCTAGTATAAGTAATTAGAGAGGTACATAGGATAGTAGAGGTAGCTTTAGAGTTAGCATAGGTGTGGATCAATGACCTCATGATAGTAGATGAAAAGTTTTTCATTCTCATAAAACACGTGGTCAGTGGTAAACTTTTCCTAGGAAACTTGATGTAGAGGCCTCTAATATAGTGATTACAAGTATCACCGTAGTCTGCAATTATCCCACTCCAAAACTATTTTACCCTGGGTCTACATTCTCTTATGTTTCTATATATTTTTTATTGGTATTTACGTTATATGTGAGTCCCTAGATATGCCTATTCATGTTTCTACCAATATAGGCAATTATTTAGTGGTTTATTGGGTGTATCGACCATGTATGGTGACCTCGAGGTGTGTGACTTAGGCAGACTTGATTATCCTTGATATCATTTTAGGTATGGATTTTTTGGCTCCATATTATGCTATTTTGGATTATTTTCTAAGATTAGAGTTAAAGGTCACTTTTAATTTGTGTCTAAAAGGGATTATATCTTTTCTATGTGCTCATATCATGGTAGATAAGGAGTGTCTATCTTATTTTTCCTATGTACGCGATACCAATGTTGATTCACCGCATTTCTTAGAATTTGTGAGAGTTGTTACATAGTTCATTGATGTGTTTCCTATTGACTTACATGATGACCCTTCAGACAGGGATATTGATTTTCATATTGATATAGATTTGGGTACCAAGCCCATTTTTATTCCTCTTTATAGGATGACCCTGACTTAATTGAATGAATCAAATGATCAATTGGAGGATTTTTAAAGTTAGGGATTAATTACACCAAGTGTATCTCCTTGGGGTGCTCCTATCTTATCCGTGAAGACGAAAATGGATCCATGAGCATATATATTGATTGTTGACAATTGGACAAAGTAACTATTAAGAAAAAGTACCTTTTCCCACGTATTGATTGCTTTTTTATCAGCTTTAGGGTGCCTCAGAGTTTTCTAAGATATACTTGAGATCTAGTTACCATTAGTTGAGGATTAGATCTTTGGATGTTTTTAAGAAAACTTTCAGGATGTAGTACTGCCATGTGTTCTTAGTTATGCCTTTTTGGATGGCTAATTCACATTTATGGAGTGGGATAAATAAGGTGTTTCGAACTTATTTTAATTCTTTTATTATTGTGTTCATTGATGATATCCTTGTTTATTCCATGAATTTGGTTGAGCATGTGAGGCATTAAAGAATCATACTTTAGAGATTGAGAGATGAGAGGGTGTATGCCAATTTCTCTAAGTATGAGCTTTGGCTTGATTCTATTTCTTTATTAGGTGATAGGGTAACCAAAGACGATATCATGGTAAATTCTACCAAGGTAGAGGTGGTGATGATTGACTTAGACCCATTTCTCCTACCAAGATTTGGAGTTTTGTTATGTTAGCAGGCTATTATTGACGGTTCATGGAGGGCTTCTCTTCATTACATTTCCTTTGACTATGTTGACTTAGAAAAAAATTATTTTTCAATGGTAAGATGATTTTAAGAGTAGCCTTCAAAAGCTCAAGGAGTTGTTAACTTTGACATCCTATCTTGACTTTGCCTAAGGAGGGCATAGGTTTTAAAATATTTTTTGATGCTTCTAGAATTTTCTTAGGTGGTGTGTTGATGTAGAAGGGTAAGGTGATTACTTATGTTTCATGAAAGCTTAAGGTCTATGAGAAGAACCACACCACATAGGATATAGAGTTAGTCGCAAATATGTTTGTGTTGAAATTGTGATGTCATTACTTGTATGGAGTTTATTGTGAGTTATTCTTCAATCATCGCAACCTTCAATGCCTCTTCACATTGAGAGATATTAATATGAGACAAAGTAAATGGTTAGAGTTGCTTACAGAATATAATCTTACTATTTTTTATTATTCGAGAAAGACTAATATGGCAGCGGATGCCTTAAATTAGAAGTGGGAAAGTATGGAGAGTTTGGATTATCATTTGGTTAAAGTTCTACCTAAATATTTATACATTCATTCATTGACTAACTAATTGTTTTGACTTGATCATGTTTTGGCATATATTTAGGCTAGATCTTTATTGATGGAGCCGATTTGAGCTTGATAATTTGATGAAGAGAAGTTGAGGGTGATTTCTCATTAAGTATTAAGTGACGAGGTAAAGATGACATCTCTTGATCCCAGGGTGTCTTAAGAACTAGCGGTCGTTTTTGTGTCTTTAATTTTGGTGGTTGGGTTAGATTGATCTTAGAAGAGTCTTATTGTTCAAGATACTCTTTTCATCCAGGAGCGGCTAAGATGTATCATGACTTAAAGCAACACTATTGGTGTTTTGGGATATTGAAATACATTGTAGAGTTTATGGCCAAATGTTTTGAATTTTTAACAAGTGAAGTATGGGCATCTTCGATCAAATGGTACGATGCAAACGATGCTTGTTTTGGGTGGAAGTGGGAGCAAATCAGTATGTACTTTATAATTAGTCTACTCCCAACTTTGGGGAAGTATTATTCTATTTTGGTGATTATGGATCGATTTACTTAATCAATACACTTTATACTTGTGGAGGTGAATTATGATATGGAAAAGTTAGCCAAGATCTACATTTATGAGATTGTTCAGTTGCAAAGTGTACCTATCTTTTCTATTTCTGATACAGGTAGTAAGTTTACCTTGGATTTTTAAAGTTCTATGTAGAATTAGTTTGGTACTTGATGAGTGGTGATTTTACCACTCATTTAAATCTAAAATAGTGCACACTACTATGATTTAAAGGTATGAATGAGAAAAATTTGTTATTTGAATGTACTAATTACCACATTTTGCAGGTATACAAGTCAAAAGAAGGAAAGAAGTGAAATTGAGATTAAAAGAGATCAAAAAGAGATGAGGAACGCAAAATTTGGAAACCCTACATAAGAAGTGGTCTCAATTACCGCGAATGCGGTTGGAGGCCCGCAATTTCTACAAGTCAAGATTAGTTAGAAACTGTAATTGCGGTAGATTCTACACAACTACAGAGCCGCGATCGCACTACTATTTGTGCAATCACGATGGCACGGGCTATAGCCCAGGGGTAGAAATATAATTGGGCTAGTTGGTTCCAAATCTGAAAAGGGCAAAAATTTCTTCACTTGGGATAATCATGACCTAGAATTGAGAGTGTGATCTTTGAAAAATCCTACAAATTCTAGGAAAGATTTTTGTGTTTAATTAGTTTTTCCATCTTTTGATCTAGTCTTACTATCAGAAGTTTCATGAATATTTCCATTACAAGAGGTTGTTTGCTCACATCCATGTAAATTATGAATTTAGTTCAGTTCATGCATCATGATTCAGATTTAGACATTCAGTCTTGATTTTGTTTATAAGTGCCTCATGCATTATGTTAGTCTTTCCTTAGTATTTTAGTCAAGTCTATATCATTTGGGTGACGAATATTCCCAAGCGTCTCAACTTATCTTAACGAAAAAAGATTCAGCCAGAGGTAATAGTTACTCATAAGATGACTCTCTCGTTTCTATCTCAGCCTTATAACCATTCTCCTGTCATTGCATGTATTCAAGGGATTTTTTCAGTTCATGATATTCAGTTCAATCATGTATTATGTTTCAGAATCAATCATGTAATCATGTTTTCAGTTATGCATGTTCAGTATATGATTTTGGTTTCCCTAGTATTCTTAGCCTAATCAGTCTCATTCGAGGAAAAATGTTCCCAAGAGGAGATATTATAATACCCCATATTTTTCTTATTTTAGTTCAACTCCTAGTTGCATGTATAAGAGGCTTAAAGCCTAAAAATATCACTAAGTGTTGGGGACTTAGTCTTATTTTTGGCATCTTGACTTTGAGGATTTTTAAATTGGTCTTTCCGACCTCAAGACATAGGTTTTGAGTTAATTCATGTTCAGGAGTGTAAGGAGCATGTCTTGGAAAAGTTTCAGATTTTTTGGATTAGGATTGGATCATGTTTGGATTTTGATTCTAGAACTTCACCACGATAGGGTTGTATCGTGGTGGGTATGGCAATAAGCCTTTCATCGCTTTACGGTGGCCTTCCAATCCACATTCTAGTTGTGAATTTAATTTTCTAAGGGGCAGTTACGTCTTTTTTCATTGACCCAATTCATGAAAATACAAATTAAAATGTCGGTTAGGGAATTATTTGCCCATATTCTCCAATTTCCTCTAGAAAACAACCCTAATCATCCCCTAAGTTTATCAATTTCATTCCTTTCTCCCCAAGAAAACCAAGAATTTAAGTTCCCTAACCCAAGAACTTTCAAAAAAAGTATCAAGACTGCTTCGTTTCAAGCTTAAGGGTTGAAGAGATGTGTGATGTTCATCCATGGCCCTTTTCACCCATGGAGTCCAAGAATCCTTTTTTTTATTCTAAAGTTTGAGTGTTTTACATGATTATGTTAAACTATCTTCATTAGTCTTTTGTTATTGCAACTTTAAGTTTAGATTATTAATGTTTTCAAGTGGAATGGATTATATTATGTTTTGAATGTTGTAGTTTCAATATCATTATCATGCGAGTTAGAATAAATCCTCAAATTATGATTTTTGTCATTTACTCATGCTATCTCCTCATGTTTAAAAGCATTCCCACGTTAAAGACTTGATCTCCACGTGTTTGATTAAAGTTCTAAGTGATGGGTTTTGAATGATGATTTCCCATTATTTCAATTCAATGTTGGAGGGTTATAAACATCTGATACTTAGCTATTTACATATTTTTAGTATCTTCAGAATGAATTCAGATATACCTTCAGCATTATCATTTAGTCAATTGTTATGATAAGTTGTTTGTTAAGTTGAGTTAGTTCAATTCAGAATCAGTGTCTTTCAGTTGGGAGCAAAACTTAGCACCGAGTGAACGTAGGGATGGCATATCCCCCATTAATAAGGCATGAGGAACTTGTCTCCCCCATTAGTTAGGCATGTGCCATTATTGACAGTCTCTAAATTCCAGTCCTACGGTGCCACCGTACACTTGAAGGTATCCCCCATCAATTAGGCATGACATTCAAGTCCTTTGGGATATTAAATTAGTGCATCCACACAACTTGTGTTAATACCCGTGGAATGGTACTGACACCCTTCCAACTAGTGTTATAGGTTGGACCAAAACAATAGATTTGGGGAATGTCAGTTATAGCTATCTCCAACGGTCTTAGTATAGTATACAATATAGTTTTAGTTCAGGTCTATTTGACCAAAGTATACAAATTCTCAGCTATTCAGTTATCAAATATCAGTATTTCAGTTTTATAATTATTTCATAAATATATATATGTTTGGTGTTGCATTCTCAGTATTTCAGTTTTCATGCATGCTTACTCAGTTATCTTATATTATTCAGTCAGTCTTTACTTTATGCACAGTTAAACCATGTATTTCTACCTAACCTCATCTCATATACCAATATATTCAAAGTACTGAATGTATACTTTTTTCGTTCTATGATGTCTTATCTCATAGGTTTGGATGCACAATTTCCTGACTGAGCTTAGATAGTTCAGCATGGCAGCAACAACAGTAGTGGTGAGTCCTCATCTTTTGAGGAAAAACATATCTTTCATTCAATTATTCAGTATTCCGCTATTTATTTAGTTGGAGTTCGTTAAGGGTTTGTCCCATCAACTCCACAGTCAGTCAATTAGAGGATTTTAATATAACCAGACAGTCAGTTAGGTTGTTATTAGTTACCAGTCCTTTCAGTATTATCAATTATTTTAAATTTGACAGTTATACTTTCAGTATTCATATTGGAATGATTTTGTTTGTTTGTATATCTTTTGCACATGAATTTTATTGCTATTATAAATTAGTGCTCACAGCAAGTACCAGATCATAGGTTAGCTTATGGTCACTTGTTACAGTAAGAACCATTGTCGTGACTAGGGGATTGCCTCGGGTTGTGATAATAGAGAACCTCATCCACTTTAGCGGAGGACGCTAAAGTGGCCCCATGTCTGCTAAAGTAAAAAAGTGACATGACTTGAACTAGGGCCTTGTCGTAGTGGGCATCTCAAGTCCAATAAGGACAAGAGATCACCCCGTTACCCAAGCCAACCAAATAAGATATACCTTGAGTTGGATGAATCCTAAACATATAACACAATACAGTATTTCACAACTCCAAGGCCTTGGGATAGGTTCGTGACCATGAACAACCCAAAAAAGTCAAACCATCCAATACAAAATTAACAACAATAACATAATAACCAAATTCATATCCATTCCCTAACGTACCCAAGTCCATATTTTGTCAATACAAAGCCTTTAAAAGAAATCAAACACTATCTGGTCGGTACATGCCCCCGACAATATCCAAAACTACTATTCATATCTAAACCAATAAGGACAAATGAAAACTTAAGCAAGAAATGAAGACTTTTGAAGAATGAAAGCTCACCACTTCAAGTAGACACAAGTTGTTCCTGAGTCCAATCACTGAGTAGGAGGTATAGTATGACAAAAATTCTAAGTGTTTCCATCGAGGAGATATTATAAGACCTCGTAAAATTCTAAGCTTAAATTCGTCTGTTAAAAATTGAAAAGAGGTCCCATACTTAGAAATTTCAGCTAAGTGTTTACACTTAGAATTATTTTAGCCTTCATAAGTTGGAAAACATATTTCACAATCCATACGACCTTTAAATGTCTATTTTTGGGTTGATCTTTGATAAGGAATATCAGTAGGTGGCCCTAAACAAGTTTAGAAATTTTTGGACCACATTTGAATCAAGTTTGGGAGTCCTAACCAGTCGATCTACGCAATCTCAACGTGCTGCTTCAACTATCGCATTGATAAATGTTTTCCCCATCTCCCAGTATCAAATTCCAGTGAACCGATGTGGACTCAACGTGGCGCATCAACCATAGCATCGATCCCATCGACGTGGTGCATCAGGTTGTGCATCACTGGACACAAAAGTCCGTGTCCTGAGGGGTAATTGGGTATTTTTCCTACCCTTAATCATCCCCTAAAACACAACATTCATCCCTCAATAATAAAAATACACTCACTTTCTCTAAAATTATCTAAAGACACAAACCCTAACCTATCATAGTCAAGATCAAGATCCAAGACATTCACCATCAATCTTCACAAATTCAAGCATCAAGGTATCTTAGGTGTTCATCCAATAGTTTCCTTCCACCATTGGAGTTCAAGAAACTCTTTTAAACTATAAGTTAATTGATTTCATGAATTCTATGTGGGATTTGAGTGTATTCTTGATTATGATGTTAAATGTGTTCTAATCCATGATTTATTTCAGATTTCATGTGGAAATATTAATCATGTGTGTAGTATCATCTGAATTCATGTTAAAAGCCCTTGATTTTCGAATTGGAATTCAAAATTATGATGCCTATATGTTGTTTATTATTATGTGCAAAGATTATGTTCCCCAAAGTGCTTGATAAATTTCTCATGTGAATTAAATGCGAAAATCATGACATACTAGCATATGTGAAAGCTTATATCGTACAAGTATTTGATAGAATGACTCTATGAATGAGTTATGAGCAAGTGAACATAGTGATTCTTTTGAAGTTTATGCTATGCTTTACTTTTCATGCTGTCGAGTCCTGAGGGTATTTAGTACCCAAAAATCTAGTTGCTTATCTAGAGTTACAGTAGTTACAGAACAATCTCAGTAGTGTCACGAACAGTAGTACGGAGTAATCAGTCACAGTCTCAGTTCAGTATAAAGTTTAGAACTAAGTAGTATTCAGCAAGTACAGAACTCAGTATATTTAGTTGGCAAATAGAACTCAGAACACTCAATCAGTTACAGTACATAATAAACTCAGTCTTGTTTAGTCAGTTAACACGATCAGTAACAGCTCAGTCTAGCCTAGAACAATTTAGAAATTAGGTCAGTGTCTTTTAGGCAGGAGTGGGATTCAACACTGAGAAAACCTAGGGATGAGGGCATACCCGTTAGATAGGACTGGGTCTTTAGAAGCAATCCTTGAGTCCCAGAACTACGTAGTCAGTGTTGTTCATTATATGTTACCCAATAGATAAAACTGATATTATCCAGGATCACCCATCAGTTAGGACTGATCTCTAGGGTCACTCATTAGATTAGGGCTAAGTCTATAGCCTGTGTTAGTACCCATGGATTGATACTGGCACCCTTCAAACTGGGGTCACATGTTAGACCCCTGTCAGATAAGATTTGTGGTATGTTGGTTAGATGATTGCTTCCCACATTTATAGTTTCAGTTTTAGTCTCAGGATGGAGCTTAGTTCAATTCTTCAGAATTAGGACTGTCAGAAATAGTCAATTAGTTATTAGTAATACTGTATCAATAAACTCAGATATTAGTTAATCAGTATTTAGAACTCAGTATCAAGTGTTAGCATGATCTCAGTTATAGTTTATGTAATCATGCATGTACTCTCTTTCAGTTACACCTATGTTACTTAGCTAGTCATCATTCATGCATATGAACCCATGCAAATCAGCCTACCTCACTTAGCATACCAGTACATTCAAAGTATTGATACATACGTTTTTTTTTGCTATGATATTTTATATCATAGGTTCAGACGCACAAGCTCCTAACCGTACTTTGCAGTTCAGATTTTCAGTAGCAGAGTTAGTGGTGACACTTCATAGTTTGAGCACAGATATTTATTATTTTAGTATTTTAGTATATTTAGTAGATGGAGTTAGTTGGGGACTTGTCCCATCAACTCCATATTTAAACAGTTATAGGATTTCAGACAAGAGTATTTCAGATAGATTTGTTAGTATTCAGTTTTTTAGTATTCAATATTTGTCTCAGTTGTGACCTTATGGAAAATTTCAGCCTATCTTCTACATTTATTTAATATATATTATCATTACAGTGTTGTTATGATTCTGTGCTCACAGCAGGTATAAGTCATGGGCTAGCTAGTGGTCCTTTTGTGTCGCTAGCACCATGTAGTGCCTGGGGTAGAGACTTGGGGCATTACAACAACCCCTGACATAAATCAACTTAAAAACAAACATCTCAAGGTCAGGAAGATAAAAAATAAAAACATAAAAGCTTAGGGCCTTGTGGACGACTAAGTCCTTTACATTTAGTGAAAATTTCAATCCATGGACACTTGAAACATTCAACTATAACTAAACTGAGCTTAGGATCTTACGAGGCATTATATCGAACCTCCCTTGCATATGTTCTTTCAAGGGACTCAAACAACCCGATTATAAGACACCCGTATCAACTAACGCAGTTTCTAGTGTTAATCCTTCGGACTCCAATATCACAGCCCAGCCACACCTCTTTCTTTAAAGCCTAATTTTAAACCACCATTTCACATATATAACCATTAAGTCAATTACTTACTAAAGGAACTTTGTTGGTATCTTCATACCAACACTACTTGCAAGTATACCACACGCCATAACCATTATTAATCAACCAATCATTCTTTTGACTTTGGTACTTAATCCCATTGTCTACAAAGAAACTTATTCTATTCAGAGTTTAAGGACTCAAACCCACTATCAAATAGACATAAATCAAGTGAGTGTTTAGGGAATCAAACCCATTTACCCAATTAAAAAACAACGGTTACCATTTAAATCATTACATGGCCAACAAGGCCTTCAAAAAACCATTTACCCAATTAAACCATAAAGGTTACCATTTAAATCATTACATGGCTAACAAGGCCTTCACAAAACCATTTACTAACCATTAATATTCATTAGGCCATTGCCTTAGTTCAAAACACCAGTTAAGATGTGACTACATTATTCACTTAGGTATTTTCACAAACACTTTGAGGGCATATCATTCCCATAATAAAATCCAAAGTAAAAACCATCAAGTTTAGGGTTAATCATAACCCATTTATTAAATCACAATTATCAAGTACTCACATATGAAAAACAATACCAAAAACATGTATAAACACAAATTATACCATGAGCAAACAATACTCAACCATATGCAATAAAACCATCAAATTTAGTTTTAAAAGCCACCATTTAAGAATCATAATCTCACTTTAAAATAAATTATATTTAAGAAATAACAATGAGGGAATAGTCATATTCCTTATTCACAAAGATTCACGGAGTGAAACTTGACTCTTGAGCCTCTAGATGAACACTTGTAGAAACCCTAGACCCAATCTTCAAGAGAGAGTTAAAGAGTGTTTTTGAAATGTTTTAATATTTCAATGTATTTTATGAGAGTCCATAATATATTTTAAGATGTTGGGACTTAAGGGTCTTAGAGGGGGCAAATGTCCGAATTACGCTCAGCTTAAAAGCTGAAAACTTGGCCGAAAAAGGGTACAACCACACCACCTAAATTGTATGCTAGGGTATGAGTGGTAACCGTATCTCATACCCTAGGAATCATCTTAGACCTCAATATTGACCAACAGATGACCATAAAGGACTAACTCATACCCTAACATACGAGTAGTACCCTAGAATCGTAACTTTGGCAGAACAAAATCGTCTAGGCTAGACACAAGGCAACATTCAATTTGCATCATACTTCTAGTACCCTAATATATGATTTATATGATAAATTTGTACCTTGGACAGAAACCAACAAAACTACACTGACTAACATACAAGTAGGGGACCCTAAACAGTACCCTAGCATATGACTTGTAACCTCAAGTCGTATGTTATCTAGAAACACAAACTCAAGAATTTTTTTTCTAAGGTTCTAAATCCAAGGTGTCTTAATTATCCCTCAAATAGATCATTCATTTTCGAATGACTAGTAAAGGAGAGCACAAATATGAGTTAACTCGTTATTACATATCAAACTAACCTTTTAACCAAGTTAGAAAACAAAGACATAACACAAGGATATTAAGATCAAAATTTACCTCAAGCACGAGTTTTTTGGCAATGGTGAACAAATGCGGACGCTTGGACATCATTTCCTCTTTCGTTTCCCAAGTAGCTTCTTTAACCTTATCGTTCTTGCAAAGGACCTTCACTAAAGCAATATCTTTTGTTCGTAACTGATGAACTTGATGGTCTAAGATCTTAATCAAAACTACCTTATAATATAAGGAATATGAGATACCCAACACTTCTAAAGGAACAATCGATAAAGAATTGCCCATACACTTACTATAAAATCCCGGGTTTTGATATTTAGAAAATTTCCTAGAATTTGGTCTCGGGAACCAATAAAACTCGAGGGTACGAGCCGTATGTTGGGGTACGGATGCTAAGTCCAGTTCGTATACTAACCAGTGCTAGTTGGTGGGATGTATTTTGGCCAATGGAAAGGATACAACTTAGGGGTACGGGTCGTATTGGTTAATCTTTAGCTTGGTACTTAGGTTAGATATTAGTATGAATGCTTCACCATGAGCCATAAGTCTGGGTATGAGTTGTACCCAGGACTTGTGTAGTGGACAATGTCTAAATATTTCTTGGGTTTAAATCTACCAAGGGTACGAATAAAGGGTACAAATCATATGCTTTGGATACGAATTGGTTGGATGAGTCATATGCTGAACTGTGTTTAATTGAAAAGTTTAGTCTTAGGGTATGAGTGAAGGGTACCACTCGTATTGGAAGGGTATGACTCACGATGGTAGGTTGTATCCCTGTGATGGGATTTTGGTGCAACTTAAGTGGCGGTATTCTGGACATTTTCCCACTTATCCTAATAAGGTCCTATGACTTCTAACCTACTTGGAAAGTTATTTACCCTATTTTTTCATTCATTAACACTAAGAAACTTTTCTAAAATACTCCGTAATTCTCTTAAGAGGTTTTGGGCAAGGAAAGCTAGGGTTGCAACTAAAGGATCAATTTACGTCTTGTCTTGGTGATTTCTTTTCGTTATAATCTTGGTTTAAGGAATGTTCTCTTACTTAATTGTTAATTCTTATCAAAGGCATGGTTTTATTAATGTTTTAATGATTTCATTAAATGTATGATTTTGGTTTTTAAATATGATTTGGGGGTATTGATATTAAATGGTTGGTCATGGGTTCCCATGGTTTTAATTATGCTTTTATATGCAATAATGGTGGTTTTGGATAATTGGATTACATGGGAATCATTTAATGGTAATTGGAATTGGTTTTTGTCATATTATGCACCAATGTGTTTGGCAAAATAGTTATAAAGATATGTTCACTGTGTTGACTATTTTTATTGGAACTCTTTCTTGTATTAAAACTTAGTGAAGGAACTATGCATGGTTTAAATGGCTTGGAATGGTGAATGGATAATGATTAATCTTGAGGGGTACATGGAATCCCCCAAATGGTTTCATATGATAATTGGGAGGGCACTTGAAAGTCCCCTTCCACCTATAAATAGTTGGCTATGGATGATACTTGCAAGTAAGGATTGGTATGATAATACCAATATCATTGGACTTGGTTAATAAATGTATAATGGTTTCGTTATTTGGAAATTGGTTTTAATAGGGAAATAATTGCAAATTTGTAGCAAAGACATAGAAGGTAAAGGTCCCAGGGGGACTAAAAATGAAAACTCATATTTTTAAATATGAGGTTAGTATTAGTGACCATGTGCATAATGTCACACTATATTTAGGGAATGTACTAGTCATCCCAAGTGTTTCTTCCCTGGTCGAGCGGCTACATATATTAGGACCCTTTTAGAAGGTAAAGCTGAACCCATATAACTCGTGGGTGGCTTAGGATGGAAAACCTACACATCCCAGGTGAAGGTTTAAAGGTTTGCTAAACCCAGTCCCTTTTTCTGACATGGTTGTATATTTATATATATGGTTTTGTGCATATGTATAATTTTACTTATTTTTATAAATGGCATTATTTTATCCTTACCAAAAGATAATACTAGCTGTAACTGGCTAACCCTATCTTCTGGTGGCTATATACCTATGCTATGCAAGAGACAACTATTCTAATCCTCCTCTAAATAATTGACTAGAGGATCAATATTTGGATTAAAGTGGTGAGATTCCATCATTTCGAAAGGATCTATTTCATACTATGGATATTTCTAAACATTTTGATTATATTTTGGATATTAGTTTTGTCTATAGTTGAGGGTATGTCCTAACTAAATTTCATTAGTCTTTTGCTTAGAGGCTTTGTTGTACATCTATGGGTTGGAATGGGTGGGATCAGTATTGGTGTTAACCTTGGTATTGGAAAAAATTGGAGGCTGGCATCATCAAACATAATTTCTCATTTTTCCATCATATTTCATTTTGGGATTAGTTATATTATGTTTTTGAACATGCTTGGTTATGTCTTGGTTTATGGCCCTGCTTTTGCTATGATTTTGTATGGTTGGATTATTGGTATGGGATAGTTTTGACTCAGTTGGGTCGATCATGATTATGATCTTATCCCAGAGTCTTTATGTGAGTTGTTACACTATTTTATTACATGGTCAAAATTCAGCCAAATTATGGTAGGCGACTATAGGCTCGGTTTGGTAGCAAGGTTAGTCTTCTGTCTTAGTCTGACTTAGGATGCCTATTACAATAAGGCCCAAGGCGGTTCATTTCGAGTTGGTAGAGAGAGGCTATGAGGCATTTATGAATGTTTAACTTTATTTGTCTTCTATTTTCAATCTTGGAGTCTCAATCCTGGAATCTTTTCTAATCTTTGTTTGTTCATCATTTAGATCATTTCTCATAGATCTAGAACACAATGAAATTCTTATATCCTATTTGAGGGTAATACTGAAGGGGTGCATCCTACTTCTGGGGTTCATCTTCGATGTCATGGTCCTATCCCTGATAGTTCTTTATTTCTACTAATTGCTACTAGTCTTTCTCAAGGTGAGGTGACTAATGCAGAATTCAGTCAGTCTATTCATGCTATTGCTAAATTTGATACTGCTCAGACTAAGTGTGATTTGTTGAGTGCTTTATCTACTGAGGCTACAAGGGTTGGACAATTTATGAAAATGAGTCCCCTATATTTTTGGAGTAAAGGTGGAGAAGGATCCACAAGGCTTATTTGATGAAATAGACAAGATATTTTTGGTGATACAGGATACAAATATGGTAGGGGTAAACTTTGCAGCTTATCAGCTCAAAGAGGTTGCATAATAGTGGTATAAAGGGTGGGATAGGGATAGAGGAGATATAGAGGAGTCATACTTATGGGATGGATTCTTGATAATGCTGAAACTACAGCTCTCGTAAGAGTGTAAGTGGTCGCTGTCAAATATAGAACCCAACTGGGTTTGGTGTCAAATCCCACAGGGAATACTTGGTCACTAAGTGTTGCAACTATTAATAGACTGTTGGTCAGAAATTCTTCGGAAAGGGGGGTTTTTATGCGTGAAGTAAAAGTATCAAAAATAGCAACGTAAAAACGGAATGTTTGGTAGGTTTTAATCAATGAGAATTGTAAGTTAGGGTTATGTCCACCTTATGAGTTCTACGTATCTATTAACTATGAGTTATGCAGAATTCAGACATGCATGCGCTTATTTGATGAAATAGACAAGATATTTTTGGCATCATTATTTTTATGCTGTGCATGTGAATTTATTTTTTGATCATAAGAGTCTATAGTATGTGTTCACCCTGAAAGAGCTTAATCTCAGGTAGAGGAGATGGCTTGAGCTTCTAAAGGATTATTATATAAGACTTCGCTATCACTAAGTAAGTCTAATGTGGTTACTGATACTCTTAGCAGGTTATCCATAGGGAGTTTGACTCATGTAGAGGAAGGAAAATAGGAATTGGTGAAGTATATTCACCGCTTGGCTAATCTTGGAGTTTTTCTCTTGGACTCCAAGACTAGTGGTGTGATGGTGCAAGAAGTGGTTCAATCATCTCTTGTTTTAGAGATTAAGGTGAAACAAGTGTAAGATCCTATCTTGATAAAAATGAAGAGTGATGTTGGGGGGGGGGAAAAGGTAGTGTTATTTGAGATCAATTGTGATAGTACTTTATGACACCAAGGGAGGTTGTGCATTCTTGATGTCGATGGATTGTGAAAAAGGATTTTAGCTGAGGTGCATGAGTTGTGCTCTGTTGTTCATCTCAGATAGACTAAGATGTATCATGATCTCAACAAGATCTATGGGTGGAATGGCATGAAGAAGGATGTGGCTGAATTAGTGGACAAGTGGATGATGTGTGAATAGGTTAAGTTTGAGCATAAGGCCAGGAAGGTTGTATCAAGAAATTGATTTTCCTGAATAGAAGTGGGAAATGACCTATATGGACTTCGTAATCGGTATTCCTCGGTCTCAAAATTAATATAATTTAATTTGGGTCATTATGGATAGGATGACTAAGTCTATGCAGTTTTTGCCAATATAGACTACCTTCTCAATGGAGGATTATGTGAATTTTTATCTTCAGGAGATTGTGAAGCTGCATAGGGTGCCTATTTCAATTATTTTTTATGGTGGCATGCAGTTTAATTCTGACTTTTGGAAATCTTTTTAGAGAGAGTTTGGGACCAAGGTGAGTCTGAGTATAGCTTTCTATCTGCAATGGATGAACAAGCAAAGAGAACTATTCAGACATTGAAGGATATATTTCAGGCCTATGTGATTGATTAAGGTGGTAATTGGGTTGAACATCAACCTTTGGGGAAGTTTTCTTAAAATAATAGCTATCATTCTAGTATTGGCATAACCCTTTTTAGGCATTGTATGGTAGGAGGCATATATCTCCTATTGGTTGGTTTGAGTTTGGTGAGGTGGACATGTTTTGTCCCGATTTGGTTTATCAGGCTATGGAGAAGGTAAAGGTGATTTGAGATAGGCTTAAGGCTGCCAAAATTTGCCAAAAATCCTATGCGGATGTTTGGCGTAGAGACTTGGAATTTGAGGTTGGGGATAAAGCTTTCCTGAAGGTATCTCCCATGAAAGGAGTAAAATAGTTTGGCAAGAAGGGGAAGATCAATACCCGATATATGGGTACTTATGAAATTTTGCAGAGAGTTGGTAATGATGCTTATAAGATGGAATTGCCTTCTAGCTTTAGCTTGGTTCATCTGGTTTTTTATGTTTCTATGATGAGGAAGTGCATTGGTGATCCTTCTTCGGTAGTTCCTTTGGAACAATTGGGTCTCACGAATTCTTTATCTAATGAAGATATCCCAAATGAGATCTTGGATAGGCAGGTTCATCGGTTGCGGACCAAGGATGTGGATTCGATTAAGGTTCTTTGATGGAACTATAAGGTAGAACAAGCTACACAGGAAACAGAGGAGGACATGAATTCCAAATATCTGCATTTTTTTTTGCTCCTGGGATTCATGTGGAATATATGTGTCTTCAACACATCTTTATTTTCACAGTTTGTTAAAGGAAATATTAATATCTTTGAATATTTATTTTTTAACATTGTTAAAGATTGGGAATATGTTTGATAACATATTACAAATGACTCGTGAGTGTGGTTACCCCTACCTTGTCTGTCATTCGAGGATGAATGTTCCTAGTGGAGGAGACTATAACACCCTGGGTTTTGACACTTAGAAAGTTTTCTAGAATTCTGGTCTATTGACTCAATACGACTTGAGGGTATGAGACGTATTTTGGGGGACAGATGGTAAGGTCCAGTAGTATACAGACCAGGGTTGGTGGGTGGGATAAAATTTGGTTACTAGAAAGGATATGACTTAGGGGTACGAGTTGTATTAGTGGTTACGGATCATTTGGGTCCTTAACTAAATCTTAGACTTGGTAACTTGGGTTGGATCTAAGTATAAGTTTCTCATCGTGAGCCTTAAGTCAGGGCATGAGTCATACCCAGGACTCATATAGCGGAAGTGTCTAAATCTTCCTTGGTTTTAAATCTGCTAGGGGTACGAATGAAGGGTATGGATAATATGCTTGGGATATGACTTGGTTGTATGGGTCGTATGCTGAATAATGTTTGATTCAATGGTTGAGGCTTAGGGTATTTGTGGAGGGTACCACTCGTATTGAAAGGGTACGAATCATGACGGTCAATTGTATCCATGTGATGGGATATTTGTGCAACTTAAGTGGGGTATTCAGTTCATTTCCCCAGTTATCTTAATAAGGCCCCACAACTTCTAACCTACATGGGAGGTTATTTACCATATTATTTCAATTCACTAACACTAAGAAACATTTCAGAAACACTACATAATTCTCTGAAGAGCTTTTGGGCAAGGGAACCTAGGCTTTCAACTAAAGGATCAATTTAGGGTTTGTCATCGTGATTTCATTCCATCATCATATTTATTTAAGGCATGTTCTTTTCCATTATTGTTAAATCTAATTGAAGGCATGGTTTTATGAATGTTTTCATGATTTCATTGATTGTATGATTTTGGTTTTCAAATATGATTTGGGGTTTTTAATATTAAATGGTTAGTCATAGTTTCCCCAAGGTTTTAATTATGCTTTTATATGCATTAATGGTGGTTTTAGATAATTAAATTACATGGGAATGGTTTAATGGTAATTGGAATTTATTTTGGTCATGTTATGCCCTAATGTGTGTGATAAAATGCTTATAAAGATATGTTCAATACATTGACTAATTTTAATGGAATTCTAGCTTGTTTTAAAACTTGGTAAAGTAACTATGCATAATTTAAATGGCTTATAATGGTAAATGGATAATGGTTATGCTTTAGGGGTACATGGAATCCCCCAAGTGGTTTAATACGACAATTAGAAGGGCACTTGAAAGTATCCTTAAACCTATAAATGGTTGGGTATAGATGATACTTCCAAGTAAGGGTTTGTATGACTATAACAATATCAACGGCCTTGGATAATAAATGGATAATGGTTTGGTTATTTCGAAATTGGTTTTAATTGAGAAATAATGATGAGATGGGTCGCAAATCCGTGGAAGATGGAGGTACCGGGGGGACAAAAACTCAAAACTCATATTTGCCAATATTAGGTTGGTCTTGGTGACCGTGTGCATAATGTCACATTATATTTGAGGGATGTAGTAGTCATCCCAAGTGTTTCTTCCCTGGACATGCGGCTACATACAGTAGGGCTCTTTCAGCAAGGGGGATCTTAATCCATATATCCCATGGGTGGTTTATGATGGCAGAGCTACACTACTCAGGTAAAGATTTTAAAGGCATTCTAAACCCGATCCCTTTTCCCGACATAGTTATATATATATGTATGGTTATATTCATATGGAAGGTTTTACTTCGTTTTATAGATGACATTATTTTATCCTTACCCTGAGATCATGCTAGCGGTCACTCGTAACCCCGTATATTGGTAGCTTTATAACCACTCTATGTAGTAACCAACATTTCTACTTCTCTTACATAGTGATTGACTCGGCTATCAGCATTTGGACTGAAGTGGTGAGCTTCCATCCTTTTAGAATGCTCCATTTCATGTTAAGGATATTTCTAGACACTTTAATTTTATTTTGGATATTGTTTTTAGCTATGGTTGGGGGCATATACCAATCGGTTTTCATTACTCTTTTAGTTAAAGGCTTTATGGTACGTTTATTAGTTAGAATGGGCTGGACCGGTATTGGTGTCATCCTTGGCATTGGAATAAGTTGGGAGGCTGGCATCATAGAACATAATTTCTCACTGTTCCATTATATTTCATTTTGGGATTAATTATATTATGATTTGGAACATCCTTGGTTATGGTCTGGTTTATAGCCCTGGTTTTGGTATAGTTTGGTATGGTTGGATTATTGGTATGGGATGGTTGGACTCAGTTGGGTTGGTCACTGTTGTGATCTTATCCCAGAATATTTATGTGAGATGTTACACTATCTTGTTGCATTCTCTAAATTCAGCCAACTCAGGGCAGGCGGCTGGAGGTTGGGTAGGGTAACGGGGGTGGTATCCGGTCCTTGTCGGACTTGGGCCGCCCATTAAAATAAGTCCCCTGGGTGGGTCGTGTTAGTTTCTCAACATAGAGAAATGGAAAACTGAATGAATGGAGCTCAAACTAGAAGGAAACTCCAACTCGTTGGCAATATTACCAACCATTTTCAAAATCAAATGTGGACAAACATATCAGGGACAAAGATTCCCCTTCTTACCAAATTGTATCACTCTTTTTTGGGGGACAGTTTCAAGAATACCCAATCTCCAACCTTGAATTAAAATTCCCTATGCCTCGCATCCATATATGACTTTTGGCGACTTTGTGTCGCTTTCAACCTATCAGGAATCACCTTCACCTTCTCCAGGGCTTAGTGAACTAAATTTGGATTAAACTACTTACCCTCAGTAACTTCGTATTAACAAATAGAAGAACGACATCTCCTACCATACAACACCTCAAACGTAGCCATACCAACGATAGAGTTGTAGCTATTATTATAAGCAAACTCAATCAAAAGACAAATGGTCGAACCAAATACACCATAGTCAATCACGCAAGCACAAAACATACCTTCAAATCTGTGAATGATCCTCTCTGTTTGCCATCCAACTCCAAACCCTTTTGAAACGATCACCAAAAATGAGATAAGAACGAAGTAACATGATCAAAGATTATAGAAATCGAAGAACCATGTAACTTCGGAAAATACAACTTATACTAATTCTCCGTCGAATAACTAGTCCATGATGGAAAGAAGTGAGCTGACTTGGTCATTCTATCCACAATAACCCAAATAGAATCACACTGATTCCGAGACCGAGGAAGACCGTTAACAAAATCTATATTAATTACCTCCAACTTTCATTAGGGTAACTCAATCTCTTGGTATAAAACTCTGGGTCTCATGTTCTCAACTTTCACTTTTTAACGCACCATACACTTAGCCACATAGTTAGCCATATCTTGTTTCATATTATTCAATGAATAAAACTCCTTAAGATCATGATACATCTTTGTGGAACGTTGATGAATAGTATAACGAGATACATAGGATTAGGCCAAAATGCTTTCCCTCAATCCATCCACATCAAAAACACATAGCCTAAGTTGGTACATCAAGATACCATCTCCACCAATCACAAAGTCAACAACCTTTTGCTGAACCACATTCCTCTTAATCTTCATCAAATTAGGATCCAACATTTGCTTTTTTTATTAGTTCAAAAACAAGAGACAACTGCGATACCTGATGCACAAACACACCATCATTCTCAGAGTCCGTGATAAAAATTCCAAGACTATCCAAATGGTGAATGTCCTTCACCAACTCCCACTTTTTCTTATCCACATGAGTCATACTCTCCATGGATAACCTACTAAGAGTATCTACAACTACGTTAGCTATATGTGGATGGTAGTGAAGACTCATATCATAGTCCAACAACTCAAGCCATCTCCTTCGCTTGAGATATAAATCTTTCTGAGTAAACACATACTACAGGATCTTATGACAAAAAAAGATATTAACATAAATCCCATATAGATAATGACGCTAAATCTTCAGCGTAAAAATCACAACTAACAACTCCAAGTCATGAGTAGGGTTGTTCTTCTCATGAACTTTCAATTTCATAGAAGCATAGGCAACCACCCTACGATACTGCATTAACATACAACCAAGCCCAATACGTGAGGCATCACAACACACTATGAATCCATCATTTCCTTCGGGAAGGGTCAAAACTAGAGCTAAAGTAAACTTATCCTTTAACTTCTCAAAACTACACTCATATGCATCTGACCACAAGAACTTGACCTTTTTCTCGGTCAACTTAGTAAATGGGATAGCTATAGTCGCAAAATCTATAGTAACCGGAAAAACCCAAAAAGCTCTGAATATCAGTAGGACTCATAGGTCTAGGCTACTTCTTAACCACTGTAACCTTTTGTGGATCCACCGTGATCGCTTCACTATTGATAACATGACAAAAAAAAGTCATAGTCTTCAACCAAATCTCACACTTAGATAACTTGGCATACAAATGATGATCCTTCAAGGTCTGTAATACTGCACGAAGGTGATCGACATAATTTGCCTCACTGTTAGAGTAGACCAAGATGTCATCATTGAATATAATGGCAAATAAATCCAGAAATTGATGGAAGACCCTAATTATCAAATCCATAAATAATGTTGGAGCATTGGTCAACCCAAAAGACAAAACTAGTAACTCATAGTGACTATAGGAAATCCACTTCCCTAATCTTAAACTGATGATAACCCGACCTAAGATCAATCTTAGAGAAATACTTTGCACCTTGAAGTTGATCAAACAAATCCTCAATCTTAGGAAAAGGATACTTATTCTTTATGGTCAACTTATTCAACTAATGATAATCAATCTATATTTAAAATGAACCATCCTTCTTATGTATAAACAACATAAGAGAACCCCAAGGAGATACACTAGGATGGTTAAAACATTTATCTAAGAGGTCCTTTAACTACTTGAAATCCCTTAACTCGGTCAGACCCATTCTATATGGAGGAATAGAAATATGATGAGTGTCTGCAACAACATCAATCCCTAAATCAATTTCCTTATATGGAGGAATACTAGGAAGATCATCAGGGAAAACCTCAAGAAACGTATTAACTATGGGAACGGATTCTAGAGAACGACCTTCCAAATTACAATCTTTAACCCAGACCGAATGATATAAATACCCTTTAAAAATCATATTTTTGGCTCTAAGATATAAGATAAAACTCACCTTGGGCACTAAAGAACCCCCTTCCCATTTAATGACTGGTTCATTAGAGAATTTAAAGATGATCTTATCTGTTCAACAATCTAGGGAAGCATAACATGAATACAACCAATCCATCCTCAATATGATATCAAAGTCAACCATATCTAATTCTATCAAATCCACAAGAGTTTCTTTACTACCAATAGCTACCATACACATCCAATAGACTCTTTCAAAAACCACAGTCTTCTATAGAGGTAGAAATAAAAGAAGGAACTGACAGACACTCGGGACCAAAAAAAAATGCATAGCCACAAATGGGGTCACATAAGAAAGAGTGGACCTTGGATTAAGTAAACAAAACATAATACAGGATAATAGTTTCAACATATTAGTGTCGACATCGAGAGATGTCTCAGAATCCTGGCAGGATGTAAGAGCATATAAATGATTCCAAATAGTGCTGGTACCAAAAGTAGAAATAGATGCAGTAGTAGCACCCTTTGGTACAGGAGCAGATGAAGAGGAAATCAGAACTTTGTTAGTTTAGAAGCCATCCTAGCACAACAGTCATGCTACATATGACCAATCTGACCACAATAGAAATAGCTTTTCTTTCCTTCCTCATAAAAATTATGATGCAACTGCCCAAAAATCTACAAGGAGGGTTGGTTGGGGTAGACTAAACCCCACTATCCTGAGATTGGACACCCTATACCTAAAATCCACCATCACAATAAGACCAATGATAACTTTACGGCTTTGCATAAGGAGAACTAGTCGTGGTTAAAGAACCAAAACTCTCTCGCTTCTTTCTTGGCCACTTACCACTATCTCTACAACCTTACTCAGAAGGCCTAAATTTCTTTCTTTGCCTCCCACTAAACTCAACCTATTTATTCTTCTACTCCTCTACTTGTTGCATGAACATAACCAATCTAGAGATATAATGTCTTTGCTCAACAAAGTCACCTTACTCTCAAGAACCAACTCACGAGATAGTCCGAAAGATAACTTTCTTATTCAGGCTTTCATGTTAAAGACCAATACAGGAGCATACCTAGACAACTGATATAATTCTAAGGCATACTCATTGATGGATATTCTACCTAGCCTCAAATTCAATAACTCCTTTGCTTTGGCTTCCCTCAACTCTTGAGGAAAGAAGCAGTCCAAGAACACACTAGAGAATCATTCAACATGATAGAACTAACATCTTTAACTCTCAGCTATTGCTACTCTTTGTACCATTGGTGTGCTATATTTTTCAATTGATAGGCAGCAAACTCAATACTTTCTACCTTTAAATCATGCATAATCCTAAAAATATTCACTATTTTATCAATGAAGCTTTGAGGATCCTCCTCAACCTTAGTACCAGTGAACCTTGCAGGATGCAACCTCAAAAATTGGAACACCCTTGTGGCCTAAAAGGATAAAGTGATAGGAACACAACCCTCAAACTAAGAATCTACTAACTGTGTTAACAAGTTAATGGAGAATCAGAACTCAACATTAGTAGTATCCACTTGAGGTGATTGAGTATGAGTATCACCCTTAAGAGTAGGATCAGTGGAGAAAGGTGGAACCCCATAAGGAAAATCAGATGCAGTAACCTTAATAGGGTTTGGACTTAAGAAGTAATGCGTGTCATAATAAAATTGTACCCAGTTGAGATAGAGGAGTTTGTATGAATATCAGATTTTCTCAAAGGCATGATTTGAAAGACAAGCAAATGGAAATCAGAAAAATCCAAGACCTTAGACTCTATAACTCAAAGTAATAAAACAAGGAAGTAAAACATTCATTAATGTCGCGTAGCCCCTCCCGTATAAGTGTGGCATATTACATACCCTTAAAAGAGACTACTCAACACGACTTTGTAGACTCCTAACTAACAATGATCCTAAGATCTGATACTATCTTAACATGACCCAAACTAGGGCATTATCATAATGGGAACATCAGGTCCAACAAATATCGGAGATCACCCGATAACACAAGCTAACCAATCAATGCATATCAGATGATTCCCAAAAATGTAACTTGATAGAGTATCTGACAACTCCAAGACTTTGGGATAGGTTCATGACCATAACCAACCTAAAAAAGCTAAACCATCCAATACCAAACCAACAACAATAACATACTAACCAAATCTGTATCTATTCCTTAATGTACCTAAGTCTACAGTTTGTCCATACAAACTCCCTATAAAAATCCAAGAATATTCGATCGTGACATGCCCCTGAACATAGCCAAAACTAATATCTAAGTATAAACCAATAAATACAAAAGAAAACTCAACCAATAAATGGAGCCTTCCAAAGTATGGAAGCTCACCTCTTCAAGTCAACACAAGCTATTTTTGAGTCCAATTACTAAGTAGGATATATAGTATGACCAACATCTATATCTTGTGGGGATACGTCAAAGATAGTTAGTGGTTAGAGCATTAGCATGTAACTCAAAGATAAGGATAAATAGTTACAATAGTTAAAAACCAATCAATTAGTGCATATACCAATGCAATACATAAATATAATTATATATATAGATATACCATGTTGGGAAAGGAAACAAGATTAGCATGAACTTTGAAATCATCAACCTGGGATATATAGCATTACGTTCATAGAATAAGGCACCCACAGGCTTTATAGACCTAGTTATATCCGAGTTGGAAGGGCCCAATATGTGTAGCCATACGAACTAGAGAATATCCATAACTGTATATGCCTATATAGCCAACTCAAACCTTCAGGCATATTCAAGGTGACTTAAGCACCAATACATTTAATAAGGAGAACTCAAACTTCCCTTTTATATATTTATTCAAGGGACTCAAATCACCCAATCATAAAATACCCACACCGGCTAGCTCGGTTTCTAGTATTAGTCCTTCGGACTCCAGTTTCACAAATTGGCTACACATCTCACTTTAAATCCCAATTTAAAACCATAATTTAACATACACAACCCCTAAATCAATTACTAACCAAAGTCACTTGAGCCTCTAGAGGGACACTTGTATAACCCTAGCCCTAATCTTCAAGAGAGAGTGCATTTCGAATGTCTTAATCTTTCAATGTATTTTATTAGAGGCCACAATATGTTTTAGGATATAGGGACTTAAGGTTTTTGGTGTGGGAAATATTTGAAATACCCTTAGCTTAAAAGCTAAAAATTTAGCAATAGGAGGGTACGACCACACTCCCTTAACTATACATAGGGTATGGGTGATACACTTATCTCGTTTGTTATACATTATCTTGGACCTCAATACTGACCAACATACAACTACAAAGGACTAAATGATACCCTAATATTTGAATAGTACCCAAGAACCGTACCTTAGGCAGAATAGAATCCTCTAGGCTAGACATAAGGCACCTTACAATTTGTATCATACTTCCTGTACCCTAATATATGAGTTGTATGATTTATTCGTACCTTGGACAAAAACCAAACAAAATATACTGATTAGCATATGAGTGGTGGACCCTAAATTGTACCCTAGCATAACCCTAAAGTCGAATGTTGTCCAGAAACTCAAACTCAAGAACTTTTTTCTAAGGGTCAAAAGTTGTGGTGTTTTAACAAGCATGTAACCAGGTATCACTAAAGAAGAACCTAACAACTTTAACTGACTACTAAAGTGGTCATTTTTCCGCTTTAATAGTCAAGGCTGGACTATATGTAAAATATTTTTTCCTCAAATTTTTACCATTTTGGACACTTGGAGCTTTCGATTTAGAGATTTTGTGTGATTTCTTCCATTTTCAAACTTGGCTATGCTTCAAATCTCTATTTCAATTATTTTTCTTCTATTCTTGGCATCTAAATCTTATTAAAACTCAATTTCAAAAGTAGAACATGAGTTTTTTCTTGGAAGTCCAAAAATTAGTATTTCTTCAATTTAAACTCAAATTTCAAGCCATTTTTCACTTGGGTTTTCTTCTATGGATTCCTTTTATCATGGGTGATATATTATTTAACTAATTTTAATTTTACCCTGCTTTTTTTAAAATCTATTTGGAGGTTCATTTTGACCCCAACTCAAAAATTGGCATTATGGGTATTCTTGGCTTTCTTTTGATGCGTAAATTTTATATTTGTATGTTTTAGTTGATTCCAATTCTATTCGTGAAGGGAAGGCTCCTTGTCAAAGGATTTTCAACTGAGTTTTCTTTATTTGAGGTAGGTATGGATGAACTTTCTTGAGGCTGGGATAGATAGTTAATATTGATGTAAAAGTATGTTATAGGTTAGGGAACTAATCATGGAATTTTTTTTATTCTTTTGTGTCCATGTGGGGGCCTATGTTGTTATTTGGTTCATTTTGAAAATTCTTATTCTATTTGATTGTGAGCGTTACATCCTCATATTATATTGTTCTTAGTACCACCATGAAAATACAGGTATTTTAATAAAAAAAGTTACATCTTTCAAACTCTCTATCTATGTATGTGTGGTAGAGGAATTACAAAAATTAGATTGGTATTAGTTATTGAATTGTATATAGATTGATTAAATACCCATGGTTCGTAACTCGGGTGCATAATACGGTAGGTGTATACGGCGATTGTACGATACCCTTATGCCTCACATTATAATCTTCATGATCATTATCATATTCATTACATTTCATACATTGTGTACTTTTTATTGTGAATTTTTGTGTTTCATTTGATGTCTATGAAATTATGTTTTCTTTCTCATACGTGTATTTGGTATATGAGTATATTTTTAAATGGTTAGTAGAGATGGTGTGGGCTACCATTTGGGATATTTTATGATTGCAAGTTATGTGTCCATAGTGTGTATCTTATATACTTTATTTTCTACTTTACTCTTGTTGGCCTATGATACCTACTGAGTACAAGTGAATTATACACATACCTACTATGCTATTTTGGTACAGATCTAGATATGAATATTCCATGCAATAGCTAATGGTGGTGTCTGGAGCATTTTTAAGGTAGAGGTAGGTCTATTCTTCTAGAGGTGATCTACTACCTCCTCTTGTTTAACCTATGTCTTGTTTTCGTACTTAAAGACAGATTATGTTCCTTTTTAAAATATTAGGTTTATATTTGATTTAAAGATATGCTTAGTTGGTTCTTACACACTAACACCGAATTTTAGGGTGATTTATTGTATCATTACTATATATTTTTCTCCCAATATTGTACACGTGTGGTTTAAATTTGTTATAGAAGTCGTACCTTAGGTTCTCGTGTGGTTTTCTTATTTCATATCAATTTGGGTGATAGGCTTACTTGTCAAGGTTCATCATGACAAGTTCCATCATGATTCTTAGTGTTTGGTTCATGACAAATTGGTGTCATATTCAGTTTCATTAGACTTATTAGTGTAAGAATAAAATGTCTAGTATAGTCTTGCTAATCGATACATATTTTTGTATCTATCTTTGAAAGGCTATAAGATATCTTTAGGAAACTTTTATTTTTTTCCCTATCATACAGATTATTCAAATACTATACTTTAAATAATGTTTTACTCTTTTATGCGCAGAAGGTGAGGATAGGATCCCATGAGGCTAGAGATATGGATACATCATTTGATGAGAGAGCCCAGTCTAGGGCTGAGTTGCAGGTCGTGGATAGGCCTAATATAGAGGATGGGCACGAGGATCTATCCCATCTAGAGGTAGTATTAGAGGGATCTCCCATGAGCCTTAGGTTAAGCATGCTGGAGATATATGGCCTACTCAGATTTCACAAAGTTCTTCTACTCAGTCCAGGAGGGGTTATTGATTGTCTTGATGACTCATTTGGAGGGTGTTCATTTGAGTTAACCTAGTGGTCCTCCAACTCCAAATATGTACCCTTGTCTTTGCAAGAGTATTACTATGTTTTTCCTACAATTCTTCATGTGGATCCTCCAGTGGTACCGATATCTGCTTATTTTACTACACAAACTCTAAGTTTTGTTCCTCCTTTTGTGCAAGTTTACAAGTATGGTATTCCTAGATTAGGAGTTCTAATTTCATCTATGTTAACCCCCAGGTAAGATCTCATCAAGCTAGATTTACTATGCCTCCTATTATTGAACGTACAATTATGACTTCCATCGATCCGAAGAGCTTTGAGAGAATCACTTATTTTGGTCCTCCTAGGTCTAGTGGTGTTATGCGCGGGGATTCTTATGAAGTCATTATGATTATCATGAAAAGTTGAATAATATTGGATTTCTCTAGTCTCTCGGGGTTGCTTACACTACTTTCTAGTTGAGAGATGTAGCCAGCATTAATGGAGGTCACTGGTTAGATGTAGACCTAATAGTTTGATTAAAATGACTTGGATTCAATTTTTTAGGCCTTTTCGTATAGGTTTGTGGCATGAAGTTTGAGGGATCAGATGAGAGATGAGTTTGATCAGCTATATTAGGGCTCTATGACTATTGTGGAGTATGAGGCGCGTTTTCCTTCCTTTAAGCTATTCTTATGCCAGTAATTGCATCAAGTCTGAGAAGATTTGGAAGTTTGTAAAGGGGTTTGATTTTTCACTTTAGCTTGCTACTTCCCATATAGTATTGTCAGGGGAAATTTTGTAGATTATAATGGATCATGATAAGATAACTAAGTCTATGCTTCGAGCTTCTCAAGGAGGCACCAAGAAGGTGGTCGATAGGGAAAGTTTTTAGGACACACTCCTTGAGATAGATATTTCTAGAAGTTTTTGTAGGTATCATGGTATACTTGTGCAGGAGGCTTTGTAGGGTAAAGGTAGTGGGTATTCTGGTTTGGTAGCTTTGAGTAGTTGTTATAGCTTAGCCATACCATACCTATTGAGTATGGTCTTTCGTCTTACTTTGTTGTCACGACCCAATTTATATGTCATGATGGCGCCAACTAAATACCGGTAGTAGGTAAGCCAATACAATAACTCAGATCTAATGCAATGGGTTAATCTAATAAGAAAGGCCCAACATAAGCAAAATTCAAGAACATCAATTTTCAACATAAGGGTTCCAAATAGAATAAACCGTCAAACAAGATACCAATCCCAAAACCTGGTAGATTTAGTACAAGAGCATCTAATAGTATCGATACAACTCTAAGTCTAGAATAGTCAATACATCTATCTTGAATATTAAAGACTAATTACATAAGATAAAAGGAAATTCGGCAGCTCAAACTCCATCATCGAACAAGCAATGATCAACAATGACAACTAATACTCGGATCTGCACAAAAAAGATACAAAAGTGTAATATGAGTACCAAAACAATGAGTACTCAGTAGGCATCATCAGCCTATCGAGCTAAGTCATGATATAAAGATGATATAATGCAAGATAATCCTGAGTATATGTGGTCATGGCATCTCCCTGATGCATCAGATATAGGATGAAACTTAGAAATTATTCTAAGTTTTGGACAATGCCTTACGATTCATTTAGGATTTGATATAAACAAATGAACTATGTAACCATACTAAGTTTAACATTTCGGATGCATTGGAGAAGTTGGATTATTCATCCAAGGTCGTTTCAACCAAATATCGGTCCTATACCCAAATTTGTAGTTATACAACTTTCTGACTAATAGGTCAAAATGAGCTCGGGTGCTTTTGGAACGAAACCAAAGGTCTACCTAACCTAAAATCAATATTCCGGAGTTGTTCACAGTCAAAATTAGCATACTAGATTGTTTTATTGAAGTTTTTATCCAGTGGCCATTGGGAACTAGCGAAGCCTTCTAAATAGGAAATTGGCTCTAAAAACCAAACTAACTACTCGGTAATCGGACAATTAGTTCCAGTAAGCCGTAAATAACTTAGCGAAGATATGGAAAAGCTCTAACGACAAAAATAAGAGAAAATATAGAAAATGACCTAAAGGATTATTACAATATCCACTACTAAAGGAACTTTCATCCCTGAAAGTTATGAACTATGTTATACTTGAAGTCTCGAAAAAATGGGGATACTATGCACACATCTCACTCTCGATCCCATAAGTGTCCTCCTCCACTGGGTGGTTCCTTCACTAAACCTCAAAAACTAGAATCTCTCTTGTGCAAAGTTGTCTCATTTCACAAGCAAAAATAAGCAAGTGCTCATCCACAAAGGTCAAATGCTCATCTAACTGGCTTGAGTCCTATCTAAACACATAAAATGGTCCAAGAAAAAGCCGTCACAACATATAGACATGGAAAACTAAATAAATAGCAGCAAAGTTAAGAGGCAAAGTTAACTCATAAGTGACCTCACCAACAACGCAGGGAATCTCAATGGGTTTAACATACCTCTTAGATTACCCTTCCTCCTGAACTCATTACACCCTCCATGTGTGAAACATGGAGGAATACATGATTACCAACTCCAAATCTCAAGGCATGAAGATGATGATCTTTATAGGCATTCTGCCTCTTCTAGCTTACTCTAAACCTAACCTGAATCACCCTGACTTGATCCAATGAGTCCTACAGTATTTTAGTAATGCGGGGCCTAACCTCTAACATCTTAAACTACCCAATTGAGCAGAGACATCACCCACCATACGAAGCCTCAAATTAATCTTATAAAACATAGCTACACCCTGAAGCTAGTCAAACAAACCATCAAAGTGAGGCATAAGATAATGGTTCTACACCGTTCCCTTATTAACCTACCTTTAATCGATACACATACGTTTGAAGCCATCTTTCTTCTTCACATCCAATACAGGAGCACCCCAAGGGAACATACTCAATCTAATAAAACCCTTTCCAAAAAATCCTGAAGCTGAGGATTAATCCCCTTTAAGCTTGATAGGAGCCATATGGTAAGGTGCTATTAAAATAGGTCGAGTTCTACGATCGGGGTTAATAGAAAACTCAATCTCAGGGATAGGGTAAATACTAGGAAGATTGGTTGGGAAACACATCGAGAAATTCAGAAATAATAAAAAAAATTCAAGTGATGGACATTCAACACTAGAATCACAAACATAAATGTGATAAAACTTGTAACCCCGGGAGATAAGTCTCCTAGCATGAAAATAAGATATAGTCATAGTTAGATCGTGGATAATCACTCCATGACAAACGTTTGGGGTACACCGAGCATATGTAAGGTAACAATCTCGGCAAAATAATCCATGACTGCATAATAATGGGACAAATAGTCCATGGCCAACATTATATCAAAGTCTAGCATATCCAGAATAATAAGATAAACACAAGTATCAACATCACTAACTATCATAACACATGATCTAAATACTCGATCTTCTACTAAAGAATCACCTATAGGAGTAGATACACATAAAGGCATAGATAATAGATCACTAGTTAACTCCAATCAAGGTGCTAATAATTAGATATAAAAGAATAAGTGTATTTAGGATCTGATCAATGCAAGGGTCGATTGGCGGCACACCAAAATAATACATGTAATAACAACATCCGAAGACTAAGCCTCAGGAAGAGTAGAAACTGTATTTAACTAACCATGCCTGCTGCTTGGCTAGGCACCTAACCGACCTTCTATCCTGCCTGTCTAAAAACCTCCTTAAGAACCCTGGTAACCACCCCCACAACTATGATAACCACCTTTACCGTAGGGATAAGCTGCTTTAATTAGGGTATCACTCTTAGATGAAGCAACAATTGCCCCACAAGAAGTACACTCTCAAGAATAGTGACGAAGACCCCCATAACTATAACACATCCCATGAGCTAAACTAGAACCAATAGATCCAGCTAACCTAACGTGGCTACAACATCTAGACTGACTAGAAAATAAACCACTCGAAGATTGACCACTTCCCTTATTACGGCGATCTCTAGAACTAAACTGACCTCCATTAATAATCTGAAGGTCTACTTGAAAAGGCTGACTTAGCTAACTCTGAGGCTATAAGGATGGATGCGGAGGATACTTACTCTAAGTACTACAATCTCTAGGTCGGGCACTAGGATGGCTCTAAATTAATCTTCCTTCAAACCTTGGACTCTTATCAAGGACCTTATGACTCTCACTGTACACCTCTTTCATCAACTGAGAGTTACCAGACACCTTGACAAAAGACCTGCCTACAGCAACTAAACTTTAAGTCTACTTGTGGATGAGAAAGCCCATACCTATTATAAAATAAAAAACCCTCTCATACTCTAAATTCATAATATAAGTAGAAGGCTAAGCAACTACTGGATAAAAAGCTACCGACTGAGAAATTACCAGCACAAGGGGAACCTCAACTCTGGGAACCACAGTTACAGGTTGCACCGCCACCTTAGTAGTACTCCGATCAGTATACGGTACACCATCAGATGACACACCACCAATAATTCCAAAATGTTGAATCAAGGAATCTTTGAAGAATGAAATGGGAATAAAACCTAGTGGATCCTGGGATGGTCCTTGGCCCACCGTTGGCTGAGGCGGAAGAATCTCAGGTTCAAGTGCTTGAATAGGATCTGGGGAAGGTGGCCTATCATTTTCCCTAGTTAGTGACACACCATGATGTTGTCCTCGACCTCTAAGTTTCCATAATTCAGAGTAGGATCCCTAGGCTCAATCTTGAGACACTCATCTCGTGTAGCGGTAGAGCGTCTCCTGGCTATCTGTGCAAGATTAAAGTCAAGGTAATATTCTACAAACCAACTCAGGCTCTTAACATGATATGAGTGAAAGAAGTGAAGAACTACAAAAGATGTTACATAGCCTCCAAAAGATAAGAAATAGACGTTGACGTTCCAATCCACATGACTCTACTTCACACTTGCTCATGTTCCAACAATACTAGTGAAACTTGAATCATATACCAATTTGGCACAACTTTATTTATAAGTCTTGATGGCACCTACTAAATCTCATTAATAGGTAAGCCCATACCATAGCTCAAAGCTAATGCAATAGGTTAATCAGATCAGAAAGGCCCAACATAGGTGAAATTAAAGAACATCAATTGTAAACATAATGGTTCAAAATTGAATAAATAGTCAAATAAGATACCATTACCAATACTTGGTAAATATATCTATCTAGAATACTAAAGACTGAATTCAACTGATAGAGCAAAAATGGGTGGCTCATACTCTATGAACTCACACTCTCTCTAGAAACCAATCATTGTATGAGCAATGATCAATGACGACAACTAATACTTAAATTTGTACCAAAAAAGTATAGAAGTATAGTATGATTACCAAAACAACCGGTACTTAATAGCCATCATCATACAACTGAGCTTAGTCATGATATAAAGATGATATAATGCAAGATAATCCAAAGTAACTAAAGGTACATAATCAAACCTGAATCATCTCCATCATCAGTATATATAATAAGTAATCAAATCAAAATAACAGTATAACATAAGGCATCAACACATTTCAATATTACCGTGCGTAGCAAGTAATAAATATCAGATTAATAATGTATCATAAGGCACCAACGCATGCTAGTATCATGGTACATAAGAATTAGACAGTTCAAAATCATACACATAATAAACTTTAATACAAGCATTCAGAAGTACATAGTTGGCTCCCATAAGCTAACTAGTGCCCAAAGTAAAGAACTCATAATGGCGTCCCATACCACCAGAGAGTACACCTAAGAGAAACATAAAGGAATCAAGTAAAAATATATCCAACTTCTACATTATTCAATAGTTTTCCATAATTTCCATCAATCTTCCATTCGCCAACATTCATAATGATCATCTATGTCTGTAATTGAACCACATATACTAAAAACTTATAACCCTAATAATAATAATAATATCATGCAACATCTATATCTTCAATACACACTAATAGTTCCTTCGTAACTAGCCAACGCTTATAACTAATCCAATTACTCACTAGTCATCATATCACCTCTAATTACTATCTATCTAGTATTCAACACATAATCACTATTCATGGGTCAATGACTAACAATTATTCACTAACTAGTCAATATCTAGTATCTAGCAAAGATTTACCACTGGACCATATTCATCACTTATCCAAACTTATTTCTAGCCATCATAATTCCACTTGTAATTATTTATCAGATGGCCACTAATCACTGTTTATTCACTATTCAACCATCAAATAACTTGTCATGACAAAAACTAGGGCCTGCCCATGATGGGTATCTCAAGTCCATTGAGGACTTGAGACCACCCTGTTGCCTAGTCAAACAGAACACAACATACCTAACAATGAATGAATTCCAAAAATATAATAAGATAGAATAATCACTAATGAGGATTTACTAAGGAATCATAATACCAAATCCCCAATCCACATTAATATATAACTCATATAGTCATGGTTGTAACAAAGCCAAAAAACTTTACGATAAATACTTGACACCCTATGATTTTGATACCACCACTCTCAATGAGTCTTTACAACTTGTAACCTCTAGACATAATCAGGACTGTAGAATAGACACCACTCACTATTCAGATAATGATTTGGCTTCTATGGCTCATATGGTTAGCTTACAACTTATAAGCTAAGTCATTGGTTTTGCAGAGAGCTCAAAGCTCAGGGATTTTCAAAGACCAAAATCTGAGGTGTTTCATCATCTTCCATTGGGATCATTTATCCTCTAATGATGAGTCAAGGCATCCATTAGCATAATTTAACACAGAACACAACCACAATTTCCTTTAACAATTTTAGAAACAAAAAGATAGTAAATAACTACTCATACCTTAAGCATGATTATCCAAGCCTAGGAACAAAAATTGATATTTTGACATCATGTCCACTTCATTTTCCCAAGTAGCTTCTTTGAATACTTGGTTCCTCTAAAGATCCTTCATTGAAGACACGTTCTTAGTCCTTAAATAACGGAATTGCCTATCTAAAATTTCTTCCAAGACTTCCTCATTAGACAAGGAATATAAAATACCCACACCCTTTAAAGGAACAACAAAGGAAGGATCACCAACACACTTTCTCAACATCAAAACATGAAGAATCAGGTGAACAGAACCTAAAATCAAAGGCAACTCAAACTCAAAAGTGATATTACCCACTCTCTTCAAAATCAAGTACTGGACAATATAACAGGATTAACCTTCTCCTTCCTTCCAAACACCATTACTCCCTTTATATATGACACCTTTAGAATATCTAATCACCAACTTTAAATTGCAACTTCCTTCACCTTATATCAGCATAGGATTTTTTATGTTTTTGGGTGATCTTAAGACTATACCAAAATACCTTCACCTTTTTCATGGCTTAGTGAACCAAGTCAGTACCGTACAACCTATTCTTATCGACCTCAAACTATCTAATAGGAGACCTACACCTTCTACCATGAAGGGCCTTGAAAGGAGCCATCCCAATACTAGAGTAATAGCTATTATTAGACACGAATGATATAAACGACAAATGAAAAATCAAACTACCAAAGTTGATCATAAAGGACCTTAAAATTTCCTCTAATGTCTAAATAGTCCTCTCTGCTTGTTCATGCACTTCAGGGTGAAAAGTTGTGCTAAGGTTTACCATAGTTCCCAAACCACTCTAAAAAGAATGCTAAAAATGATATAAGAACTGAGCACCTTGAGTTGATAAGATGGAAATTGGAATACTATGCTATTTCATAATCTTCTAAATAAATAATTTTGCATAACCCTCCCTAAAATAGTTAGTCCTTATGGACAATAAATGAGTGGTCTTAGTAATCCTAACTACGATGATCCAAATTGTGTCAAACTGATTTCGACACTGCAGAAGACCAATAACAAAATCCATGTTAATCACCTCCCACTTCCATATAGGAAATTTAGTTACTTAAAAAACCCTACCAGGCCTCAAGTTCTCTATCTTCACTTCTTGACACAACATGCTCTTATCCACAAATTTAGCTATATCTCTCTTCATGTTATTCACCAATAGATCTCTTTTATGTTATGGTACATCTACATTAAACTAGGATGAATAATGTACCTCATATCATGAGCCTCAACCAAGATTTTTCCTCTTATCCTATCAACATTAGGAACCCAAAGTCTACCTTGGTACCTCAGGAAACCATCACCTCCAATCTCAAAAGCAATAATCATCTATTTGCTTACATCATCCTTGATCTGAATCAAAGTAAGATCTAAAACCTATATCTTCTTAACCTTATCACCAAGAGATGACATCACCACCTCTTTAATAATAACACCACCATCCTAAGAGTCTAAGAGACAAACTCAAAAATTATCCAAAAGGTGAACATTCTTTACCAACCCTCTCTTCTCGTCACCAATATTAGACAAAATTCCTATGGATAACCTGCTAAGAGAATCAACAACCACATTATCTTTACCTGGATGATAATAAAGACTCATATCATAATATTTGAGCAACTCAAGAAATTTCCTTTTCCTGAGATTCAACTCCTTTAGGGTGAACATGTATATTAACCTTTATGTTCTGACAAGATATCTATATGAAGTCTATAGAAATAATAACACCAGATTTTTAATGCAAACACCACAACTAATAGTTCCAAGTCATGAGGTTGAAGTTCTTATCATCCACCATAAGAGGCCAGAGGCATACACTACAACCTTTCCATGCTGCATCAAAAGATAACCCAGTCCTATATGGGACACATCACAGTAAACAATGAAACCATTGGTACCCTTGATCATGCTAAAAATAAGAGTAAAATTTAACGTATCCTTCAACTTCTCAAAACTACCCTCACAAGAATATGACTACAAAAGCTTTACCTTTTTTTGAGTTAATTTAGTCATTAGGGAAGCAATAAGAAATAAACTCTCAACAAATATCCTATAATATCTGGCTAACCTAAAGAAGCTATAAATATGTGCTTGAGTCGTTGGTCTAGGATATTTCTTAACCACCACAACCTTTTGTGGGTCCTTCATGATCCCCTCACTATAAATAACAAAACCTAAAAAGTAACAACATTCAACCAAAACACTAACTTGGAAAACTTGGCAAACAAATTCTCATCTTTAAGTGTCTACAACACTATACAAAGGTGGTTGGTATGATTCCCTTCACTTTTTCAATACACCAATAATGGAATACTCGGTTCAAAAGATCTATAAATATTATCGGGGCATTATTTAAAGAAAATGACATAACCATAAACTCAAAATGACCATATTGATTTTGGAAGGCAGTCTCAGGGATGTCCACTTCCATAATCTTTAACTGATGATTACCCAACTGAAGATCAATTTTAGAAAATTACTTAGCTCCCTGAAGCTAGTCAAACTATTCATAAATCCTAGGAATAGGATAGTTATTCTTCACCGTCACCTTACTCAACTGGCGGTAACCTATACATTTTCGAAGAGACCTATCCTTCTTATGCATAAAGAGTAACAAAGAAACTTATGCTTAAATACTAGGAGGAATAAAATACTTATTGAGACTATCTCTCAACTTTTTCTTAATACTTTTAACTTAGATGAAGCTATTATGTAGGAAGGGATAAAGATAAGATGGGTATCTAAAGGAAAATCAATCCCAATATTTATTTTCCTATTGTAAGGAATACCAAGAAGGTTTCAGGAAAAGACCTTTGTAAATTAATTGACTAGTGGGACAGATTGCAAAGAAAGACCCTCCAAGTTGGATTCCTTAATCCAAACTAGGTTATACAAACACCCCTTGGAAATTAATTTTGGGCTCTTAAATAGGAAATGAAACCTTTCTGAGGCACTAGGAAGCTACCATCCCACTCAATCACTGCATCATTCTAGAATTGAAAATTGACCCTTCAGATCCAAAAATAAAGAGACTCATAGAATGAATAGAGATAATTCATCCATAAAATAACATCAAAATGCAACATCTCCAACTCTATCAAATCTACCAAGGTCTCCCTACCAGAGATAAATACCACACAAGCCCTGTGGACCTTTATAGCCATAATAGATTCACCCACTGGGGCAGACACTGAAAAATGATCAGGAATACACTCAAGACAAAAACCATAATGAATAAACATATAATGAGTCCTATAAAAAATAGTAGACCTTAGATCAAGAAGATATTATATATCATGGAAAAAGAGTCATAATGTTCTAGTAACAACATCAGGAGATTTCTTATATTCTTCACAGGAGGCAAGAGCATAGAGATGGTTTTGGCTAATGCCAGAGCCAAAAGTTACACTCTTTTCTGATAGATTTGATAAAGTAGCACCAAAAACCATATTAGACCCAAAAAATCCTAACACACAAGGTAATTTCAATACATATATCCTGATTGACCACAATTGAAATAATGTTTCCACCCCCTTATTTAAAACCTTGTAAGACACTAAGCTCAATTTAATTGTAGTCATATGCTAAAGGGGATCCAAGGCTTGAAAGTTTCACTAAGTATTGGGGACTTATTCATTTTCAAGATCCCAAATCTTTATGGATTCTTATTTTGTCCTTCTCGACCCTGAGACATTGGTTTATGAGTTTGTTCATATTTAAAAGTTTAAAGAAAAGTCTCAGTAAAGTTTTAGGATTTTTGTATGGGGTTCGAGAAGTTCTTGGAATTCTAAAATAGTGAACCCTCACAAAATGCCTATGATGTGTTGGTTGCTCTCATGGTGAGAGGGTCGATGAAACATTGCTTTCTTCTCCAGAGTAAGTAGCAGGTGCATTTCTCTCTTCCCTATAGTAAGTAACACAACATGTTGGTACCCTACGTCCAACTCTTTGATTAATGAAATCAAGGTGCAATAAGTCTTTTTACCTCAACCCAATTCATCCATAAAATGATTTTAGGCATACATAGAGGAATTATTTTCCCCTTTCTCTCAAATTTACTCTCAAAAAACCCTTATTGTTTTAAAGAACTAGAATCCAATCTCCATTCCCCAAGAATCCAAGAGTTCAAACACCTAAGTTCAAACAATCTTCAAGAATTTAGTTATTGAGGTTTATGGGATTTGAACAATGTTAACCTTTCAACCTTATTCCCAAATATATGACTGTTCAAGTTAAATTTATATGTTTTAAGATACAATTCATTCCTAAAATATAGCACTATCATGTGATCTAGGGACTAATGACCATAAGAGTTGTATTTATTCATATTTCCAACAAACCAATAACAAGTTTAATGTTTTATCTTTAATTTTTATTATTTTTATGAGAAATTTTTATTCCCTTATGTTCAATATGTTTTTATGCTCAAATTCACGTATTATGCTTATATACTCAAATTCTAATCTTTTTGGGTCTTTGCATTGTGTCTTCATACTACTATTATAAGAGTTGTTATTGTGTTTTTTAAAATATTCACTAATGGTGGGTTATGAACACTCGATAACTATGTGTTTACTTCCTATTTTCAAGACCCAGTTGATCACTTTCAGTATATTACCACCTTATGAAACCATGAATAATACCAATGTCATTCAATTGGGAGTAATATTTAGCACTAAAAGGGAAATGTGGGTTCAGCATATCCCACTTCCCAAAAAGTACGTGCCCTCATAGGATTTTAGGACTCTATCAAGAGTGTTTCTACTTGCCTAAATGGTATCAGTATAATGATCTCTCTAGTTTAGGTTCTATTTCGATGTGAAGGATGGAACAACCCTCCTCAATATGGGTCATACATTAGACTTTATGGTAATATCTATGGTTTATGTCGGTTACATAATAGGTCCAACAATTTTAGTAATGTTGACAGTCTATTTAATTTTAATTTTGCTAGACCAAATAGTAAGTTTTCAGCATTTATTTAGTTAGTTGTACAAACTACACTAGTTATTCAGATAATGTCAGTTTATTAAAATACTTGGCCTTGAATATTTAGTTTTAAATGTCCATGTAATTACATTCATCCTTAGCATGTGTTTTAGTTAGTCCTTACCTCATGTACTAGTAGATTCAAAGAACTGATTGCTTACCTTTCTCTTATACTATGTGGTCTTATAAAATAGGTTCATATGTACAGTTTCCTGACCATTCTTTAATAGCTTAGTAATTCCCCATGATAGTAGTGGGGAGTCCTTAACTACTGAGGACGTGATATATTATTTTATTCATTGTAGTTTTTCATTAAGATTTAGTTAGTAGGATTTAGTTGGGGGTTTGACCCATCAACTCCTTATGATTTTTAGAGATTTTCATATAGTTAGATAGTCATTTAGTTTTCAAATATTATCAGTTGTTTAAATAGGCAATTTAGTTTTGGTGTTTATCAGCTACTTCAGACATGCCTATAATATATTTTAGTTTCAAGATTGACCTTACTTAGTTGTTTATTATCCATATATGTTGTTTACTTTCTTTTTATTTACCATTCATAGTAGGTACCAGACTATAGAACAAGATTCTTCTCCAGCAAATCTAATGGAAAATACCTCTCCTGCTAGGGTTCAAGATTTCACTTGGATGAATTCCCCTTTGTTTTTTGAGAGTCTAAGAAGGATCCATAGGAGTTTCAAGATATTGTATAGAAGGTGACTAACATCATGGGTATCACTTTGAATGAGAGTTTAGAATTGGCTGCATATTAGTTACAGAGAGTAGCTAACACCTGGTTTAAGTAGTGAAAAGAAGACATAGGTATGGAAGCAAAGCCTATGGAGTGGGAGAACTTTGCAATGACTTTCCTGGACAGGTTCTTCCCACTAGAGTTGAGGGAAGCTAAGTTTTAAGAGTTTAAAAACTTAAAGTAGGAAAGCTGAGAAAAGTTGGTAACCATTCGGAAGGTGGTAACCATTCTTAATTTTGCCATAAATTTTAAACCCCAACTTTATCTTCAGCTAGTGTGCTAATGCCTATGTTCAGGTAGGACAGTCATGAAAGAGCACAAGGCTCTAAGACTCAAGATAGTGTAAATAGTTGTCGTAGTAATCCACTCTGCAGGAAGTGTGGTACGAACCATAAGAGGGAATTCGAGGTAGGTAGTAATGTGTGCTTTGGGTGTGGCAAACTAGGGCTTAAGATCAAGGAGTGGCAATCAGTAGATCCGAAGGGAGTTGACTCACACTAACATGGTCAATTAAATTCTTCAGCAATTCCAGCAGGTTGCCCGGTTCATATGAGTTCCACTTCCAGCGCTACCGATAGGCCACACTAGAACATTATGAATGCCCTCTAGACTTGCCAGGATTAGTAAAGTTCTCCTGATGTGTTATGAATACGTTATAAGCCTTTTATATTCATATCTATACATTGTTAGATCTTAGAGCTTCACTTTCATCTGTGACCCCTAACATAGTCGTATACTTTGATGCTAATCTAGAAGATTTAGTAAATACTTTCTCAGTGTCTACCCCAATAGGTAAGTCCATTGTAGCCAAATGGGTTTTCAAAAATTGTCTTGTCATAGGGTCTCAGAAAGTTACTTTCCGCTAATCTTGTAGAGTTAGAGATGATTGATTTTATTGTCATTCTCAGCATGGATTAGCTTCACTCATGTTATGCTTCAGTCAATTGCATAAATAGAATTGTTCAATTTCAATTTCCTAATGAGACAGTTATTGAATAGAGAGGTAGTACTTCAGTGCATAGGGGTTAGATTGTTTTATATCTTGAAGCAAGAAAGATGATATCGAAGGGGTGCGTGTACCATATTCAATTCATGGGTTTAAATTTTGAGATTCTAAGTCTTGAGTTAGTTTCAGTAGTAAGGGAATTTCCAGATATTTTCCCAGATGATCTTCCTGAAGTCTCTCCTAAAAGGGAGATAGACTTTGAAATCAATCTGCTTTCAGATACCTAGCCTATTTCTATTCAACCCTACAAAATAGCTCCAGTTGAGCTTAAGAAATTGATGGAATAGTTGAAAGATCTCTTAGATAAGGGTTTCATAAGGCCTAGTGTTTCCCCATAGCGTGCTTTAGTTCTATTCATGCATAAGAAAGATGGCTCTCTAAGAATGTGCAACGACTACTATCAGTTGAATAAAGTCACCATAAATAATAAGTATCCACTTCCTATAATTGATGAATTATTTGACCTACTTTAGGGTGCAAGTTATTTCTCTAAGATCGACCTTAGATTAGGATATCATCAACTTATAGTTAGCGAATGTGATATTCAAAACACAACCTTTAGAACTAAGTGTAGTCACTTTAAATTTTTAATTATGTCTTTGGAATAACAAATACCCCTTCAACTTTTATGGACTTAATAAACAGGGTGTTTAACCATTACATGGACATATTAATCATTATCCTCATTGATGATATCCTTATTTAATCCAATAGTTAGAATGACCATACAGACCATTCATGAGCTGTATTGCAGACTCTTTGAGATCATCGATTATTCTTTGACTTCACTAAGTGTAAATTTTGGCTAAGATCAGTAGCTTCCTTGGTCGTATAGTTTTCTTTGATGGTATCTGAGTTAACCCTTAAAAGACCAAAGAAGTGAGAAATTGGCCGAGAACTATCTTTTCATCAGACATCAGGAGTTTCTTAGGTTTAGCTTGCTATTATAGATGATTTATTGTTGGGGGTTTTTCTTTTTCTTCACCTATGTCTAGACTAACCTAAAAAAAGTTAAATTTTAGTGGTCGGATTCTTGCAAGAATAATTTCTAGGAGTTGAAGATTTCACTCAATTCTGCCTTAATCTTGACTTTGCCAGATGGCATTAATGGGTTTGTTGTTTACTATGATGCTTATAGAGTTGTTCTTGTTTGTGTTTTGATAGAGAGAGGAAAGTTCATTGCCTACTTCTCTAGACAACTTAAATCCTATAATAGAATTATCCTACCCATGATCCTGAGTTGGGAATTGTTTTTTTTTCCTTAAGAATTTTAAGGTATTATCTCTATAGGGTTCATGTTGATGTTTTCATAAAGAAAGACCTAAATCTTCCCCAGAGAAAATGGTTTGAGTTGTTAAAAAATTATGATATGAGTGTATTTTACCATCAGTACAAGGGCAATGTAGTAGCGGATGCCCTTAGTGGATTGTCAATGGGTAGTGTTCCCATATCCAAAGTAATAAGAAGGAGTTAGTCCATGAAGTTCATCAATTTTCTAGATTAGGTTTTTGATTGGTTGATTCATCTGAAGGTAGTATATGGGTTCAGAATGGTTTAAAATCTTCATTTATCACTGAAGTAGATGAAAAGTAGGATAATAATCTTAGTTTGGTTAAGTTGAAGGAGGCGGTTAGAGATCTAGAGGTGGAGGTTTTCTCCCAAGCGGGGATATGGTAAGCTTTATTGACATGATAGGTTATGTGTTCCATCGATTGATGGATTGAGACAATCAATACTTTTAGAAGTGCTTGGTGTACTGTATTCCATTCACCCCGGAGCCACTAAGATGTACCGTGACTTGCGAGAAATCTATTGGAGGAGTGATATGAAGAAATACATTGCAAAGTTTATGGCTAAGTGTTAAAACTATTAGCAGGTTAACGTTGAGCACTAAAGTCCTAGTGGTATGCTTCAGGATTTTAGCATCACCCCATGGAAGTGGGATGTGGTGAATATGGACTTTGTGAATAGATTACCTTGTACACATCATAAGCATGATTCGATTTGGGTCATTGTACATAGAATGACTAAGTCATCCCATTTCTTCCTAGTTCATACTTTGTATTCAGCTGAGGATTATGACAGACTCGATATCATTGAGTTGGTTAAGTTGCATGGATTTTCGTTGTCTATCATTTCACATAGAAGTACTCAATTTGCCTCTCACTTTTGCAAGGCTTTTTAGAAGGGTCTTGGTACCCAATTTCATCTTAGTACATCTTTTCATCCTTAGATAGATGGTCAGGCAAAATGGACCATTCAGACTTTAGAGAACATATTGAGGGCCTATGTTATTGACTTTAAAGGTAGTTGGGATGACCACTTAGCTTTGATTGAGTGTGCATACAAAAATAGTTACCACTCCAGTATTTGGATGGCCTTTTTTAAGGATCTTTAAGGGTGAAGATGTAGATCACATATTGGTTTGTTTGAAGTAGGTGAGGCTACTTTATAGGGCCAAACTCATTTTTTGAGGTGATGGAAAAAGTTTAGTTGATTTCAGAGAGGCTGAAGACAACCCAAAGTCGTCAAAAATCTTATGTAGATTTGAGGAGAAGAGATCTTGAGTTTAAGTATGGTGACTTGGTCTAATTAAAAAATTTTATTGTGAAGGGAGCAAAGAGATTTGGTAAGAAGGGGAGACTTAGTCCCCGCTATATTGGATTATATAGAATCTTGAACCATTTTGGGAAGGTAGCTTATAAGCTTGAGTTACCCTCAAATTTGCCATCAGTACATCCGATGTTTCATATTTCTTTGTTAAAGAAATGCATTGGTGATTTCGTTTTTGCTGTTCCCTTAGAGAGCATTCAAGTTATGTATGGCCTTTCCGATGAAGAAGTCCCAGTTCATATCCATGATTGTCAAATTCGTTGGATATGGAATAAAAAAGTTCCCTTGGTTAAAGTTCTTTGGTGGAATTAGTCTTTTGAGGGAGCTACTTCGAAAGCAGAAGCAGATGTGCTAACCAAGTACCCTCATCTTTTTTCCACAAACTCAAATCTATCTTGAGTTAATGGTTTTTCCCATAGATTGACTCTTTTACTTTCTCTATCTTATGTGTGTAACCAATCTCATGGTGTTGTAGACATCCATGAAATTAATTCAGTTCATGTATCATGCTTCAGACTCAGTTATGTAATCCTGTTCTAAGTCATGCATGTTCTTCATATGATCTCAGTTTCCTTTGTATTCTCAGTCTAACCAGTCTCGTTCAAGGACAAATATTTCTAAGGTAGAGATAAAGACTCTGAGCTTGGTTTAGTTATAGTCATATGCTAAAGGTGGTCAAAGGCTTGAAAATTTCACTAAGTGTTGGGGACTTAGTCATTTTCAAGACCCCAAAACTTTATGGATTTTTATTTTTTCCTTTCCTACCCCAAGATATTGGTTTATAAGTTGGTTCATGTTTAGGGAGGTAAAAGGTATGTCTTGAGAGATTTTTGGGATTTTCGGACAGGGTTTGGGACGTGTTTGGATTGCTAAAATAGTGAACCCTCGTGATAAGCCCGTGATATGTTATTTCTCCCAATGTGAGGAGTATGCAGCTTATTTCTTTCTCCCCTAGAGAAAGTGATGAGGCACACTGCTCTGTTCATCGGAGCAAGTGACAGAACGCATTGGTACCCTACATCCAGCTCTTTGTTTAATGAAATCAAGGGGCAAATAAGTCTTTTTCCCTCAACCCAATTCGCCCGTAACACAATTTGGGGCATCCATAGGGGAATTATTTACCTCTTACTCTAAAAATTACTCTCTATAAACCCTCATCCTTCCCAAGAACAAGAACCTAATCTCCATTCCCCAAGAATACAAGATTTCAAGTACCTAAATTCAAACAATCTTCAAGAATATAGTTATTCAGGTATCTGGGGTTTTGAAAAAGGTTAACCGTTCAACCTTGTTCCCAAATACATGGCCTTTCAAATTTAATTTACATGTTTTAAGATAGATTTCATTTCCAAATATTTATGTGTTGGAAATATAGCATTATCATGTGATCTAGGGACTAAAAAGCATAAGAGCTGTATTTTTTCATATTTCCAACTACAAGTTTGATGTATTTTCTTGAATTCCATTATTTTGATGATAAGATGATATTCCCTTAAGTTCAATATGTTTTCATGCTCAAATTCACGTATTATGCTTATAAACTCAAATTTCTAATCTTTTTGGGTCTCTCAATTATGACTTTATACTACTGCTTTAAAAGTTGTTATTGTGTGTTTGAAAATATTCAGTGCTGGAAGGTTATAAACTCCTAGTACCTATGTGTTTATTTACTATTATTATGTAAACCATGATAAATACTAGTATCATTCAGTTGGGAGTAGGATTTAGCAATGAGGGGGAAGTATGGGTTCAGTGCATCCTACTTCCCGAAAACTACATGCCCTCATAGGATTCCGGGACTCGACAATGAGTATTTACCCTTGCCCAAATGGGATCAATAAAGTGATCGCTCCATATTAGGTTCCATTTTGATGGCAAGGATGGAACAACCTTCTTCAACCTGGGTCAGACATTAGACTCCATGGTAACATCCATGGTTTATGTTAGTTACATCATAGCTCCTATAGTTTTAGATAGTATTGACAGTCTATTTGAGTTCAGTTTTTATTGACCAAGTAGTCAGTTTTCAGCATTTATTTAGTCAGTCGTACAAACTACACCAGTTATTCAAATAATGTCAGTGTATTAAAACACTTCGTCTTGAATATTCAGTTTTACTAGTTCATGGAATTACATTTAGCGTTAGCATGTGTTTCTGTTAGTTAGCATGTGATTCAGTTATTTCTTACCTCATGTACCAGTACATTCAAAGTATTTATAACATACCTTTCTTCTGCGCTACGGTGTCTTACAACATAGGTTCGGACGCACAGTTCCCTGCGATAGTAGTGGTGAGTCCCCATCCATTGAGGACGTGATATGTTATTTTATTCATTTCCATATTTTACTATGATTCATTTAGTTAGAGTTAGTTGAGGGTTTGTCCCATAAACTCCTTATGATTTTTAGAAGCTTTCAGACAGTTAGACAGTCATTGAATTTTCAGTTATTATCAGTTGTTTAGACAGATAGTTTAATTTCAGTATTTATCAACTACTTTAGTCATTCCTTTTATATATTTCTGTATCCAGATTGACCATACCTTATTGGTTTATTTTTTATATATATGATTTATTTTATTTTTATTTAGTGCTCACAACAAATACCAAACCATGGGTTTACTTATGGCCTTAAGCACAATGTCATGACTAGGGTGTAGCCTAGAATCGTTATGCCTCACTAAAGAATCACGATGCAACTAACCACAAAACTGACAAAAAAGATCGGACGGGGCTGGCTGATCTCCACTATCTTGAGATTGTGCACCCTGTGCCCTAGGACCATCACTGCTCTTGAAACGGTAATAAGCACATGACTTTGGATAAGGGACATTAGAAATAAAGTAAGAGCTAGAACTTCCCCAATTCGTCTTAGACCACTGCTTACTACCTCTACCACTCTACTTCTTACCTCTTCCCTGATCTAATTATTTGATCTTCTTGCTTTGCCTCTCTCCTATATCTACTAGATTTTTCTTTTTCTCTTCAACCTGTTGCATATACACCACAAGACTAGAGATGTCCATAATATTATTCAGCAGTTCAGAATTGCATTCCATGACCAAGTCTTGAGAAAACACAAAAAGAAAACTTCCTCATCCTATTCCTCATAGAAGATACTAACTCCAATGCATAGAGTAACAACTGATGAAATTTTAGGGTGTACTCTTTCATACTCATCCTACCCTATTTCAGATTCACAAACTCTTTAGCCTTGGCCTCTCTCAACCCCTGAGGAAAGAAACGATAAAGAAAAGAACTTGAAAAATCATCCCTCAATGCCAACTCTGCATCATCACTCTTAGACTAATCCCAATCCTCGTACCACGAATATGCCAAATCATTTAATGGATATGCAAAAAATTCCACACCCTTAGAGTTAGAATCCTTTATAATGCAAAATATCTTATCCATCTCATCTATGAACCCTTGAGGATCCTTTTCAACCATAGATCCAGCAAAGGTCGAATGATTTCACCTCATAAACTAGTCAAATCTAGTAACGTTAAAAGAACTCGTACAAATACCAACTGGACCTGACCGACGTTATTGAGATATCACTAATTGTGGTAACTGACGAATAAAATGGAAAAACAAAAAATTTGTAATATCTCCTTAAAGAAATAGGGAATGATCATCATCAACCACACAATCCCTAGGACAACTAGTAGGGAATGGTTAAACTCCACGAGGGGTAGTACAATCAAGAGTTAGGACCCTAATCAGGTTTGTACTAAATAAAGTGGAAGATTTCCATCCACGTTGTCCTCAAGTGGGACAGAAAGGGTTATACGAGCATTATATCTTCTGAGAGGCATAATATAAAATGAAAAAAAAAATGAAAATTTAAAGAGATTAAAGACCTTAGACTCAATAGCCCAAAAATAGATCATAATAAAGAGAAACATTCCTAAATGCCTTATAGCCTTGCCCTTATAAGTGTGGTACGCTACACACCCATTAAAGAGACTCTACTTGACATTACATTATGGATACTCAATGAAACCAAACATAGGCTATGATACTAACTTTATCATGACTCAACCAAGTCCTGGCCATGATGGGTATCACAAGTCCACTGAGGACCAGAGACCACCCCTATTTCCTAGTAAAATAGAACAAAACACACCTAGAAGCGAATGAATTCTGAACATATAAAAATATTGAATATTCAATGATGATGATGTATGAAGAAATCAAATATAAAATCCCAATCCACAGTAATCCATAAATCCTCTAATCTAACCCAAATAATCTAAGTCAGGACATGCCCCTAATGTTAGCAAAAAATCAGTCCAACGAAAAGTCTGTGATAATAGATAAACCAAGAAGCAATAGCCTTCAAGAAGAAGGAGGCTCATGACTTAAATATCACTACCGATAGCTAAAACATCTCATCACTGTGCAAGAAAAGTAGAATGCCTTCAGACCCTGCATCATATAGGGATAAAACACTTGTAGATGGTTAGCACGCCGAGCACTAGCCTGTAAATTAAGGATAAGGGTTAGTATAATGCCATGATCAACAGTTCAAAACCATTCAGAATCAATGTACATGATTATATGAAAATACATATATATATATCACAAACCGAGTATGGAGCAAGGCTTAGCATAAACATAAAACATTAGCCTGGGCTATATAGCTAGGCCATCATAAAACTACCCCAGGCTATATGGATCTAATTTTCTCCACCTGGTTGGGCCTTAGTGTATATTATTCGTGCGCACTGGAGATATCATAGAACATTAGGGAATTCTCATACTGTACTGGTGTTTGAGCAGATGCTAACACATTTGAGGCTTTTAACTAAGGATAATTGCACAGTCTTAAGCAACTTTTGTTGTTTTTGATTATTTTATCTTTGATTTTATAGTAGTAGCCAAGATGCAAGAGAACCAACAAGGATGGAAACAAAAGAGTTGAAATCTAAAGAAAATAGAAGAGAAGTGTGTCTGATAATATTCCTGATAAGTCGTCAGTCATGTGATAAGTTTTCATAGATATCATCAGCCTTAGATAGAGAATGGACCTCAGCTGAAAGTTGTGATGACATTTCCTTATAATGCATCAAATAGTTGATACGTTGTTAGGTTTCATCGTCAACCTTAAGCAGGAAGTGCTAAAACTGAAGAAGGAGCTAACAAAATTTGTTATAAGTCGTCAGACTCCTGATAAGGTGCCACAAATGTTGTCATCTAATTTGAGAAATTGATGAACTCTGTGATTTTGTTTCCATAATTAGGGTGAACTATTTAAAGCATAGATTAGGGTTTTCTATCTTTTTTTGGAACCTATTTTGGAACAAACATATATTGTTCTTTTTCTCTCTAGTTTCTTGGCTTGAAAAACAATTCACTTTGAAGATATTTTCATCAATATCTTGGGATGTCACTAGTTACTATTCATCTTGTGGTAAGTTCATCTTTCAAATTATGAATACATCTAGTTATTTCTCTTATTACACTATGAGTGGCTAAATCTCTTTAACTCAAATTATGGGATCTATGGGTTAAGTCTTGGTAAGACGAAAAGTGTTTAAGATTCAAAGGTAATAAGTCTCTTTGATAATTCCAAGATTTTAATTATTTTCTATTGGTTGCAAACGATAGATAGTACCATCTTTGATTTGCTTGAGATAAGAAATCAAATATAGTAGGAAGTGAATTATTGATAGGGACTTGGAAACACTAAACTTCCATTTTATAATTGATGCTGCAACAAAGTTGATTAACTTGAGGTGAAGTCTCGTTAGTAAATATAAATTCCCTAAGTCCGAGAGGATTAGGTAATTAAATGCTTAAGTAGGTCGAGAGACATTTAGGCATAAATTCGATAAAGATAATCTATTGTCCTACCTACTATGAGAATACTGAATCACTATTAGCATCTACAAGTACTAAAACCCATCGTGAACATAATTATGGTTTTCCATAAACTCTTGATTACAAACACTAAAACTAAAGTGACCAACAATTATTGGTTAATCTCCAAAACTCCTATTTCAGGAAATATCTAACTATCAGTTGATTAAATCGCAAACAACTTAAGTTCATACCATATTCCCTGTGGGATTCAACTTTAATCTAGCTGGGTTATATATTGACAGTGATTGCTTACATTCTTGTTAGAGAGGTGTAGTTTGAGCGTTATCAAAAATGGTGCTATTGCTGGGTAATACGGTTGTAAATTGATGTTTGTGTGCTCTAATTGACTGTTAGGCAAGTTTCCTAGTTTTACATTCATTTGTTGTTTTTATTTATTGCAGGACCTTGGAAATGTATGCAAAGAACCAGAAGTTCTGGAGAACTATTCTTATCATTTAATATGGAACCGCAATGAATTGGAAGAATGGCAGACCAAAAGGAGGCAGACAAGTTAGCAGCCTTAGCTAGAGCTCATGTGAATGTGCTGAATATTGGTCAACAAGTATGACATCTAAATCCTAAGGATGAAGATTTGGGAGATAAGGAGAGAAAATAGTTTCACCAGTACAGTGTAATGCTAACAGGAACCATCCATTCCGAGGAAAATAAAGATCACTATCCGTTCCAGTATGACCTCATTGATGATGATGATGGAATGTATGGAGAAGGTGCAATGGGTGAAATTATTTCTCCACCGATGGAACCTTGGAAAAATTTAACATTATGAGTACTATGATTGAACTCCTCAATATGAAGGGGTTTTGGTGGCCTTCCTGGGGATGACACCAACTTGAATCTGGTAAACTTTGTCACCATCTATAAATCTTTTGCTAACCTAGCAATGGGTTAGAATACTACCTCATTGAGATTGTTTCCATTGTATCTATCTGGAGAGGCAACATTATGGCTTAATAAGCTGACACCCAATTCTATAACCAACTGGAAGAAGTTAAAAAGAGATTTTCTAGAAAGTTTCTTTTCAGCTTCTAGGAGGGTATAGTTGAGGGATGAGATCAGCAACTTTAGGTAGCTCCCAACTGAAGCCTTACATGAAACCTGAGAGAGATTAAAAAAGAAGCTGATGCAGTATCTGAACCATAATATGACAGACATACACTTGATGAAGACTTTGTATAGGGATCTTAACTTGTGACTAAACCAATTGTAGATAATGCTGTTGGTGGTTCGTTTGTTGATCTTACATTTCTAGAGGCTTTAGAAATGCTAGAGAGAATGTCCAAATAGAGTCGGGCATGGTATACTAGAGAATCTGTGGTATCTAGCCCCACTGTTTCTGTGGGTTTAACTGTGGAACAACATAGAAGAGACAAGTATTGTGACCAAGACATAGCTCACCTAAAAACATAAATGGATTTTCTAACCAAGCACTTTCTATCAGGCAAGACTGAGAAGGTGAAAGTTGTGGGATCATAAGATAGAGTTAATGCTGATTCAAAAGAAGAGGCAAACTATATTAATAATCAGGAGGGTTTCTGAGGCAATATCCAAGGGAATCAAAGTCCAAATTATTATGTTAAGCCTGGTTATAAAGATAGGGAGCAGGGAAATTAGAGGAAAAATAATGATAAAAGCGGAATATATGTCCCTCTTGGAAATCGTAAGGCTGCAACAACAAGTTCTGAAAAGATATCCATAGAGGCTACCAACTCTTGTGTAACCATCATGAAGACCGATCTTTCATATATTAGCTAGTTGGTAAAATCACACTCCACCATAATCAAATAGTTGAAGCAGCAGATATGTCAACTCTGTGCAGTATTTAACTAGAGAAAGAGTGGAACATTACCAAGTGATACGGTCCACAATCTGCAGAATACTGGCTCATGTATGGAGATTACCACTAGAAGTGGTAAGATATTACCTGGCCCTTTTGTGGGGAAAAGTTTGGTTGATGATGTGAATGAGGCAGAGGATAAACCCAAAGAATTATGTCTAGTGAAGTCTGAGAAGCTGGATGGTTCTGATGATGCTCCAGAAAAAGGGAAAGAGAAGTAGAAGGAGGTAGTATTGAAAACAATCCCAAGACCACCACCTCTTTTTCCTCAACGGTTTAAGAAAAAACTAATGATGCAAAATTCAGCAAGTTCATGGCAATGCTAAAACAATTGACGCTGAATGTGCCATTAGTTGAGGCACTGGAGCAAATCCCAAGATATGTAAAATTCATGAAGAATCTGGTATAAAGAAGTGGGAAGAAAGCTATGAACCGGTGGATAATCTTCACCATTGTAGTGTCATTTCTACATAATCCTTAGTATAGAAGAAGGTTGACCCTGGAGCATTCACTATTTGAGGTGCAATCGGGTTTCTAAATATTGCTAAGGCCCTATGTGATCTAGGGGCTACTATAAACCTAATTCCACCCACTCTGTACAATAATCAGGGTGTAGGGGATCCTACCTTGGCGAACAGGCAATTGGTGATGACGGATAGGTCTGTAAAGCGGTTAGTGGGCATATTACAGGATATATTGGTAAAGGTGGTTAAATTTATACTGCTTGCTAATTTAGTCATCCTAGACAGTGAGGAAGACTTCAAAGTGCCCATCATCCAGGGTAGACCATTCGTTACAACTAGGAGAATAATAGTTGACATGGATCTGAATGTGCTGAAGTTTAGGCTCAATGACAACGAAACAAGATTCAAAATACACTCATCCATGATACGTAAAAATTATATGTGTTTTATCAATCATGGATGTATTCTGTGAAAATGGTAAAGAGGTATCAGCAGGTTGTCTTGGCGAATTCTGAGTAGTCAAGATAACCAAGTCGTGCCGAGACATTAAATTAGGCGCTATTGGGAGGCAACCCAAAATTTTATGTTCCAGAAAAATATTTATTTTCGTAGTTAGCTTATATTTAAAAGAAGGTCGAATCAATGTATCCAGCTAGGTATTCCTGATGACATATTTAATGGGCTATCATAATTGTGATAAGCCATTAGATTCGTCGTTAGCAAGATCAAAGATGAGGCATCTTTTGCTAAAGCTGCTGACACTCGTGATAGGCTATCATAGTTGTTATAAGCCATTAGATTTTTTCATTAGAAAGCTTAAAAGAGTTGGAGAAAATTTGGGCTAGATTAAAAAGATATGACAGTTGAGGAATCTGAGGGAGAAATCTTATTGCTTGATCTCACAGGGGAACCAATAAAGAAAAAGAAGAAGAAGGGTAAGAAGAAAGGCAAGGGTAAGAGAGAGGCCTAATAGTGATGAAAAAAGAAAAGTATAGAAGAAGGGGAGAAAGAAGGCTGAAAAGAGGAGACGAAGAAGGAGATAATTTAATCCTTCATTGACAATGAGAAATGAGAGGCATCCATTCGAGTAAGAGCCATAGGTGCCTCTACTAGTAGGCCTCCAATAACTGCTAGGCCAGCTGCACCAGAATAGAGTGAGGCTCCAAATGGAGATAACACAGCTAAGGATACGGCAGCAGGGGTAGGAACCCATGACCATCGTGCTTGATCTACTCCAGGTATACCCTAACCCTTAGTTCAGTTTTTCTTTAATTTTAAGTTGAGGGTGTAGGGTATATGTTTTTTGTAAAATTTTGTAACTGACTAGGAGAAATACAAGTAACTAAGGCAGTTAACTTGTTTTTGTGATTTTTGAGCACCTCTCCAATGTCTGAAGGTTTAAATATATGATTTTCATCTAAGTGTGACCACTATGCATCGTTGTATGGCATTAGTTCTAGTGATGGAACAATCATTACTAAATAAATGCATAAACTAAATGAGTAGTAACTTGTGATATACTTGTGTGCCATGTGTATGTGAGATCTTACTTAGTCCCCTCTATATGTTAAATCCAGAACTTGCCCGGTTAATCTTACATAAGTTAAAGGATAGGGGTTAGGAAAAGATCATAGATCATTTTGATATTAGCCCACTTTTATCCTAAATGACCTTCCCTATATGTAGAATATCCCTTAATCCCTAATTTGAGCCTGATTAGCCTATTTCTTTTTATTACACCTGTAACCTTCCTGTTTATATCATAATGAACCTATTTTTGTGTTGTGACTCCTTGGATACTGCGCACCTTGATGTAGGCAAATGGCCTAAGTTGAAGGGGGCTATCTTAGGGGTTTGTGATGTCAAATGAGTATGAAGATAGTTAAAATAAAATAAAAAAATAAAAAGATGGGTGTAGTAGAAAAGAACAAGAAAAGTACAAATATGAAAAAGAAGAAGTGATTGTACAAAAGATAACACCCATACTTAATAAGTGTGATCAAGAAAAAATAAGAATAGATAAAGGTTAATAAATGAATCTTAGGAGCTAGTGTAGTGTCAAGGAGTCTTAGTAACTTTAAATATCATCAAGTATCATACCATCCCCTAGCCTACATTATAGGACAAAGAGAAGACCTATAGTGATCTTAACTGACCTGTCTGAAAACTTTGGTAATTAAAATAAGGGCAAGCCTATGGTACTTCGCATACATTGATTGAAACTTCATTCTGAGATTGAGTGTATTTTGAATGTCCCCATGGTTACATATATGATTGCTGATATGAGAAAAAGGGGATTTCTTTATTGTGAGGGCACACCACATATTTTGCTAGTTGCTAACTTATTCGGATAGTGTAATACTGGTCCATGTATGGTTTTTATAGCTAAATTAATGTTGTATCATGATTCGTATATGTTACATTGTTGTTCTTCAATAATATATACATTTGTTCTTAAATTAACTAGCCTTTGAGATGGTGAAGATATTTTCAGATAATATGGATGATTGACAGCCGAATGTACTTTGTATCCTTTTGGTTGTGTTTAATTTGCTTGAGGACAAACAATTGTTTTAAGTTAAGGGTGTTGATGTGTGAGTAGATTCTAACACATTAGAGACTTTAACTGAGGATAATTGCGAGTTCTTAAGAAACTTTTGTCATTTTTTGAGTGTTTTATCTTTGATTTTGCAGTAGAATCCAAGATGCAAGAGAACCAACAAGGATGGAAACAAAAAATTTAAGATTTGAAGCTAATAGAAGAGAAGTGTGTCTGACAACATTACTGATAAGTCACCAGCAATGTGATAAGTTATCAAAGATACCGTCAGTCTTAGAAAGAGAATAGAACTCAGCTGAAAGTTATGATGGCATTTCCTGATAAGGCGTCAAAGAGTTGATATGTCATCAGGTTTTAACGTCAACCTTATGCAAAAAGTGCTAAAACTAAAGTAGGAGATGACGACATTTGTGATAAGTCGTCAGACTCCTGATAAGGTGTCATGAATGTTGTCATCTAGTCTGAGAAATTTATAAACTCTGTGATTTTGTTTCCATAATTACGGTGAACTATTTAAAGCATAATTTAAGGTTTTCTATGTTTTTGGAACCTATTTTGGGACTCACGTATACAACTATTTTTCTCTCTAATTTCTTCGCTTAAAAAACAATTACCTTTGAAGAGATTTTCATCAATATTTTGGGATTTCTATTATGATCAAAGATAATAATCACTAGTTACTATTTATCTTGTGGTAAGTTCATCTTTAAAATTATGAATATATCTAGTTGTTTAGCTTATTACATTATGAGTGGCTAAATGTCTTTAACCCAAATTATGGAATCTATGGGTTAAGTCTTGGTAAGAGGCTAGGTGTTTAAGATTCTAAAGGTAATAGGACTACTTGACAATTCCAAGATTTTAATTATTGTCTATTGGTTGCAAACGATAGATTACACCAAATTTGATTTGCTTGAGATAATAAATCAAATATAGTAGGAAGTGAATGATTGACAAGGACTTGAAAACACTAAACTTCTTTTTCATAATTCAAGTTGTAACAAGGTTGATTAACTTGAGGTGAAGTCTGGTTAGTAAATATAAATTTCCTAAGTCTAAGAGGATTAGGTAATTTAATACTTAAGTAGGTCGAGAGATATTTATGCAAAAATGCGATAAAGATAATCTATTGTCCTACTATAGTGAACATAATTTTGGTTTTCCATAAACTCTTGATTACAAACACTAAAACAAAAGGGACCAATAATTATTGGCTAATCTCAAAAACCCTCATTTCACGAAACATTCAACTATCACCTAACTAAATCGTAAACAACATAAGTTCACACCATATTCCCTATGGAATTCGACCCCAACTTATTTGGGTTATATATTGACAATGATCGCTTACATTCTAATTAGAGAGATATAGTTTGAGCATTATCAAATGGCACCATTGCCGGGGAATACGGTTGTAAATTAAAGTTTGTCTACGCTAATTGACTATTAGTCAAGTTTCCTAATTTTGCATTTATTTTTTGTTTTTGTTTATTATAGGATCTTTGTTGTGTATGCTAAGAAATAGAAGTTCCACAGAACTATTATTATTATTTAATCTAGAACAACAATGAATTGGAAGAATGGCAGATCAGCAGGAGGCTGACAGGTTAGCAGCCTTAGCTAGAGCTTAGGTGAATGTGCAGAATATCGGTTAACAAGTATGAAATTCAAATCTTGAGGATGAATATTTGGGAGAGGAGGAGTTGTTATACCCTGTTAACCTAAGGCGTGCAGAGCAAGTAGATGCCCCAGTATAACATAATGCTAAAAGGAACTGTCTGTTCTGAGGAATGCAATATTACTAGCCGGTATTGTATGACCTCAGTGATGATGATGATGGAATGGATGGAGTAGGTAAAACTTGTGCAATTATTTCTCCACCGTTGGAACCCGGGGAAAAATTCAACATTATAAGTACTATGATTCAACTCTTCAATATGAAGGGGTTGTTTGGTGGCCTTCATAAGGATGACCCCACCTTACATCTGGTGAACTTTGTCACCATCTATAAATTTTTTGATAACCCAGGAGTGGTTCAGAATGTTATCCTATTGAGATTGTTTTCGTTGTCTCTATCTGGGGAGGCAACATTGTGGCTTAATGAGCTAACACCCAATTCTATAACCTACTGGAGGCAGTTAAAAGGAGATTTCCTAGAAAGGTTCTTTCTGCCTTCCATGAGGGTACAGATGAGGGATAAGATCTGCAACTTTAGGCAGCTCCCTATTTAATCCTTGCATGAAACCTCAAAGAGATTCAAAAAGAAGCTGACAAAGTAATCGATCACAATATAACAGCAAATACTTGATGGAGACTTTGTACAGGGCTCTTTACTCTGTGACAAAACAAATTGTAGATAATCCTGCTGGTGGTTCGTTTGTTGATATTTTATTTTTCTAGAAGCTTTAGAAATGCTAGAGAGAATGATCAAATAGAATCAAGCATGGTATACTAGAGATTCTGTGGTAGACATCCCCACTATTTGTGTGGGTATGACTGTGGAACAAAGAAGAAGAGACGAGGAGCCTTACCAAGACATGGCTCACCTAAAAAAATAGATGGACACGCTAACCAAGCACTTGCTATCAGGAAAGAATGAGAAGGTGAAAATTTTAGGATCACAAGATAGAGTTGATGCTGATTCAGAAAAAGAGACAAACTATATTAATAATAATCAGGGGGATTTTTGAGGCAATATCCAGGGGAATCAAGGTCGGAATTATTATGATAAGCCTGTTTATAAAGATAGAGACCAGGGAAATTAGAGGAATAATAATGACAAGAATGGGCTATATGTTCCTCCTGGGAATCGTGAGGCTGCTACATTCTAAAAAGTTCTCCATGGAAGACATGATGGCTAAATTGCTGAAGGAAGATGAGGCTACCAACTCTGGTTTAACCACCCTGAAGACCGATTTGTCATCTATTAGTCAGTTGGTAAACTCACACTCTATGGAAATTAAATATTTAGAGCAACAGATAAGCTAACTCTCTGCAGTATTTATCCAGAGGAAGAGTGGAGCATTACTAAGTGAGACGGGCCAAAATCTGTAAAATGATGGCTCATGTATGGTGATTCCCACTAAAAGTGGCAATATATTACCTGGCCCTTCTATGGGCAAAAGTTTGGTTGAAGATGTGACTGAGGCTGAGGAGCAACCCAAAGAAAAATGTCCAGTGGAGTCTAAGAAGATTGATGGTTCTGATAATGCTTTGGAAAAAGGGAAAGAGAAGGAAAAGGAGGTAGTTTTGAAAACTCCCCCAAGACTACCACCTCCTTTTCCTCAATGATTGAAGAAAAAAACTGATGATACAAAATTCATCAATTTCATGGCTATTCTAAAAAAATTGATAGTTAATATGCCATTGGTTGAGGCACAGGAGCATATCCAAGGATATGCCAAGTTCATGAAGAATCTGGAACAAAGAAGTGGGCAGAAAGCTATGAACCAGTGGATAATCTCCATCATTGTAGTTACATTTCTACATAATCCTTACTGCAGAAGAAGGCCGACCCTGCAGCATTCACTATTCCTTGTGCAATCGGGTCTCTAAATTTTTCTAAGGCCCTAGGTGATCTAGGGGCCAGTATAAACTTAATTCCACTCGTTGTGTACAAGAATATGGGTATGTGGGATCCTACCCTGATGATCATGTGATTGGTGATGGTGGATAGGTCCGTAAATTAGATAGTGGGCATATTACATGATGTACTAATAAAGGTGGCTGACTTTATACTGCCTGCTAATTTTGTAGTCCTAGATAGTGAGATGGACTTTGAAGTTCCCATCATACTGGGTAGATATTCCCTACAACTGGGAGAGTGATAGTGGACATAACGCTAAATGAGCTGAAGTTCAGGCTCAATGCCAAAGAAGCAAGATTCAAAATACACTCATCCGTGACACAGAAAAAGGAGTGTTTTGTTAATCGTGGATGTATTCTGTGAAGATGATAAAGAGGTATCAACAGGTTGTCTTGGTGAATTCAAAGGAGTCAAGAGAACTAAGTTGTGCCACAACATTAATTAGGTGCTATTGGGAGGAAACACAAAATTTTTATGTTCCAGCAAAATATTTATTTTCATAGTTAGGTTATAGTTCAAAGAAGGTGAAATCGATGTATCTAGCTAGGTATTCTTGACAAAATATTTAAAAGGCTATCATAATTGTGATAAGCTATCAGATTCGTCGTCAGCGAGATCATAGTTGAGGCATATTCTGCTAAGGCTGATGATACTCCTAATAGGCTATCACAGTTGTGATAAGCCATCAGATTTTGTTGTTAGAAAGCCTAAAAGAGTAGTAGAAACTTTGGGCCACATTAAAAAAATCCAGTTGTTGAGGAGTCTGAGGGAGAAATCCCATTGCTTGATCTCACAAAGGAACCAGCGAAGAAAAAAAAGAGGAAGGGTGAGAAGAAAGGAAAGGGTAAGAGAGAGAGGCCTAATAGTGATAAAGAAATAAAAGTAGAGTAAAGAGAAAGAAAGAAGGATAAAAAAGAGGAGACAAAGAAGGAGATAATTGAGCCCTTCATTGACAATGAGAAATGGGAGGCAACCATCCAAACGAGAGCCCTAGGTCCCTCTACTAGTAGGCCTCCAACAAAAGCCAGGCCAGCTGCACCAGAATAGAATGATAATCCTGATGGAGATAAGGTAGCTAAGGATGTGGCAGTAGGGGCAGGAACCCATGACCACCATTCTTGATCTACTCCAGGTATACCCTAACCCTTTGTTCAGTTTTTCTTTAATTTTATGTTTAGAGTGTAGGGTAAATTGTTGTTGTAAAATTTTGCAACTAACTAGGACAAATACAAGTAACTAAGGTAATTAACTTGTTTTTGTGATTTTTTAGCACCTCTCTAATGGTCTGATGGTTTAAATATGTGATGTGCATCTATGTGTGACCACTGTGCATCATTTTATAGCATTAGTTCTAGTGACGCAACAATCATTGCTAAACAGCGGTATGAACTGAATGAGTAGTAACTTTTGATATACTTGTGTGCCATGTGCGTATGAGATCTTATTTAGTCCTCTCTGTATGTTAAATCCAGAACTTTCCTGGTTAGTTTTACCTAAGTTGAAGGATAGGGGTTAGGAAAGAATTATAGACCATTTTGATAATAGCCCACTTTTAGCCTAAATGACCTTCTCTATATGTAGAATATCCCTTGATCCATACTTTGAGATTGATTAGCCTATTTCTTTTTATGAAACCTGTCACCTTCCCGTTTATATCCCAATGAACTTGTTTTGGCCCTGATCCTTGGCACTATGCACCTTGATGTAGGCAAGTGGCCAAAGTTGAGGGTGGCTATCTTAGGGGTGTGTGATGTCAAATGATTATGAATATAGGTAGAATAAAAGAAAAGAATAAAAGATTGGGTGCAGTGGAAAACAATAAAAAAAAGTAAAGTTTAAGTGATTGTTGAAAAGATAGCACCCATACTGAATAAGTGTGATCAAGAAAAGAGAAGAATAAATAAAGTTTAATAAGTGAATCTCAGGAGCTAGTGTAGTGTCAAGGAGGCCTAGTCACTTTAAATAACATCAAGTATCAAACATGCCCCTAGCCTGCGTTACAAGACAAAGAAAAAACCTATAGTGATCTTAGCGACCTTTCTGAAAACCTTGGTAATAAAAATAAGGGTAAGTCTATGGTACGTGGCATACATTGATTGGAAGTTTATTTTGTGAGTGAGTTTCTTTTGATTGCCCCCATCGTTACATATATGATTGTTGTTTTGAGAAAAGGGGGATTTCTTTGTTGTAAGGGTACACCAGATATGTTGCTAGTTGCTAACTTGTTCAGATAGTGTAATACTGGTCTATGTATGGTTGTTATAGTTGAATTAATGCCATATCTTGATTCTTGTGTGTTGCATTGTTGTTCTTAAATAATATATACAGTTGTTCTTGAATTTACTAACCTTGGAGATGGTGAAGATGCTTTGAGATAATCTTGATGACTGACTGTTGAATGTACTTTGTATCCTCTTGGTTGTGTTTTAGTTGCGTGAGGACAAACAATTGTTTTAAGTTGAGGGTGTTGATTTGTGAGCAGATTCTAACACATTAGAGGCTTTTAGCTGAGGATAATTGCAAGGTCTTAAGAAATGTTTTTCATTTTTGATTGTTTTATCTTTGATTTTGCAGTAGAATCCAAGATGCAACAGAACCAATAAGGATGGAAACAAAAGAGCTGAAATCTGAAGCAAATATAAGAGAAATGTGTCTGAAGACATTCCTGATAAGTTGTCAGCTATGTGATAAGTTATCAGAGATACCGTCAGCCTTAGACAGATAATGGACCTCATCTAGAAGTTGTGATGGCATTTCCTGATAAGGAATCAAAGAGTTGATAAGTTTTCAAGTTTCATCTTCAACCTTAAGCAATAAATGCTAAAACTGAAGAAGGAGCTGACGACATTTGTTATAAGTCATCAGACTCCTGATAAGGTGACACAAATGTCATCATCTAATCTGAGAAATTGCTAAACTATGATTTTGTTTCCACAATTAGGGTGGACTATTTAAAGCATAGTTTAGGGTTTTCTATGTTTTTTTGGAACGTATTTTGGGACACACGTATACTGTTATTTTTCTATCTAGTTTCATGGCTTGAAAAATAATTAACTTTGAAGAGATTTTCATCAACATCTTGGAATTTCTATTGTGATCTAATCAAAGAATCACTAGTTACTATTCAACTTGTGGTAAGTTTATTTTTCAAATTATGAATACATCTAGTTTTTTCTCTTATTACATTATGAGTGGCTAAATCTCTTTAACCCGAATTATGGGATCTATGGGTTAAGTCTTGGTAAGATGCTAAGTTTTTAATATTCTAAAGGTAATAGGACTACTTGATAATTCTGTTTTTTTTATTATTGTCTATTGGTTGCAAACGATAGATAGCACCTGCTTTGACTTGCTTGAGATAAGCAATCAAATATAGTAGAAAGTGAATTATTGACAGGGACTTGGAAATACTAAACTTCCATTTAATAATTAACGATGTAACAAGGTTGATTAACCTGAGCTGAAGTCTGGTTAGTAAATATAAATTCCTTAATTCCGAGAGGATTAGGTAATTGAATTCTTAAGTAGGTCGAGATACATTTAGGCATAAATTCGATAAAGATAATATGTTATCTTACCTACTGTGAGAATCTTGAATCACTATTACCATCTATCAAGTACTAAAACCCATAGTGAACATAATTCTGGTTTTCTATAAACTCTTGATTACAAACACTGAAACTAAAGTGGCCAACGATTATTGGATAATCTCTAAAATCCCCATTTCAGGAAATATCCAACTATTAGTTAATTAAATCGCAATAACTTAAGTTCACACCATATTCCGTGTGGGATCAACCCCAACCTTGTTTTGTTATATATTGACAACGATCGCTTACATTCTTATTAAAGAGGTGTATTTTGAGCGTTATCATGTACGCCATCCATGATAAAAATATATGTATAGTGTGGCATAAGCACATAATCATTAACACCAAACCTTCTATTGGCAAACACGAGTTCCAGTATGAGTTCTTCGGGAATCAGACCTTCACGACTAGCTACACAAGACCCTTTTGGCCCAATTAAAACATTTAGCAATAACTCATTCATTAATTAATGGAGTCAATCCTTAAGTCATTATCAAGTGGTATCATTATACCTACTATATCTTTCAATCAAATTTTATTAAGCCAATACTTTAGGGAATCCTTGTACCCCAAACTCCATTATTAAATAATCTTGGGGGATTCCTTGCACACCATAAGGTTTTCAATGTCATTCTCATCTTTTAAGCCATTATTGCAATGTATTAGTTTTAGGAAAAGAAGTCCAAGCCAAATGATTAATCACATTCTAAAACCAATTATTCAAGTGTGTTGGGCTTCTCATCAATTTTAATGCTAAATCCAATTATTGTGGGGAATCCTTGTACCCCTAGTTCCATTATTTACAAATTTAGGTAATCATTGTACCCCTATTTCATTAATCACTCCCATGCACCCCTATGAGTTAATAATCATCAATCAATGAAAAATATATCCATAATGATCATATGAAAAGCATTTAGATAATTTACACAAAAAACCCTCAGCATATCATTAAACCCTATATGAAAATAATGTAAATAGTAAACTAATTCATGCCAAAATGAAAAAACAATTTTAGGAGGAGTCATACATGCCTTAATCACTATGAAATTTGAAGAAGAAATCACCCTTAGAGCCCTAGATGACCAATTTATTAAAACCTTAACCTTTTATTTGAATGGGGAATTTGAGAGAGTTTAAGAGAGCATTTACAATTGGTAAGTGTTTGAAATAATGGCACCAATGTGTATTTTGTGTATGGTGTGTAAGTGGGTAGAGAGGGAAATGTACAAAGATCCCTCAATAAATAGACTGAACAATTGTCGCTAGTGACCATGAGTTGTCACCATGAGTCATAGTCCGGAACAGAACTTGAGGGATCGCTATCTAGTAACCCTATGACACATGCCATATGACTTGTTAAGACACCCTAAAAATTGTATGTTCCTAGTTGTAACCAAGCCAAAAGCATTTTAGATACTACCGGCAACCCTATATTTGCATACCACAGCTCATAATGATTCTTTAAAACTTATAACCTCTAGTCATAATCAAGATAGTAGCATACGCACCACTTAGTAGTAAGATGAAATTTGGCTTCTATGTCTCATAAGGAAACCTTAAGGCTCATAAGGTAAGTCGTTGGTTTGGTAGTGAGCTCAAAGGTTAGGGATTTTTCAAGGACCAAATCTGAGGTGTTTCATAACATATTTTATGAACTAGCATCATTAACCCAGAAATTCTCATTTAACAACTAATCAACATTATAGACGTAGTTATTAATAGAAATAAATCATCACATTCACTAAAACCATTACCACTAGCTTTCATAACAAAATAATCATCACTAAGGTTCACTAATCCATTAGTCACAATTATCAACTTAAGCAATATCTACCACTAATCACCTGTTAAACCTTAAGTAAACATCTATACCACTTCACACCTTAACAAATTAGAAGACTATAACCGACATCTCCAATAACAACAATATACCCAACTACACAAGACCATAAAGAGAGGCGAAGTTATGTTATGTTTTCTAAGAGCAAGTTCTGGCTGGAGTCTATTTCTTCCTTGGGTCATGTGGTGACTACATATTATATTTGGTCGATCCAGCCAAGATTGTGGTAGTTCATTATTGGGCTAGGCCTATTTCTCCTATCGATACATAGAGTTTTATTTGTTTGGCGATATATTATCATCGCTTTGTTAAGGGTTTTTTTATATATCACAGGTCCTTTAAATAAGATGACTCAAAAGAAGATATCCTTTTAGTAGTTTCAGGTTTGTGAGGCGAGCTTCCAAAAGATTAAGGATTTTTTTACTTCATCTCATATCTTGACTTTTCCTAAAGAGAACATAGGGTTTATCATCTTTTGTTATGCTTTATCATCAAAAATCCTATGCAGATGTGAGAAGAAGGGACCTCAAATTTGAAGTTAGTGATTTTGTATATTAGCAGATTTCACCCATGAAAGAGGTGAAGAGATTTGCAAGAAGGGGAAGCTTAGTCCCTGGTATGTCAGCCCTTATAGAATTTTGAGTCATGTTGGAAAAGTAGCTTATGATCTCGAGTTTACCGCAGACTTGTCAGTCGTTCATTCTGTATTTCACATCTCTATGCTTAACAAGAGTATCAGTGTCTGTACCATTGTAGTTCCTATAGAAATCTCAAATGTTGAGGAAAACCTTTCATACAAAGAGATTCCAGTTGAGATTAAAGATCATTAGGTCCGTAAACTAAGGAACAAAGAAGTTTTCTTGGTCAAAGTTTTTTGGTGGAATCAGTTGGTTGAGGGAACCACTTGGGAAACAGAAGCTGATATACAAGACAAGTACCCTCACCTCTTCTCCACAAACTCAGATCTATCTAAAGGTACTACTCTTCCTTAATACAGTTCTTTTCTAATTATACCTTTAGTTGCATACACTACTAGAAATGAGGGCTATGGGAACGCTTCTTTAGTGACGGTTCAAGAACCGTTGCTATAGATTACCTATAGTGATGGTTAAAACCATCGCTTAAAGATGTCTAGTCTATTAGCACAGAAAATAATCAAAACCATCGCAATAGATGTATAACCATCGCGAAAAGGTAGTCTATAGCGATGGTTTTAAGAACCATCATAAAAGACCATTTTTAGCCACAATTATTTTATGACAAAAAATAATATTTCCTAGGAATTTTCCCTCTAACATATTGAGATACCCACTTTTTAAATTATATTTATTAAAAAATAAATCATTTCCATCTTTAGTCTTTAGGGTTAATTAGAAACCCCCAAATCATACCTGTTCTCCGCTCTTCATGATCGATAATATACTTCTTCTCCTCATCTACATGCAGTTCTTCTTCTTCTCAACTACAATTCTTCACGAATTTGGGTTGGTTCAAGTGACAAATCGTTCAACCTCTTTATGTAATTTTTAATTCGAATTTTTTAAATTACTAATTGGTACATAGACAACTCTCTTGTTCAACATCTCTCTTGTTCAAGCTCGTATTTTCGTAAAACATCCAGTTTATCAAGGTCAACAAAGGTTAGTGTTCTTGGAATTAGATGAAATTATTTAGGGTTTTAGTTCTTGGAATTCAAGATCTTGTTTTTTATTTTCTTTAATCTGTATTCAAGACCTGTTTTGTGAAAATGTCACCATTCTTGAGGTTTGGTTTGCGTTTTTCTGAATCTTAATCTTATTCTTCTTCCCAATGCCTATTCTCCTTAATTTCTTCTCAAGTAGATTTTGCATTGAAATTTGTTTGAGGTTTTGGTGTAAATGTGGGTATTTAAAGAGAGTGAAATTGGGCTTCTAGATGGAAGAATGTTCATGATGAATTCACTAATAAGACCACTAAAGTTCCAGAAAAGGTCTTAAGTTACATTCCTTTAAAGACTAGGCTTTAGAGGATATTTATGTTTTCTGAAACATCTGTAGCTATGAGATGTCATGCTACTGCACAGCCCAGAGATGAAAATTTAAGATATCCTACTGATGGGGAAGCTTGGCAACATTTTGATTCCATGTATCATGACTTCGCAAAAGATATTTGGAATGTTAGATTGGGTCTTTCAAGTGATGGTTTCAATCCATTCAGAACAATGAGCATTTCTCATAGCACATGGCTGGTTATGTTAATGAACTACAGCTTATCACCATGGATATGCATGAAGCCAGAGTATATTATGTTATCAATGATTATTCCTGGTCCCTTATCTCCTAGAAATAATAATGATATATACTTGTAGCCGCTAATTGCAGATTTAAATGAACTATGGAAGGTGGGAGTGGAAACATTTGATGCTGAAACTAACCAAACATTTAATATGCATGATGCTTTATTGTGGACGGTTAGTGACTTTCCAGCACTAGAAATGCTTTATTGATGGAGCACCAAGGGAAGATGGGAATGCCCCACTTGTAATCATAGTACTTACTCCAAATATCTCAAACACAGTCGTAAGATGTGTTACTTGGGTCATCAAACTTTTTTGCTCTCTGATCATCCATATCAAAGAGATAAAAAATCATTTAATGGTAAAGAGGAGCATAAAGCTGCACCTACTCCCTTATCTGGAGAAAAAGTCCTTGAAGAAGTACTGGAATTGAATAATGTTTTTGGAAAGGGCCAAAAAAATGAAAGCAAAACAATGACGGTCCTTGAAAAAAAGATCCATATTTTTTGAATTTTCGTATTGGTGACTAAATAAATTGCCACACAACCTTAACCCGATGCACATAGAGAAGAACTTATGTGATAATTTTCTTGGTACTTTGTTGGATATTATTAGAAAGTCCAAAGATCATGTAAATTCTCGGTATGAATTGCATGATATGGGGATACACAAAGAGCTTCAACCAATAGAAGATGATAATAGTGGAAAAGTTCATTTGGCTAAAGCTTGTTTCTCTATGAAACCGAATAAGAAAAGGTTGTTTTGCATTGTTTTAAAAGATGCCAAATTACAAAAAGGGTTTGCCTGTAATATATCAAGTTGAGTGCAAATAGATAAGATAAAAGTATTGGGATACAAAAGTCATGATGCTCATTTCATAATGAATCACTTGCTCCAGGTTGCAGTTAGAAAAGTGTTACCGAAGAATGTGTCTTTGGCATTGATTAGGTTAGGGAATTATTGTAGATCCATATATAGTAAGCTTATAAGAAGAAGTGATCTTGATAAAATGAAGGATGAAATCATTGAAATTGAATGTGAGCTTGAAAAGATTTTTCCTCCAAGTTTTTTTGATATAATGACACATTTGCCTATCCATTTAGCAGATGAAATTAAGATCGGGGGCCCGACTCATTTTTGTCATATGTATTCTATTGAAAGAAATTTGTGTAACTTCAAGGGATTTGTTCGCAATCGAAATACCCCTGAAGCACCAATAGCAAAAAGTTTTTTGGCTGAAGAATGTTTTAACTTTTCTTTGAGATACCTAGATGACAAGGTGAAGACAAAATTTAGTAGGTATCCAACAGATGATGATGAGTACATTCAAATAGAGGGAGCTAGTTTTTCACCTATATTTCCAAAGACAGGTCATCCAATTGGAAGTAAGAAGAAAAGGAAAGGCAAAACTTTTGATCTGGATAATCATCAGTGGTTTGAAGCACATCGATATACTTTGTTTAATTCCGGAGATGAACAAGTAGAGACATTTATCAAGTAAGATAAAATAATTATTTGTATTTTTACTTCCTTTATATGATATCATTATCTGTTTAAATTTCATTGATCTACATCATTATTGATTTAATTTGCAATACATGCTGGCAGGGAGCATAAGGATTTAGCTGATAATCGTACTAGAGGAAATGCATAGATAAAAGCACAGATTTATGGTCGAGAATTTGATGATTGGTTTAAGAAAAAAGTTAAAAATGTTGACGTGCCAAATCATTTAATATGGCTAGCTATGGTGCCTAATTTTGTGGCTAAAAGATATACTGGATATTTCATTAATGGATATCAATTCCATACAATGACACGGGACATCTCAGGCAAGACTCAAAATAGTGGAGTGACTTTTTCAGCAACAACAGATAGTTTTGCTAGTGCTAGAGACTCAAATTCCATTGATGGAATGGTTATCTATTAGGGAGTTATTGAAGATATCATCGAGATAGATTATTGGATTTTCTTTAGTGTTATACTTTTTAGATGTTCTAGGTTTGATAATGAAGTAGATGAATATGGATTGATTTGTGTAAATTTTAATAGAAAATGCAACAAAGATGACCCTTTTGTGCTAGCATCACAAGTGCATCAAGTCTTTTATGTGGAAGATCCAATTGAGAAAGGGATTTATTATGCAAGAAAAAAAGTCCCTGTTGATTTGTATGACTTGGAGGAAAAAAGTTGTCCCAATATTGAAGAAACATTTTGGAGGGAGCCTAATGATGACATTGGTTCATCAGAAAGTGTAGTCTATGTTAATGTCAGATGGTCGAGGGACGATCTCCCTGTTGATATCATTGATATTCCTTCCCTTGCCCAATATTCAGAAGATATAGAAATATCAGAAGAGGATGATGGCATTGATGATACCGATTGGGATTGGATAGAACCTGATGACTAAAATAATTAAGATATTCTAAACTTTTTTAAAATTGCTTTGTAATGGTAGGTAGTATATTAGACTTTGTTTGCTATATTTTATTTTTTTTCTTTAATGTGCTTAATTTTCCAAATGTCTTAAATTAGTTAAACTTAACAAATGCACGCTAAGAGTTGTTGGACACATTGTGAAGCCTTTTTTCTACTAAGAGTTTTACCTAGATAAAAGTAAGTGTGTTCTACAGATTAGCGGTGTTGTTTGAATGTCTCAATATTAGAACAAGCAATGATATATCTATTATAATCCCACAATAGGTGTTGAAGCTGTAAAGGAATGATACATAATCTGGTCTTTTTTACCGGCTAGTTCATACAGTTAATATGTTTTGGTTTTTCTTTTTGATTGTATGATTTTTATGATGATTCTTAGAAAAAATATTTGACAACTTCTGAGCACAAACAATCTATGGGTTAAGAGTTTTCTATATGGGTTAAGAGTTTTCTATCTTTTCAAGGTTCTTTCACTTCCCATTCTGAATTTATGAGATAGCTCCTGAGATGTTTTCTATCTTTTGTAGGTTCTTTCACATTTGAAAACTTTTGAACTCTGTATTTCTGAGGGAGTCAGGAAAGTGACAATAATGGAATCCATTTGTCTTATGGGTAAAAAATCGAAGGAGGAAAAGATCAAATATACAGGTATATACAGGTTCTTTCATATGTTGTTAATACATAACTATTAAGTCAATTATGGAGGACTGCCTAACAGATTTCTGACTTAAGAGTTTTGTTAGAGAATACTTCAAGACTATTATAGGTTATACCGTATTATACTTTTCTTTATTTAATTTTGTTTTGGAAGTGTTTACATATGTGTTGCTATAGAGAAGGTGTGGAGTAGGTTGTCGCTATAAAACGTGTTTAATTTTCTTTGACTTTGCAATTTTCTTGATGTGGTTTTCTCATCCATAATAGTATAAGAGACACATTGTTCAACTTCTAGGTTTGGAACATATAGTAAGGAACTTGTTTTAAGTTGCCAATGTTTGATAATTACGTGTATATATGGAAGTTTTTGTACTACTGATGACAGTATTTAGCTGTACAATTTTCTTGGATGTCGTTACTTTAAGAAGTTTCTCCTGGTGATCCTTTTTGTTTATTTACCTCTATTTATATCCTTAAATTTCAACCGAGGTGATCTTTTTTGTTTTTTTACCTCTATCTCTATCCTTAAAGTTTCACTGAAGAACTACCAAGATATTTCTGGGGTGGGGATTTTTGCATGACAAGGTTTTCAGCAATTCCTCTTTCAATCTGGTTGCCATTGATAATGCTTCCATGTCTTCTTCTGTCATATGATCAATGCTTGAAAGTCAATTAGGGACAGTACTTCAATTTAAAAAACCTCATTTTCCTTCCAGTCAATTGGAATAAAAGTGTTCACATGATCAGTGCCTGAAAGAGAATTGTTTTAAGTTCTGATTTTTTTTCTTTTTTCTTTTTTTGCTTTGTAAGTGACCTAACTGAGACAAATACAATAGAGATAGAGAATGAGATCTAACAGTGACAGTAAAAGAGTGCTCTTCCAGCAATTTGATTAACAGTGACATACCCTGAGTACTATTGGAGCGATAACTTTGGTTGTCCAGGCAGAGATATTATTCTGGCAGCTTGTCCTTCTTCTTCATTCTTATTCAAATTTGTAGTAGTCACTACACATATTGCTGTTTATCCAAAGTTTAAGTGGGTGACTATTTTGCTGTGCACTTTTTCATTTCAATATTCTGAAATTTAACTTATTCCATCTTAAATTTATACAGGTTTGTAAAAAAATGAACCAACAATAGCCTACAAAAAATAATACAAGAGTAAGGAGCAGGACATTTAGTAAACTTGGATCATTATCAACCATGGCAAGTAGAAAATGACGTATGCAGACAATAAATGAAACTGTTCAAGCTATACAATAGGAGAAAGAAAATCTCCTAAAGTGAATCGAACAAGAGCAGCCACCAGTAGCACCACCAGCACCATCATCTAGAGAAATTGAACAATCTGTAGCAGAGAACCTTGTAGTGGAGGAGAAAAATATAGAAGATGATCAACATGTACAAGATTAGGTCCAAATGATAGATTCAACCACTCCTACAACAGCTGAACAGTCTGAAGCACAAGGTAATATATATCTTAGAAACTTATTGAATTCATTCATGACGTCTAATTTTTGCTAGTTTTTTTTATAGTGGTAGGGACTTCAACTAGAAAAACAAAAGGCAAAACATAAATACACAAGGTACACGGCCGGCAAGAGAAACAATTGATAACATTAAACTAGAACAACTAACATGTTGGTCCTACAAATGAAGATGTAAGTGAGTTGAGCAGCTTCATAGGCACGCTGGCGAGAAAAGCGACCCATTGCCCGTTAGATTTATTTGATTGAAGGCATATGGATACTAAACAGGAGTTATGGGATTATACCAAGGTTGGTGTTCTACCCTTTTCATTTCCTTCATTAAAAGTGCATTTTTTTTGTTATTCTAGCTGAACGAAACCAACTTGTAGGACAAATATGATATTTGTAATGCCGCCAAAAATTGGGTTTTGGAAAGAATCGGAGAATCTTGGAGAAAGAACAGAACAGACTTGAAGATAGATCATTACGATTGATGGGAAAATGATGAATTTCGATTATTTAAAAGGCCCTAAAATGTGCCGAAATGTCAATTTAAAGAGCTCTTCGTGTACTGGAAGTCTGAAAAATTCCAGGTAAAACGTATTACAATTAGTGCAACAAATGAAGAATTTTATTACTGTTGTTAACGTTACTGATTCATACTTTCAAAAAATGTTCGAACCCAATGATGAGAATTGGGAAGTTGATGAATCCACACACTATTGGGAAGAATAGTTTTTCTGTAGTTTGCAACAAATTGGTTTGTTATCTTGTTTATTATTTAGTTATAACTTGTCATTTAGATAGTTTTTGATATTCACTAAATATCATATGAATAGGAAAATGAGAAGGGGAGAACTTTATTGCTAAAGGAGATATTTGCGGAGACAAGAGCAAGAAAATTTGATCGTATATACAGGACGTCTAATGAAGACACCATGGGTAAAATTGTATGAAACATATATTTTTCAAGTTTATATTGACATAAATGATCAGTTCTTAATTTATAATTATTTCAATGTGCTTTTGAATAGGATTATTAGGCTTAATGGAGGAAATTGAAACACAACAGGGTTCAAATGAATAGCCCATTAATGCATTTTCAGCTGTCATGGGTTCTAAACATCTATGACATGTAAGACTACTTGGGGGGGGGGTTACAAATACTTCTTTGAAAAGATTAAATAATGGATCTGAGTTATCTTTAAATGCCACAAATGATATTGTTCAACAAATGCAAGAAAAGATGCGAAAAATGGAGGATTAGATCGAGGAACAGAAGAGAACCATTCAAAAAGAAGTTGTTGTAGATGTAATTGCTCAATTTCAGAATGTAGGAATAATTGATCCTAACATACTGGCGGCATTGACTATTCCTTCACCATCAAAATTGACTTCTACTGTAGCAGCTATAGGGAGAAACAATCAAGGTTAGTGTTTGAAATTCTGAATTATACTCTTGTTATTTTTGTGGCTGACATAGTTTATTTTTGTTAGACTATATTAGATGGTTATTTCTGGCTCGTAACTATGTGCCGAGTTATGTTTGGTGATTATATGGGATATTTACTACTGTTTGTTATTCTTCTCTTTTCTTTTTCCTTTTTTTTATTGGTTCCATTTGTTGATATGATGGATAAACCTATTGATGTGATGGCTGTATCTGTTGATCATGTGATAACGTGTTACTTTTGCACTTGGCTACTAAAGCAATCCATTGGCTTTCGATATTACAACTACTTATAGCGGGTTCATGTTGGGTTTGGTATTTGTTGCTTGCTATATCATAGGTAGAATTTTGTAAACTTCTCTGTTTGATACTTAAGTCTATGAAAATATTGGTCTTTGTATAGATGAGGAGGAGAAATTATTCCAAAAGTATCTCTATGGGTTTGTGGAGGTTGTATGGAGTTTCAAAGTAGGGATGTAAATGCCTTTCCAACCAGAGAAGGATTCCTACACCAATGGGGTATATTGCCCTTATCCTGCTAACCCTTTAGATCCGACGCTCTAGCTCATCCTCTTTGAGAAGAAAAGGTTCTTCCCTTCCGTTCCTGCTGTATCTCTTACACATGCATTATACAATTCACAATAAGGTGGCTGGCTGTTGAGATATTGAAAAAGACAAAAATCAAGCATGAATTAAGTAGTAATAGAATATCTAATCCTTAGAATGTTCACCAACTCTAATGTTACCATATATTTATTCTTTAGTCTATTTGGCAAAAACAACCTTCATTTCATTCCCTAAAGGTAAAAACAACATCCATTTCATTCCCTAGAGGCCAAGAGAGCAGGTTTTATTGGATATACAGTACATTGAACTAAAACAAATGTCCTGATAGATAGAGAAAGGTTAGGAAGATCATAGGTACAATATAATGAAGAAAAGAAACAAAAGAGCAAATTCATCTTCAAAGGTTTATCATCTTTCTGTATTTTATAGCACCTCAGCTGTAAATTTTCCTCTGTTTCTCAAATCTATCAAATATATGTTGCGAGGAGAATCAATATATATAATGAAGTGTATCATGCGAGTGTTAATTAGGAGTTGCGAAGGTGATTGTCACTAATAGAATAGCTACATCTAGATGTATTTGAGTTGCCTTCATGAATCCTCTTTCCTACTTTATGTAAACTAAGAGAGTGTGTGTGTATATATATATACATATATATATATAGGAAGGTAAAAATTGAGACTCAATGGAACACTTAACCTATGTGAAAATGTAGCTGATAAAGAGTGTGTTAGCAGAAAAGAGTACTTTGATTGATATTTAACAATGGAGTGTTGTCGGTTGTTTAACGGGTAATTTTGTGAACTTCTCTATTTTATTTTTGCCTTCATATGTCGCGGGAGCTCCAACACCACGGGTTCAATGAATTAAGAATATTTTAACACTTCTAGATCAACTTTTGTTGTTGTTGTTGTGTAGTTTGTTGCTCAACTTTAATTTTGTTTTTCTTATTGTTGTAGGTGATCGTGACATATAATATGGCAGTGGTAACGAAAAAGAGTAGAGGGAAGGATGCAACTCCCATGACTTGGAAGGTGTTTTAGGATGCATTCCTAGACAAGTTCATTCCACTCGAGATAAGGGAATCTAAGATATAAGGATTCATAAACCTGAGGCAGGGCTTCATGACAGTGAAGGAGTACTGCCTCAAGTTCAACTAGTTGTCTAAGTATTCCCCTGATCAGATGGCTGACCCTAGGTCAAGCATGAGTAAGCTTATGACTAGTGTGTTTGGGTTGGTGGTTAAGGAGTGTAGGACTGCTAAGCTCAATAGGGATATAGAACTTTCTATATTGATAAAGCACACTCAATAGATTGAGGAAGATAAAGTGAAGAAAAAAAAGAGAGAGTAAATAAGACGTCTAGAATAGGGTAGTTTAATCATGGTCAGAACAGGTCTGGAGGAGGAAATTATTTGTAGTTTTAGAATTGTTCATCTATGCCTGCAATCTCTTCATCCAATGCTCTTACAACTAGAAATACACAAAAATTATGGGGTAGGTCTTCTAGGTCCAGATCTTAGAATAGCATGGGTGGTAGGCCCAGTTATTCTCAGAGTGCTAGGTGTGGGAAGAATTATCCTAGTGAGTGTCTAGCGGGACAATAAAGTTGTTATGGGTGTGGCCAGCCATGCCATGGGATCATAGAGTGCCCGTGTTCTAGACAAGGAATTAAGGATGTTCGTCCTCAGACTCAGGCTAATAGTGTACCAGCTTCTCTAGGTCGCCCAGCTCCTTGTTAGGGCGCATCATCCTGTACTTTTGGCGGTCAACACCAAAATCAATTTTATGCTTTACCCTCATGCCAGGAGAAAGAAGATTCCCCAGATGTTGTTACTGGTATGCTTAGTGTCTTCTACTTTGATGTTTATGTGTTGTTGAACCTTGGGTTAAGTTTTTTTAATATGACCCCATTAGTTGCTATGAATTTTGAGATAAATTCTAAAAAGATTTTTGAGCCCTTCTCGATTTCTACTCCAGTAGGTGAGTCAGTTATTGTCAAACAAATTTATAAAAAGTGTCCTATCACCATCCTTCATAAAGTCATGTTAGCAGACCTGATTGAGTTAGACATGGTTGATTTTAATCTTTTTCTTAGTATGGATTGGCTTTATTCCTATTATGTTTCTATAGATTATCGCACCCGAGTGGTGAAGTTTTAGTTTCTAGGTGAGCCAACATTTGAGGTATCTAGTAATGTAGTATCTCCCAAGAGTCATTTCATATCTTATATTAAGGCCAGAAGGTTGATATCCAAAAGATGCATTTATCATCTAGTTTGGGTTAAGGACACTAAGTCTGGGACCCCAATAGTTTAGTCAGTCACTGTACTGAATGAGTTTCCAGATGTCTTTTCAGAAGATTTCCTAGGGGTACCTCCTGAAAGAGAGTTAGAATTTGGTAATGACCTTCTCCCAGATACTCAACCTATTTTTATTCCTCCATGCCGTATGGCTCCCACTGAGATTAAGGAGTTGAAGTAGCAACTCAAATATATCTTAGATAAAGGTTTTATAAGGCCTAGTGTTTCTCCATAGGGCACTCCCATCCTATTCGTACGAAAGAAAGGTGGTTCTTTGCGTATGAGGATTGACTATCAGCAGCTAAATAAGGTCATAGTCAAGAAGAAATATCCTCTTCCTAGAATTGATGACCTGTTTGATCAATTGTAAGGTGAAAGTTATTTCTCAAAGATAGACCTTAGATCTGGCTATCATCAGCTTAAATTTAGGGAGTGTGATATTTCAAAGACAGCCTTTAGAACCCATTATGGTCATTTTGATTTCCTAGTTATGTCTTTTATGCTAACCAATGCTCCGACAACATTCATGGACCTCATGAATCGAGTGTTCAAAGAGTATCTTGATATGTTTTTCATAGTGTTTATAGATGATATCCTTGTATACTCCTGTAGTGAAGATGACCATACAGATTATCTTAGAATTGTCCTTCAAACTCTTAAAGATCATTGATTGTTTTTCAAAATCAGCAAGTGTGAATTTTGGCTAAGATCAGTGGCCTTTCTTGGTCATAATATTTCCGCCGATGGCATTGGAGTTGATCCCAAAAAAATAAAAGTCACAAGGAATTGTCCTAGACCTATCTCTCTGTCAAACATTAGGATTTTCTTAGGTCTAGCTAGTTATTACTACCATTTTGTTGAAGGTTTCTCATCTATTGCATCTCTTATGTCTAGATTGACCTAAAAGAAAGTTAAGTTCATGGGATCAGATTCTTGTGAGAAGATTTTTCAGGAGTTAAAGACTCAACTTACTTCATCCCTAATATTATCATTACCTAATAGTACAGATGGTTTTGTAGTGTATTATGATGCCTCCAAAGTTAGTTTGGGTTATGTGTTGATGCAGAGAGGTAAGGTCATATACTATGCCTCTATACAGTTGAAGCCTTATAAAAGAATTTGGGTTATGTGTTAATGCAGAGAGGTAAGGTCATATACTATGCCTCTGGACAGTTGAAGCCTTATAAAACAATTACCCAACCCATGATCTGGAATTAGTTGCTGTGGTGTTTGCTTTGGACATTATCTGTATGGTGTTCATATTGATGTGTTCACAGACCACAAAAGTAAATAGTATGTGTTTACTCAGAGGGAGTTGAATCTCCATCAGAAGGTGGTTGGAGATATTGAAGGATTATGATATGAGTATATTGTATTATTCGGGCAAGGCCAATATAGTGGCAGACGCCCTTAGTCGATTATCTATGGGCAGTGTTGCTCATGTGGAGAATGATAAGAAAGAGTTAGCTCAAGAAGTGCATCATTTGCATAGATTGGGTGTTAGGTTGCTTAACTTAGCTAAAGGAAATATTTGGGTTTAGAGTAGTTCCGAATCCTCTTTAGTTTTGGAAGTAAAGGAGAAGCCAGATACGGACCCTAGTTTGGTCAAACTGAAGGAGTCAGTTAAAAGCCAAAAAATAGAGGTGTTCTCCCAAGAGTGAAATGGTGTGTTAACATACTAGGGTAGGCTGTGTTTTCCCTGTGTTGATGACTTGAGATAGAGAATTATAGCGGAGGTGTATAATAAACAATATTCTATCAATCCCAGTCCTACCAAGATGTATCATAATTTATGGAGTCTTATTGTTGGAATGGTATGAGGAGGGATGTAGCGGAGTTTGTAGCTAAGTCTGCAACTTGTCAGCAGGTTAAGGTAGAACACCAAAGACCTGGTAGTATGTTGCAAGATTTTAGTATCCCTACTTTGAAGTGGAAAAAGGTGAATATGGAATTTGTGACTGGTTTACCCCAATCGCATCGTCATCATGATTCGATATGGGTTATTGTATATAGATTGAATAAGTCAGAACATTTCTTGCCAGTTCATGCATTCTATACAACTGAAGATTATGCTAAGTTGTATATCTGATAGTTAGTCAGATTGTATAGAGTTCCCTTGTCTATCATTTCGAATAAGGTACTTAGTTCACTTCCCAGTTTTAGAAATTTTTTTAGAAGGGTCTTGGTACCCTGGTTCATCTCAGTTGTTCCTTTCATTCTCAGACAGATGGTCAAGCAGAGAGGACCATCCAAATGATATAAGATATGTTGAGGGCATGTGCTCTTGAGTTCAAAGGTAGTTGGGATGTGTATTTGGCATTGATTGAGTTTTCTTATAATAACAGTTATAATGCTAGCATTCTGATGCCCCATTTGATGCTCTGTATGGGAGGAGATGTGGATCACCCATAAGTTGGATTGAAGTGGGTGAGGCCGCTTTGTTTGGGCCTGATTCAGTGTTTGAAGCAATGGAAAAAGTTAAATTAATTAGGGAGAGATTAAAAATAGCCCAGAGTCGTTAGAAATCCTAAGCAGATGTGAGAAGAAGGGACCTCAAATTTGAAGTTGGTTATTTTGTATATTTAAAGATTTTACCCATGAAAGGGGTGAAGAGATTTAGCAAGACTGGGAAGTTTAGTCCCAGGTATGTCTAACCTTATAGAATTTTGAGTCATGTTTGGAAAGTGTCTTATGAGCTTGAGTTGCCCACAGACTTGTCAATCGTTTATCCTGTATTCCATATATCTATACTTAAGAGGAGTATCGTTGACTCTATCATTGTAGTTCTATAGAAAGCTCAGATGTTCAGGACAACCTTTCATATGAAGAGATTCCAATTGAGATTCTAGATTATCAGATCTGTAGACTAAGGAACAAAGAAATTTCCTTGGTAAAAGTTATTTGGTGGAATCAGTCGGTTGGGGGCGCCACCTGTGAAGAAGAAGTAGATATGCAAGCCATGTACCCTCATCTCTTCTCCATAAAATCAGATCTAGATGAAGGTACTACTCTTCCTTAATACAGTTATTTTCTAATCATACATTCAACTATATAGTTGTACTCATGCAAGTTCATGTACTCACAGAATTACTCAAAAGCTTAGAATGATTTAGATTTAGTTGCTTAATTCACTTCAGTTGTGCATGCTATCTTATATTCTCAGATTTCTCAGAAAACTTCATCTTATCTAGCTATATTCGAGGATGAATGGTCCCAAGGGGGAGATATTGTAATACCTCGCAAATTTTTCTAGCTTAAACTCATCCCAAAAATGTTAAGGATTAGCTCTTAGAATGAATGATGCATATTTTGTGTCGAATTCTTTAGATTTGGACTTTCCATGATGTAGGAAACTGAATTATCTTTCCAACGATATAAGATTCATTTAAATTTGATAATCGAGTAAGAAGTTATGGTTATTTTAAGTTCCAGTCGTAAAACACCATCATTTGGGCCCTTAGCGTATCGCGGAGAAGCGTATTATCACAATTTTCAATTTCTAGTGAGGCCCCATGATCTTGGCGCATCGCGTAGAGGCCCAATTTCCCGTTTGGTAATTTCCGGTTAGACCTCACGATACTGGCACATCATGTCAGTGGTCAAAATGACAAATATAAGGGCTCCACGATTGTTGCGCATCGCAGTGGGAGCCCATTTCCCATTTTTCCAATTTCCAGTGAGCCAGTACGATTGTGGAGCGTTGCAGTGGCCACCCTGTTTGCAAAATGTTGCATTTTCCAGTTTCGTTTGGGGGTTTAAAGAGGGCATTTTGGTCATTCTCCCATTACCCGATCTGTCTAAAAATAGAAGATTAAGCATATTTTAAAGCAAATTATTCTTTATTCATCATTCCTTCTCAAAGCAAAACCCTAGTTCATCAACTTCCTCCTTAAGAAATCCAAGATTCCTCCATTAATTCTCCAAGACAATTCAAGATTAAGGTTTCCCAATACAATAGCACTAAGAATTCATCCCCTAAGCATCAATAGGAATCCAAGATTCAAGTTTTCATCAAAGATCGTCAATTTAAGGTATGTGGGATTTGAACAAGGATAATCATTTCGTCCTTGTACCCAAAAATTATGTTTTTTAATAAATTTTTTATGATTTGAAATTTTGGGTTTACATCCATAGTATCTTATTGATGATTTTGAGTATGATATGATTGAATTATGAAATCCCATGTGTATTTTGGTTTAAAGAATGCTTTTTTATGATTTGGAATACCATGAGCATGATTTGAGATATTGTTTTCATCTTTTCAATTGGATTGAGCATGATATTATGATTTAAAGTCATCATCTTGATATTATTGAAGCATGGACTACTATCAAAGATTGATTATTGTGATTTCAAGAAAGTTGATGCTATAAGCATCTTATGAGGAAGATTGTTTATAGTTTTCAATACATCTTTGATCTTTTGATCATTGGTTTAGCTTTGGAATACACATTATAGATTATTACAATTTACAGAAAATCAAAACAATTTTGATTACAGACTTACTAAGGTCAGTGCATAAATGGTTTTTCATATATATTCTTATGCTAGCTTTAAGAAGTGAATTTCCAATGGTTGTAAGCATACAGATCTTAAAGGGAGTAGTATTTAGCATCGAGCGGGAAGTGTAGGATTAGGGTACCCTATCTTCCACAGAACTATGTAGCCAACATAGGTACAAACTCAGATTATTCCTATTTATATGGATGACATATTCATCTTGTTATCGATCACCTGAATTAGATTATACTCCCTGGCAAGAGTATGACACCTCTCCCTAACGTGAGGTTTTCTCCTTAGGAGGTCAAAACGTTGGACTCTATGTAGCTCATATGATTTATGTTGGTTAAGAGAACCTCTCTGCTAGTAAAAGATTACAACTTTTTCAGATAAAGTATTTTCCTTAAAACTTTGAAAGAATCCCCATACAGAATAAGCTTTCAGATATGATTTAAGAATAAGAACAAAATACAAATTTTAGAACTAAGTGTTATGGCTCACAATATTTTACTACATGCTTTATTATTCATGGCTTATGATTTTCAGATTTCAGACCACTCAAGCTTAAGTGAGTCATTTACACTTAACATGCATGATGTTTTCTATAAACTATGATGACATTGTTTACTTATTGCATACACCCCCATATACTCATTATATCCTCAAAGTACTGACCCACATATACGTCTATATGCTATATTGTCTCATAATGTTGGTTTAGGTGCTCAGTTTCAGCAGCGACAGTGATTTCTGAGGATCTCATCTACATTCCCTGCAGTTGGTGAGTCCTCATAGTTCAGGGACTTAGCTATTTATATTCTCAGTTTATTATTAGATATTTTAGTTTAGTCCAACTCAGTTGGGGCCTGTCCCAGTAGCTCTCTTGATTTAGTTAGTAGAGGCTTGTTGGACTATGAGATTTAGTCTTAGATTTCAGTTGTCGTATTCAGGCTTTTCAGTATTTGTTTAATCAGATTGATGGGACTTGGACTATCAGATAAATTCTAATTACTCAGATAATTTTCCGCATTTTCTCATGATTTTGTACTTATATTCCTCCATGTAGAGATTCAAATATATTAGAAGGAAAACAGGGTTAGTTCAGGACTACTTATAGTTTGGAGAACCATGTGGCATCCTGAGAACTAGATTTTAGGGTGTTACAAATGTTATGCTTTGTTGATTTGGAGAAGTTCAAAATTGAAGAAGTTCTTGCTCACATCTTAATGGGTTTTGAGGGAATCGATAAGATGTTGAGAGAGCTGAAAAGTGATTTCTCATAGATCAATCAAATGGCGATATCTCATTTGGCCTCTATCAAACAACTTGAAACCCAAGTAGGTCAAATATCATCTAATCTCAATGCATGTCCAAAGGGTAGATTGCCTAGTGATACTGTTACTAATCCTAAGAATGATGCTCATGTCATGCCCATAGTCACTAGGTGTAGTTAGACTCTTTGTAAAGATACTTTTAATATTGATGAAGACCCAAATGAAAAGAGAAGTAATAAACAAGCCAATGAAATAAATATGTGGCTAGAGAAGTCAAATGATGCAGCTCCAAAGATCAATGAGCCAATTAGTAAAAAAACAAAGGTGGTCTAATAAAAGGTTTAAAGTGAGGTAGATTTGAATGTGTTTGATGCTAATATTCCAAAATAGTATGAAACTTTGTTTGTTCCTTTACCACAAATCAAAATTCTTCCCTTAAAAAAGCTCTAGAAGAAAGAAGATGATACAAAGTTTAGGAAATTTGTTGCATGATTGAGCAAACTATTGGTGAATATTATTTTGTTAGAAGATTTACTAGAGATGATTGGGTATTCAAAATTCATAAAGGAATTGTCACAAAGAAATTAGTCATGTATGTTGAAACTATTGATGTAACCCACAATTATAGTGCTTTACTGTCTAGCAAAATGATGGTGAAGAAGGAATACATGGGTGCATTTCCTATTCCTTGCACTTGGGGGTGCATAATGGCAAAATGATAACGGCTAAGGTTGAGTCAAGATATTTCAAGGAAGCAAAATGATGAACAAGTGATGTCGTGCCACGACTATAACTAAGGAAATTCTTAGGAGGAAAGCAAAGGTTTATTCTTTATGTTTTATAATGTTTTGGATACTAATTTTAGTTTGTTTTGGGTGTTTCCAGGTAATATTACAAGTTGGACGGCATGAAGGGAGGTTTCAGGGATTAAAACTATGCCCTAAACCCAATATTTGAGCTAAAAATATGCACCTTAATGCCTTAACCTACAGTGGATCTGCTTGAAGAACCCAGGCACAGGTTAGACACAGAGCTGGAGCTAGATGAGCAGCTCAGGTGAAGGTCAGGGGCAGGTTGGGCGTAGATCAACCTTGAAACCTATGCCAAAAGTTGGATTTTTTTCACATTATCACACCCCTTCACCTAAAGTCAAAACTTCTTATTTCTCATCTAAAGAATTCAACTATGGATCATTACATTTGACTTTTCTTTCATCATTTCCTCTCTTAAGTGAACTAAAACATTTGATCTTTTGTAAAAGTTCTCTTTAAAATATCAATGGTGTTTCACGTTCATGATATTTTTATAGTTTCAATTTGATTTCTTTGAGATTATTTTGGTGGATTGTTATTGTTGGAATAAGAATTTTGGAATGTGTGTCTATTTTTACATACTTAGAAATATGCACACCATGTGTTTGATGACATAACCACTTGAAGTTTGTTTGCTATATTGAGTAGTAGGTGATCTTATTGTTTTAGTATTAGTACCAATGGTTTGTTTGGTGATATATTGGTGAATTGGTCTTGCACTCATATGCTTTTATTCTATTTTTCTAAGCTCTTATCTTTCATGCACAACATATATTTGTTAAAATGTCAATGAGAGAGAAATGTCTTGAATGTTACTTATGTAAAATGCTTTCATTCTTAAGGCATTAACATGAGTCCAATTGCTCCTTAATGGTAGAAAACGTGTTGGTCGAAGTTGTTCATTAATTTTACTTTTATGGCTTTGGTTGGTAAATGTGCTTATCATTGAAGTCATGGTTGAAGTCTAAGTAACTTAAGAGACTTGTATGCTTGCCTTTCCCTATGATAGATCGGGGACACCATTCTTAAGAATATTTTGTCATTTTTGTTTCTATTGGTTCCATGGATATGCTAGGAGCTATATTGGTGAAATGTAAAGATAGGGTGGCAATGTAAAGTATCAATGGTGCATTGTTGTGATGAAATAGACCCATGAATTGTATTGACTATGTTGCCTTGCATTCCCATTCATTTTCCTTTAGCTTTATTTTCTTTCTTACTATATGAAAATACCAAAAAATATTTTATCTTTTTTGTTTTGTTTTTATTCTTTCTTTTTCATAGGTGTATCTCCAAGCAAGACATTGCCATATAGTGCTAAGAAGGGTTTCACTCTGAATAAGTATAAGGCAAAAGTTACAACAAAAAAGGGAAAATTACCAACCTCTAAATTAGTCCAACAAGGCCTAAATGTGCAAATCAAGATGTGTTTCCATTTGTAGCAAGCCCGCTTAGTGTAGCCTAGTCTGATGGGGCTCCTAGTAAGACAGTACGACCATTCACTGACATGGACCCTAGCACCTAGTGTGCCATAGGGAGTTTTAACCCTTCTTTACTCTCTTTTTGTTTTTTCATTGGTAAAAATTTTATGACTTTCAGTGGGTCGTAGGGCATTTTATTCTACATTTGATGGTTTGTACCTGTTGATTTCACTTGATGGCAATGGTTGGATGGATTATGGAGATATACTCTATTTTTTTTTTACATTTTGATACTTATTTATTCCTTGTGGGACTTGGTTTTCATGATCTACATTTTTGGATGTGGACCTTGTAGGGCATATTGATTATGGTGTTGGCTATTTCCCTTATAAAACCTATTTCATAAGTTTAATATGAATGTGATACCCGATTGTGATTGTATTGATATTGATAGTGTATTTTGGGTGATGCTTATAAGATTGTTGTGCAGTATTCTTGTCATATTTTGTATATATGTGTCCAATAATCTTTAAGGGTTTTCTTCGAAACTCAATTCTTTCTTAAGGAGCAAAATTTTGTTCTTCTCCTTTTTATCCTTGTTTAGTTATTTTCTTTGTCAAACCGAGTGGTATTTCATATGATAGATATTAAGGCAACATTCTAGCTGAAGTACCTAGTTTTTTTGTGTTGATTTGGAATAGACAAAAGTTAAAAAATTCCTTCAAAATATCATTGGCAAGGAAAGAAATGATTATAGAAAAACCAAAATATAGTTTTCTTTTTTAAAATTAACAAGGATATTTATGAACTTTCTCTTGAGTGAGACCATTAAATTCAATTTTGGGCTTTCTCATCTTTATGAGCTTTCTCTTGAGTTAGACCATTAAGTTCACTTTCGAGATTTCTCTTTAAAGATGAGTCTTTGACTTGGACTAACTTATTAAGCTCAAATTTCTCAAATTGGTAGGGACACTATCTTTTTTATCTATGAGTATGATGCCTTGTGCAGTAAGATATTTGAATAATTATTGTACATACATGTAGTCTAGAACTTGCCCGAGGTATATTTAAAATGAAATCATAACAAGATTGCTTTGGAGGATGACTCAAGGCCATATTTGACCAGTCACATGGCCAAATTCCAACAATATCATTGATCCTTAGTAACCCCTTTGATCCTTTTACCCATTATTCTTCCTTCATTTGATAATAACCGTGCTAAAACACATAAACCCCTCTTAAAAAACTCCTTTTTTCACTTAAACTCCTTTGATGCATTGCATGATTTAGTTAATTAATTATAAGAGAAAAGCTAAGTTTTGGGGGTTGTGTAATAATGAGATTGATTTAAGGATAGGTCAAACTTGTAGTTTGGGGGAAGATTGTGAAATACTAAGATTAGTTAATAAAAATGTATGTTGAGTTGTCAAATCATGTGCTTAAGAGGAAATATATGTGATTGATGACAAAGTTGAATAACCTAGACCATAGAACTTGAGGAGGAATTTAATAAATAAAAGGATATGAAAAGCATAAAGTGAGAACATCTCTTGAAAAAGCCAAAGAAGGGAAGAAAGAAAATTGTGTATTGGATTTGTATGGTAATTTCTAAGCTAAAGGTTAAGAGAAAAAATGAGAAATAACTTAAAGGTGAATAAGGTGGATGATTTTAGAAATTTGGGGTAGAGAGGATAAGCAATGGCATTTAAGAAAGTCTTTTAGTCAATTTTTCCATATTTTCCTTCCTGCACCTTAAGCCTTTATCTAGGTTCGTAAGACCTTAGTGATTCCAAACTAAGTAAGTCTACATTAGCGGCAAACAACACAAAGTCTAAGCCAATGGTTCTACATGTTTTAGTTGAATTTAGTTGTGGTGTTCCTTGAGAATTCTTTCAATATTTGAGCTCCTTTGATAATTGAAATGTCTTGTCTGCATGGATCAAGCTCTTCCACATGATGGTCATCAATATTTGGGGTAGAGAGTGATGTCTTACTCCTGGTTTCGGTAAATGGGCAAGGTAAGTGGCATTGATAATATTGAGATGATATTTGAAGTTTTTCGGTCACTTCTTGAGAAGCATTGTTTATTTGAAAGGTTCATTTGATACTAAATTGCATCCTTTCTTCATAGATATAAGCTTATTGAAACTTTTTGATTTATTTGTTGTAATGAAATATTGGGGAGGTTTTTGTTGAGCTTTGTTAGCCTAGATATTCTTAGGAGAAACTTATTATAGGAGGTTTTGGGTTTTAAATACCCTATATCATTGGATTATTTTTGGGTGCTTGAGGACAAGCAATAGTTAAAGTTTGTGGGGTTTATAAGTCATCAGTTTGATGACTTGTTGGCTCTTTTAGGCTTAAATTATTATGCTTTTCCCATTGATTTGGTTTTAATCTAATGTGTAATGCTCATTTATGTAGGTATAGTTTGAAAATAAAGATTAGGAAGCCACTAAAGTCAATGGGAGGTCAAATATGATAGAAACGAAGCATTAAAGTTCACATAGACGTCCTAGGAGGCCACCCGGGAATGCGGGTGGACAAAATGGCCTAATTGGTGGTATTTGCACCCAAGGTAAGTCCCGTATGTTCCCAAGGTGCACCCAAGGTTATCCTCATCTGCCTTGGATCTTCTCAAGTAGATCAAGAGTGTAGTGGCATTTTTGTAATATTTGGAAAATGTGAAATTGGGGTCAAAAGGGGTGTTTCCAACTCATTTCCACCATTGTTGAACTATTCTTGTACTAAGAGACATTATATAGACTCTAAAGTGAGCAATTAAAAGTTTTTATTGAATATTCATTGAACTTAAAGCTTGGATATTGTTTTCTATTTACTTCCTATGGATTAATTTGAAGGGAATTTTTGTATATCTCTACTTTCTCTCTCTATGAGTAGCTAATTCTTCATCTGGGGTTATGATTGAATATGTTGTGATTAGTGCATGGATTTTGTTTATTTGTCTTCCTAGTTAGCTATTTATTATGTGTTTTGCATTCATTCCATGTTTTAACCAAGAATTGGGGGTTGCAAACCCCAATTACCTTTGACCATATCATCATTCGCAAAAGGGATATGGGCGAGGAATCGATGTGAACACTAACTTGAATTAGTTTATTTATTCGCATCTCTTATACATAAGCCTATTTTTTGAGGCCATAGTTTTGTAAAATTGTTACACTTATGAGGTGTTCGAAAGAACCCACTTGTGTTATTTGGTGTTTTATTCGAAAATTGACACTAAAACTTCTGTATCTAGACTACCCATGACTTTTAGATAATTTGGACAAATAATCAAATAACCATGCATGAAACCACATCTAGTAACGCATAACCCCAAGTCTCCTCTACACTTGGGTATTCTCTAATTATTCTAGCATCGAAATAATATTCTCCAATAACAAAATTTTTAAATCCAAAATCATTTAAACACCCCCCATTTTTACTTTAATGTTTATTTACTATGCATTATGGGTCAACTCCTAGTTGACTTATAACACCATCAAGTACTGAAATTATTATCTTCACCTCCTATGGAATTGACCCCAACATCTGTTGGGTTACTACATCGACGACGATCACTTACATTCTCAAAGGGTTTAATTTGAGCGTCATTATTTTCCATGACCAAAACATGTTTTCTTTCAAATTGATCTAGTTCATCTTGTGGTTCTTGAATCCATGATTCATGTTCTAGCGCTTCATTAATTCATTTGGGCTCAAATTATGATACTAGAGCTACCGATGCCTGCTTTCTCCATAAATCTCTCATTTACATTTTATCCTCTATATTCCCAATGAATATAACATTTGGTAAGATTTCATGTGTATCCATTCCCTTAAGACGTTTACCTTTGGAGATTCAACAAAGGTAATCGACCTCTAACTCAACTTATACTGCAATATCTATCTGAATTTTAGTTGTTGACTTATTTGCCTGTTCCTCATCAAAAATCATGTTCATAAAACTTGGATTAGATTCATAAAATACCATATACATTCACTCTTAAACATATAAGGTTCTTTTTTTTAAAAGATCTGTGCGCTTGACTAGTAGAAAAAATATCCACAAAATTCCTCCATCACTTCGAGGGTCAAAACTTTTCCAGTTTATTCTTACCATTATTGTGAATAAAGAATTTTCAACTAAAGGGAGGAATGTAGCTAATAGTTGTATTCTTTTCTCTCCAGAGCGCACAGGGAGTTTTTTCAAGATAAGTCTAATTAAGCACCCGTCGATGATGTACATGTTGCGCTTAGTGCTTATGCCAAGAAAAGGTCAGGAAGGATTTTTCCCATAGTATGGTTTTGGATATTTCTTGAAGAGATCTATCAATAACTCCATTTTGTTGAGGTTATGAGAAATTTTGAGGATAGCCATTTTGTGCATAGAAGTTCTCAAAAATATTATTTTCAAATTCTCCATTGTGATCACTATAATTAGTAGACATAAAATACCCTGTTTCTATTTAAACTCTTTTACAAAAGATTTCAACATTTAGTAAATTCTTCATTCTTATGAGCAAGAAACATTCCCCAAGTAAAACGAGAAAAATCATAAGTAATAACAAAAACATATCTTTTTCCACTAATGCTGGCTATTTTGGTGGGTCCAAACAAATCCATATGGCTTGTTTGGAGTGTACTAGAGGTGCTCACTGTGTCTTTGAATTTGAAGAAGGATCGAGTTGATTTACCAAGATGACAAGCATCATAAATATGATCCTTCTCAAACTTATGCTTAGATAGGTCGTTAACTAATTCAAGTCTAGATAACTTTTCAAGAGCATGCATACTTGAGTACCAAGCTTTCTATGCCAGAGCCATGGATCACAAGTTTAAGAATTAAGACGAGTTAAAGTAGGTAAATCATCATTATTTAGAACATAAATATTTTCAACCTGATCACCAACAAGGTTGATATTCCTCTTAACATTACTTATGGTGCATTTGATGGTGTTGAACAATACATCAAATCCTGCATCTCACAGTTGATTGATACTTAGCAGATTGTGCTCCTACAACTTCTCCTTTTTCATTGCCTCCAAATCTTAGAAATCCACCATCATTCTTCTTTATAGAACTAAATTTTTATTTTTTCATGTCATATTCTTTGAACTCCCTCTATCTGTTACCTATATATTATTGTACATTCTTTGGGTGTGTTCCTACAACATAAAAAATTATTTTTTTTGGTACCCTAGTGTTCTTGGGTCTTTTAGGATTAGATATTGTCTCTTTAGGTATCCAGATCTTTGTCTGTATTTAAAGGATTTATGACTCACATTTCCACAAAAAAAACATGTAGGTTTTTAGTGAAAAGGGAGTTGTTTTTTTAGAAAAGTTTTTGGTTGAGTTCTTATCCTTGCCAGACACAACACTTGAAGATTTATTAATTACATTTAATTTCATTTTCAATTGGCCAAGTTCTTCTAGAAGAAAGTCAACCTCATTTTGACTTGATTCAAAAAGTATCTATCTATCATTTTCTTTAGAAATTTTTTTATATTAATTTGTAAACTTTGCAAGTTCATCAACAATGATGTCCAAAGAATAGTAAAGAATGATATAATTTTTGTAGAATGGAGTATTTACTTTATTAGCTTCATATTTTGCATAAAAACAAATAATTATTTTTATTTGGTCATTATCTGTCCCTTCCTCATCACTCCATGTACAAAAGTTTTTGAGTTGTTCCATTGGGAACCTTTTCTCATATAATCTAAATGATTCTGCCTAATGTGGCCTGACCTTTCGCAATGTATAATTACCGTTCAGGTGATTTTAGATATTTTTTCAATATTTAGATCTTTTTTATAGCTGCCCTAGGTCATTTATAACTTGTTGGAACTGACAGTTTGATTATCGGGCAGTTCATATAGTTTTTAGACCCAATTCCCTATTTTGAAGACTTCACTAGTTCGAATTGGTTACTGGGTGTGGACCTCAATCAAATGACCTCTTATGCAAATTTTAACTATTCCAACATCTTTGAAACATCAAATTTGGTATAGGTGGACCCTTTGTTTGGGTCCTAAGGCTCTCAAACTCAATTTGCACTATTGGTTGGATGTTAAGAAAATGGTAAGTAGGTGTAGGACCCAGTATTTGTCGAAACGACCTTGGAAGGAAATTTTAACTGTGCCATTGAGTTTTGAACATCAAATTTGATAAGGTAACATAGTCTATTTGTGAATATGGGATTTCACTTGAATCCCGAGAGGTTGGCAGAGACTTGGAATTTCTCCAAGTCTCAGTTGGTTCTGGTGCATCGCTTAAGCAATGTTTGATTGCTTAAGTGATCTGGAAATATTGACTAATCAAGAATAGATCTATGTAATAAAAATCCTAAGGAATTAATTATATTTATGTGTAGAATATATATAGACATGATTGTCATAAATTTAGAAGAGTTAGGATTAGGATTACAAGTCCTACACACACACGAATTGAATACATAATGAGATGGTAATCTACACAAACTAGGATACTCAAATACTTACCTTGAAAATGGAAGGTGGATCCTTCATCTTGATTTTATCGTGTAAGAACTAAAATCATGATAAAACCAAAGATTTGTATTCTCACTCTATTGCTTCTTAGAGGCCCAAGAAATGAGATTTTTACCAAGGAAAATAGAAAATCCACCCATGGACTTATGATCATCAATGCTTCTATCCCAGTCGGCATCGGTGAATGCTTGTAGGTGGAGAGATGGAGAAATAGAAATGAAGAATAGTTATTTCTTAGTGTGTTGAAGATAGTGCAATAGTTGTTTTACAGCGAACCAATGATTAATTGTCAGAGAGTGCATGAACTAGCACACTTTATTATCTAAAAATTTAATGTCCATCCTCATCAAAGTAAGATACTGGAGAGCACCAACAATATATTGATATAGTGTTGGATCATGGAATTCCAGACTATCCTTTTGATATAGCTTGGCATTGGTTGCCATTGGCATGCGAATTACACATATATTGAGATTGAGAGAGTTCTAATCCTGGGTGCAATGCAACACTTTACTTGAATTCCAAGGAATAAAGTAAGGTCTCCCATATCTTAAATAGAGAAGGCATGGCCCAGTTGGCCTACAATAGCAGTGATGAACTTATTGGAGCTGCAGGTCAATATTATATCATCAACATATATAAGAAGATAAGATTTGTCAAATTTTTAATGGATCGAATCATCTAGGAACCAAATTGCTTAACTCTGGAGCAACACATCACATCACTCCTGATCTCTCTAGTCATTTGTAATTTGAGGAATATTGAGGTAATAACAAACTACATATAGGTAATGGCAAGATCTTACCTATTCAGCACACCGGTAAGGCAACTCTTTGTAATCTCTCAAATTGATCCTTTTTCTAAATAATGTTTTTCATGTTCCTTCTATCACTTAGAATATTTTATTATTTAAAAAATTCTCTCATGACAATAATGCATTTTTTGAAATTCACCCGCATTATTTGGTTATTAAGAATTACACAACCAGGACTTTCCTTCTTTCCTAACTGAGTAACAATAAACTCAATCACTTTCCTATTCCACTCTATAAACACTCCTCTCCTATGGATTATATGGTTGTCAAGACATCATCATCCTGTTGGCATCTTCTCCTTGGACATCCTCATCAAAGAACATTTCATCAAGTCCTCCACAGAATAATTTACCTTTTTCTAGTTCTAGGATATCTTCTATAAATAACGCTTGTCAACATAGAAAGTCGCACAAAATCTCTTTAACAAATAGATTAAATAAAAGTTATCATGTTTTACAATCAGTGTACTAATGTACGGTACCACACATGGGATTTTTTTTGTAATTTTGGACTCAAAGCACAATAGTGCAATATGATTATCATTGTCTTGTTTTAACGAGCAGATTATGATTTTGATAGTGTGTCACCTTGTGAAAGCTTCTCAAAAGGGAAAATTGATGATTTAGCAGATTATTTGGGTTTTCTTTAGCATCCAGGTAAGCTAGGTTTACATTTTTCATAGATTGAGTTATCTCACAGTATTATTATTATATTATGCTAGATATAGGGTAGGATTTAGGTGTTGGAAGTATGAATGAGAATAGTTGGCTAAGTTGGACCGTCTAGGCTATCTTAAAATCGTAGACTTGGATTAATTAGAGTAGTTATTCATCTCTTTGGTGAATTAGGCTTCATGGTTCAAGTTTATAATGGAAATACGTTAATTACTCAAGATAGGTGAAATTGCCTTAGTCATCATGTTTAGGATAGAATTGTCCTTACTTGTTTAAGATAGGAAAAATTGCCTTAGTTGTTATTATGTTAGGTAGGATTGCCTTAATTGTTCATGTTTATGGAGGATTGCTATCTTGAGGATATTTATGGCTTACTTGAAATCTAGAAATAAACTTAGATATATTAGCCTAGAACTGGGTAGAAGTTGCCTAAAATGTATTTGGGGATTTGAGTGAGCCGCTCTAGCCCACCTTAGGCCAAGACCTATTTTAACCTTGCTGACTTAGTTACTCATAGTATATTCTTACTAATGGTTGGTTTGAACCTCGAAGAGATTGAATATATTTATTGAGTATGTTAGTTGGACATTGAAAGATTTATGCTAATTTTAGACATTATTAGTAATATTACCTGTCGATATGCTTAATGATATAAATATCGACGTGATTAACGATTAATGGTTCATAGATATGATATGACTTAAGGGTATGATATGGATTATAGAAATTTTTAAAGGCCTTTAGATATGATTTATATTTATGGATACAATTATTGAAATAACTTATGATTATGATTATTCACATGGCTTATGGTCATGGTTAATAGCATGACTTAACAGATGCAATATTATTATAGTCTGTTGGGTTAGTTTATCGGTATGACTTGGTGATATGGTCATTGATACAATTTATAAATATGTGTTTTGATTTGAGTTTGATAGTTAATAAGAATTTTGATAAAATAAGTTCCAGTTCATGTCCAACAATGAGAATAATGACGATGATACGATTGAGTTTCAATTCAAGTTCAACAATGGGAATTATGCATGAGATATACTGCTTGGATGGATCATTGGTTAAGGCATGATAATTTAATGATTTACAGCTATTCAATTGATTAGTTCCCTTGATAGTACCCTCCAGGATTTTAGGGGCATTCGTTGGGTTATTTACTTTTCCCCACTTATTTGATTATCAGGGCCAATCTCATAGTTACAATTGTGTAATCTTTATGTTATTATCTCGAATGCTTTTACTTATTTATATAAAGCAGCGTCAGAGCATATTTTAGGTTTTCCCTTTTATCTTAACTTATCTTATTCTATCTTGTATCTTATTTTATTTATATCACGATTTAACTCAATCAGCTGATGATGCTGTAACGCCCTAAATCTGCACCCCAGATGCCATACAGTTCTTACGACCCTAAAGGACCATAAGCTAATCCATGACAAGTACCTTCTATGAGCATTGAATAATAATACTGTAATAATGTGAAACATAGGCTAAAATGACATAAGGTTCATAATCTGAATATAAATAATAATAATAACAATTGCCAATAATATCTAAAAACTGAATACTGTCTCAACTAGTCTAGTTTGAAAAGCCTCTTACTGATTTTTCTGAAAGTGGAGTTCATGGGACATGCCCCCAACTATCTCCTACTACTAAAATATTGAAGCTACTGAAAATACTAAAATAAATGCATATATTCGATAGATAAGGACTCACTACTGAATCTAATACTACTGACGAAACCTGGCTAAGGGCAATCTGGAACCTGAGCGTCTGAACCTATGATATGAGAAATCATAGAGCAAAGATAAATTATGCGTCAGTATGTAGAATATATTGGTATGCTAGATAAGGTAAGGCTAAATGGAAGGGTTCATATGAATGAACAGTAACTAACTGAATGATATAGAGTAACTGAATATGAGTACACGGATAACTGAAACTGCTATAAATATTGAGTATGCAATATTATGCATATACATGTATACTGTATCTGAGCTTTTTCTGAAGCTGAGTACTGATTTTTGATAATAGAGTAATTGATATCTAAGATTACTGACGGCTAAAATAACTGATAACTGGTGACTGTATCTGACAATCCTAATTCTATAGAACTGAACTGAGTTATATTACGGAGACTGAAACTGAGACTGTAGGAGGTAGTCATTTAACCAACATAGCCCTTTCTGAATAGATTTGGGGTCCAACCTACAACCCTGTTTGAAAGGGTGCCAGTACCGTGCCATGGGAAAAGACTAGCTGAAGAGTTACACTCATCAGGCCGGTACTCTAATGAGAATAGTGGTACCCTTAACTGGCAGGTTAACACACCTCATCAACCCTCAACTTGCAGGTTGATGTATCAACCTATGCTGACTATGCAGTTTTGGAATGCATGGACTACTTCCAAGGATCACACTCTTAATAGGAAGGTGAGTTCCCATCCTTAGGTTCACTTGGTGTTGAATCCTACTCCTAACTAAATAGACCATGTACTAATTACTAGATTGCACTGGATTTGACTAAAATATTACTTATCATGTTAACTAATTGAACTAGACGGAGTTCACTGAGTTCTGTAACTGTCTGAGTACTACTGTTTCATGACACGAATGTGACTATTCTCTAAATATTATAGCTCTATGTAAATTGCTTGATTTTTTGGCTATTAAATACCTTCAGGACTCGATAGCATAAAAATAAAGCATAGCTTGCTCTTGAAAAGCATAACAATGTCCACTTGTTCATAATTCATTCATAGAGATATTTTATCAAATACGTGTAGGGCATGAGCTTGTACATGATTGGGACCACATAATTACATGTCATGATTCCACTATTTACTTCCCATAGGCATTTTAGAGAACACTTGGGGAGCTTAGATTATTTCACATGATAATGGTCAACACATGAACATAATAAACACAATACTCAATTGCAAATTCAATGGTTTATCATACAATTGATATAATTCATCACATAAACTATTTTAATTTCATGAAAACTTATAATTAATCATGACTAAAAATTCAACTACTATCCTAAACGTAAGTAAAATCAATTTCAAGCATGGAATTCATAAATCTGAGATCTTGTTAGTTTAAAAAGGGGTTCTTGGACTTCATGGGGTGAAAGGAACATAGGGTATTACAATATCATCCCTTGGGAACATTCTTCCTCGAATGAGTCTGATTAAATTGAGAAATATTGATACACTGAGTTTACGCACTGAACATGCACAACTGAAACATGATTGCATGACTGAAATCACTGATAAGCTGAATTTTCATATTGAACGTGCATATCTGATGCTTGAGTACATAACTGAACTAATTCATGAATACATGACTGAATATGCAATAGTAATGGATACCAAGATTGTAACTGTAACTGAACAGGGAGCTGAGAAAATCTAAGAAAGACTATTACCTCAAGCTAAATCTGAGTTTATAGAGAAGAGCTGAGATTACATGGTCCGCATATCTTCTTCTGCTTCCTAAGTAGCTTCCTCAGCAGTCTGATTCTTCCAAAGAAATTTGACCAAGAGAACTTCTTTGTTTATTAGTCTACGAATCTGACGATCTAGGATTTAGACTGGAACCTCTTTGAAAGATAGACCATTCTGAATATCTACGCCCTCTAAGGGAACTATGACTTCTGGGTCACCAATGCATTTCTTTAGGAAAGATACGTGGAATACTCGGTGCACTGAAGCTAGATGTGAACGAAACTCAATCTCATAAGCTACCTTTCTGAAATGGCTGAGAATTCTATAGGGATTGACATATCAAGGACTGAGGTTCCCCTTTTTGCCAAATCTCTTTACTCCCTTCATGGGAGAGATTTTTAAGTACAAAAAATTGCCAACCTCAAACTTGAGGTCTTTTCTCCTCACTTTTTTATACAAATATTTTTGGCTCTGGGGTACCCTAAGCCTTCCGCTGATTGACTGAACTTTATCTAAGGGATTAAAAACTAAGTCAGGCCCTACTACTGTGGCCTCACTGACCTTGAACCAACCAATTAGAGATCTACATCTCCTACCATTAAGAACCTCAGACGGAACCATCTGAATACTAGAATGATAACTTTTATTATATGCAAATTTGATCAGAGGCAAGTGGTTATCCCAACTAACTTTAAAATCAACAATGCAGGCTCTTAACATATCTTCTAAAGTCTGAATTAGCCATTTCTGCTTGACCATCTGTCTGATGGTGAAAAGTTGTACTGAGGTGAACTTAGGTACCAAGACCCTTTTGGAATGCTTTCCAGAAGTGAGAGGTAAACTAGGTACATCTATCTGAGATGATAGACACTAGGACTCCGCGTAACCTGACCAACTCTCTGATATAGAGTTTGATGTAGTCCTCGGCTGAATAGGAAGTATGGACTAGAAAAACATTAGCTGATTGGGTCATCCTGTCAACAATGACTTAAATAGAATCATGATGATGAAGAGTACAAGGCAAACCCATCACAAAGTTCATGGTCACTTCTTCCCATTTCCATGTATGAATCCTAAAATCCTTAATGGACCAACTACTCTTTTGGTGCTCAATTTTAACCTGCTGACACATGGAGCACTTAGCTACAAACTCTGCAATGTCTCTCTTCATCCCACTCCACCATTAAATCTCCCACAAATTATGGTAAATCTTAGTGGCCCCTGGATAAATCGAGTAATGCGTACCTTGAGATTCTGCAAGAATCTGTTGCCTCAAGTCATCTACACCTAGCATACATAGCCGATGCTAGAAATGCAACACACCATCTCTACTTTAGGAGAAAACCTCCATTTTTTGTTCTCTGACTGACTCTTTCAACTTAACAAAGTTGGGATCTCTATTCTATTTTTTCTTCACTTCAGAAACTAGATATGATTCTAAACTATTTTGCACCCACACACTGCCCTCTACCAAATCGAATAAGCAGATTCCTAGTTGGGTAAGCTGAAGAACTTCCTAAACTAACTTTTTCCAAGCATTCTCAGCATGAGCAATACTACCATAAATGACCTAATGAGAGCATCTACTACTACATTAGCCTTGCCTGAGAGAATACATACTACAAGCTTTTGTGATCTATGAACACATCAATATGCACCCTACACAAATAATGCCTCCAAATCTTTAAGGAAAATACTACAGCTGCTAACTCAAGATAATGGGCAGGATAATTCTTCTCATAGGGCTTAAGATGTCTAGAGGCATAGGCTATGACCTTATCTCTCTGCATGAGGACATAACCTAAACTTACTATGGATGCATCATAGTACATAACAAACCCATTTAAACCATCTAATAATGTTAGGACTAGGGCTGTAGTGAGTCGAGTCTTTAACTCCTGAAAACTCTTCTCATATGAATTTGACCACTGAAACTTGACCTTCTTCTGAGTCAATCTGGATATGAGGGATGCAATAGATGAAAACCCTTTAATAAACCAATGGTAATACATAGCTAAACCCAATAAACTCCTAATATCTGGTGGAGAAATGGGGCTAGGACAGTTTCTCACTGCTTTGATCTTTTGAGGATCAACTCTAATGCCATCACTAGAAATAATATGACAAAGTAATACTACTGACCTTATCCAAAATTCATACTTACTGAATTTGGCAAACAACTGAAGAGTTCTGAGAGTCTGAAGCACAACTCTGAGGTGATCTGCGTGACATTCTCATTATGGGAATAGACAAAAATGTCATTGATGAAGACTATAACAAACAAGTCTAAGTACTACTTGAACATCTGATTCATTAAGTCCATCAAGAATGCTGGGGCATTTGAAAGACTAAAGGACATGACTAGGAATTTGAAGTGACCATATCAGGTTCAGAAAGCTATTTTTTGAATGTCACATTCCCTGACTATGTGCTGATGATAGCATGATCTGAGGTCTATCTTAGAAAATCAAATGGCACCCTGAACTTATTCAAATAAGTCATCGAATATAGGAAGTGGATATTTATAATTGACTGTGACTTTGTTTAACTAACGGTAGTTTATAAATATTCTAAGAGAACCATCTTTTTTACACATAAATAAGATAGGTGCACCCCATGAGGAAATGTTGGGTCTGATGAACCCCTTATCTAAAAGGTATTTTAACTTTTATTTCAACTCTTTGAGTTTGATTGGAGCCATTCTGTATGGAAGAATAGAAATAGGCAGAATATTTGGAAGAAGGTTTATTTCGAAGTCAATTTTTCTTTTGGGAGGAACTCTAGTAAGATCTTCAGAAAATACATTTGAGAATTCATTTACTACTAGAACTGACTCAAGACTGGAGTCTCTAAACTAGAGTCTTTGACTCTCATGAGATGATAGACACATCCCTTGGAATCATTCTTCTCTCTCTAAGGTATAAAATTAACTGACCCTTAAGCACTATAGTACTGTTCCTCCATTCAATGACTAGTTTATTTGGAAACTGAAAATATACAATTCTATTTCGACAATCAACTGAGGCATAGCATGAATGGATATAATCCATGCTAATAATGATGCCTAAATCCATTATCTCTAACTCTACTAAGTTTGCTGAAGTGACTTTCTGAGATATCATAATCTGATAGTTCCTGTATACCCATCGGGATATGATAGACTAACCTACTAGGGTAGAGACTGTGAAGAGTTGACTGCTATGTAAGGAGTTACAAAAGACAAAGAAGATCTTCGATCTAATAAGTCATAAATATGTAAATAAAAGATTTGTAATGTACCAGTGACCATATTAGGAGAACTTACCTGATCTTGTCTGGACTGGGGTGCATAAAGCCTATTTGGACATTTCCTACAGGTGGCACTGGAAGCGGCACCTTGCCGATTTAGGGGACCGAATTAAGCTGAAGGATGATTATACTGACCTTGAGAACCTGACTGAGGAAAATCACTAATTATGTGGCCTGGCCTACCACACTCAAAACAAACATCACTGCCAGCTCTACAGATACCCTAATAGTTTCTACCATATTTTTGGCAAAATGGATTTATTTGGGCACTGCTGATACTACCCTGAGATTTAGAGCCTGGATACCTATCTTTGTTACCATTTCTAAACTTAGGTACTAGAGAAATGTCTAAAGATGGAGATGGAACAAAGATTTTTAGTGAAATTGAGAATGGTTACCACCTTCCAACTTAGGATGAGTGAATTTAAAGCTACCTATTCTAGCTCTCTTATTCTCCCCCCTCTCTCCTTATTAATAGCCTCTTCTATCTACTGAGCATGCACCTTGAGCCTAGATATATCCATATTCTTAATCAACACTGCAATTCTGCGCTCCTTAACCATACTCTCTGATACCCCATATAGGAACTTGCTCATTCTGTACCTATTGTCTGCTACTACATAGGGAGCATACCTGGCTAACTGAGTAAACTTGAGGGAATAATCCTTCACACTCATATTGCCTTGCCTAAGATTGATGAAATCTAAAACCATGGCTTCTCTCAGCTCCAAGGGAAAGAATCTATCTAGAAAAGCAGTAGCAAACTCTTCCCATTCTATGGGCGCTGTAGCTGTGCCCCTTTCTACCTTCCACTACTTAAACTATGTATGATTTACATCTTGTAACTGATAGGAAGCTAACTCAGCACTCTTACTGGATGTCACTCCCATGATATTTGTGACTTTCTAAACCTGATCGAGGAAATTCTGTAGATCCTCTTCAAACTTAGATCCTGAGAATAAGAGAGGATTCATTCACGTGAAGTCCCAAATCCTTACTGAAGTAGTATTGGCAACTGGTTTGGCCTGAATAACTGCTGGTCGTTCATTCTGAGCTTCTACTAAATTGGCTAGAGTGGTGAACGTAGCTCTAAATTCTATATGGAAGACATGTTTGTCCAGGGGATCTGCTTAAATGGGCTGAGGTGTTGACTGATTTCTAGTCCTTCTTCCGTTAGTCTTTTTAGGATTGCTACACACATATGCATCTTGTCCATAAGTAGAGAGAGATACACACACATGGAAAAGACTCTACTAGATGCATCTTTCAGACTCCTTAGGACTCTAATAAACCTTAGACTCTAATACCAAGTTTGTAATGCCCCGAGTCTGCACCTCGGATGCCATGCAGTGCTTACAACCCCAAAGGACCACCAGCTAACCTATGACTGGTAACTGCTGTGAGCACTGAATGATAATAGTTTAATAATATGCAACATAGGCTGAAATACCATAAGTTTTGATAATCTAAATATAGATAATAATAACAACTAACAATAATATCTAAAAATTGAATATTGTCTAAGCTAGTCTAGTCTGAAAAGCCTCTAACTGATCTGTCTAAAGGTGGAGTTGAAAGGATAGGCCCCCAACTAACTCTGACTATAGAAATACTAAAGCTACTAAAAATACTAAAATAAAGGCATATCCTTGATAGATGAGGACTCACTACTAAATTTGATACTGCTCACTCAATCTGGCTAAGAGTAGTCCGAAAGTTGAGCTTCCAAACCTATGATATAAGACATCATAGCACAACGATAAAGTATGCGTCAGTACATAGAATGTACCGGTATACTAGATGAGGCAAGACTGAATGCAAGGGTTCATATGCATGAACAATAACTGGATAAATAATATAGAGTAACTGAATATGAGTACATAGATAACTGAAACTATTATAAATACTGAGTATGCAATACTGCGCATATACATATATACTATATCTGAGCTTTTACTGAAGCTAAGTACTGATTTTTTGATAACTGAGTCACTGATATCTGAGATTACTGATAATTGAAATAACTGATAACTAGGTGACTGTATCTGGCAGTCTTGATTTTGTAGAAATGAACTGAATTCTATTATTGAGACTGAAATTGAGACTGTAGGAGGTGGTCATCAAACCAACATACCCCTTTCTAAATAGATTTGGGGTCCAATCTATAACCCTTATTGGAAGGGTATCAGTACCGTACCATGGCTAAATACAAACTGAAGATTTACCCTCATATGGAAGGTACTCTAATGAGAATGGTGGTACCCTCAACTAAAAATTTAAAATACCCCACCAACCCTCAACTGGCAAGTTGATGTCTGAACCTACGCTTGCTATATAGTTTTTGAATGCAAGGACTACTTCAAAGGATCACATCCTCAATAGGCAGGTGAGTCCCAATACTTGGGTTCACTCGGTGCTGAATCCTACTCATAATTTATTAGACCGTGGACTGATTACTAGACTATACTGGATTTGACTGAACTATTACTAATCGGGTTGATTGACTGAACTGGACTGAGTTTACTGAGTTCCGTAACTATTTGAGTACTACTATTTCATGATATGACTGGGACTATTCTGTAACTACTGTAGCTCTATGTAAACAACTAGATTTTTTGGGTATTAAATACCTCCAGAACTCGATATCATGAAAATAAAGAATTGCACGATCTTGAAAAGCATAAGAATGTCCACTTGTTCATAATTCATTCATAGAGACATTTTATCAAACATTTGTAGGGAATGATCTTGTACATGAATGGGACCACATAATGACAGATCATGATTCCATTATTTACTTTCATAGACATTTTAGCAAACACTAGGGGAGAATGGATTATTTTACATGATAATGGTAAACACATGAACATCATGAACACAATACTTAATTGCAAATTCAAGGGTTTAGCATACAATTTTTATAATTCATCACATAAACTATTTTAATTTCATTGAAACTCATAATTAATCATGAATTGACACCCAATAACTATCCTGAACATGAATACAATTAATTTCAAGCATGGAATTCATAAATCTAAGATCTTTTAAGTTTAAAAAGGGGTTCATGAACTTTATGGGTGAAAGGAACCCATGAATGAATACCAAACATACCTGAGAAGAAAAGTTCTTGAAGGTTCTCAGAGGAATTCTTGAGGATTGCTCTTGATTTCTTGAAGCTAGGGTTTTGCCCTTTTGAGATAGGATGTTTTAATCTTGAGTGAAAGTGAGTGAATAATGAAATAATAGGTTATTTAGGTCTTTAATCACATGTTTAAGACTAACTTGAGTCATGAAAAAAAATACCCAATTACCCTTGGGAATGATTTAAAAATTTCATCACTAGATGCCCAATTTTTTGTATCACCGCGATGCGGTGGCATTGCAATGAGCCACTGGAATATGGCTGACACTATGTCAAAATGGATGAACGTGAAATGGACCCTTGGCGTGATACGACACCATCACAGAGCCTCACTGGAATTTGACAACTAGAAAAATGGCTAGTGGCGCGATGCGGTATGTCGCATTACCATACTGGAAAATAACAATTGTGAACTAGAGCATTGGCACGAAGCGTCATTATCACATAGCTTCTCTTTAAACTGAAAACAACTATTTGGCTGGTCTCCGCAATGCACTGATGTGCGAGTGGCACACTGTTTTATAAAAATAGCTCTAACTCTTTGCCTGAGTATCGGATTTGGGTGAACTTTATATCGTTGGAAATCTAACTGAATTTCCTATGCAATGGTAATCTCTACACTAATTTTTTTATTTCGTTAATAATTTTATATAAATACTCCCATACTAAGATTTAAATTAAGCTAGGGAAATACATGGTATTATAGATGCTTACTGAGTACTCGTGGTTTTTGTACTCATACTACACTTTTGTACCTTTGTGGTGCAAATCCGAGTACTAGTTGTCTCCTATGATTCCATATTCATGGAAGGTTGATTTCAAAGATTGCATAAGCTCTTAGAGTCGGAGTTACCCTTTTTCCTTTTATTTATCTATGTCTAGTCTTTTGTCTCTGAGACAGATTATATTTAAGTATTTAGTACTCATAGTTCATTAGTAGTACCTCTTGTATCGACATTACTGAGTTTGGGATGGTTGTTTACTTTCTATATATCTATTAGACCTTTATAATTGTATTATTTCTATTTATGTCTTTAATTGTAAATTTTTGGCTTGAAAGCCATTTTCACCAAGTTAGCGCATTGCATCTAGCTCCAAGTTATCCTTACTTACCAATTGGTGGGATAGAGTAGGTGCCATCATGAATTATAAATTGGCCATGAAAAATTAGTATCATAACCAGGTTTCATCAATTTTGTTAGTATAAGAACAAGTGTCTAGTAGTGTCCCATAGATTGGAATGATGTTGTCCATTACTTATCTTTGAGAGGCTATAGGACATTATTCAGAGTTCTTCACTTCTTTCACTCAGTTCGTGCTTAGAGTTTGAGTTGCCTTCTAAAGCATTTCTTTGGTCTCGCTCTTTTACAGGTGGGTAGGAAACGTGCTACCTATATATGAGATGAGGGTCCCTAGACTAATCCTAGGGTCCTGTCTATAATACCCTATAGTTTTCCTAGTTTCTGGATAACTTACGGCTCATTATTCAAATCGTAAAGACTCTTAAGAGTTTATGTAGAAAGTCATACCCATGTTAGTATGGGAAGATTTAAGTTCTGTTCAAGTTATGATTTAACCCTAGTAGTCATCAAGTAAGGTATGAGTCGTACAAAGATAAGTCGTTGTCAGCAGTCTAGGTTCCCTAAGTTCTGTCCAACTTTTGAGTAGTGGCTATAAGTCGTGTAGACATATTACGAGTCATAAGATCTGACTCATACCCTTAACAGTAGACAATCCAGGAATCAATACTCATATTTTGTTATCTTTATAAGTTACTTAGATATATATTAAGTCCTCAAATAGCTCCTAGCTCATGAACAAGTCAAACCATCCCTTAGCGATTAAATTCTTGGGATGTACATAAATATAGTTGTATTCAAATGATAATAACTTTGTTTAACCAAGAATTTTTTATATCAAAACCCACCAACAAATAGTTAATTGGATTATCTTTTCAATTATACCAAGTTTGCCTTAATCTGACAGCGGGGTGAAAAGTTATGGCCGAAATACTGAAGCACTATCAAGCTGTGTCACACACTGTCCAGCATACGGGTTGCCAAGTCTAACTCATACCCAGACCATACGAGTGTTATGGTAGACTCATAAGGACTGCCAAGAATTATCTTTACAGTTTATTTTAAGGGCTTTTTAGTCTTTTACACTTATAACTCCCAAGACACAATATTTAACTCCCAAGGGGCATTACTTTGCTTCTATTTCCATTGATTAAACAATATAAACTTCTCATTCCACTCTCAAGAACAATATTAAGTTTTCTTCTCAAGATCACTCCTAAGTTTTTTGATTAAAATTCATGAATTTTAAGAACATTAAGATTAGGGTTCCTCACCCAAAATAATTCAAGCCTACCTTTCCAAGATCAAGAAATTCAAGCTTTCTTCCTCAAGAAATTCAAGAACTCAAGTTTCAATTTCAAGATTTCTACAAGAAGTCATCTAATTAAGGTATTTGAGGTATTCATCAATGGGTTTCTTTCACCCATTGAGCCCACAAAACCTATTTTTATTTTAAATCTTGAATCTCAGTGTATTTTATGAAATCCTCCATGAAACTTATGAATAAATCCATGAACTACACATTAACTCAAGTACAAGCCATGTCTATATGTAATTCCATTTGAATTTATCTACGTTATGTCTTTAATTATAATTGTCATGTCATGTTCAAGTGAATTTCATGTTAAACTCCCAACTTGTGAATTCAGCCACGTAATCATGTTGATTTCTCTTGTTTAACACATTCCCATGTTCAAGTTCATGATACATACATCTTTGAACCATGATTCTCATCCTACAGTTTTAAGTGTAAATATAATTCTTTATGGTCATTTAATGCTGGTGGGTTATGAAAACTTGATACCTATGTGATTTAATGATTTCCATTTTTCAAGAAACAAGTTAGTCAGACCATGGTTTTAATATCTTATTAAGAACACCATGATCGTGTGGAGCATTATCAGTTTATATGTTTATAATTACCATAGAATCCATATGCACTGTTATTTTCAAAATACTATGACCTGAGCTCATCAGTTATTAGCTATCAGTGCATGCACCAGTCATTATTTTAGTGTATTTTAGTTAGGAGTAGGATTTAGCGCTAAGTGAATGCATGGATGGAAGCTTCCCTATCATTTAGGCAAAGTCGTTAGCAGCAGTCCCTAAGTACCAAAACTACATAGCCAGCATAGGATATGAGGGTTCACCCATCAATTTTGGCTTTACTTCCTCTCAGGGGTCACCCATCAGTTTAGATTTGACTCACGGGTCCTTTGGGACATCCGTTTAGTGATCACTATAGTTTATGTTCTATTCCGATGGCAAGGATAAAATAGCCCTCCTCAATGTGGGTCAGACGTTGGAATACATGATATCTTATATGGTTTATGTAGATTACATGATAGCTCCAACATTCGTAGTACAGTATTCAATGTAGTTAAGTTCTAGTTTTCTTGACTAGCAGTACAAATTTTTTGTTATTTAGTTATACAGATTTCAGTTATTTAGATTACAGATTATCTTAGAAATATGTTTATTCTTGGTCTTGAATTCTCAGATATTTTATGTTCATGTTTCTCATGTTCAATATCTATACATGATTCTTAGTTCAGTTTTATAGCATGTTCATCTTTACATGAGATTTACATACAGTATTCATGTTTTACTGCTTCCCAGCTTCAGATTCAACTTATTCCCCATAGGTGAAAATTTTAAGAAGATAAGTCTAATGATTCACTTTTTATAAGATTATGCTTTCTACTCATGCTTTAATATACTTTAGCTTTCAGTTTATTTCAGTCTCTTGGTGAGTCTACTTACACCTAGCATGCATGTTTTAAGATTATGTATGAAATAAATTTTACTTATTGCATTCACCCCAACTTACTCAGTACAGTCCAAAGTACTTATCCACATATATTTCTATGTGTTACATTATCTCATAATGTAGGTACCAGTTGTAGCCCATACTACATAATCAGACAGGTTGTAGTTTCCATCCAGTAGATGATAAATTCTCCTATTTCAGAGACTCCAGTCAGTTTTAGTTCTTGTACGGTTTTATATTAAAATTTTTCCTCATGTATATTGATTAGACGTATTTGGAGGTATGTCCCAACTATCTATTGTCAGTATAGTAGAGGCTTCATAGATGGTCAGTCAAAGTCAGTCATGAAATTTTGAGTTTCCTTCTTTATTTTTATCATGATGTAAACTGTATGAACATTAACTTTGTTCAAACTTTTCATGATTATGTTTCTTCTTATAAAATTAAGTTTGATTATACATATTAAATCAGTTGTTCAATAATATGCTAGTTCATGGGTTAGTTTGGGATCACTTGTGTTACGACTAGGAGGTAGTCTTGGGTCGTAACACTATCGCTATTCATGGAAAACCTAGAGGTCGTAGACAACCTAAAGATGTATCCCCAGCTAGGGTACATTATTTGGGGGATTCTCCAGATACCAATCTAGAGATTTTTCTGCCCTACCTAGTGGTGGTCGAAGGACCAGCCCAAGCTCCACCAGGATTTGTTTCTTCTTCCATGCTCAGGGATGCTTTGGTTTATTTTTTTGGATTGGTTGGTGGTGCAATATCTGATGGTGCATAGTCTATAGATCAAAGTGGAACTATGGAAGTGGAAAAACCTGTAGCTGTGGCTCCTAGAGTTAAGGTACCTTCTGGGTTGATAGTCACTCAACTGGTAGTTTCCTAGCCTTTTATGTTTGCCGAGGAGTAGAAAATGTTGGGTAGATTCTTATGAGAGTCTTTGCCTATGTTTTATGGTGCACTAGGAGAGGATGCATATGATTTTTTAATTTCTTGTGATGATAGGCTCCATAATTTGGGCCTAGTTAAGACTCTTGGTGTGGATTATTGATAACGCTCCCCCGTACCACATGAAGTAGTATAGGACGATCGTTGTCAATAGCTCAACTCTTATTAAGGTCAAATCCAAGAAGACTGATATTTAAACTTCAAATCCTATAGGTGCTCTAATTACTCAAACGATACTTGAAAAGTATAAAACGTGAAACACATAAAGTATAATGGGGGAGAGGGTCAGTTTAGAGTTGGGTTTTATCAATCTTGAGTCAACAACACACTACAGTAACACTTTTTGTTTCAAATAGCAATTTAGGAGTAATCTTAGGATTATGTCTACATAAGGCAAAAGTGTGCATGGGATCATGATAGTTTAGTATGATATCTAATAGTTATGTACATGGTAGGTTAGGTCGAATATCCCTGTGGATATTGTCAACAAAACCTCAAAGATGTCACCCCTTGGCTCTTTTTAGCACCTAACGTGTGTATCAATAATAGCCACCCAAAACCTCAATTTCGGCATCCCTATTTCTAGGATGACACCCATGACATGACTCACTCTCCTTCTACTCTTATTTCTAAGATAACAAATAGAAATATGCCACATTATCAATCTTCCACCATTGCTTTGTCCACCTACAACCTTTTTTTAAGGATGCTATGGGTTCCCTAGAGTTCACCCACATCCTTATTTCAAGGATTATGAGGGTTTTCAAGAATTTAAGGTTCTCACTCATCAAACCCATTTGGATAATTGGGATTTTCACCCAAAAATTCCAACTATTAAAACCAAGCAATGTTGGAATCCATAGTCAACTAAAAATCATACAAACTTATCATGACCCAAACACATTTGCACCTTAGTTAAACACAATCCCAAGACTAGATAAATTAGCTACTCATGGAATGAAAGAGCAGACATATACCAAGCAATTCATTCATAGCATCCATAACAATGAAAGAAAAATAAAATATTAACTTTACACTCCAATTTCACCAACTTCCACTTGAAAATCTAATTACACAAGAAGAAAATGTTTCCCCAAAATCTAGGGTTCCACAGGTTTCTAATTTTCTAAAAAATTCTCCTCTTTCATAATGTCTAAAGGAAAAAGAATTTGGGTCTTATATGGGAATTGTAATTAGATATACCATTTGACTAAATTTCCCTTGCTCATTAAGCCCACTTGGACATGATCACACTAATAGTTGTGTGATTGCGTTGATTGTGATTGTTGCCTGAACTCTGCAATTGTGTTCACTTGATTAGCCCACTAAGCCATGATAATCTCGATAGAGTTACGGTCGTGGTGAATGTGGTCGCTGACTTGACACTGTGATCATGTTCACTTAACCAAACTTTACTAGCCACGATCGCATCCAGAGGATCTTGATCGCAATATCTAAGTCTTGATTCTTCTCCAGCTCTTTTAGCTACAATCCTTTCCCTTTTTGATCCATTTCAGCTAAAGTCTACATCTTTCTATATTATGACCTGTATGCCTGCTAAATGTGAAATTTATTGTATTTAATCACTTACTTGTCTCGCTTATATAGTCAAATCATAGTAGCGTACACAATTATTTAGTGCAAAAAAGTGGTAAAATCACTACTCATTAACACCCCCCAACTTAAAACATTGCTTGTCCTTAAGCAACACTACTCCTTCCCGAGATACAATACACATGTATGCCCAAATTTTACTACCTAATGATCACAATGACCTCAACTTGATTACCACCACAAAAAGCTCTTCGCACATGGGAAAACTATTTAAATGACACCTCCTAAAATAAAATACAATATTAAAGGATGCAAAAGAATTTTAAAGAGAAACCATGTGACAATCACCAATACTCTAGAAGTGACTTATCTTTTGACCTCAACTACACTATACTTCTTTTACCTCTTTTTTTGGGAAATGACATGATCCCACACCTCAACTTGTTCACATGCATCCTCACAAGAAATAAAATTCCACACACCAAGTTATCAAATATGCAATGAGGAATTTAAGTGTGAACACTCTTTCTCTCTCTTAATAAATCTCAATGCTAACAAGTACCATGTCATAGGCTTTCCCTATTTTCAATTGCCATTACAAGGACCATATTTGGTTGAAACTCATGAAGGAGATTTTTAGATTTCAATGCAAGTTATGGGGTAGGGTATGATATTAATTAAGGACAACATGGTTATACCCTCCTTGAACCTCTACATCACACTCTTTCTAACTTTTCGGTATGGGCCACTATTTATTTTCTTTCACTAATGTGCCTACTTTTATTTCCTTGATTCTCCCATTATCCTTTAATTTCATTTTCTTGCGTATTTCCTATATTTATTTTCTTTGTTGGGTCCTTTATTTTTTTCCCTATTCATTTTTTTTATTTCTTGATCTCCTAGGCACTTACTTATAACTCCGTGGCTCAAAGTTACCTCCCTTAATCTCCATCACCCTCAACTTAGGCTTTTAGCCTCAATTTGCACTCTTCAGTTCAAAGAGGATTGCGTTCAAAAGAAGTATAAAAATTAAAAGGCTCATGTCTTGCAACGTGTTTGCCAAAGAAAGGTACAAAGGCTCAAATTGGATGACTTGGGATGACATCTATGCAAGGGTAAGCATTTTAGGCCAAAGTGGATTCCAAAGTCACAAAGATGGCCTAGGATCATCTTACCAACCAAATACAATCAAAATTTAGCTTTGAGAGTCTAATAGGGAGATTTCTAGATGGTACAAGTATGAATGAGATATTGACAAATAAGCTCACCAAACATTGCATGCAAATTTGTCAAGGGGGTTCAATTGCTCATCCTGCTAAAGATAAAATAAAGAGTATCTACCAATTTTCACAAGTCAAAATAGAGTCATAAAAAAGAGAAAAAGTTTTGTTACACAGTTGTTCACGTCCATACCCTTGATATTTGAAAAATTTTGGAGGAAGGAGGGTGTTTACTTTGCATTTTCACCACACATAATTTGCTAATTATGTCACCAACCCAAGCCCTGATCTCACATTGCGATTTTCAAATGGGCCAGCCAACCATATGGTTACTAAATTTTTGCCATAGGTATGAATGAAAATCTAAATCTGAAATGCCATAGTTACTCAGACTTCCCTTCCATTTATGACCTTAATGCAACGAGTACTCAAACTTACCCTGCATCCATTGGCTCAAAACCCAATGATGATTCTCTTCCCTTAAGAATGTTGTCACTCATTCTATCATAGGGAAAAGTTTATCCATAATTAAGAAAATAAAGATGGACTCACGCACCCCTATCTTAGGGACCTGAAGTGCCCCAACTAAAGCTAATTCAAGATGTGCAAGAGTTAAAAGGGGCTTCCTTAAGTAGCAGTCATAGTATTGCTCGGATGTCACAATCGTGCCGATAGATCTGTGATCAAACATAACTTACCACAATTGTGGCCTGTGGATCGCAATCGCGGCTAGAGGACTGAAATTATGGTGACTGATGCTTGATTCTGCTCCATATCTTTCAGCTATACTCATCTCCCTTTTTGATCTATTTTAGCTCAAGTCTACGTCTTTCCATTTTATGACTAGTATGCCTACAAAATATGAAATTTAGTGCATTTAATCACTTACTTGTCTCACTTAGATCTTTAAATCGTAGCAGCATGCACAATTATTTGGAGCAAATAAGTGGTAAAATCACCACTTATCAATTACACTACTTTTTCATTGGCCTTGGTAGCTCAACATTTGTGGCAAGGTTTCTATATCTTTTTATGATCATGAGAAGCTAACAACAATGGACCAGGTCCCTGGATCTTCATGGAAATATATATCTATAACATGGCCTTCATAGTTTTGTCTTCTAGTGTAAAAAATTATGTAGGTGATCGAGATATGTACCTTTTAGAAGACTTGGCCAAATCGGATTTCTACCCTAATCATTATTCCACTTGAAAAGGAAAAGAATGCTTCTCAATGAGGTAGTTTTTACAAAATTAGAAATTAAAGAAAGTGAAAAAAGGTGAAAAATCAATCTAAATTCATAGCTTAAGTATTGCTCAAGTTTTTATTTCTTCATGTTCTAAAAAGTGAGTGTTATTGAGTGAGTTCTGAATCATAAGCAAATTATTCAAGATAGAAGAGTAATGTTTTCTTTAATTTCTTGATAGAGCTTAGGTAGAGTTACCTAAGATTGATATTGGTTAGAGTTATTCCATATCAAGGTGTGTTCTTGGCGGAGTTGTCAAGGCAAGCTTGTAGTAGAGTTATTACAAGAAAATGAAGCCTAGATTTAGGTGTGTTCTTGGTAGAGTTGTCAAGGTAGGATTTTAGTAGAGTTATTACAAGCAGGTGGAGCCTAGATTTAGGTTCAAATTAAATCTATAATCAAGAGGTTGATTATAGTGAATTATTGAAATTCTTATGAGGGAAAGCCATGGTTTTTCCTTCCTTGATCAAGGAGGTTTTCACATTAAATCTTTCTATTGTTAATTTCCTACAAAGCTTTATCTTTTTCATATGTTTTTTATGTTACTGCCTTTAACTGACTCTAAGGGATGTGGTGTCTTATAGTGTGGTACAAGACCCAAGGTTCATCAATTGGTATTAGATCTAGAACATTATAAAAGGTTCACACCTAGAATGAGATGGTTATCATGGATACTCAACCTAGTATATAAAAAGGGAAATCTACCCCAAGAAAAAAAACAAAAGAAGTAAAACGTGAAAAATCTCTGGCTTTGAAGGCTTCAAGATCTGGTTCTAGTGAAAAAGACTTTGATGCTGCCTATCTAGCAAAAATAATTATTAAATCTATCAATAAAAGTAGTCAGTCTAAAAAAAAGGAAGTACACAAAAAAATGGTGGCAATGTAGAAGCCTGTCATAACTATAAAAGTCCTGCGCATTTCATTAAAGACTGCCCATTGCACAAAAAGTATTATCAAGAATATCTTAAGACTGGAGGTGACAAAGAAAATAATAGGGATCCAATCTCTATAAAATCAATAAGAAAAATTTTAGCTGATTATGTAGTTAGACAGGATCTAACAGTGTGGGGAGAGTCCTCCAATGAATTTGATGATGCTGAGAAGGATAAAGATATATCCATGCTATATATGGAGGAATACAAAGTTACCTATGATTACTTTGTTGCTTTATTGGCTAAAAGTAAAGATGAAGATGAAAATAAGGAAGGAAGATGGGAATGCAATTAGAACTAGTTCATGGATAGTGGATGTTCAAAGCATATGATGGGAAGGACTGATTGTTTTCTTTCTCTCAAGACGCTTCAAGGTGGATCTATCTCTTTTGGACATGACAAAAAGGTATATATTCATGGTGTGGGTAAGATTGGTAGATCATTTTATCAAGTAATAGAAGATGTGTACTATGTGAATGGACTCAAGTATAGTCTTCTATGTGTTTCTCAAATATATGATAAAGACAATAAAGTCAAATTTTAAGTTGATGGATGCACTGTGTGAAGCATGAAATCTGGGAAAGTTATTCTCAAATCCAAGAGAATCAAAAACATTTAGGTGGCTAACTTAGAGTCTGTGGCTAAAGGGGAATTAACTTGCTTAAGTGTTCAAAGTGAAGATGCTGAATTATGGCATATAAGCATGGGACATGTAAGCTCCACTTTGCTAAACAATTTGATTTCACGGGACCTGGTTTGTGGAATGTGAAAACTGAAATTTACAAACAATAAGATATGTAATGCTTGTGTCAAGGGAAAACAAACTAGGTCTTCATTTAAGCTAAAACAGCATATGAGTACTTCTAAACCTCTAGATATGTAGCATATGGATATATGTGGACCTGTTAAAGTCAAAAGTAGAGGGGGAAATAAGTATATGTTTGTGATTGTAGATGAATACTTAATGTCCACCTTGACAATGATTTTGAGAACAAAATATGAAACCTCTGAGGTTCTAGTTACCTTTACCATGCTAATCAAAATAAAACTAAATTGTAATATTGATTACTCAATTAAGATCTGATCATTGAACTAAATTTGAAAAATCTCAAGTTGCAGGATTATGTGCTGAAAATGGAATAAGTCATAACTTCCATACTCCGAGGACTCCTCAGCAAAATAAAGTAGTTGAAAGAATAAATAGAACCCTCATAGAGATTTCCAAGACCATGTTTATTGATAGTGGACTTTCAAAGAACTTTTGGGATGAAGTTATAAAAATAACATTCTATGTGACAAATGGGTGCTTGATTAGATCACTCCGAAACAAGACCCCTTATGAGCTTTTGTTTAATAGAATGCCTAAGATGCACTACTTCGGACCTTCCGGATGAAAATGCTTTGTTTTAAAAAATGGAGGGAATGATCTAGGAAACTTTGACTCCCAAATTGATGAAGGAATATTTATGGTCTATTCCTCAACAAGAAAAGCATACAAAATTTTCAACAAAAGAACTCTGTGTGTTGAATAAAGTGTGCATGTGGTCTTTGATGATTCAGGAAAGATACTCAATCTAGGTGATGGTGAAGAATCAAAATTTAAGAAACTCATTTCTAATCAAAGAGATGATATTACTACAAATGATGGTCAAGAGATAAATAATACAAATGATAATAATAGGAGTGATGGAGATCCTAGGTCTAATTATGGGAGTGATAGATATCCTAGGTCTAAGTCACAAAACCCAGCTCTAGTTAAAGAACATCAAGAAGGATTCTATCAAACTCCTCAAGGACCTGGTCCCAATGGATCTAATCTCAAAAGATCAAACTAGAGACATAAATCTTTTTATCTACTTGAGAATCTGACCACAATTTGGAATCTGGCGTTTAAACAAGAGATCAAGCTAGAAATTCCATAGTATTCTCAATATTCTTGTCCCAAATTAAACAAAAAAAAATTGAAAGAAGCTCTAAAAGATGCTGAATAGATAAATTCAATGCAGGAGGGCTTTAGAAATTTGAAAGAATTAAAGTCTGGCACCTGGTCCCCAGACCTGTTGATAGAACAATTATTGGGACAAAGTGGGTGTAAAAAAAGTAGGATAAATAAGAAACTATCAATAGAAATAAAACAATGCTGGTTGGTCAAGAGTATAACTAAGAGGAAGGATAGAGGGTATCAGGATTCTTATTGCTTTTGCTACCTATAGGGGATTCAAACTCTTCCAAATAGATTTCAAAAGTGTATTTATAAATGGAAACCTGAAGGAGGAAGTATATGTTAAACAACCTCAAGGTTTTAATGATACAGATTTTCCTCATCATGTACTCAAATTGGGAAAAGATCTTTATAGGTTGAAGCAAGCTCTTAGGGCTTGGTATGAGACACTTTTAATGTTTCTTCTAGAAAATGGCTTTAAAAAATGGAAAATTGATAATACTCTCTTCCTAAAGTCCAGAGGTAGACACTTATTAATTATTCAAATTTATGTTGATGATATTATGTAAGGAGCTATTTCTGAATCAATGAGTGAAGAGTTTGCAAAGCTAATGAAGAGTGAGTTTAAAATGAGCATGATGGGATAATTGAGTTTCTTCTTTGGTTTGTAGATCAAGCAAACTTCTCAAGGGACAATGATTTGTCAAGAGAATTAAATCAAGTAACTATTAAAAGATACAATATGGGAGATGCCATGACAATTGAAACTCAAATTGGTACCAACTCTAAGATGGATAATGATGAATTTGGTCCCTCAGTTAATGAGACCATCTGTATAGGGATTATTAGATCCTTATTGTATCTTACTGCAAGAAGGTAAGACATTGTGTTTAGTGTGGGAATTTGTGCAAGATTTTAGGCCTCTCCTAAAGAATATCATTTAAAAGTTGTAAAAACAATCCTTAGGTACATGAAAGGTACAGAGGACCTGGTCCTGTATTATTCTTCTGGAGATATTTTATATCTGGTAGGATATGCAAATGTTGATTATGCTGGATATATGGTAGACAAAAAAAGTACCTTAGGAATGGCTCATTTTCTAGGTTCTTTCTTAATCTTTTAGGGTTCTAAGAAATAGAATTTAATTGCTTTATCTACTGCTATAACTGAGTCTGTGGCTGTAACTTCTTTTTGTGATCAATTGTTATGGACCAAATAGAAACTAAAAGACCTTGGGTTGTCTCAGACACAATCCCTCCTATGTGTGATAACACAAGTGCTCTTAACATAGGCAAGAATCCAGTGCAGCATAGGAGGACCAAGCACACTGAAATGAGAGATCACTTTTTGTGAGATAATGTTAAGAAGGGAGCTATTTGCATGAAGTTCTACAAGACTCAGGATCAAATAATAGACATCTTTATTAAAGCTCTTTACAAGGAATAATTTGTGAAGAACAGGATGAGACTGGGACTGATAAAAATCACCTGACATATTAGATGAACCATTTGTTCTCCCTAAAAATGTCTATGATCAGGAGACAAGTATCCTTGATAGAATGTTTACTTGTTGGTCCAACTCAACATCATACCTTTTCTTATATACAACCATGGGAACAACACTAAATAAGACAAATGTGACATGCACAAAGTGAGGATTCACTTAAGAAAGGGACCTGGTCCCATCTCTCAAGTTAGTATCATGAATGTGTATTGTTTGTTGTTCTACTAAATAAAGTCACGTCCTCTGTAACTTTCTATATCAGAAAATTATCTTATTAAAAGAAAGGATGACTCACTCCTTAATTGAAATTGATCCCATCTTATTCATTCAAAAAGCCTTCCTATACTTGCTCTTTCCTTTAAGTCTGGCTATAAACATTCATTCTCTTATCAAAAAGAAAAGTCTAGTCACAAATAGTTCTCTTATGGAGAGGATCTACAAATTACTACAAATTTCCCATTTTTGTGTCTTTCAAAGGAAATTGATCCTAGTATTAATTAAAGTGCTCTCTCAAATCCTCTTGAAAAATACCTTTTGTCTCCTACTTTTCCAAATCCAAACCCCTTCTTCACTCAAATTATTGATGAAGAATCATTCCTAAAACTTCCAATTTTTTTTAAAAAAATATTGATGGATGATGTCTGGGTTGCTGAAAATCTCATCTTGTTGTCAATAGCCAAGGAAAGAGTTTATTTGGTCTTAAGAAACAAAATCTAAGTAAGAAACCAAGAAATTCTAGAGAAAAGTTTGAAGTTTTACTGATAAGCAGCAGACTCCTTTGGGACCTGATCCTAAAAAGAGGAAAGTATTTGAAAGAGAATCTATGATTACTTATTGTAGTAGGAAAAATAGGGAGTGAAGTAAGGATGTACCCTAGGAAGTTAGAAACAGATTCTTGAGAAATCAAAAGGTGCTAACTAAAAGAATTTTTGATTTAAGTGTGTTAACAGAATCAGGTATGATGAAATTGGTTGAACTTGTTAAAAATCAAAGATGGCTCCATATTATTGAAGGACATATTCCTACAGTATTTGATAAGGTGGTCAGGGAAGTCTATTCCATATTGGACTTTTCTAAAGACGAATTGAGCATGACTGTTGATGTTTAAGGGAAGAATCTTAATTTTGATATTGCAGTACTTGGAAGAATTCTGGATGGTTCTATAAGTTATGTGATCATAGTCTCAAAGCAACAAACCTTAATAGATCTTTTATCAAATGCATCAAAAGTTAAAATAAAATTTGTGGGTTGCAGTGAAGAGAAAGTCACTCAATAGTAAGTTGCAATTACTCTTTGATTTTGTTAACAAAGTAATTCTACCCAGATCTCAAAAAAGGAAAATTTCTTCAGCTACTGATTTGTATGTGATGGAATGACTTAGGAGTTTTGAGTTCATTAGTTTACCTACATTAATGATGGAACACATTCATATAGTAATTCTTGGAAAAAATAAAAAACATGGCATGCCTTATGGATATTGGTTGAACAAAGTGTTTGATAATTTTGGCATTGTCCGTGTGAATGGAACTCATGGAACTATGTCATAAATGCTTGGTATGAACACATTGGTCAAAGTTGAGTGTGTTAAGAAGAAATTAAGTAATATTTCTCACTGGGATCTCAGCAAGGTAATATAAGAACTAAAGTTAAACTCAGTTGTGAAGGATTTGAAATTAGCAATCTCCATGTAAAAATTAAATATCTTTCCAAAAGGAACCCATGTGTCTCTGAAGTTCTTAAAAATAATAGTCATAAACTAAAGAAGAGAGTTTCAACCTTCACTAATCATGTCCTTAGCTTGAATGCAGAGATAAGGCATGTAACGAAGAAATTGTTGCACTATCATGCTACAGAGAATAATAACATAGCTTTAATTCTTCAAACCCTCTTCCCAAATCCTTTACATTTCAATCTTTCTTGATTCTTATGGATTTTTCTTTGAAATATCTAAATAATACACTACAATGATACGTAACTTTTAAATATGAAAAATATCTCAATTTTTGTGTTTTATGTGTCCTTTTCTTAGTTTTAAAGTTGTTCTTTATGTTGTTGCCCTAGAGGACATGAGTTAACCATTGTGTGCTTACTTTACTCTTGGTTTACTTTTTTACTTTTCAATGATGCCAAAAGGGGCAATACTGAACTTATATAGTAAGGACCAGGTGTGATATCATTAAGACCAAGTATAGATATATTTCATACAATAATGGATTACTAGTAAAGACCAGTTGTTATATGGTAAGGACTTGGTATAGATATTATAAATACAATAATGGCTTATTGACAGGGGAGGAGGTACATATGTCATGAATGTAAATGCAATAAGGTAGATTATTGACATAGGGAATAATGACACATGGAGATTTTTGATGTCATTTGACAATAAGGGACCAGGTGGCTAGGTTGTATGGTATATTGACAAGGAGAAGGTTGATGTATTATGATAGAGGAACATTCACTAACAATAGTGGTAATCACTCTAACTGTATAAAGTGAATGAGGTTGATGCTCAAAAGTTATGTGGTCAAGTTATGTGGTTTGTTATTACCAAAAGGGGGAATTTATATATCTTGTTTTGATGATGCGAAGCTAACAACGAGGCAACAAGTCCCTAGGTCATCATCGAAACATACAACTGTGACATGGACTCCACAATTTTGTCTTCTAGTGTAATAAACTGCGTAAGTGAGATGTGTACCTTTTAGGATACTTGGCCTAATTAGATTTTTACCCTCATAATTATTCTACTATAAAAGGAAAAGAATTCTTCTTAATGATTTTGTTTTTATAAATAAAAAATTAAAGAAATTAAAAAAGGCAAAAACTCAATCCAGCTTCATAGCTCAAGTATTTCTCAAGTTTTTATTTCTGCATCTACTAAAAAAGTGAGTGTTCTTGAGTGAGTTATGAATTGTAAACTAATTACTCAAGCTATAAGAGTAACATTTTCTTTGTTTTCTTGAGAGAGCTTAGGTAGAGTTACCTAAGGTTGATATTGGTTAGAGTTAATCAATATCATGATGTGTTATTGGCAGATTGTCAAGGTAGGCTTGCAGTAGAGTTATTACAAGCAGATGAAGCCTATAGTTACGCATGTTCATGGCAGAGTTGTCAAGGTAGGCTTGTAGTAGAGTTATTACAAGAAGGTGGAGGCTAGAGTTAGGTTCAAATCAAATCTTTAATCAAGAGGTAGATTATAGTGAATTATTAAAGTGTTTGTAAGGGAAAATCATGGGTTTCATCCATTGAGCAAGGAGGTTTCCATGTTAAATCCTTGTTTTGTCAATTTTTTGTAAAGCTTTAGCTTTCTTATATCCTTTCTCCGTTATTTCCCATAACTGACATTAAGGACCTGGTCCCTCATAGTGTGGTAAAATTCCTAAGGTTCATCAATGGTTATCTTGATTCAAGGCCAGCTAGATCTTTCTCTTTGACATGAACCAAATTCTGTGAGATCTTCTTATGAAAGTATATGCCCCACATTTTTAGGGATTACTTGAGGATCTAACTTTTGAGGATAGAGTAGGGATCTATGACTGTTGTGGAGTATGAGGCTCAATTTCATGAGTTGGCTAGGCATGCTACTTCTATTTTGAAATTAAGTATGAGAGGGCTCAGTGCTTTGTTTAAGGATTAATACTTCCTATTTGAATGTTTACTCAGAGTTTAGTTGATATGATTTACTCTTTTACTAAGGTTTTTGATCATTCTAAGCTTATGAAGGAGATGCATTACAAGGAGCAAGGGGGTAGCAATAAGAGTCAATAATATTAGGGTACATCCAGTGGTAGCCATAGTAGCTTACATTTTTGAGGTAGTGTTTCTCATGGTAGTTACCCTCCACGTTAGCTATATTAGAATTAGGGTCAATCTAATAGACCTATTCAGGTCGCACTTTAAATTATCGATGAAATTTAATCTAGGTTTAGTAATTATTCTAGACAGGGTTATGGTCAGTATTTGAGGGGTTTGTATTCTATATTATCTTATTGTGGTGGTTATTTTGAGTCGATTAGATTATTTTGTTTCAGTCTAGCACCTAGGGTATGCTATGATTATAGAGCATTTGATCATTTCTCAGGGGAGTGCCCCAATCATGGACCAATTATTTCTTCAGATCAAAGTATTCCACCATTAAGAATAGTTCATCCCCTATTTGGAGGTGGTATGAATAATTATAGGGGTGGTCTCTAGAGTGATTGTAGAGGTTCTCAAATAGGCAGGATAACAGATCAGTAAGGAGCCCAACTATATGGCGGGTGTGGTTAGGTAAATATAGTACCTGCTAGACCAATGGATAAGTCTTCAGATATTGTTATTATAGGTAAATTTTGGTGTGCCGTTAGTAAGTTTTTTATTTGTTTGATTAGTTATCCACTTACTCTTACATGTCTTTTTATTACGTACTACAGTTAGAGATATCATGGGATTCATTATCTATGCCATTACGTGTACCTATTCATAGGGGTAATTCTTTAATATATATTAAGGTTTCATAAAATATTTTGTGACTGTTGGAGAGTTTGATACTCATGCTAATATTATTATATTAGACATGGTGAATTTTGATGTAATTCTGGGCATGGAAAGGTTATCCCACTATCATGTGGTCCTATATTGTTTATCCAAGACTTTTACCTAATCTATGCCTAGCATACCACCGATCGTGTGGTTGAGAGCTATTATCCATGAGTTGATAAGGATTATTTCTTATATTCATACTAGGATACTTATTTTAAGGGATTGTGAGTCTTATCTCACTTATATTTATGATGTTAGTGTAGAGAGTCCCTCTCTTAACTATGTTACTATAGTTCATGAGTTTCCTAATGTTTTCCCTATCGATATACCTAGTATTCCTCCTGAGTGTAGTGTTGAGTTTGTTATTAATCTTAAGCTAGGCACTCAACTAATTTTTATGGCACCTTAACATATAGCTCTTACCGAGCTTAAAGATCTAAATTCTCAACTTCAAGATCTTCTTTGTAAGGGTTTTATTAGACCAAGTATGTCTTCTTAGGAATCTCCTATGTTGTTTGTGAAGAAACAAAATGGCTTCATTCGTATGTGTATTGATTAGAGACAACTTAATAAGGTGATAGTGAAGAACTATAATCCTATGCCTCGTATTAATAATTGTTTTACCAGCTTTAAAGAGCAATAGTGTTCTCTAAGATTAACTTGAGGTCTGATTATCATCAGCTAAGGATTCGAGCTGAGGATATCCCAAAGACAACTTTTAAGACCCGTTATGGTCATTATGAGTTCCTAGTGATGTCTTTGGGTTGACAAATGCACCTAACACTAAAACACCCTAGGTTTCTGACCCATAGGAAATTTTCTAAATTTTTGGTCTCTACATAGGATACGATTAAGGGAAATGACTCGTACACTGGGAAACGAGTGGTATGGGTTAGTTATATGCTGACTAGTGTTGGTTGGTGGGTTATATTTTGGTTCTTAAATGGATACAACCTGGGTGGTATGAGTCATATTAGTGGATATAGGTTTTTGGTGACTTTACTTAATCTTTGAATCGATAACTTAAGTTGGATCTGATTACGAGTGGCTCATCAAGAGCCTTAAGCCAGGGTGCGAGTCGTACCATGAACTCATATGGTGGTCATTGTTCAATTCTCTTAGGATTCTATTCTTACAGGGGTACGGATCATGGGTACTAGTCATATACTTAGATACAACATGGTTTTGGTAAGTTATACCTTAGATAGTGTTGGGTCCAAGGTAGATGGCCTTGGGTACGAGTGGTGGGTACCACTCATATTAAAGGGTACGACTGGTATGGATAGTTGTACCCACATGATCTGATTTTTAGGTGTTTAAGTGAGGGTAATCTGGATATCTCCCTACTTAACCTAATAAGTTTCCATGACTTATATTCCTAGTAGGAGGTTATTTGTTCTATTATTCTATTCATTAACACTTAGAAACTTCTCTTAAACATTCTATAATTCTCTCTAAGGCTTTTCAGTAAAAGAAGGATTGGGTTTCATCTTAAGTATTTATTTGGGGCTTGTGTTGGTGATTTGTCTTCATTATTTTCATGGTTTAGGGTATATTATATTCTCTTATTGTTAGTTCAAACTAAAGGCATGGTTTTATACAATGTTTTCAGGGTTTGATTATTGAATCATTTTGGATTTTCACATATAATTTGTAGGTTTTTGTTATAAATTCTTGGTTATGGATTTCTCATGTTTTAATTATTCTTTAATATGCTTTAATGGTAGTTTTGGATAATTTATTGCATGGGAATGTTTATTTGGTAATTAGTTTTGGTTTTGGAAATACTATGCCCTTAATGCATTTGATAAAATGCCTATGGGAATGCTTTCACTACATTGTTGGATTTTGATGTAACCTTTGCATGGTTTAAACATGGTAATAGAACCCTAAATGGTTAAATGGTTTTGAATGGTCAAAATAGAATAGTTTGGTTGAATAAAACATCCCTGTAGGGTAGAATGTAATCCCCCAGTAAACTTGTTGATGGAACACTTGTGGGGTACAATGGAATCCCCCAAGCAAAAATGATAGAAGACTTGTAGGGTATATGGGACTCCCCCAAGTTAACTTGGTAAATGGGCACAAGGGAAACCATTTACCTTAAAAGGGTTTGGCTAAGGATAATACTTGCAAGTTATAGTCGGTATGATAATACCACTACTAATAGCCTTGGTTAGTAAAAATGGAATAATGGTCTGCTTGGAAAATGGTTTTAAGTGGGAAAAAATTGCAAGGTGTGATAGCTAAACCTGAAGGTGGTAGTTCAATGAATGAACACTATAAACTCATGTTTGATGACATAAGGTGTAGGTCATGGCGACCCTTTTATGATACTATGAGGTACGTAAAAATCCTCTAAGTACATTGTACATATGTATCATGGGGAGTTAGGGTACTTGGGAATCCCTTACCCTTATGGTATCTTCGATTCGTGTTGCTACACGTATAGAGCCCCGTTCAGGGGGTTACACCTGACCTATATAGCCTGTGGGTGGTTAAGGATGGTTAAGCTTCACATACCCAGGTTAATGGTTTTAAATACATGCTAAACCTAATTTCCTTTCTTTATATGGTTATATATATGCATGTATGTTTTGTATACATACGGTTGGTTTACTTGGCTTTACTAAGTGGAATTATTTTATCCTTATTCTGAGTTCATGCTAGAATTCACCTGCTAACCCATATTTATGCAACTGTATCTCTATGCAGTACAGAAATAGATCATTTTATTCTTCCTACTTAGCATTCGAACATTCGGGGTCAGCTTTTGGATTAAATTGGTCAGCTTCCATCTTTCTGGGAGGCTGCATTTTATGGATGTTATTTCATAATTTTGCTAATTCATGGATATTGGTTTATGCTATGGATGGGGGCATGTCCCAATCGAATTTTGTTTTTCTTTCGATTAGAGGCTTTTGTGAAACTACTATGGATTGGTATGGACGAGATATGTATTGGTGTTAGCCTTAGTATTGGCATTAGTATTTGCTCTAATACCGGTGGACTAAATTTCTCGCTCTTCCATTCTTCTTTATTTTTAGATTATATATAATTATTATAGAACTCATATAATTATGGTTTTTGGTTAATTTTGGTTATCGAATAGGTTTGGATCGTTGGACTTGGTTGGGACTGTCTCAGTAATAGACCTATCCCAGAGTCTATAATTTGTGTAGTTACGTTATCATGTTATATGCTCAAAATTCAAGCAACTCAAGAAAGAAGATTGGTGGTTGGGTTGGGTAACGGGGGTGATCTCCAGTCCCGGTCAGACTTGGGATGCCTATTACGATAAGGCCCCGAGTTGGGTCGGGTCATGTCAAGTTGGTATCAAAGCTTTAGGTTCATGGTCAATTGGGAGTCCACAAAGCCGTGTCTACTAGAGCCTCTTTTAGGGGTGGGTAGAGCACCACACTCATAAGAGAGAGGCTACAGGATATTTAGGAATATTTTACTTTCTTGGTATTCTATTTTCAAGCTCGGAGTCTAAGTCCTAGAATTTTCTCTAATCCTTTTTTGTTCGCTTTTTCAGATCATGCCTTATCAATTTGAAACACAAGAAAACCCTTCTGTCCAATCCAAGGATGATATTGATAGAGTATTCCCTACACCTAGAGTTCCTACTCGATCTCAGGGTCCTGTACTAAATTGTTCTAGGGTTCCTTTGGTTGCTACTAGTTCTCCTAAAGGTGAGGTGACTAATGCGAAATTTCATCAGTTGATTCATACTATTATTGAGCTTGTTGTTGCTCAGGATGAGTGGGATGTATTAGGTGTTCTATCTACTGAGGCACAAGGGTTGTCCAGTTCATGAAGATAAATCATCCTACTTTTAATGTTATAAAGGTGGAGGATGATCCTTAGGGTTTCTTGGATAAAATTGAGAAGATATTTAGAGTGATGTAGGCCACTAACGTGAAGGGGGTGAATTTTTCATCTTATCAACTCAAAGATGCTACGTATCAATAGTATGAGGAGTGGGATAGAGATAGAGGTGATGTTGATAAGTTTTCCTTATGGGAGGTATTTTCTAATGCTTTTCCAGATCATTCCTTTCCTCAGGGGCTAAGGAAAGAAAAAAATAGAGGAGTTTGTGAACCTTAAGCAGGGAAGAATGTCTATTAAAGAATATGCCTTAAAGTTCCATCAGTTTTCAAGGTATTCTCAGGATATGGTGGCTAATACGAGGGTAAGGATGAGGAAGTTCACTTTTTGATTGTCTAGAGATTTGATCTTTAAAAGAAAGAATTCTTTTCTAATTAAGGATATAGATATTTCGAGGTTGGTTGTCCACATGCAATAGGTGGAGGATGAAAAGAGAAAATAGGTAGAGTTTGGGAAAAGACAATGTAAGTGGAGCAGGTTTTTTAAGCAGGGTTGTGCTCAGCAGCAGGGTGGTCCTGATGGTGGAAAATGGCAAAAGAAAAAGTGAGGGAGTTCTTGTTCCTTCACTAGTGCTAGCGCTCCTTACCCAAAGTAGTTGGGTGACAACTGTCCTCAAGGTGGTGATAATTTCTATGCACAAGGTGCCCAATCTCAAGTGAGTGGGGCACAATCATCTTTTTTGTGTACTTCTTGCCAATTTTGTATTCATTTTCATTAGGGATTTTGTGATGTAGGGAGGGGAAGATGTTTTAAATATGGTCATCCAGGACATATGCTTAGAAATTGTCTAGTTTGTAGGGTGCTTTAAGAGCAGTCAAAGGTCCAATTGCTTCATCTTTTGGTTCTGCACCTAGTGGTGCTGCTTCTATGTCTACTCCTATTTCCGGTACTGGCACTAGTCGAAATAGGTTGTATGCTCTTGCATCTCAAAAATAATCTGAGGCATCACCTGATGTCTTTAAAGGTATGTTACAAGGCATATCTCGTGACATGTATTATCTACTTGGTTCTGGTTCACTCTTTCCTCTGTGACCCCATATGTGGTTGTATGTTTGGGTTTTGATATTGAGGTTATTTCGGACCCTTTTTTCGTTTCTACCCCAATAGGTGACTCAGTTATTGCTAAGAGAGTCTATAGGGTGTGTTGTATTTGTTTGTAGCAAGCAGACCTTGGTAGATCAGTTTGAACTGGATATGGTGGATTTTGATTTAATCCCGGGGATGTACTAGCTACACCCTTGTTATGTGTCCTTAGATTTTTGGACCCATGTGGTTGTCTTTAGGTTTCCCAGTGAATCAATTACAGAGTGGGAGGGTGGTTCCCTAGCTCCTTGAGGGAGGTTTATTTCTTATCTTATAGGTCAAAGATTAATCTCCAAAGGGTGTGTTTATCACATCGTCGAGGTTAAGGATTCTAACTCAGGGGGTCCTTCTTTTAACTCAATTTTTCTTGTAAATAAAGGTCCTTTTTTCACTCAATTTTTGTGGTAAATAAGTTTCTTGAGGTCTTTCTGGATGATCTTCCTAGTGTTTCTTCGTATAGGGAAATCGAGTTTAGTATTTATTTGGTTCCTAACACTCATCTAATAGTTATTCCTCTTTATAGAATGGCTCTGGATGAGTTTTGGGAACTCAAGGTGTAATTTAAGGATTTTTTTATAAGGGGTTTATTCATCAAGTTAATCCCACAAGGTGTACCGGTGTTGTTTGTGCCCAAGAAGAATGGTTCCCTTCGGATATGCATTGACTATCGACAGTTGAATAAGGTAATGGCCAAGAACAAGTATACTCTTCCAAGGATAGATGACTTGTTTTATCAGTTGTAAGGTGCCAAGTTCTTTTCTAAGATAGACCTTCAGTCTGGATATCATCATCTTAAGATTAGGGAGGAGGATATCCCTAAGATGGCTTTTCATACTCAGTATGGGAACTTTGAATTCTTTATTATGTCATTTGTATTAACTAATGCCCAATGGCATATATGGATTTGATAAATAAGGTTTTCAAGAGTTCTTGTATCTTTTTATCATTATGTTCATTAGTGACTTATTGATGTATTCTACAAGTAAGGTGGATCATGACAATCACCTCCATAAAGTGTTGCAGACCTTAAAGATACAATAGTTGTATGCCAAGATCTCCAAGTGTGAGTTTTGGTTGGATGTTATAACTTTGTTTAGCCATATTATTTCTAATGAGGGGATCAGGGTGGATCCTTAAAAGGTGGTTATGGTTAAAAAGTGCCCTTGACCTACGACTCTAACTGGCATTTAGAGCTTCTTAATTTTGGTTGGGTATTATAGACAGTTTGTGGAAAGCTTTTCTTTGATAGCTGCTCCTTTGACTAAATTAACTCAAATGACAGTAAGATTTTCTTAGTCAGATACGTGCGAGGGGATTTTCGATAAGCCTAAGGATAAGTTAACTTTGGCCCTGATTTTGACGTTTTCAAAAGGTACAGAGGGGTTTGTGGTTTATTGTGATGCATCTGTGGTGGGACTTGGTTGTGTTTTGATGCATGATGGGAAGGTGATTGCCTATGCTTCCAGGCAGTTGAAGGTGCATGAGAGGAATTATCCTAATCATTATTTGGAGCTATTGGCAGTGGTTTTTTCTGTGTAAATATTGCAACATTATTTGTATAGAGTGCACGTAGATATCTTTTCTGATCATAAGAGTCTACAGTATATGTTCACTCAAAAAGAGCTAAATCTTAGGCAGATGAGATGGTTGGAGCTTATCAAAGATGATGATATGAATCTTGACTATCACCCAGGTAAGGCTAATGTTATTGTTAATTCTCTTAGTAGGTTATCCATGGAGAGTTTAGCTCATGTAGATAAGAAGAAGCAGGAATTGGTGATGGATATTCATCACTTGGCTAATCTTAGAGTTTGTCTATTGGACTCTGAGGATGGTGGTGTGATGGTCTAGGAAGGATTAGATCATCTCTTGGTGAAGAGATTTTGGAGAAGCAAGTGATAGATCCTATCTTGATAAAAATCAAGAATGCTGTTGGTGGGCAAAAGCTAATAGTATTAGAGATCAATTATGATGGTACTTTATGGTAGCAAGGGAGGTTGTGTGTTCCTGATATTGATAGGTCGTGAAAAAGGGTTTTGGCTGAGGTACATGAATCACGCTATGTTGTTCATCCCTGTTCTACAAAGATGTATCATGATCTCAAGGATATATATTGGTGGAATGGTATGAAAAGGTATATGGCTGATTTTATAGCCAAGTGCATGGTGTACGAACAAGTTAAGGTTGAAAGCATGAGGCCTTGAGGATTTTATTAAGAAATTGATTTGCCTGAGTGGAAATGTGGATGGAGGATCATGTGAAGTTGTATCTTCAGGATATTATGAAGCTGCATTGGGTACCTATTTTAATTCTCTCTGATTATGGTACAAAATTTTTATCTCATATCTGGTGGTTTTTTCAGAAGGGATTGGGTACTAAGATGAGTCTGAGTATTGCTTTTTATCCTCAGATGGATGGGCAAGTGGAATGGACTATTCAAACATTGGAGGATATGCTTTGGGCATGTGTGACTTTTTATAGTGGAAATTAGGTTGAGCATCTACCTTTGGTAGAGTTTTCTTACAACAATAGCTATTATTCTTGTATTAATATGGCTCCTTTTGAGGCATTGCATGGTAGGAGGTGCAGATCTCCTATTGGATGGTTTAAGCGTGGTAAGGCAGACATGTTTGGTTTGGATTTGGTTTATCAGGCTATGAAAAAGGTAAAGGTGATTCGAGATAGGCTTAAGGCTGGCCAAAGTCGCTAAAAGTCCTATGCAAATTTAAGACATAGGGACATGGAATTTAAGGTTGGGGATAAGGTGTTCCTAAAGGTATCTCCCAAGAAGGGTGTAATACAGTTTGGTAAGAAGGGGAAGCTTAGTCCCTATTTTGTTAATCCTTATGCAATTTTTTGAAGGGTTGGTAATGTGGCTTAGGAATTGGAGTTTCCTTCTGGTCTGATGTCCATTCAGCTGGTATTTCATGTCTCTATGTTGAGGAAGTGTCATGGTGATCCTTCTTTGGTTGTTCCTTTGGAAAGATTGAGTGGATCAAATTCTCTGTATTATGAAGAGGTCCCAATTAAGATACTAGATCAATAGGTTTGTCGGTTATGGACAAAGGATGTAGCCTTGGTTGAAGTTGTAGAAGAGGCTACATGGGAAGTGGAGAAAGACATAATGTCCAAGTTTCTGCATCTATTTTCTTCTCCTGGGATTCATGCGAGAGATTGTTTTCTTGAACACATCTTTATTTTATGAGTTCGTTAAAGGAAAGTTTAAAATCTTTGAATCTGTGTTTCCTAACTTGGTTAAAGATTTGATTGATACTTAATAATGAAAATAAATCATGCTTGTGGTTACCCTACCTTGTTTATCATCTGGCAACGAATTTTCCTAGTGGGGGAGACTGAAACACCCTAGGTTTCTAGCCCTTATAAATCTTCATAGATTTTTGGTCTTTGGATAGGATACGACTAGGGGAAATAACTCATATATTAGGAATGAGTGGTATGGGATAGTAATATGTTGACTAGTGTTGGATGATGGGTTGGATTTAGGTTCTAAAATGGATACGACTTAGGTGGTATCAGTTATATCAATGGATACGGGTTGTTTTTTTTACTTTACTTAATCTTATACATGGTAACTTAAGTTGGATTTGAGTACGAGTGGCTCACCAAGAGCCGTAATCTAGGGTATGAGTCGTACAATGGACTCGTATAGTGGTCAGTGTTCAATCTTCTTGGAATTCTATTCTTCCAAGTGTACGGATCATAGTTACTTATCGTATACTTGGATACGACATTTTTAGGGTGAGTCGTACATTGGATAGTGTTGGGTCCAAGGGAGATGGCCATGGGTATGAGTGGTGGGTACCACTCATATTGGAGGGTACGATATTATGGATTGTCGTACCCACCTGATGGGATTTTTGGGAGCTTAAGTATTGGTTGTCTGGATATGTCCCCACTTAATCTAAGAAGCACTGACGACTTATATCCCTAATGTGAGGTTATTTACCCTATTATTCTATTTATTAACCCTTAGAAACTTTTCTTAAACAATCTACAATTCTCTCTAAGGCTTTTAGGTAAAGGAAGGCTAGAGTTTCATCTTAAGGATTAATTTAGGGCCTGTGTTGGTGATTTCTCTCAATCATCTTCTTGGTTTAAGGCATGTTCTCTTCCCTCGTTGTTAGTTCCAACTAAAGACATGGTTTTATAAATGTTTTCATGGTTTGATGAATTTATCGTTCTGTAATTTTAAATATAATTTGGGGGTTTTGGTTATGAATGCTTAGTTATGGTTTTCCCTTGTTTTAATTATGTTTTACGTGATATATTAGTGGTTTGGCTAATTGGATTGTATGGTAATGGTTCTTGGTGCTTAGAATTGGTTTTGGAAATAGTATGCCCCCAATATGTTTGATAAAATGCCTATAGCAATGCTTTTACTATAATATTGGATTTTTAATGAAAGTTATGCATGGTTTAAATGGTTTAGAATGGTTAAATGGAATGGTTTGCTTTAATAAACACTCTTGTGGGGTACAATGGAATCCCCCAAGCAAACATGATGGAACACTTGTAGGGTACATGGGACTCTCCAAAGTAAAATTGGTAAATGGGTACACAGAAATCCCTTTACCTTGAAAAGGTTTGGCTAAGGACAATACTTGAAAGTTTAAGTCGGTATGACGATACCACTAATAATACCCTTGGTTAATAATAATGGAAGAATGGTCTAATTTGAAAATGATTTTAATAGGGCGATAATGGCGGGGTGTGATTGGTAATCGTGAAGGTGGAAGTTTAATAAATGAACACTGGAAACTCATGTTTGCTGACATGAGGGGTAGGGCATAGAGACCCTTTTATGATACTATGAGGTATGCGGGAATCCTTTAAGTACATTGTACATATGTATTATGCGGAGTGAGGTTACTTGGGAATCTTTTACTTTTATGGTATCTCCTATTCGTGCGCCTACATGAATCGAGGCCTCTTTAGGGGGTTACACTGGATCCATAAAGACCATGAGTGGTTAAGGATGATTAAGCTTCAAATACCCAAGTTAATAATTTAAATACATGCTAAACCCGGTTCTTTTTGCCGATATGATTATATGTATATATATGTGGTTTGTATGCATATGGTTGGTTTACTTGGCTTTACTAGTTGGCATTATTGTATCCTTATCCTGAGTTTATGCTAGCGTTCACCCGCTAGCAAGTCTTCGGGCAGCTGTATCCCCACGTGATGTAGGAACCGACCGTTCTACTTCTCCTACTAAGAATTTGGACATTCAGGGTCACCTTTTGGATTAAAGTGGTGAGCTTTCATCTTTCTGAAAGACTCTATTTCAGGGATGTTATTTCATAAATTGATTTATTTATGGATATTGGTTTTTTCTATGGTTGGTAGCATATCCCAACTGGTTCTTAGTATTATTTTGGTTAGAGGCTTTTGTGGAACTACTATGTGTTAGTATGGGCGGGATTGGTATTGGTATTAGTGTCAGCCTTAGATTGGCATTGGTATTAAGGCTTATACTGGTGGACTAAATTTCTCACTGTTCCATCTTCTTTTATTTTAGGATTATATATAATTATTATGGAACTCATATGGTTATGATTTGTGGTTAGTTTTGGTTATCAGATGAGTTTTAATAGTTGGACTTGATTGGGTTGGTCTCGGTGATAGAACTATCCCAGAGTCTATAATTTAGATATTTACATTATCTTGTTATATGCTCAAACTTTAGCCAACTCAGGGTAAATAGCTGAAGGTTGGGTTGGGTAACGGGGGTGGTCTTAAATCCTGAATGGACTTGGGAAGCCCATTATGACAAGGCCCCAGGTCGGGTTGTGTTATCCACGTTTATGGATTTGATAAACCACATGATGAAGAATTATTTAGATTCCTTTATGATTGTGTTTTTTGATAACATCCTTATGTATTCGAGGAGTAGGGAGAAACGCATGCAACATTTGAGGATTGTTCTCCTGACTTTGAGAGATCATGTGTTTTTCTCTAAGTTCTCTAAGTGTGAGTTTTTTCTTGAGTTGGTGACATTACTTGGGCATATGGTGTCTAAGTATGGGATTATGGTAAACCTGATAAAGATTAAGACTATTCATAACTGGGCCATACCTATATCATTGACTGAGGTTCGTAGCTTCATTGGTTTAGCCAGTTATTGTAGACACTTCAATGAGAGTTTTGCTACAATTGCATCATCGATGACTAGATTGACTCCAACGGATATTCCTTTTAGATTGTCCGAGAAGTGTGAGCCAAGCTTTGAAAAGCTCAAAAGATTTCTCACTTTAGCTCTTATTTTATCTCTTTCTATTAAGGGTGAAGGATTTATCTTGAATTGAGATGCTTCTAGTATTGGTTTGGATTGTGTGTTGATGAAGTAGGGTCATATAATTTCTTATGCATCGAGGTAGTTGAACATGCACGAGTGGAATAACCATATTCATGATTTGGAATCAGTGGCCATAATTTTTGCACTGAAAATTTGGAGGCATTATCTTTATGGCATTCATTGTGAGATTTTCATAGATAATTAGAGTCTTTAGAATCTTATAACCCAGAGAGAGTTTAATACTAGGCAGCGTAGATAGATGGAGTTGCTTAAGGATTATGACATCTCTATCTTGTATCACCTGGGAAAAGACAATATGGTAGAGGATGCGTTAATTCAGAAGACAATGAGTATGGGTAGCTTGGCTTGTATTATATCTTCTCAGAGGTTATTGGCATGGGATATTTAGTCTAGAGCCAACTTGATGGTATGACTAGATATTTTAGATCCTAGGAGGATTTTGGCTAGTGTTGAGGTGAGGTACTTGCTAGCTTACAAGAATTAGGATCGCTAATTTGAGGATAAAAGACTCTACCACATCCTTGATTAGGTGTTGAGTGGTGATTCCAAGAGGGATAACCTAGATTCTGAGGGTGTCTTGAGGTTTGATAGCTACATTGAGTTTCTAGGAACGGTGACTTGATTTAGGTTATTTTATGTGAGGCTTACAACTGCTGATATTCTATTCACCTGGGTATAGCTAAGATGTATAGATATTTGTGACAACATTATTAGTGGAGTTGTATGAAGAGAAATATGGCATACTTTGTGAATCATTGCCTATGTTGTTAGCAGGTAAAGGCTGAGCATTAATGATCTGGTGGTTTGAATCAAAGATTGCCCATTCTTGAGTCAAAATGGGAGCAGATTACTATAGACTTTGTTAGAGGGTTGCCTCATACTTCTCGTGGTTTCTATGGTATCTTGTTCATTTTGGATCAATTGATCAAGTGTGCACACTTCATTCCTAGTCAGATGTCCTTCGGTTTTGAGAGGTTATCCCTATCTACATTAGTGAGATAGTGAATTTGCATGGTGTTCCTATATCTATCATTTAATATCGAGGTTCATTGTTCACTTCTAGATTTTGGTGTTTCTGGAGAAGTTGGGTACTCGGGCTGATCTTAGTATAACTTTCCTTCCCAGATCAATAGACTATCAGAGCGAACTATTCAGATTCTCAAGGATAAGCTCTGAGCCTATGTTATGGATTATGGAGATCAGTGGGATTAACACTTAGACTTCGCAGAGTTCACATATAATAGTAGCAATTATTGAAGTTTTGAGATGGCGCTTTTTAAGGCTTTATACGATAGGATAAGTTATTCTCCTATTGAATGGTTTGAGACTTTTAAGATTAGGCCTCAAGGTACTGACTTGCTTCAGGAGTCGTTAGATAGAGTCGGGTGATTTAGGATTGGTTGAAAGCATCTTAGAGTAGGTAGAAGGTTTATGCAGATCGTAGACTTCATGCCTTGTGATTTGGAGTGGATGAATAGGTATTTCTTTGTGTATTGCCCATGAAGGGGGTGATGAGGTTTAAGAGGAAAGGCAAGCTCAGCCCTCGATATATTAGACCCTTTTAGATTCGTTGTACAGTTGGTGCAGTGGCTTATGAGGTAGTCTTACCCCTAGGTTTTGCTACTGTACATTTGAGTTTACATGTTTCTATGTTGGTCCGATACATTCTTGACCCATCTTATATGCTTAGATAGGACTCAATTCAGTTGGATGAGTGATTAACCTTCGTGGAGGAACCTGTACTCATTTTGGCTAGTAGCGTCAAGAAATTTTGCACTAGAGAGATTCCACTAGTTAAAGTTTAATGGAGGCACCATCTCATAGAGAAGGCTACTTGGAAGATCAAGAGAGATGTGGGACCAATATCCTCACCTGTTCGGGGCGTCACGTACATCCTAATCCTTTACTTTTGCAGAGAAAGTTCTTTTAGTAGTAGATAATGTAATGACCCATGAGGTCGTTTTTAATATTTCTGCTTATTTTTGCTACTTAAATATTTCCTACAGTTTCCCCAAGTCATTTATGACTTACTAGAACTTATAGTTTGATTTTCGGGTAGTTCGTTTAGGTTTTAAAGTCAATTCCCTATTTTAGAGCCTTCACCATTCCAACAACTCTGGAATGTTGACTTTAGGTTAGGTGAACCCTTGGTTCGGGTCCTGAGGCTTCCAAACTCAGTTTGGGCGATTGGTCGGAAATTAAGAAAAATGGCAAGTAGGTGTCGGACCCACTTTTTTGTCGAAACAACCTTAGATGGAAATTTTGACTATGCCATTGAGTTTAGAAAGTCAAATTTGATTGGGTAGCATAGTTCATTTGCGGATATAGGATTCTGGATGAATTTCAAGGGGTTGGTAGAGACTTTGAATTTCTCTAAGTCTCAGCTGGTACTAGTGCATCGATTAAGCGATATGGCAAACCCCAACAAGTATTGCTTAAGCAACTCATTTTGTCGCTTAAGGAAATGGCTTGGCAGTGGTCGGCTATTGCCTAAGCAATAAGAGTGTCGGATATACAACATTTTCTCATGCATCTAGATATTGCATATGCAATCTATCAATTGCATAAGCGACAGGCATGCCAGGGTACAAGTATCACTTACGTGACCTAAAGTTCTTTTAAGCGATACCCATGTACCTGGGAAGGGTATAAATACTCACTTAGCCTGCATTTTTCACCATTTTCATCCATTCTCTAGAATTTTAAATCCTAAAAAGTGGGAGTTCTTGGGAGAATCAATTGTGAGTGATTGTCGAGCTTCAGTATTATCAATTTATGTTGTTCTCTATTGAATTTGCAGTAAGATTCCATTATTTTCATGGTTGATTTCTATATCCTTTTGCTAAAATCCCTAAAAGCTTGTGGCTTAATATTAGAGCCATTATATCTCGGAATCCACTAATTTTTTAGGGTAAAGGTTCCTCTAGCATAGAGGGATGTTATATTGGCTTCAAAAGTGTGAATCCATAAATGGGCCCTACATGAGATTTTTACGTAGTTTTAGAATCGGAGCACAATAGTGCAATATGGGTATCATTGATCTTATTTTGATGAGTAAATTAGGATTTTGATGGTGTGGCACCTTACGAAAGCTTTTCAAAAGGGAAAATTGGTGATTTAGTGAATTCTTAGGGTTTTCTTTAGTATCTAGGTATGCCAGGTTTACCTTCTCCATAAATTGAGCTATCTCATAGTATGATTATGATATTATGCTAGATATGGAGTGGAAAATATGAATGAGAGTATTTGGTTTAGTTGGACCCTCTAGGATTTCTTGAAACCATAAAATCAGAGTAATTAGAGAAGTTATTCATGTCTTAGGTGAATTGGGCTTCATGATTCACATTTAGAATTGAACTTACCTAATCACTCAAGCTAGGTGAGGTTTATATTTAGAATGGAAATGCCTTAATCACTCAAGCTAGGTGAAATCGCCTTAGTCATTCATATTTAGGCTGGAATTGTCCTTAGTTGCTTGAGTTAGGGGAAATTGCCTTAGTTGATATTGTTTTAGGTAGGATTTCCTTAATTGTTCATGTTTGGGGAGGATTACTATCTTGGGGCTATTTATGGCTTACTTGATATCTAGAAATGAACATAGATATGTTAGCCTAGTTTGGGGTAGCAGTTGCCTAATATGGATCTTGGGGATTTGAGTAGACTCCTCCGGCCCACCTATGGCCAAGAACTGTGTTAACCTTGCAGACTTAGTTATGCATGATATACTCTTATTAGTGGTTGGTTTGACACTTGAGGAGATTAAATATATTTATTAAGTATGTTACTTAGATATTGAAAGATTGATGCTAATTTTGGATATGATTAATAATATTGCCTATCGCACTGACCATGTGGCTACTTGGTACTTAATGACAGAAACAATTGCAAGGCTAAGGATTATCTAATGGGTACTAGTGTTGTAGGTATTTGAATTTGAGGTAAAAGATAACAATGAGTGTTAGAGTCAATAGGTTGATCATCTGTCAAGGATAGAAGAAGCAGGAAGTACAAAATGTGAGATCAAGATTAACAAAAAATTTTCAAATGAACAAGTATTAGCTGCTTCTCATGATTTGATTCTGTGATCTACTAATTTTTCTAACTTTTTTGTTATTGATGTGATACCCAAGGACTTGAACATCCATTAAAAAAAGTTGTTTCGTGATGTGAGGAATTTTTATTGGGATATGACGTTTTTGTTCTGGGTTTGTGTTGATTATATGTTTCGAAGATATGTATGTGAGATAATGATTTCCTTTAGAATCTTAAACATTTAAAAGATGTTCTCCTTTATGAAAGATGTGACACCCTTTGGACATTACTATGAAATGTTATATGCCGACATTTAACCATAAATTAAATCCCTTTAACCATAGATTATTGTAGTTCTTAAGTGATTTTTGTTAGATTTTATTGTATTTGTGTTACATGTGTAAGGGAACAGGAAAAGGATGCAAAATTATCAAATTCTACTATATATAGTGATATGATAATCAAGGTTCACCCCATGGATCATGAGAAAAAGGTTAAGGAAGAATACAACTTCCAGAGGATAATGAGGGAATAATGAGATGTCCTCTATTTGATGAGCTGTCATATGAACCATGAAATAGAGGTAGTGAGTAATGTAAAGAGTGACCAAGATAACGTATACACCAATAGGCTATCACATTTTTTATGAACCGTCACCCAAAGGTGTGGGATTGAAGAGATAATTTGGTAAAAAGTTAAGCAAAATGACAACTTATTTGATGAGCTATCACTTATGCGATAAACTATGGCACCAGTGAGATGGACCTGTTTCCTAGTACACTTAGGATTGATTTTGTAGACTGTAAATATTTTTCGTCAGATTTTACTTTGGACTTACTTCAGGTTTTGAGAAAAAGCGATGACAAAAATCTTGTTCTTCTAGTTCTTATTACTTGTGTGATTTCAACAACGAAATCTTAGTTTTTCTTAATTTCATTCATGTAACTGATTACTTTGATGATGAATTCTTATACTATTTTTATTTTCAAACTCATGAGTAGCTAATTAACCCCACAACTAGGATGTGAGAACCATGATAATCAACATTGTTAGGGTTACAAAAGGAGTAGTTTGGAGTGATGTCCATGCATGAATTAGTAGTTTCTTCATGTTGATTGCATTCTAATTATTGCAAAAATTAGAACTTTCCTTAAGGTTGAATCTTTCTTGATGAAAAATTTAAGTTAGGTAAAAAAACGATAACAAGGATTTTAGGCTTCCAATCATAATCTAATGGTTAAGGTTGTAACTAGGTTGACCAACTTGAGGCAATTATCATAAAACTCATTGTATTAACTCCTATACATATAGAATTCGAGTGACAATTATTTGAATAGGTTGGGAAACACTTAAGAAAAGTTAATGATCGATAGTTTTTCATGCATGGTATTGGAATAAACTACTACCAATAATGACCCATTATTGTTATGAAATCATGGAGGCCACAAGCCTAGTCATTTCTCATTAAAAAAATTAGAATCATAAAACATATTGATTCTTGATTATTGACATCAATTACGGCAATATTATTTTACATGAAATCCTTCCTTTGGTGAAATTAACCAATTACAAGTGGAATAACCTTATTGAGCTTATTTCTAGTCATATTCCCCATGGGATTCAACCCAAACCTCGTTGGGTTCTATATTTGTTCAACTATCATTTTATACTTTATTTAGAGTTTTAATTTGGACATATCAAAGTAGTTTCCTCCACCCTAAACTTTGCCTTGGTTCATGAGCAAATATTAAGTTGATTATTTTATTTTTATTATTTCAAGAAAATAAGAATTTATTTTTAAAAAAAGATATGTAGAGACATAAAATAAGATTTCTTTAAAAGAAAAGTCACATGGTTTCCCTATTAAAAACCATATTCCTAGCGAAGTGGCCAATAAACTCTTCAAATATAAATATTGAATATGTTATATCCTGAAAAGAATTTGTAGAACCCTTGGGGGTTGCACTCCATAGTGAGGGACCAGATCCCTCAAAGTCAATCACAAGGAAAATACAGTAAAGTACTCAGGAATCAAAAGACAATGCAGGAAGAGTAAAAATACAAGATTTTTTACGTGGAAACCCCCTTGATCAACGAAGTAAAAAATCATGGTTTGCCCTCAAGAGTACCTCAACATCCACTATAATCAAAATCTTGATTACAGTCTTCACTAAACCTAACTCCATTACTAGAAAACTGCTTATTACCTGGAGATTTTCAAAAGGATAATATGCTAAAATCCCCAGGTAATTTGATTACCTGTGGATTTTCTTACAGATTAGAATCCAATGGAAATACCTTCGTAGGTAATTATTACCTACAAATTTAAAAAATCCCTAGGTAATTTAGTTGCGGAAATAAATACCGAAGTATGTTATTTGCGGATTTAACTATGGATTTTTACGAAAAAAATTACAAATTATTCCACAAGAAAATTCCCAAGTAAATTCCTAGATAATTTAGTTGTGGAAATAAATCCGCAGGTACGTTATTTGCAGATTTATTTGCAATAAAACATCAAAATTTTGCATGAATTATTTGATAAAATTTCATAAAAGGATTTTACGTGCAGATTTTTAGGAATAAATTCCCAAAGTTTTCCCAACGAAGATTCTCAAGTAAATCCCTAGGTAATTTAGCTGCGGAAATAAAACCGCAGGTATATTATTTGTGCATTTAGTTGCGATTAACCATAAAAATTTTGCATGAATTATTTGGTAAAATTTCTTGCAGATATATATGAAACTATTCCGCAAGAAAATTTGTACGAAATACCCCAAGTAAATCCACAAGAACAAATTTTTTCACGAAAATTTTCATAAATATTTAGCATGTACATTCCCATAAAAATTCTCAAGTAATAATTCACACGTAAATTACTACAAACATTAACACAATTAATAAAAAATCTATTCAAAACCTTCAATAATTCTCACAAAACATCATTCAATACAAATCTAATGTAAACCCTTACAACTAACAAAAAAAACATAATTAAAAACATCCACATCAATAATGTATGATTCTTAAATGTTTCAACACAAAATATTTTAAACTTGAATCCTCAATAACACTACTACCCATCAGTGTCAGAATCACTTTCATTCATGTTATCAGGATTATCACTTTCATTCACGTCGTCAGAGTCACCATCACTTTCATCCTCATAAGCTTGGTTGTGTTCTTGAGATGGGCGTTCATTATTTGCAGATGATTTCTTGTATACATTCTTCGTCAACAAGTCTAATTCCTTTCTCATCCTCCTTCCACAATTGATGCACTTTGAGCAGCTAATATTTCCTATTTCTTTCTTTCAAACTCATTCTACATAAGAATATGTTAATTCAGGTCATAAAAAGTGCTAAAAATACATTATTAGCATAAATTTTATGATATTATAGTATCAAATAAAATCATAACAATCAACAAATATAAATATGTATATATTACCATATAAAGCATCATAAACTCAAAGTTGATTTTTCAGATTATTGTGACTATTGTTATGACTTGTTCTATTAAGATAACAGAGGATGAAATTAGAAGAATAAGAGAACAAGAAGAAGGGTTCAAGTAGTGCCATGTATTTAATACTTAATGTGAAGAAAACTCTCTTCTTATTTCTTAAAACTCCGTACCTGGTCAAATGAATTATACAAGGTACACTACAATGGGTTATACCTTGTCAGGTACACTACAATGAATTATACAAGAAGATTTACTCAATGAGAAATTCTCAAAGCAGAGATCTTTCCATATAACCAAACAAATTTATTTTGTAACTACACTTTATTATTTTTAAGTTATTAGTACACATTTCAAGTGACTATACTTAACCATTTTCAAGTCACAATTTCAAGTAACTACACTTAACCATTTTCAAGTCACAAGTTCGCAATTTCAAGTAACTACACTTAATCATTTTCAAGTCACTACACTTAATAATTTTCAAATAACTTATACACATTTCAAGCCACTAGTACACATTTCAGGTAACTGTATTTAACCATTTTCAAGTCACTAGTACACATTTCAAGTCATTACACTTGACCATTTTCAAGTAACTAATTCAAATTTCAAGTCAGTACACTTAACCATTTTCAATTCACTAGTACACATTTCAATTTTTAAATCATTACACTTAACCATTTTCAAATAATTAATTCACATTTCAAGTCACGTAATTAACCATTTTTAAGTAACTACTTCACATTTAAAATAATTATACATTACTATTTCCACGTCAATATACTTAATCACTTTCAAGTAACTAATTCATATTTTAAGTAACTACACTTTTAACAATTTTCAAGTCACTAGTACATTTTTCAAGTCACTATACTTAACCATATTTTAAAGTAACTACCACTACTAGAAAAAAACAAGAAGAGCGACCACAAAAACCGACCACATGTGGTTGCTTTTCCTGTTTTCACTTCAAGTCGCTAATTCACTTCAAAAGTTACCAAACTAAAATAAATTCAAAACAAAAATTCACATTTTAAATACCTACACTTAAACATTTTCAAGTCATAAATTCACTTCAGAAGTTATCAAACTAAACAAAATTCAAAACAAAAGTTCACATTTCAATTACCTACACCTAAACATTTTCAAGTTGGTAATTCACTTCTCAAGTGACCATGTACTTTACTAAATTCAAAACAAAAGTTCACATTTCAAGTACCTACACTTAGGCATTCAAGTAACTAATTTACTTCAATAGTGACCATGTGCTTTACTAAATTCAAAACAAAAGTTCACATTTCAAGTACCTACACGTAAACATTTTCAAGTCACTAATTCACTTCTCAAGTGGCCACACATTACTTAATTCAATGCACAAATTCACCTTTTAAATACCTACACTTAAACATTTTCAAGTCATTAATTCACTTCTCAAGCGACTATGTAGTTTAACAAATTCAAAACACAAATTCACATTTCAAGTATCTACACTTAAACAAATTGAAGTCACTAATTCACTTCTTAAGTGACTATGTACCTTACTAAATTCAAAACAAAGCTTTACCTATCAAGTACCTACACTTAAATACTTCAAGTCACTAATTCACTTCACAAGTTACCAAGGTAAACTAAATTCAAAACACAAGTTCACATTTCCATTACCTACACTTAAACAAATCGAAGTCGGTAATTCACTTTTCAAATGACTATGTACCTTACTAAATTCAAAACAAAAGTTCACCTCTGGCAAATCGATGAGAGTACAATTCAAGATTGGACACAACATGACCAGTGAAAAGTGGAATCAAACCTAAGGCAAACAACATTAACCCACAAACATTGGTAATAAATTATGAACTCACCATGTCACAATGCCAGTTAACACCAATTGCGTAATAAACTTATTCAAGTAAATTTCAAGTAGAGATCATATTAACATAATAACAAACCATGAACATGGTATTCTACCTAATACTACTAGTATCATTACTATGGGTTTAACAAAATTCAATCTAGCAATCACGAACACAATAATTAAATCATAACGTCAGCTAAGTACTAAATTGAAACATTTAAAATAAGGAAAATCATCCACAACATAAAAATAAAGTAAATCCAAGAATCATCTTACTAGCGATAAATTCATCATGTAATTGATATATTAAAATATTGGAATTGAATACTTGACACTCTCGCGGGTTTGATCAAAGAAGGAGACGGTATTGATGGCTGGTTTTGTCCGATGTGTGATTGGCGATGGTGGCTACGGTAGAAAGGATGAACGAAGAGAGATGGCGATGGTTGTTGATTCGCCACACCTAGTGGTGGCTGGCTTTATTGGAGTTTTGGTGATGGGCATTGCGGTGGTAGGTAGCGGTTTCCCCAGTTGGAGCTTTTGAGGGAGGCGCCGGAGTAGTGGCTGGTGGGCTCGAGCCGTTAGGGATGGAGGTTGGTCGCTGGTCTCCAACGGCTTTCGGCACTGATGGCTTGTAGGTGAAGCAGCGACGGGGAAGGAGAAGAGGCGGACTGGTGGTGGCTAGAGGCGTGGCTACCGGTAGGCAGCAGCTTTGGTAGCTTTGTTCTTTGAGAAAGAGAGAGAGTAGAGAGAAGTTAGAGAGAGGAGAAGGGTGGTGTGTGTCTATTTTCTTTGAAAATAGAATGATAGGGTATCTGTTGGATTAAAAAAAAGCAAAGAGAAATGTGATCTCAATCGTTGGATCAAATTTGATCGAGGGCTGAGATCTAGTTATTATGAATATGATCAAAATTGGATGAAAAATTTAAATTGAGTCTAATTAGACACAATTTGGCTAGAATTGTAATAAACTGAATAAAATTAGGCTAAAATTGTTATCAACTGAAAAAATTAGGGTAGAATTTAAATAAATTAAATTAAGTCAGGATGCTATTTTAATAAGTGTTGTAAATATTATGATGATGATAATAATAATAATAATAATAATAATAATAATGTAAAATTAGGCAATGTATTTTGCAAAATGTGAGTGTGCACAATTACATGAAAAAATGATTTAATATATATTAATAAAATTATGTAAAATGTCGTATTTGAGTTAAAAAATTATAAAAAATGATACTGAAAAATAATAAAATAATTTATGCATTTTTTAATTTATGAATGTGACACATCAAAAATTTGTTTGATGCAAGAAGGATGTGTAAAAAATACTAACATTTAAAATTAATAATTTTGCTAAAATAACAGCCTTAAAGGAGCATAAGGTGGTCAAAATTAGGTGTCAACACCGGCGACGCGGCTAATCGGAGCGTGGTGTTCGTCTGTGGTTGACCTTAGAGAGAGAGAAGAGAGAAGGAAGAGAAAAGATGCGGCTCATTATTGCAAAAACAGGAAAATAATTTAGGGTTTTAGGTATTATGGTGTTATATGTATGAACAATAAGATTTAGTCCCACAAATTGGGGTCTGTGGAGGGTATAGTATATGCAGACCTTACCGTTGAGATAAATAGGTTGTTTCCAATAGACCCTTGATTCAAGAAAAATAGTCTAAAACTGTCTGATTTCAAGAAAAATATTAGTAAAAATTTATTTAATATTAACCGTTGATCAAATAATATGAATAGTTGAGATTAGAATTGAGAAAATGAGTCAAATTGAGATTAGATATTGGTTTAAAAAAATTGAATTGGAAATTTCGATTGAGTCAAA